>OU343225.1:108065664-108101154 GCA_910596185.1 Chrysanthemum makinoi | reverse complement strand
ATTGAAAAGTGTGTTTTAAAGTTTTTCTCTAGCTAGCGACTTGAGCTCTGAACTTCATTTCTTAGTAGCGACTTGGTTTGTAAAATTGTAGCGATTTGTAGTGTGTTTTGGTAGCGACTTGGTGCTTAGCGACTTGTCTATTGAAACAAGCCGACAAACAAGTAGCATACACTTAGTGGATTCTCCACTACGGTAGCGACTTGGTAACGGATAGCGACTTGCTTTCAATTTTGATAGCGACTTGTTCGTTAAGTTTCGTAGCGACTGGGTACTAGCTATTTGGACCATAGCGAGTTGCTATTTAGCGACTTGATCTCATAGCGACTTGGTGCATCTTCTTTGTCAAAATTTGTAGTGACTTGGGAACTTAGCGACTTGCTTTGTCATTACTTAGCAACTTAGTACTTAGCGACTTGTTCAAGGAGTCATAGCGACTTGGTTGACTTTGTGTGTATGTCGGTTTTCTCTTGGTTTAGTAAAATCCGTGAAGATTCTATTTCCGATTTGTTTAATCATTGAGTTATAAAATCCCGTGATTATCTATCAACATGTCTACCAAGCATTGTACCTACAATCATCTCCACTATTGCGAGGATGTTCAAGCAATTGGTTCATCTTGGATACCAGATCCACCCATGCTTGATAGGAACTGACTACGACTCTTGGGCTCAAAGAATCATATTGTATTGTCTTGGAAAGGAAAATGGAGTCAACATTCTCAAATCGATTGATAAAGGACCGTATCTAGTTGAGACTACTAGAGACATAATTGATACAGCTGAAGATGGAACAATGATCTATGGAATAGACAGACCAAAGGCGTATGATGAGCTCAATGATAAGGAGAAGAAGAGATTCGATGCGGATATCAGGGCTTTAACATCATATTGCAAGGTCTTCCAAAAGACATCTATAAGCTTATCAATCACAACACTGAAGCCAAAGCTGTATGGGATAATGTCAAGATGCTTCTTTCGGTTCTGATTAACTATGGAAGGCAGAGAATCCCAACTCTATGATGAATTTGAGCACTTTAAGATGAAACCAGATGAGAGTGTCTATGAGTACTATGTGAGATTCCATAAGCTTGTGAATGACATGAGAAACATCAGAATGACTATGCCAAACTTGATTTGAACTCAAAGTTTGTGAACAACATGAATCCCGAATGGCATAAGTTTGTCAACTCTATGCTTTCCTTCTTCAGAATGAAAGGCATGCTATGTTTGAGAAAAGGATTCTGGAGCAGTTCAAAACCAATCAGGGAGAATCAAGCTCACCAAATGACTCAACTGCTTTCTACACAAATGTTGGAATTACCACCTATAAAATGTTATTTTTGAAAAGTTGAGAATAAATATGACCATTTCGAGTGTTGCGGGAAGAATGACCACTGTGAACAAAGTGTTAACTCAAGTACTCCCCCTCAACAAGTGATATAAACGGTTGAGGTTTTGAAAATCATAAGGGAAAGTACTTGTTCTTTTGAGCAAAACCTTGAAAAGTGAAAGGTTTGATAGGTTTTACTCAAAAGTAAGAAGCTTTCGCTCCTTTTATAAGGATTGTGGTACTGAAGCGTACAACAGGGTCCTTTATTTACAAGTACGGGTTGTACACTGTAATGTGTGCACAAGACATCGACATAATAAATCATACATCCAAATTTATAATGAAAGAAGCGGTTCAAGGGGTACGGGTAGTCCGAGAGATATGCGCCGAGTGTGTCAGGCGTTGGCCGATGATGTTTCTCACAGTTGTGGGTCGAACCACCAACATAGCTTTCCAATCTTACTGGCCATCCTTCTATACAACCGTTCATCAATCATCGTTGATGATCCTCTTCACATCCCTTCGATCCACGAGAATTCCATCAGCTAGGAGACCCGATCTTTTGGTGTATATCCTTCAATCGGTAAGCCAATCCATCCTAACTATCTTCAAAGTGTGATCTCCAAATTTGTGAAGATCACTGCACGCCATCAAGCAATTTCTTTAAAGTTCACTGCGGTAAGCGGGAGAAGAGTGTGTGAATGGTTCTTTTTCTTGATGGCTGTAAATTGTGAAAGCTTGGTTGATGTCGGAAGATCAAGCTGCGGTGGAGTGAAGTTGACCGGTCGATAAGATTCTCGGTTGCAAGTGGAGATCTTCTAGTTAGGAGGGAGTTCTTTGATGACTATGCGTCGATGAAGATGAGCACGACTTTATGAATTCACGTTGTACTTCAGTGGAGAATTGTCTCATACGACCAGAACTTTGGCAAGGTACATATCTTCGATGTCGTTGATAGTCAAATTCTCAAAGTCAACTTCAGAGAATGCATTATCCCTTTCGTCTTGTCTTTTGACCACAATATTCTTGAGATAAGTGTAGTCCCATTTGGACGAAGATCAAGCGTGTTTCATGGCGATGTTTTTAGTCTTGAACAACATGTTGAGACTTACGGACTTGTATCTGGCAGCTTACGTAGTAGATTCTTCGGCTCGGCCAATGATGAATCCGTATATTGCATCTCGGTTGTATGCTTCCACTTTTTTGGAGAACAAGTGATTAGCTCTTTCCTCGATAGCTACGCAGTTTGAGTATTCTCGTTCTGGGAATGGAAGTGTCAAGGATGTAGCGTATTTCCTTGAGCCATCCCAATGCCGACGGAAGAAATTCCAGGTCTTTGTTGAAGAAGTGTCGGAATGGAATTCTAGGCTCATTTGATTGCCAATTGTTGGTAGTGGTCTAGACCAGTCGGATTGTAATAAGGAGGTTGTCCCGTAAAGTCGATGTTTGCTTCAGGTTGAGCCAATCCATGTTATTAGACATAGCAACGAGCAATGTTATCAAGGTGATATTCGACATCGATGGCACTTTCTGAGCTATCTTTTAACAGTTGAAAAGCTTCATTCTTGATTCGCCGTTACTCAGATTTCGTCATCTTCTTTACTCGGAATTTTTCTTGCAATATCTTTGCATGCTCCAAAGTAGTACCGTCTACCATTTCTTGACCTTCTTGGGGTAGGAGTTGAATTGACAAGTGTAGAAAACCATTCAAATTCCTCTGTTGTATCTTCATCTAGCCAGGATAGGACGTCGAAGGCGCCTGCTTCTTCTTTTTCAGGCCTAGATGAGATATTCGATTACGGCTTCTAACATTTCTGCAAGGTTTGTCGGTTCACAACAACGAAGAGGCTGTATGGGTTGTTGTTGGGGCTCATGGTATTCTTCATCGTCACCACCCGTATACTTAAAATGATCACCGGTTTTCGGTGGTGTCTAATCCCAGGTTTATCAGCCAGAAGAGCTGGGAGGAGATCTTTGTTGAAGTAGGAGTCCTTTGTGGTGGAGGCGGCATTGAGTCTGAATTGAAGATGATTCACGGACTTCTTTGTGCGTCGCTCCTTATCCTTATCTTGATCTTTGTCTTCATCATCTCTTGAACGCTTTGGCCTTATAGCCTCTTCTCTGAATGATGACTTGAGTTGGTATTCTAGCAATGCTTCAAACAGTTTAGCTTCATGGGAGGCAAGCGTTGCAGAGCGTGTTGACATTTGCGCTACCAGCAGGTTTACTAATTCATCATCTGAGAAGATTGTAGTTTCAACTGGATTGATGCTCAAATTCATCGGAGTTGATTTCATGGCTTGCTTGGCAAAATGTAAGAGATTCGATAAAGTTGTGCGGTATACATCTCCTTTGTCGATTTCGAATGACCTCCATTAAGAACTTGTGAGTGTATCCTTTTATCATCTCGTCCATGCTCCCTTGAAGATAATCCTTCATAAGCTTGTACATTCTCCTTTCAACTTTCATCTTGTCATTTTCATCATGAAGATTCGTTATCGACGTGAAATTCAACTTTCGTAGAGAATATCTTTCTTTCGACTCGTTTAGCGGCTTTAACGATTCGATTCTTAGATTGAGAGATCCAAGATGGAGTTGGCTTCTTTACTGATCTGGATGATGATTTGGTTGATTTCTTTGATGGTGGTGGTGAAGAGTGAGAAGAAGAATCTGAGAAGTTAGAGAAGGTATACGCGTAACACCTCTGTAGATTCCCTTTATGCGTAGAAAAAGGGTTTTGACCCTTTGACTTTTTCCGGTGAGATATTCCGACCATGTTATTCCGTTCAGTCTTCATAAAAAACCCAGAAAAGCATATAAATACTTCCTTTTTGACCCATATGACCATAGAAACTGACGGTTGACCAAAGGTTGACCACTAATTTTCTGAGATATTTTGGTACAGAAAAGTCATAAAAAGAATAACACAAACTGTAGGACAAGATGACCCAAGACGGATGTGTAAACAAGAAGATTGTGACTTTTGTGATACCAAAGATGAGGATACAAAAAACAATATGTTAAACTGTTTTACCCACAATATTCGGAAAAAAAAAATTTCGACCCACAGAAATACGCACAAAAACAGTAAAACACATGTATAAAACCAACATAAATCAACAAACAACAACCTTGGCTAGTTATACCAATTGTTAGGACCGAAAAGCATAAGATTTTATACCAATTGAGGGGTATATATAGGCCCTATCTTTGCCACTTAAACGATACTAGTCCCTAAGGGCAAAGTGTACAACGCATCTAGTCCAATTCATGTAAATGACGTTATCTTTAGAAAAAGCGAGGCTAACAACAAACTCATTCCTGATCCACGATTCAAGCAACAGGATGCTGATGATGTCATGGGACATTTCATCAATCAACTAGCTCTCATGGTTAAACAGAACTTGATCCTTTCACCTCATACTAGTCTCTTCACACCAACAATGAAATCAGAACCGCATCCAATCTTCACAATCATTCTTTGATCAGAGATGGGAAAGTTATGGTGCAGCCAGTTCAAGAAAGGAAGTATGATCAGAGAAGGGGTGGAGTAGATGGAGGCTATGGTGGAAATCAGAATCGAGGAAGGAATGGAAATCAAGGACAAGCAAAGCCATCAAATGCTACAAGTGGTGTGGGGACACATTGCTAGGAACGCACATCTCTAAACGTCCACGAATGCAGAATACTTCAGAGACAATATCTTGCTTGTACAAGCTCGGGACAATGGTGTTGCCTTAGGCGAAGAGGATTCTTGTTTGTTGCTGAAGGAATGCCAAGACTTATGATGCGATGTTGATGAGCAGCCAATTCGGAGATAGGTCATAATCATCAGAATGCCTTTCAAGTTCTTGATTGTGATGCATTTGATTATGATGTAGATGATGAACCTACTGCTCAAACAATCTTCATGGCCAGCATCTCACCTATGGTTTCTCCAAAATTTTCTCCACCACAACAAACTGGTCCATCCAAAGACAAGATAATCTCGTGAGGTATTAAAACTATATGATGATGTTGATAAGCGAAAGATGCATAATGAAGTACAATCTCTTGAGACTTATGAATCAGATATTGATGATGTGGGTAATAGCAATGTTGTCTCATATGATCAATATGTGAAGCAAAGTGAAAGTGAGATTGTACCAAGTAATGCATCTTCTGCAATCAATAATGACTATGTCTTTGATGAATTCATTTGCATGTGCCCCGATGATTACATTGTCTCTAAATGAATGCCTATAAAGAACGTGTTGCTATTTATGAACAGCGTGCTAAATTTGAGTTGACCACCCGTGAGCAGGAAATGGATGACCAAATGCGTACAATCATTAGAAAAAAGTAATTTTAGAGAAGAAGTATTAAAACGAGAGTTAAATTCCTTACAAGAAAAGCTTTCTAAAACTGCTAAGCAAAAACAAGAACTTCAAGAAAATGTGAAAATGCTTAAGCAAGAATTTAATGCTAAGGAATCAAAACTTTTGAAAGATTTTTCTACTCTGAAAACTTTGAAAAACAAGCTTGAAAACAAGTTGTACGCATACAAGGAACAGATTCAAACCGCCCACATGATCACTAAGCATAGAGTCTTAAGCGATAAGCATAGCATTCCCCTTGCTGAGGAACCAAATCCAGAGGTCATTAAAAGGCTAGAAATGCTCATAAGGTACTTTATGATGGCAATGAAATCCTTAAACCTAGACATAAACCTAGTTGCGCTGAGTGCACTGAGGAAGATAAGAAATCAGATGAAGTCACTATGGAAAAGATGAACAAGAAACTAGATGATCCTAAATGTAAAGTGAAGAAAATAACTATCACACCCCATGATTACAAGAAGGAGAATTGGATTTCCTTGAACAAGTTTAAGCCACAGACGTTGTTAACACCCCAAACAAGTGTTGGAAAAGGATTTAGATAAGCAAAAAGCAGAGAATCTTGTTGTAACAAATCCCCCCTTTAGGAAAATGCCTTCAGCAATTGTGTATCCTCCCAATACACCAATGCATTTAGTTCCTAGGACTATTGCCACTAAAAGCAAGACCTTAATCAGTCAATATGTTATTTTTCAACTATTTGTTGATTTTGAGAAAACTTGTAAGAAAAGGATCACACCCAGTGGTATAACTGAAGGGGAAAGGGGTTTTGAGCAAACGAAAGAATGTTATTTAACTAAAGTCATGCCTTTCTTTAAAAAACTAAAAGATCATTTTGAAAGTCTTAAAAAGGGAATGAATTTAGACATTAAAGAAATGGAAAAGGAATTTGATGCAATGATCGTTGAGGTAAGTGACTATGAGCGAGAATTAAAATATAATGAGATTGAGAGGAAGAACTTGCATACACTGAATGAGAATCAGATTTCTGAATGAATTGCTCAAGATGTGTTTTTCACTGCTACAAATTGTTCCATTAATGCTTCTCAATTTCATGAATTATCTGTTGCTCTGAAAGTCTCCCATGATCGTGTCATTGAGCTTGAAAAGATTAATTCTAAATTAAATGACAAAATTGAACTGGATGATCACGACAATTTGGTTAAACATTTTTCTAAACTAGAGGTTGAGCATTTTAATTTACAACTAAAATATCAACATCTTAAAGAAAATGTCAAAACTTCAAATATCAAGAAGTCCTCAGATGCTCCGTGAGTTTGATGCACGGTTTTTCAAATAAACAAGCGTGATGAGCAGATTCAAGCTCATTGTAACACGATCGAGAAAGTTGAAAGCCCAAATCTACAATTAAAGGGTGAAAAGAAAAATTTGATCGGCTCCCAAATGCCTCCTCCTTTAGATTCTCAAAATTCTCAAACGTTTCATCTTCAAAACTTAGTAAATGCATTACAAAAGGAAAACGAGAGTTTCTAGAAGAAAATGAAAAGGTTAAACGTCATTTCAATGAGTTATTTGAATCAATAAAGGTCACTCGTAACAAAAATAACGAACAAATAGCTTCATTGCAAAAGGAATTTGAGAATCTGAAGAGCGAGTAAAAGGAAAATGCCAATGACCAATTGGGAGAATGATGGATCAAAGGTACCTGTTTGTAATAAATATGCTTTTCCTGTGAAATATGTTCCTCCTCATCTTAGGAACAATAAACTTGCAATTCAAACATATTTCTCATCCCTTAGGATTGTCTAGAATGTCTCCGTGAGATTGTTGAAGAGGATAAGTTAGAGAAACCACTTGATAATGCAATTGGGCATGCTTGCTTATATGCCAAACTGATCTAAAAAATTCTAGAATGCTTAATCACAATATGCCCTAAGTACTTAGTGAGAGAGTTAATCCTTTGATTCCGTGTTCTATGCCTAGTGCCAAGTATGAAATCCATTCGATGCCCAATGTTATGAATGTGAACTGTAGTATACCTTCAAGTAGTTCAGATTTCAACACCTTTAGTGCTAAGCGAAAATAACTCTAGTGTTCCTTCTAGAGTACAAATCCCGCACTTCGGTGTTAAGAAAGTGAATTTCAGTGTGCCTGCAAATAGCTCAAATCACATTTTTAAGAAAGTGAACACTAATGTGCCTTCTAGGAGTTTAGATCCTTGCACATCTAGTTCAGGAATGCAAAAATTAGATCAACCAACTAATGTACCCATTCCCTCTACAGAGTAATCAGGTGACATTAAAGCGAGCAGGTTAGAGTCTTAAGACAACACAAGGAATGATAGGACCTTGCAAGCTAAGAATGTGCATTGGAAGAGAGTAGAAGACCAATCTAGGAACTTTAAGTTTGAGTCGAATAAAACGAATCGTGTTGATTCTAGTATTAGCCATAGGCGTACTTTAATTAATTTGTATTCTGATACTATTTGCAAACCTTGTAATGATGTCTGCTTGAATTACATTTACTAATCATGAATGTGGTGTGAATGCTTTGTCTAATCCGCACTGTCAAATCCCCTAGTTAATCTTGTTAATGCAAAATATCATGCTAAGAAGGCAAAATGGCAAAGGCGTAAGAAAGTTAGAAAACAAGTGGAAGCCCACATTGGGAAGAACATTTAGTAAGATAGGTTATCAATAGATACTTGTTGGCCATAAAGTTAATCAGGCAACGCCACTAGAAAATGGATGCCTACTAGTAGAACTATTCCCTTAAGAAGTGAACATACTTTGAATAGGGGAAATACGGACACTAGTCTGCATCTATTCATAATGATTCCATTGCCTCAATTTGATATGAATGTTTCTATTTACGTGTGGGTGTTCCAATCACTATTACTAACCAAATGGAACCCATTCTTGCATGGGGATCCCAATTATCCAGCTATCCTTTCCTGTGTTCAACTGCATCGTTCAAATCGCTCTATGGTACCGGACTCAGCCGCTCCAAGCATATGATCGAGACCGGTCGCGCTCATGAACTTCGTGGAGCAAATTCATCGACAGCTTAGATTCGAATGATCATTTCGTGAAATTATGGTTTATGGAGATTATATTGTGGTGAAAGTGTTATCTCCGAGGTATACTATGTGAAGGTCTCGGTCATAACTGCTTCTCTCGCTGGTCAATTTCGCTATTCCTCTAGAAGTAGCCTTCAGAAAACATACTTGTTTAGTTAGAGAACTTGATGGTAAGGAACTTTTAAGAGGAACTCGTGGTTCAAATCTATACACCATCTCTATCGAAGATATGATGAAGTCTTCTCCAATTTGTTTGTTGTCAAAGGCTTCTAAAACAAAGTCATGGTTATGGCATCGTCGGCTCAATCACTTGAACTTCGACACCATCAATGATCTCCGTAAAGGACCTAGTTGTAGGTTTACCTAGACTAAAGTATGAAAAGATCATCTTTGTTCAAAGTCAATTGGGAAAAGGCAAGAAGTATGCCCATAAACCCAAGCCTACAAACTCGCTATGTAAGTTCTTCTTCATATAATTCATATGGACTTATGTGGACCAATGAGAGTGCGAATATCTTGGGAAGAAATATGTGTTAGTTGTGGTTGATGATTTCTCTAGATTCACCTAGGTAAAGTTATTAAGGACAAAGGATGAAAACCCATATCATCATCAACCACTATCAAACAATAAGCAGTTCGACTTAACAAAACCGGCCGTAATCATCCGAATGCACAATGGAACTGAAGTTTGTTAACAAACAACTTAGTGAATTTTATAAGAGTATTGAATTTCCATCAAAGAAGTGTTCCTAACTCCTCAAAGTAAGTGTAGTTGAAAGACTAAATCGAACTCTTGTGAAGCCGCAAGGACAATGCCGATTTACTCAAAGGTTCCAATGTTTCTCGGGGTGAAGCTTTCACGCATGCATACACAAAATCTTCCTCGATTCACACCGCTCATGGAAAACTCCATATGAACTTGTCCACAAAAACCTAATCTCTCTTCCTTCGTGTGTTGGGCATTGTGTTATCCAACTAATGAGGGTCAAGACTTAGGCAAACTAAGAGCAAAGGCGATATTGAGTATTTGTGGTTATGCACCAAACAAAAAGGGATACCGATCTACAACAAGAACCCGAAACATCATGGAAACAATTCACGCTACGCTTGATGAGCTGACGGTCAAATGGCTCCCCGACAATCCCGCCTGACCCGACTTCAAAATGTACCCCATTGGTTCATCCCTTGTTCCAAACTTCTCTCAAGAAACTCCATATGTACCTCCATCTGAAGATGATTTAAAGAAATTGTTTGAACCTATGTTTGATGAATGTTTGAGCCAAGTAACAATGATATGATCCCATCAACAGAGGTCTTCATATCCCTGTGAATGAACAACCCTTCACCTCTATATCTTTAAGTCAAGAAGCGCTTCGCTATCAATTTGTTTCATCAACAAATCATCATTCTTCAAATGTACATCATGGAAATGATTCTCGATCACGATGAAGTTAATCCCTTTGCTACCCCTAAGATGCTCCATTTGAAAACATATTTGCTCCTCAATCTTCATCATCAACCATCTTCCTCAAGAGACATCGACTCGCTACTTCAAATTCCTCAACAACTACCACATGAACACCTTCAAAATGGACTCAATCATCCATTAGACAACATCATTGGAAATCCCTCTCGCCCAGATCCACACGAAACAACTTGCAACCGATGCCTTATGTGCTTCTTCAACTCGACTCTAAGATCGAACCAAAAGATGTTAAACCGCCATGAATGAAGACAACCTGGTTCAATGCCATGCAAGATGAAATTCATGAGTTTGATCGTCTTGATGTATGGGATTAGTACCGCTCCAGATTGTGCTATGATTATTGCTCTCAAATGGATCTTCAAAGTAAAACTTGATGAGCATGGTGATGTGTTAAAGAACAAGGCTCGATTGGTTGCTAAAGGATACCAAGAGAGGAGGGTATTGACTTTGAAGAATCTTTTGCTCATGTTGCCTAATCAGGAAATCGGAATCTTCTTGGCTAACGCTGCTAGTAAGAACATGGTAGTCTATCAGATGGATGTGAAGACGGCATTTCGACGGAGATCTTAAAGAAGTCGTCTACGCCGCCAAACCGAAGGATTTGTGAATCAAGAGCATCCTACTCACGTTTATCGCTTGAAGAAGGCTCTTTACGGTTTAAAGCAAGCTCCAAGGGCATGGTATGATACACTATCAAAGTTTCTTCTATCAACCGGATTTAGCAAAGGAGCAGTTGATCCTACATTGTTCACCCAGAAGTCAGGCAAACATTTAATTCATGTTCAAATTTATGTTGATGATATTATATTTGCCTTGACTGACCCCAATGGAATGTGACGCTTTTCAAATGAAATGAGTTCTTTCAAATGTCAATGATGGGACAAATGTCATTTTTCTTGGGATTACAAATTTCACAAAGTCCCTGAGGCATTTTCATAAATCAATCTAAATATGCAAATGAGATTTTAAAGAAATTTTGATTTGATTCAAGTGACCTGTGACACCCCATGATTGATCGAACCAAACTAGATGAGGACCACTCAGGATCATGAGTAGACCAAACAAAATATCGTAGTATGATTGGATCCCGATGTATCTCAGCAACTAGTAGACCGTATATCTTGTTCGCCGTTTGCATGTGTGCTAGATACAGTGTGCTAAGCCTACTAAAAGCACCTTGAAGCGCTAAACGGGTCTTTCGTATCTCCAAGGAACCATCAATAGGGACTTTACCCGAAGGACACGTGATGTCACTAACGCCTATGCAGATGCCTGATCATGCAGGATGTCAAGATACCGCCGGCAATACCTGAGGTGCTCGCTTTGGGTGATAAGCTTGTGAGTTGGTCTTCAAAGAAGCAAATGAGTACTTTTATTTCATCTACAGAGGCTGAATACATAGCCATGTCATCTTGTTGTGCTCAAATCTATGGATGAGATCCCAATTATCTGACTATGGCTTTGAATTCAACAAAATCCCTCTTACTGTGATAATAAAAGTGCTATTGCTCTCTCATGCAACAACGCTCAACACTCAAGAGCAAAGCACATCGACATTCGACATCATTTCATCAGGGAACAAGTGGAAAAGGTGTGGTGGAACTCTATTTTGTGAGGACTGAATACCTAGCGCATATCTTCACCAAAGCTCTTCCAAGAGAACGCTTTGAGTTTATTCTTCCACGCCTTGGCTTAAAAGCCTTCAACCAAACTCTCAAACGCCAAGAGGAATAAGAGGAGTAAAGGTTTCTTCATCTATCTCTTGTAAATATATATCTAAAACAAAATACAAAATTAAAAACCTTCAAAATCAAATAGAAAATATAAACTTTCAAAATCCATAAAATTCGAAAAATTCGAAAATCTTCAAAAATATTTTTCATTTTGTCATGCGATTTTCGGGATCGACATATCTACGGCTTTAATGTCGCATTCAAAGAATGACACGGACTTTAGATGTTGTTCAATGTTAAAAAAAAAAAAATAAAAAAATTTTTGGGAGAAAGAGAACAATGGTTTATTGTCATTTCGTGCAATAACTTTCAAAGAAAGAAAGAGTATGCTTTATCATGTTTTCAAATTTCATGCTCGATTCTATAAAACATTTATCTACTATCTAATGAAAAACTATTGTTTCGGAAAAAAATTACCTAATTCTATTTTGAAAATCAATTTAATTAAAGGTTGTCAAAATATCATATCTTCAATCAACATCTTATGTCAATATCGGGTGAGGAATGATTTTCAATTAAATTCAAAAGTATTTTCAAAACAATGGTACGCAATGTTACTAATATGTTTCAAAAGATATCTGCATGTTTAACTTTGAGTCCAAAGTCTCAAAATTTCATCCTTATCGCTTAAAACGCTTTCTATAATCAAGTCAAACTCTCATAAGCTTTCAAAATTAATTTAATATCAGAGAAGACAAATTCAAATGATTTGATAATTGTGGAATGGGAGAATTTGTGATTTAAATTGATGTTAAACCATGACTCGAGAAAAGGTTTCATATAAGCTACATTGTTTGCCTCCCTCCGCAAGTGCACAAACAGATTTCAAATTTTCCATGCACATGTTGAAGGGGAGCATCTATTTTAAACCTCAAAGATTTGAAACGTGATCAATGTGCAGGTTCCTCTTGTATGTGCAAAACTCTTTCAAACCTCAAGGCACATATTGAGGGGAGCAAGCTTATGAAAACCTCATCCTTCCCTAATATGCTTTATCTACTTGTTTTGATCAAGGAAGTGATGTTGATATCTTTTAGAAAATGGTAATCAAAGAAGTAAATTCTTTCTCTTGCCTCGTTGCAAACGATTTCATACACTTGATGCACATGTTGAGGGAGAGCTCTTGTTCTAAAAATATCAAAAACAATTCAGGTACAAAATGCTTTGATAATATATCATAAGTATCTGGATTGATTTTTCAAATGGTTTTCAATTGGTTCCTATGGTAGATGAACAATTCCAAAAAAAACGACCAACTTTACATTATGTATGGTGATATAAAGACGATAAGGTTAGGAATGTGTTCCTATGAACCGCCAGAACCGGAGGGATTTACCCAGGGACAATCCACTAGATAGTGTAGAAGTCCTTAGGTATATTGAAAAAAAGGAGAAAAATAAGATATGGGAAGAGTGCAGACTGAGACTGAGCTAGTACTGGAATAAACCCAACAAGGTGCTAGTTAGGAAGTCTCGGTAAGCTGAAGGGTTGAAGAATGAAAAAGAATTGTATAAGAAAAGGGTGAAAAATAGCCCTCCAATAATTCAACCTTAGGGCAGAAACCGGGTTCAATTCATATGCTAACTGAGGTAACATCATTATTGAAGACAAGACGTCATGGACCCAGTGACGCACTGCACTAAAACTTCCCAAACTACTCAAGTTCCTCTTAAAAGGGCTTGTTTCATTCTCACGGGGAACCGAAATTATCTATCGACTTTCTCTTAGAGATTGTTGATATTGAAGAAGGAGACCCTCTCCCTAGTCTCCGATATAGGATCCAAATATGCACAAATTGAGTCTAGAGCCACGAGATCATCTTTAAATCTCATTAGGACACTTTCAATGAAGACTCTCTGTTTCACACAATGTGGAAAGAGAGATTATATCTTATGAGTCCTACGCAGTATCCTTGTGGTATTGCCAGAACATCTGAGTGATATGCTAACATACTCACAATGAAGATGGAAAGCCTTCTGGAGCCAACATCAAACAAGCTCCTGGTGGGTGGCATGTGATGTCTATCCAATAGATCAACCATGTGACAACTGAACAGAAACGATGGGGCGATTCAATATTTTGAATCAATCCTGGTTCAGGCTACGGATTGACGGATACCTTTGAAAAACCGGTCGTTGTGCTTAAAAACTCTTTTTTGTAGCACATCGACCGTGTAAGAATATTTCAAAATAAAAGGTGTTTATGATTGATAATTGATTTTCATTAAAACCTTCGCTGTATTGCAAAAACAATTTCTATTGAGCAATACACGATTGTTTTTCAAATCTCTTTTCATCAATCAGTGAATCTCTATTCCCTGGTTCACTCACTCCGTGTTGTCTTCTTTGAGACTTCCGATTTGAGAACACTAGAGCATCGCAAACCCTGTCAAGGAAATTCTTCGGAATATTACCTGATCCAGGCATGTACTTGTACTTGATCAATGGGGAACCGTGGGCCGTGTACCTCAATTCAACGAAAGTGATCAAAGACACTTTCGTGTGTTCTATTGCTAACTGTTGTATGCGGACGCCCGAGTTTGCAGCTGATCAGAATGAAGCGGTCAATCCATAGCCGCATGCTCACACAACACATTCATTTTCAAAGAAATCATGATTAGTGCATCAATGACTCTGATATTATCACTCCATGCTTCTGCTATGCTGCTGCCAATATCATGAACCAACGAAAGCTTCCGCTACTCTGATAAGAAGAAATCATGATCCAGAATGTGAGCATGTCGGTCCAAATGTCACAACATCACATAATACCAACACTACAAAGGAAGAGTCAGATATTTAATATGGGTGATGATCTCAAAGCTGGCTCAAAACTCAGTATCACGTGGATCAGTTAAAGACCTCCACTCAGAATATCCAAACATGCAATAATGAAGAATCAAAGACTACGAGCTACAGAACAAAGAACATGGTCAAGAATGCAAGAACAATTTTTTATGTAATATCTGTTTGTATTCAATGTAATTTCAATGTATGTTTGAGGTGACCTCCTTAGGGGAGATTGTTAGGATTTAGAAAATCCTAGTATTAAAGTGTCGGTCACCTCAAGTATATATGTAATCGTTAGAAAGCTCGTAGTCGTAGTTATTTTATGTCAAGTAGTAGTTAGTTAAGTAACACCGTGGAGGACGGACGGGTCTTTACCCACTGTATGCCCGATCCACAGCCCGTTGTGTGGCATTTTATTGTAAGACTATAAATACTCTCTACCTCCCAAGGTAGAGGGTTGGAGCTCATAATAAAAATTTTCTTTCTCTCACTAAAGTTCCCAAACCTCTAACTTTCTCTCTCTAAAACTCATCTCTTATACGCATAAGTATGTTTGTGTTATGATGTGTATGTGAAATCCAATATGTTACATGAATTCTGGTCACCACGGATCAGACGGCACCAATTTTTTGTTCCGTTCTGTTGTATTTGGTACCACCAAACCTGAACAGCGCCAGGCGGCACCAAAATTTTGGTTCCGCCTGTGTAAAAAATTGGTGTCGTCCTACCTGCAGGTAAGTTTCTAAATTTCGCTTATTTTAACATTCCATAGTACCATAATTTACCTCTAGGATTGTTTTTACTAGTTTTTACCCATATTAGAACTAGTTTAACACACTTAGGCATATAGGACATCCATTTCTCACCAAAATTCAAAAATTCCAAAAATTCACACAATGAACCCTTTTTCATAAAGGAAGGAACCAAAAATTTGGTTCCTTGCAATCCGTGGGTGATCTGATTCTCAAGAACCTACAATCATTAGAACACATTTATTGCATATCTTTGTCACTTCACTCCATCCTTCTTGTATGGCTTGACTTAGGTGATATGACTAGCATTTAAAACACTTCCAAATCATTAGAAACCTCCTTCCTTCTATGGTTTAACATCAAATCAAACACATTTCTCCATAATTTCATAATCCTATAAATTAAGAGCTTCTAAAATGATCATCCTCACACTTTCTCAAATCTTCCCATCTACTTGCACAAACTTAAGCAAAAATGACTAGGTCTTCTCCATCAAACAAACCTTGCAAGAGAACGGCTAGAATGAGCGTAAGACCATGTTGCTTTGTCAACATAAGCTCCTCTTCCGATTCCTCTCCCTTAACCATCTCATCTCCCATAAGAGATGAGAACTTCCTCACTTTAACTACTCCTACACCACCTCCAAAATCACCTATCATAGTCACTACTCCACCACCAACAAAGACTACCATTACTAGCTCACCACCACCGGCTCCTATCCAATTATCCAAGTCACCATCACCTCCTAAATCTCCAACACTCATCCCATTAGAGCTATTCTCTACACCACCTACATCTCCAAACCCATTCTTGGAGGACTTAGAGGACTTGCATCCTAGGCCCAATCATCCACCACCACTACCATCCTTTGGTACTATTGAGCGAATAGCTCATGAGTCTCCACGTCCATCCTTTGACCCAAACGCCCCATTAGGGCCTCAACCTCTTCTTTTCATCCTATTCACAAGGAAATTCATGGCCCTTTGTATGGGGATCATCCACTACCTCCAACATCCATGCCTCCTCATATAGAAGACATTGAGGAATCCATGTGAGATGATCACCCAACTAAAGAGGAGATAGAAGCCGAGCTACACCACCTCCACAAATTCTCAAATATGGTGGACTCTCACCTTAGTGAAACCATGCATTTGCAAAGTGCTTTGCTAGCCTCCATAATCACCACTCCAGCTACCAACACCAACAACTCTACCATTCCACCACCACAAAATCATGAACCATATTACCCTCCTAGACACGGTTGCTCAAATTGTGAGCGGACCGCCCACATTACCGAACGGACCCGGGTAATGGTCCATGAGCTTAAAGATGAAACGAGGTTCATCCTCAACCACATCCTATAGCGCATTAATGCTCTTGCTCATCCACCACCTCAATAGGAGGTTCCTAGTCTATCTTTTAAGTATTTTTATTTTTCTAAGATTTTTTTATTTTTCTAATTTTCTAGGATTATTTTTTTTCTCTGGGATTTTCTTTATGTACTAACACATCATTGTGTTCCATTTCATGATTTTTTAAATCAAGAAAATTTTAAAAAGTGAATGGTGTTTCTTATATTTTTGTTAATTGTTACATGGTGATTGGAAATGCTTGTGATGATGCTTATTACTAACATCTTTTTTTTGTAGCTTTTTCACAATCCATGTATCTTTCTCTTGGCACCCAATTTAGGGGGAGCATTGGCCAAGGGGGAGATAATGGCTCGGCCTCATTACATATTCCGCCTCGCCTCTTCTTTTTATTTCGACAAAAAGGGGGAGAAATATTATAGAACTTAGACTTTGACTTTCTATAAAAGTCAACTGCATACCTTGACTTTCTGAAAAGTCAACATCATGTCTAAATTAGACAAACTAAAATCTTTCAAGTTCTAAAATTAATTTCATATTTTTATAACTCTTATACAAACTTTACATCTTTCATAAAAATAAAATTTATGTTTTGTCCTCAACAAAAAGGGGAGATTGTTAATACAAATATCGTCATTAAACGTTATTTATATTTTATGGTCTTTACCTAAGTTTTGTTAACGACAAAAGTAAATTTAATTTTTATAAAGCTTAAACCTTGTCAAGTTTAATTGATATTAAAAGAAGCTTTTCATCAAATAATATCTTCATCACTCAAGCATTTACATTTTGATTAATCATTATTGATATGCCTCTAAACCATAATGTATGTTAACTTTTTTAGATCAAGCATGTTTTGGTTTCTTAAAAACAAAACATTACATATGTATTTATGATGCAGGTTTTACTGACCAGGTTTTAATATTTATAATTACTCGTTATACCTATTGTCTACCCTAATGCACCAACGGCATGCACCCTGTCTTGTGTAGTGTAGTATTCGGTAAAACCGAGGTCGTCCCAAGAGCTATGTGTGTTGATTTAAACTAAGTCTAGGTGTCACAGATTTTAATATGATTTCGATATAATTAACTACTAAAGCAAATAAAGGCGAGGGATGTGATCCATAGAGGAGAGGGGTGCTAACCTAATTCCTCATCCTAATTAGTAGTGTTTTCGTCTAATTACTTCCAATTACTTCAGGTGGGGTCAAAGTCGCTAGGACAGCATTTGGTTAATTCGTCCTAACCTATCAGCAAAGAGTCCCACTGGAGAAATCAGGTGACTCGTCATAAGTCCATTGTTCTTAGTCTCCTAAGCCAAGTCATTAAGTACCGCTACATGCTAGATTCATAATAGTGAGTGCCCAGGCGCTAGCATCTTAAACACTCACCCCCTACTTCTTAAGTTCATCCAAACGGTAGGTGATCAGTTGGTCAAAACGCACAAGCAGAAAGGGTCGTCAGTTGGTCATATCTTACCCTTCCCATCTCAATCTACTTACTTAGGGTCAGTTGGTCATATCTCCTAAGTAACGAGCCACTACCGCCATTCAAAACTACCGAAACAAGGGTAGCTACCAACAAACTATGCATGCATACACTTAGAAATAATTATACGAAAGCAATGAAAACGCAAACAAAACAATTAAAGAATCATAACTAGGCCAGCACTAGCCGCTCATATTAACTATAACAATCGATTCAATGTTTAACATTACGAAATACATGAATTGAAAGTAAAGAAAGGATAAAAAGATAATGCTTATCGTAGGGGATTGATTTCTCCCTTGGAGATAGCTCCGTATGCTCCTCTAGATCTGCCTTCGACTTCTGCTCACGTTCACTTTATGTTGTGTGTGAAAATGTGATGATTTGAAATGTTGAAAATCATGGGGTATTTATAGACCAGATCTGGTTACGGCGTAACTAATTATAAGAGTTACGCCGTAACATCCAATTCTTCGTATTTTGCACTAAAAATGCTGGTTGCGGCGTAACTATATGGAAGGAGTTACGCCGTATCTTCAATAAATCTTGGTTACGCCGTAATTGATGCAATAGTTACGCCGTAGCTTGCAGCGGCGCAGAACCTCATTTGACCTAGTTGGTTACGTCGTAATCTTTGGGAGAGTTACGCCGTAATCTTCTATTGAGTTGGTTTTCTGAGCCACGCTTTAGTTACGGCGTAATGTGAGAGAGGAGTTACGCTGTAACTTATTCAAAGTGAGCATACTATGATAAATCTTCAATAAACTCTCCAAATCCGCGTCTCTTTAGCTCCAATGCTCGTATTTTACCTGAAAGTGAAATATAGAGGAAAACAAGCGTAAATCCATATAAATGATATAAAATACGGGCATTATCGGGGGAAATTGACACTTAATATTCAGGACTATTTGATGTTATCAAATATTGCCCCACTTGATGTTTATAATATTTGTTGTTGTCTATACGGTTGAGTTTCAAAAAAGAGGACTTCCGCATGCACATGTATGTTTATTCTTGCATAGGGATGACAAGGTTCCAAATGCTGATCAGATAGACAAATACATTTTTGCCAAGATACCAGATAAAGATAACGATCCGGATATGTACAACTTAGTTTCTGATTTCATGATGCATGGTCCTTGTGGTGTGGATGATTCAAACCAGGCATGCATGTCCAAAGGTAACTATACCAAACAATTCCCAAACAAATTCACCCATCGCAGTTCAGTGGACGCGGATGGCTACCCTATTTATATAAGACGTGACAATGGAAGATATGTGGAAAAGAGTGGCCATAAGTTACATAACGGTTATGTCATCCCGTATAATTCTCAACTTCTAAAACGTTATCAATGCCACATTAACGTTGAGTGGGCAACCAGACGGGGTCAATAAAATATTTGCTTAAGTATATAAACAAAGGTCCGGATAGAGTGTCGCCAGTTGTATGAACGGTTACCACTGTGATGGTCAACAAATTGATAAACCTATTGATGAGATAAAGGCATTCTTAGATTGCAGATACCTATCCGCTTGCGAGGTGGCGTGGAGGCTATTTGGTTTTGAGATTCATTATAGAACACCATCTGTTGAGAGGTTCATTTCATTGTGAAGCGAGCATCAAGTTGTTTATGACGAAGACGCGGTCTCGAAACAGCTGTTGAGAAGCCAACTGCTGGTGCTGATATGTTCGAAGGTTGGTTGAGAATGAATCTACTCTTTTTGGAGGCAAGGGAGCTAACGTATGTTGAGTTTCCTACAAAATATGTATGGAACGGTCCAAAAAGAATTTGGACGCTTAGGAAGCAAGGAAGATTGATTGGAAGAATTCACAGCGTTCCCATATCAACCGGAGACGCTTACTATTGCAGAATGCTGCTAAACAGTGCAAAAGGATGCAAGACACGATGAGATTAAAAAGTTTAATGGTATAGTGTATCCAACTTAGAAAGAACCTTTCTACGCAGCGGGCCTTTTAGAGGACGACAAGGAGTTGAAATTATCAAAGACGCAGCTCATCGGGCAAACCCTGAACATCTTCATGAGCTATTTGTGACATTGCTTTCACAAAAGGAACTTACCACACCTTTTACTGTTTGGTTACAAACATGGCATTTTCTTGCGCAAGATGTTCAATATAAGAGAAGGCAAATTTTGCAAATTCCAGGTAATATCTAAAAAATATTTTTTTTTACTATAATCTGTAATTCAACACTGATCAAATATATGTTATGTTTGATGATACGATTATTTCAACAGATTATGTCTAATGTTTTAATAACTCATCCATTTATTAAGTTCTGACATTACTTTTATTTAATGCATATTTGATTATCAGTGATGACGAAAAAAAGAATGTGGCTTTGTTCTATATTGAAGAGTTGCTGAGATCAAGAAACTAAACATTGAGGACCTATCGGATGATAGATAGTAAGTGACTTTGGTAATCGACTTATACAAGATGAGACAGATTATAACCCGGTCGAGTTACAATCGGAATACGAATGCCTATACGCCTCTTTGACCAGAGAACATAAGGGTATGACACCATAATACAGTCAGTTGACACAGGAACGGTAGGGGTGTACTTTGTTTATGGGTATGGAGGTACGGGGAAGACCTTCTTATGGAAGACGCTTGCTGCCGGTATTAGAAGAAAAGGTGATATAGTTTTGAATGTGGCATCCAGTGGTATTGCATCTTTATTAATGTCGGGAGGCCGAACTGCTCATTCAAGATTCCATATTCATATCAACGTGGATGAGACTTCTACTTGCTCTATAAGTGCTCAAAGCGATCTTGGAAAAATGTTAAAGAAATGTAAGCTTATTATTTGGGATGAAGCGCCCATGGCATATAAGCTTTGTTTTGAAGCATTAGATCGGTTTTTGAGAGACATACTTCGTAGGAGCATGTATGACATGTGCGATGAGCCTTTTGGAAACATGACCATGGTTTTTGGCGGCGACTTTAGGCAGGTTCTACCTGTTATTCCAAAGGGATCCCGGGAAGACATTGTTACTACTTCTTTGAGGAAATCATACTTGTAGGATTACTGCAAAGTTCTTAAGTTGACCACGAACATGAGGCTAACTGTGGGATCATGCCCTGAAGATGTCAACGAGATACGGGAATTTGCATATTGGATATTGAGAGTCGGAGACTGAGACCTTGGAGAACCGAATGACGGAGAGGTTTCTATAGATTTGCCACATGAAATTTTAATAGATGTGGCTGATGACCCGGTTAAATCTATTATTGACTTCACTTCCAAACATTTTGGATAACATACATGATCCGGCGTACTTTCAAGAAAAGGCAATCCTTGCTCCCACAAATGAAGTCGTGGACAGCATAAATGAGCATATGTTGGAAACATTTCCAGGTGAAGAAATGGTTTTCCTTAGTTGTGACAGTGTCGACAAAAGTGAATGTGGTGCCATTTGATCACTATCCGTTTTCCGTTTCTCGCCAGAATTTATCAATGGATTGAAGTTCTCAGGTGTTCCAAACCATAGAATTTCTTTAAAAGTGGGAGTCCCCATTATATTGTTGCGAAACATTGATCAAGCCAATGGATTGTGTAATGGGACAAGACTACAAGTTCTTAAATTAACGAGAACTTCTATTCACGCAAAAATCATTAACGGAACCAACTTTGGAAAAATGGTAATCATACCAAGGCTGAGAATCACTCCTTCTGATAAGCGTTTACCGCTTAAGATTGTCAAGAAACAATTTCTTATTTCACTTTCATTTGCAATGAAAATTAAAAAAATCCATGGTCAATCATTATTAAAAGTTGGTTTGTATCTCCCCCGACCTGTTTTCACACATGGACATCTATACGTTGCTGTCTCAAGAGTTAAAAGCAAACGTGGTTTGAAGGTTGTCATTTGTGATCAAGATGGAAATTTGCGTAAAACTACTACCAATGTCGTGTACAAAGAAGTACTTGAAGGCCTATGAACAATGTCGAAGAGGTATGTGGAATATACATGTTATAATGCATTATAAATCATGTATGAACTAATTTTACTTAAATTCTCTTAGTATTGTTAGGTGTGCATGGACTTGGCATTTCCTACCAAATTGGTGTTTGTTCACGTATGTCGTTTGCTATTCAAGACCGTCAAATTTTGAGACGACAACAACATCGATGTTTATTAATTTAATTGTTAGTAACTCAATTGATTGTCGTATAACTCATGTATTACCTCATTGTTTAGCTGATATATTAATGGAACATGTTTACTTTCGTCGTTTTCTTATTCTCTCATTTTCATATTTCTTTAAAACCCGTGAATCCAAGGTCTTTAAGCTAGTTGATTAATATTTGATCAGATTGTAATTCAAATTTGACTTTTTATTAGCCAATCACATTGCACGATTTTGCATACGTGTCAAAATCGACAAATGTAATTGGTCCAATTTTTTTTTAATAAGATAGTTTGGCAAAATCGCTACAAAATGATATAATTCTTTTATTATAGAGCATAGTATCCGCCAGCAGCAGCGGAAGTATCCAACATGTCAGTTTTGCTCGTAACTTGATCTTTAAACGGTATGCAATGAGAGTCATTATTTGACGATTTACCCGTTTGATAGTTCGAAAAGAGTAGATGCGTGTTTAAATTTCCGTAAAGTATATTAATACAAATATAGATATCCATACTCATACTCATTTGAACTTTGTAAAACTTGAATGTTTATGAAAAAGTTACAACTATAAATTTTTATTATTGTAAGTTTGAAACATCCATTTAATACTAAAATTTAATGTGTCATTAGTGTACATTATAATGCAATTATTATAGTGTATATTTAATTATATGAATTACTAATTATAGTAATATGTGTAGGCTTACATTTTTAAGACTTGTTTTTATAAGAAGTCCTAAATGCATTCGTATGCAGTATAATAAAATTTGCGTTTGATGAATTTGATTATAGTGGTTACCGTGATATAAACTTGAGAAAGTCGGTTATCATATTGGGCCTCATTATTATTGGGCCAAAAGCTCTGTGGTTTATTTTTAGATTTTACGAGTGAGTGGGTGAGCTCGCGTGTTGCTGCAAAAACCGGTCGAAAACTTTTATGTCATCCTTAATGTACTTAAGATTATTTTGTGCCTACAACAATAATGAACTTAAAGATTCGGCATTCATCACATAATGTTAGCAAAAATAACCAATGAATTTCCATCCATAAATCATTACAGAGCTTTTTGTTTGCATTCTCAAGATAAATATTACAACAATAAATTATGAGCTACCAAAATAACCAATGAATTCCCATCCATATACTTAGTAACTTCTGTCCATATGTTCTCTTCATGCCTACATCATAGTATATATTATTAGAACCTGCAAACGTGCAAACTAATACACAGGTGATACATTTGCATCCATCTCGGAAATCAAAATGTACTAAAACAATGGTTTCGAACAAACCCCATGGATAAGTGATATTGTAACTATAATTGGTTTTCCATAAAACAATTATCATTGGTATCACAAATTCATCACATGAACATATAATAGAAACAAACCATATCTGCTTCACCTATAATAGCAACGCACTACTGAAAGTAATCCTTTAGGCTATGCGCAGTGGGGGCGGTTGGCATCGGTTGCCACCGTCGGTTGTCGTCGGTCGGCCCTCTGTGGAGGTGTCGGTCGTGGTCGGTTGGGGAGAAAAGAAACCCAAACTCGGTTGGCCTCACAACCGAGTATAAACTCACACTTTACCCTTTTTTTTCAAAACTTTACCACTTTACAACATTATAAATACCAACCTCAAACACATTTTTAAACACACAATTTCAAACACAATTCAAACAACTTCTCTTCAACAATCATCATGTCACAAAGAAAAACTCCCAACTCAAAAACCCAACGATCCCGACTTCCCAAAATTCCCGAAACTTGAATTTCTCACCGATCCACCGTTTCAATTAACCGTTTCACACCACCACAAAATCGGGATGTTCGTTTCAAGCACCTGTTTTTAATTATCAAACACGACTACCACAACCCAACCCTAATCAAAACCCATTTTTCGTCAATCGTCCATATTTCCCACCGGGTCGTCCGAGTATCAATCAAAACCAAGCACCAAGCGGTTCGTCATATCATCCTAACATGGATTTCTCACAATCTTCCCAACCTAATCAATCGTTTCACCGCTTCATGCTGTTAATCTTGATATGGATTATGAGCTTTTTATGGAGTTCCCTCCTGCTCAATGCTACACGTCTCAACAATACCCGACTCAAGATGCTTCGATGGGACAAGGTTCGGGGCACGGTTCATACCACGGTTCTATTCGTATTGAAGACGATGTCGAAGAGACGTCACTCGTCAAATCAAAGAAGGTTACAAAACGGGCTACAAAGGGGAAGGGCAAGAATGTTGCAACCGCACCCGTCAAACCATGGACAACAGCGGAAGAGGTCGCGCTTTGTAAAGCTTGGGTACATGTGTCAGAAAATTCGGAAAGAGGGAACTCTATCAACCGGAGTAGGTTTTGGGATGAGGTGATAGCGTACTTTGAAAATGAAACTGGTTCAACAAGAACCTACGACTCCATAACGACCAAATGGAAGGGTATGATTCGTTCTAGGGTTGGTTTCTTTTGTGCAATTATGGATAATATCAAGGATAATCACGGAAGCGGTGAGAATGACGAAGACGACTACGAAAAGGCTTGTAACGAGTACCGTGTGCTTCACAAGCATGAGTTTACATTGAAGGAGTGTTGGAAAGTTTTGAGAGGGCATTCTGCTTGGAAAACTGTTGAGATGCCTACTTTCACCAAGACTAGTCGGAAGAAATCCAGGACTTCGGAAACCACCTCGGGGTCAACAAAAGGTCCTTTTCATCCCCAAGAGGTGGATGATTCTGAAGAAGAAGAGACTCGAGAATCATGACCAAAAGGTCGTGAACGCGCCAAGAAGAAAGCACACGAGGCACCCGCTTCATTTGTTACTAATATGGCCAAGAACTTTTTCAAGATCAAAAGTTCAAATAAGGAAAAAACCAAGAATATGGAAGAGGAATACATAAAGTTGAAGCAGAAAGAGATGGATCTTGCAGAGGCAAGGGCAGGCGAGCCGAGAGTTGAAAAGGGAGAAACTTGAGCTCCAACGTCAGCAGCTTGCATTGGCATCTCAACAAAACCGGACACAATATTTAATTTTCTACAACACACCTCTCGACCCAAATATGCATGCACGACAACTACAAGAACTTGAACAACTTAAGGCCGCAATCAAAGAACGTTACAACTTAGATTATTAAGTTGCAATTTTTAATAAGTATTGTAACGTCTACGTTTTATTAGTTTAAGTTTTTAATTATTGTTGTAATGTTAAGTATTTTTATTAATGAATTTTAATTTTGTTTTTAAAAACATTTGAATTAAATAAAAAAATAATAAAATTAAAAAAAAAAAAAATTCTCAGGTCACCACTGTGGCAACTAGTCGTCGTCAGTTCGTCGGAAAGAAAGCGATTTGGCGGCGACGAACTAGGTCGCCATTGTGCATAGCCTTAAAGATTGTATGTCATATTACCACCCATAGCAAATAAGTATTACCACCCATAGCAAATAAGAAAGAAAAGTCAAAAGATATGCAAATATTGGGCTTATGAATATAGTTCAAGCAGTTGTAATATCCAAAAAAAACATCACTCCTACTTGTAATGGTGTGTAATTTTGGCCATTTTTTGTGACAATAAAATTGTTAAGTTGATACTTTCATCAGTATGACAAAACAAAAAAAGCTTAGATCGAAAATGCCCATGAGCTGTATTAATTTAAGAACTTTACATCGTATAATAATTTCAGGTGAAACCTAATTTTGCAAACTCACCACGCATCTATTCCGCAAAGTACATTTTTTTCCTTCTTGTCATACCGCGCTCATCTCTTACATATAATATTTTTCGACAATTTTGCATTATATTCTAATGTTACAGAATTCCCTACTTATTGCTACTTGAGTTTTGATTAAAGCATTATGTATAATCATCTTTAGAAAATCTTGCAGCCACGAATATATATTGTAAACCCTTTAATTCAAATGACCGCCAGGTAGTCTACAGAAAAACAAAATAACATCTAAAGTAGTCCAGCAAATATAAAAACATAAACAGGTCAACTTTTAGCACAACCTTTTGCATTTATGGAATTAACCTTGTCTGCAAGTGGATCAAATGCTGCAATAAGTTCAAAATCATGTGTAATCCAACATAGGAAAAATCTGTCGCTTATCTATGTTGGTCACTGAAATAAGCATGAAATTAACCGTTTAACACCTAAAAAAGAAATTTGTAAAAAAAAATAATAATAATAAAAAAAGAAAAAAACTCCTGATATTCTAAAATTAGTCACTTTTGACCCATTTTAACCCATAGGTTGTTTCAATTTCAGATTTCATGAAACACGACAATTATTCACCTTCTTTAAATCAACCAGCGTTTCATGCGCACTTTGCGACAATATTTGCCAACTAAATATAGAAAAATTAAGCCTTTAAAATGCTTCGCGACAACATTTGTGGTCGCTAACTAGTTAAGCCTTTAAAATATTTTTTATTTAATATTTTTTATACTTTTTCAAACAAACAAAAAGGCATAATTATTTAGCGACCACATATATATTCGCGATGTAATTTATACATTAAATTTTTTTATCTATGTTTTTTTAATAATTAAAAATATTTAATAGAAAATTAAATGATTTTTAGAAACTGTATTAAAGTAGCGACCACAAATGTGGTCGTGAAGTGTTTTATACATTAAAACCGCTTTTGTTTGACCTTTGTTTGATTAATTTTTAACAAAAAGTGAAAAAACATTAGCAACCACATTTGTGGTCGCCAAGTCTGTGGGGTCAAGGATATGTTGTTTGACGAAAAACTGCGTTGAAAATGTGGGCCCCGTGTCTTACTTAGTGATATGTAGTCGCCAAAAAATTCTAACGCAAAAGTAAAAATGTAGTAGTGATAGTCTGGGTGAATAACCAGATGATAGAAAACCACACACACAAAAACAAATCAACAATGAGCCTAAGAGCTCACGGTATCATGACATTGAGGGTGCGTTATTGCTTACGTGGAATGGCTTTAACTCAAGTTATGCTTGAGTTATGATACCGTATGTCTGAGTTATGATATTGCGTTAACCCCCACGGTACCATGGCAACCTTGTGTTAAGATGCAAACTTGAATATAAAAAAAAGATACATATTCCGGCCCAAAATGTGGTGTAAATTTATTTTATTTTTTTTTATAAAGTGAGGCCCAAAATGTTGAGTTATGATAAGAGGTGTTTTTTGTGAGTTAAGGTTGAAATGTTAAAGCTGATATGGCGCTGAGTTATGACATAACCTCAAGTCATGATACCAAGTGCTCTAATAACAAAAATAAGGCATCATATAGCTTATACTATTGATGTTGCAATTTAGTCCCTGGAATATTTATTTAAGCTCCTTGTAATCTTTAATAGTTGATACCTATAGTCCTTCACTAACTCGGCGAGAACACTTCTAGCACAATATTTCTTTAAATAACATAGAAGCCCATGTGGTTGAGCTATAAAGTTTACTTCCAACAATTTTGACAATTAATAAAGTGAAAATTACGTATAGGGCCTCTGCAGGTGGTACTTATCCTGCAGATGTCCTATTTTATTGACCTTTCCAAAAAGGCCTACAACTTCGCTTCAAAATGGTGCAGAAGTCCTTGAAGGACACGTGTCAGCACCCCGTTTAATAAACGTGAAAAATTTTTAAAAAAAAAATCGCCTCAAATGTGAAGCGAAATCTGACAATGGGGGCCCTTATACTGTCAGACGAAGACAAAAAAAGCTGCTTTTTGAACCAAATCACCTCAAATTTGAAGCGAAGTTCTCTCTCCACTTAAATAAATTAGAGATGTCACCGAAAAACAAAATGTATCAATTTTACTCTAGTGTGGAGATGTATCAATGTCATAGCTTGGTAGAGACTAGAGACGATCAAAGCATGTATGTTACTAGTATGTATGAAAGTCTAATCGGCATACCTTGCTATCAGAAACTTTATAGAGACACAGCTGTGACTAGTAAATAAATTTTTTTTGATCACATAATACTATACACGAAATATGACATGAATATGACTTGTCAGAAACTTTATAGAGAAAAAGATTTGACTAGTAAATAAACTTTTTTTTTATCACATAATACTATACACGAAATATGACATGAATATGACTTTTCAGGTACTTTATAGAGACAAAGATGTGGCTTTTTTTGATCACATAATATTATACACGAAATATGAAACAATAATGGTACGCCGATTGATACATTTTACATACTTGATAGCAAGGTATGCCGATTAGACTTTCATACATACTAGTAACATACATGCTTTGATCGTCTCTAGTCTCTACCAAGCTGTGACATTGATACATCTCCAGTTCTCCACACTAGAGTAAAATTAACATATTTTGTTTTTCTGTGACATCTCTAATTTATTTAAGTAGAGAGAGAACTTCGCTTCAAATTTGAGGTGATTTGGTTCAAAAAGCAGCTTTTTTGTCTTTGTCTGACAGTATAGGGCCCACATTGTCATATTTCGCTTCACATTTGAGGCAATTTTGTTTTTGTTTTTTTTTTTGTTTTTTTTTAATTTTTCACGTTTATTAAACGGGGTGCTGACACGTGTTCTTCAAGGACTTCTGCACCATTTAGAAGCGAAGTTGTAGGCCTTTTTGAAAAGGTCAATAAAAGAGGACCTCTGCAGGACAAGTACCACCTGCAGAGGCCCTATACGTAATTTTCACATTAATAAATCAATGTTATGACTTATGACGGGCTCATCTAAATACACCGTAATGATTCAACTAAAGACACACAATAATTACACAATAATTAATCAATTAATGCTAACCATTTTATTGGCATTAAAATATTAATCAAGTATTGGTATTATCTTCTCTCTTATCAAAAACAAGATCCATGTATATTCGATATTTTCATATTTGTTTTCCACAAATTGTAAAAACTCAAACTAAACACAAAATCAAACAATCCAAAACACATAAACCCACATGATTCTTTCTCCAAGATTTTGGAGCACCATCTCACAAACTACACAACTTCATTAAAACAAAAGATCATACAAGCCATATATGTAAATTTAGAAAAATCAACGATCAAGCCACGTGAAACTCAAAAAACATGGTTTTCTCCGGTGACATGGATGTACACGTCTAACGTGACGGTGGTGGTTCTCGAAAAATTTTCCGGCGCCATGGCAGAAAACGACCGTTGTTTCTGGCGCCATGGCAGAAAACGACCGTTGTTTCTGGCGGTTCAATGAATAAGTTATTAAGGATTGTATTTTTCGAGGTTGTAAAGTCATTTATGCAAGCTGTACTTTTTTTTTATTATTCTTTGTGGTTTTTTCCGGCGATATGGTTGTCAGCAGCAGAAAAATTCGATGAAACATATCTAGAAAAATGTTGGTGTGTGCAGGTTGGCCAGATATTTAAAGAAAAAAAATGTGTAAAAGAGTTTATAAGAAAGTTGGCTAAAATTTGGAGGAGATAGAGTAAAAGTAATGTATTCGTACGAAGAGGTTATTATGTTTTCCAATAAAAGTTTTTTTTTTTTTTTTGTTTAATGTAAAAGAGTTATGAATAAGAGAAATGTTCGGTTTTCCAAGTAAACTTTTGGTGAATTTAGTAGCACCCTTTCCAAGTAAACTTTTGGTGAATTTAGTAGCACCCTTTTTTTTTTTTTTTTTTTTTTTTTTTTTTTTTTTTTTTTTTTGTTTAATGTAAAAGAGTTATGAATAAGAGAAATGTTCGGTTTTCCAAGTAAACTTTTGGTGAATTTAGTAGCACCCCTTATGACACAAGAGTCACGATCCCTTGAAAAGTGAATAAATATTGAAAAGTATAAAAAGTGTTTTGAATCCTTGGATCATCCCAACTCCATAATCCACGGTGAGGATTAAAAAAAGTCCTAAACATGCTTCATTCATTTGACAAAGGGTATTTTTGTAAATTTGTGATTATATTTTATTCCACCCTCAAACTTCAAACGCAAATAACTTTCAAACGACAAACTTTTACGAAAAACCGAATTCACCATAATTTTTAAAATTCAATTCTCTTTAATTTGGTATACTTTTTGATATATGAATCACAATAGTTTTTTTTTAACTTTTTAAGTAAGTGTTGATTTTCTTGAATTTTTTTGGTATTTTTGGCTCTAATTTTGTCTAGTTTTAAAGCCGAATTTTGCAAAACTTAAAACATGAAAGTTGTAGCTTTTTAGCCATTCTTTACCCAGAAATTTGAATAACTCAAATCCGACATGATATGAGTGAGATATCGCACAATAAAGATGACGTTTTAGTCATGTTTAGTGCACACTAAGTGTTTGATAAAATGCCAAAAGAGATTTTTCATATAAAAGTACATTTAAATGCACTAATTGTTGTACCAAAATACATCTTTTGTTATTTTTAGCTTTTTTTTAACTGGTGAACAACAACCAGATGATAAACTGATGAACATTTTGACTATAACTGATGAACATTGTGGTTTTTTGTACACAACTGATGAACATTTTTTTTTTATGAAAATTTGATAAACTTATGAACATTATAATTTTTTTTTAATTGATGAACAACATTTTTTATTGATGAATATGAATCCTTTTTATTGATCAATAAATGAACAACTCTTTTTATTGATCAGTAACATTTTTTTTATTGATAAACAACAATTTCTTCTATTAATGAACAAAGTATACGATGAACAATATTTTTTATTGATGAACATTGTCATGAGAACTGATGAATAACATAATATAACTGATGAATAATGCTAATGATGAACAAGACTATGTGATAAGCAAGACTAACAAATAAACTGATGAACGTTGTGATTTTCTTAAGAAAATTGATAAACCGATCAATTGATGAACAACTCTTTTAATGATAAACAACGTATTTTTATTGATGAACAAAGTTTTCATTGATGAACAACTCTTTTAATTGATAAACAACTTTTTTTACTGATGATTTTGTCCTCAGAAAACTGATGAACCTTTTTTTCTTTGTAAACTGATGAACATTTTTTTCTAAGAAAGCTGATGAATAACATGATTTCTTTTAAAAAACTGATGAACAATAATAACTGATGAACCAAACTAATCAATAAACAAAACTGATGAACAACCAAAACTCTTTTAATTGATGAACAACTTTTTTTTATGAAAAATACTGATGAACAAGATTAACTGATAAAAGAGTTGTTCATCAATTGATGAACAAAGTTTTTATTGATGAACAACTATTTTTATTGATAAACAACTTTTTTTACTGATGATTTTTTCCTCAGAAAACTGATGAACCTGTTTCTCTTTGTAAACTGATGAACATTTTTTCTAAGAAAACTGATGAATAATATGATTTCTTTTAAAAAACTGATGAACAATAATAACTGATGAACCAAACTAATCAATAAACAAAACTGATGAACCAAACTAATCAATAAACAAAACTGATGAACCTTTTTTTTTCTTTGTAAACTGATGAACATTTTTTCTAAGAAAACTGATGAATGGCATGATTTCTTTTAAAAAACTGATGAACAATAATAATTGATGAACCAAACTAATCAATAAACAAAACTAATCTTGTTCAAGACTGATGAGGTGATGAACAATATTAACTCATGAACGGTATTAACTGATGAACAACGACTAACTGATGAACACTTATGAACAATTTATAGATTGGTGTTGTCTTGTTCATCAGTTAATGTTGTTCATCAGTTCATCAACAAGACTGATGAACTGATGAACAATATATATATTGGTGTTCTCTTGTTCATCAGTTCATCAACAAGACTGATTAACTGATGAACAAGACTAACTGATGAACAATATTAATCTACATGTTGTTCATAAGTGTTCATCAGTTACTCTTGTTCATCAGTTCATCAATCTTGTTGATGAACAACATTAACTGATGAACAAAACAACACCAATCTATATATTGCTCATAAGTGTTCATCAGTTAACACAGTTCATGATTTAATATTGTTTATCACCTTATCAGTCTTGAACAAGATTATTGATGAACAAAGACTGATTGATGAGCAATACTAACTGATGAACATGACTAATTGATGAACAAAAACTAACTGATGAACAAAACATATATTTTTTTATTAAAAAAACGATTAAAAACATTGCTTTTTGATTCTTAAATTAATAAAATGATTAATAATGCGTTGAGGTACAAAAATTAGAGCATTTGACGCAATTTAAACGCTAAAAATCTAAGCTAGACATTTTATCAAACACCTTTTGTGCAACAAATATAAGTAAAACGTCATCTTTAACGGCTGATATCTTACTCATATGACATTGGATTTGATTGATTCAAAAACCCGTGTAAAGAGTGAATCAAAATCTATAACTTTCATGTTTTAGGTTATTTACGAATCAACATTTATGAGGGTAAAAAATAGGGTCAAAAATGCTCAAAAAATCAGAAAACTAACACCCATTTGATATGTAAAAAAAAAGTTTAGAATTTTTAACAAAATTTATACCAAATTAAAGAGGATAGAATTTCAAAAATTATGGTGAAATCGGTTTTTTCTAAAAGTTTGTCGTTTAAGAGATATTTGCGTTTAAAGTTTGAGGTGGAAAAGGAAAATACGGGTCAAATTACTAATCTACCCCTTTGACCGAAATTAATTAAAAAAAATAAGGTAGTTGACTAGATTTCATCCAACGGTTGAGATTGCTTTTTATACTTTGCAAATTCATGTGACTTTTTAATAGATCCGGTAGCTGTGACACAATTGCAGATGGACGTTGTCACACTCGAATTAAAAAGCATTTATTGTACCAACTGTTTTTCCTTGATAAATGATAACAGAAAAAGAGCATTTAAACACAAAACGCGTTTTTCTATAATTAGTAAATGGGAAACAGCATTAAAACATGAAATATCCCAACTTTGATATAACTTTTTTCTAAGAAAAAAAAAAAAAAGCGAAAAAAGACTACTATATTAGAACTGATGTTTTGTAAAATTTACTACTATTAATTAGCCATTACGTAAATTTGGATTGGAAGGTACCATTTTTGTTTAAAAAAAATAAATAAATAAAATAAAAAAATCTGTTAGATTGTTTTGACAAACTCGATGTAGTAAGCACATTAACATATCGTTATGCTGAACTTTTGTTTAGTAATTGGTTGGATGGTTCGTCACTACTGAAACCGGATGCCTATGAATACAAGTATACACCGTTATATATTGTGAAATACGATGTTTAATTAACATGTATATATGACCAACACCCTCCTATGACGCTATGAATAGCCTATGATTTTATCATGTTTCTGCTTCTTATGTTCATAAGAGCAGAGGGTGTGGCTTCATCGTGGCTCCCGGGGGTGACTTGGCACCTCGCCGTGCCTCGTCACCACACCGTCCCCCTTCATCGTGGCTCGCCGTGGGATGCTTCGCCGTCTGCACGACGAGGTGAAGTTGTCCCCCCTTTTTTTTTTTTTTTTTTTTTTTCTCTTTTCTTTTTATTTGTTGAGTTTTATTTGTGGAGAGGATAAATATTTTTGAAGGTGAAGTGTTTTTTTATAAAAGATTGAAAGGTTCGTGGAGGAAAAAAGAATGCAAACATAAATGCATACTGATAAAAACACAAATTACATTGAACATTTAACTGAAAACATGAAATACATAATACGCTTAAACATTAAAAACTACAACGCATACTGATGAAAATAAAACTACTAAAACTTAATAAAACGAATCATCTGAGTCCCAACCCTCAGAACTTGAAGAGGAATAAAACTCGTCGTTAACGAGCCGAGTCTCCATTATGTCAAAGTAGTTCTTGAAGATACGGAGCTTCCCTGCTTCTTGTTCACGATGAGCAGCTTCCTCGCGTGCCTGCTCTTCCATAATCTCCCTATAGTTTTCTTTCTCCTGTTCAAGTTGACGAAGGGAAGCCTCACTTAACCCGAATGGGTTGTATTCAAGATCCACCTGTGGACGGTCACAGGTGGAGTTGGAACAATTGGATTGTTCACAGGAGGAGTGTTTAAAAATACGTTTTCCGGTTGGAAAACCTGGAAGACATTTTCAGGTGGTGTTGAGTAAACTTCAACTTCTTCTGAAGTTGGAAAGCTAGTTGCAGGAAACTATGGTGGAGTTGGAAAGCTTGTTTCCGTCGACGTTTGGGGACTTGGGAATTGTTGAGAAAAATCTTTGCGAGACATTTTTGTGTGTGTGAGTTGTGTGAGTTATGTGTGTAAGTTGTGACTGGTAGGGTTGTATATATATATGCACATATGATCCCGCTCAAAACTATACCGTTTGAATTTGAATTTTGATTTTAATAATCCCGCTCCTATTTGAATCTAATTTTGAATTTTAATACGAATTTAAATAACCCCGCTCAAAACCACCCCTTTAAATAACAAACTATAACCACCATTTTTTCACATTTTCACATCTGCATTAATTCAAACTTTCTATCTCTGTAGCTCCAAAAAAAACAATGTCTCAAAATCCGAAGTGGAACAAGTCTGAAGAAATGTTGCTTGCGCAAGTTTGGCTAGAAATTTCGTAAGCTCTAGATATGGAAAATAACCGTTCCGATTTTTTTTTTTTGGAACAACGTTATGGAGATGTTCAATGATCAGACTACCGATGACCATCGTACCAAAAATTCAATTACGGGAAAATGGACGAGGATTAACGTTGATTGCAAAAAATTCAACGCTATTTACAAACATTTGCAGCGTCGAAGTGGTCAAAATGGCCACACTCATCTCGAGAATGCGAAACTAAACTTTGAGCAACATTCGTGGAAAGGAGTTTCAAGTATGTTCACGTTAAGAGATTTTGAAAATTACCCGAAGTGGATGTCGAAGATCCGATCCATGTAATATGTGTTTGTATTTTTTTTTTAACCTTCGTTTTTTTTCGTATCGTTTTATTTTTATTATTATTGGTTATGCATTGTTTTTTATTTTTAATGAAGTGCAATTTATTTTTTATGGAAATTTGAATGAAA
>OU343225.1:107836646-108065564 GCA_910596185.1 Chrysanthemum makinoi | reverse complement strand
AGCCTTGTATAACAAGTAATTAATTCTTGAAACACATAATTAAAATAAACATGAATGTGTTATTATTTGTATGCTTAGATCTAGGGTTTGCAAAACCTAAACCCTAATTTTAAGGGGAAGTTTATTTTGGTGCCCTAATTAGGGTTTTGTAAACTATTGTTTTAATTGGATTAGAAACCTTAAGATGCATGCAACTTTATGTGTATATCATAAGTAACTTTGATTAATTGCATTAATTGTTAAGTGTAATTTTATGTCCATGATAATTATCTGCATGTTTATCATGGATCACCTTTATTAATATGTCTTTTCTTGTTTAAGTGATATACACTAAATTTTGATAGATCTAAAATTGGGGAAGACCTCAATAATTATTAATTTAATCAATTATGTGCTATGTGGTATTTATTTAATTTTGACTTCTTTGTCGATGAATGATGCATGTGGTTCACCTTATACATAGATGAAAGCGGTGAAAGTCTTAATTAAATATATGCATATTACAGAATCTAGAATTGTTATTAATAGGATTTATCAAAACGTTTGCATGTGGCTATTTGATATGCATGACTTTTATTTATTATGCATTCATTGTTTATTTGTTTATTTTTATAAATACTTGCTTGTTTGTTATGTGTAACAAGGGTATGTTTACAAGAAAAATAAAGCTGCCTAAACAATGGTGAAACATGTATTTTTAAGAATAGTAATCATAATCGTTTAATTGATTGATAACTTTGGTACAAATGCGAAGAGCTCACCATGAGTGAACAATAAAGGGGTTTAAAGTGCGCCGCAGTCTGAAAGGATGTCTAAGGTTGTGCTTTATGGCGCATTACCTGGTCCTACGCCCTCTGTAAGTTCGAGTGGAGCTACTTAGTAAGCCATTAAATGTGCAAGCTCATCTTAAGGCTGAATGGATTTTAATTCCATGCGCCACGGTGGTAATTATCGAAAACACTAAGTGTTTACACTTATGCAAAAGATGCGGTATAATGGATGATAATTAACACTAAATTCCTGATTTGTTAGACAATACCTCAATTAAGTTTGATGATGAAAAGCTTATACATTAAAACAAGATATAAATGTTTTAATAAAACTATGCTACAAAGATGAATGCATGACATCTTTGTACATATTTGATTTAACATCAAAACTATTACCCTTTAATTTAAGTTATATGCCATCCAACGAAGCGGAAACACCTAAGATTACTTTTTATTTGCGTGAGATGCGGACTTAGATCGTAATCAAAGGGTAAAATGTCCCGATAATGTGAGAGCGGGCATGGGCGATTTTGCGGTTTCTTAAGTTGGACAACAATTGAGTTTTGTAGTGGACGGCAACTCGGAATGGGGATAAAACATGTTTACAAGGCTGATTGATATTGGCTATATGTAAATCCCATAAATCTAGGAATTGCAATTGAAATTGGCAATTGAGCAAAAGCTCTACCGCTTTGTATAAGGTTCATTACTAGCAGATCAACCGGCGTGATGAAATTATGACAATGGATCCTAGTTTTCAATAATAATTAATTGGTTATATGAATATGAACCTTGGGTATTTAATTGTTTATTGAAAAGGTTAATTATCGAAAATACTAAAATTGAATTTTTTAATTCTTTTGAATGTATTAATGCAACATTTAACTTGCATAGCGTGGTTTAGTCTTTGATTAGTAAATTGATCCATTCTAGCATTAAAACAAATGTTTGATAGAATAATTTCTTGCGATAAGACAACGAAGTCTCTTTCCATGGGAAGCATGAGACTCAATCCTATTCCTTTTCATGAATGAGAAAGGTATAATAGTAACATTTGAATTGTCTAAATTCTAATGTAACTCTTGCAATGAATGCACATCTTATTTTCATAAAGATTTCATTACCCTCATTTGGTGAATGAATCCTTTTGTAACAACATGAATGTTGGTTAAGTGGAAAACATGTATATGAGTTACTAGATTAGAAGCTAGACTAATTACATAAAAATTGGTAAAGGCAAACTAGCATATTTTTATCTAGTTGTTTGCTTTTAGCCTTTAAAGGGTACTACATACGATTATGGGGATGGTAGGCACGATAGGAAAATTGCATACAAATTTTTAGAGTTAATAACATTGATGGATATTCCATTATTCATATTAGAATACACCTTTAGTACCTTAGTAATGATTCGTATGGTTCTTCAAGGTGTAGGAAAATAAAAGCAAGCAAGTTGTTTTCGGTTATGCAACACTTACAATGTTGTCGATTCGGTGGGAGCATTTGTTGCATTACTGAATAAGTTTGTTTTAATGATTTCTAATTCGATTGGGAGCTACAAGCCTTATTTCACGTGTAGTAAGCAGATTATCTTCAAAGATAATCACTTTCCAAATTGTAGCACTTATGTTTTAAGGATAATCGGTATGCGTTTCCTTACTAAACAATATAGTTCTACATCTACTTGTTATATCTATGACACAAATAATATTAATCAAATAACGAGCGTGTATGTGATGTTTATATGCTACATGATGTTGTTCCATGCACAAGTGGGAGAAATCTTATTGTGTGCAAGGTACAACACATATGAATATGATTTAAAAGAGATTCTCTTATTTGTAAAGTAAGAGAATAGCGTTCTAATAGGAAGTATACATTTATATATGTATGATTGCCTAATAAGAACATGTCAAGATAACAAGAACTACTTTATTTTAAATATTTATGTCATTCAATATTTAAGAAACACTTGTAGTTACAATTTATGTTACTTGAGAACGTGAACTAGATTGTAGCCCAAGGTAAAATATCCATGATATGCGTGAGAGCGAGCATGGATGATTCAGTTTCTTACATGAACATTTCATGGAATGACATAATTAAATGAAGTAATCTAATACTACCTCGAATTTGAGTATTCGTTGAATGACTTAAATATATGTAGTAAATATTAACTTGAAATATGAATTGAAACCCGCGGTGGTGTTCATAATTACTTTAATTATAAATGTTTATGATTTTGTAAAGTCACAAACATGAAGTCTTTTAATACAAGACTTACAATATAAAGTAAGACGTTAACTTGCTATGTTTTAAGACATATGCATGAAGTCAATGAGTTGATCAATGACTTATAACGTATAGTGAGATTATAACTAATATTTCTTTTGACTTGGTCAAAAATATTTGTGTTATAATACATGCAATTGACTTGGTAATTCTATTGTACCATTAAGTTTTACTTTGTTGGTAAATAGGTAAGCCAAAAGAGTAGATGGTTATCTAAAATATTGTTAGATTTTCTTACAATATTAATTCTAAGAAATACCATAGTTTTATGGTATGTTTTGTTAGAATCAAAATCTTGTTGGCATTATTTGATTCAAGATAACTATAATTTCTTCCAAAAGTTATCAAGGTTAGTAGATTGAGTATAGATTGAATATACTCAATAAGACTCCAACCTAGAAGATTAATAAGACACCATTTGTTTATGAAATGTGATGAATCACATTAAGTCTTATAAATGAAGTTACAATTTGTTAAACTACTTTTAGAGTGAGTTGTAACAAACTAATGTTAGGAACTGTCAATGTTTTTTGTAATATCCCCAAAGAGAACAATGTATTGTTGCTCTACTTGCTAAACTATTTAAAGGTAATCTTTTAATTTTTAAAGCAAGTGGGAGTTTTGTTTAGATCTTGAAAGATTGAATTACAAAATACATAATCTTCTAAAATGCACTAGCAAATATCATGATGAGGCTAAACATGAAAATGATAGCCCTTAATATGATGGAATTGTCATTCATAGATCAAAGGGATATCTCGATATTTAATATCTTTGAGGAATATGAGTTCTGAGGATCATTGTAAGCTTTGTTAATCATAATGATAAATTTAACAAATGTTGAATTGTGGAAAATCAATCATACTATGAATGTAGAGATGATGTCCATAAAGATAATCAACTTTAGATACTTGGTTTATCTTAATAATGAAAATGAGTTTCTTCAAAGGATGGAAACCTAGTGGTTTAAATCTTTGTGTAGAAATCATATGGACAATATTGTACATGTATTTTAATGTATGTCTAGTGATAATAATATCAATCATACTTAAGCAATTAACTATGATTGAATATTCTTTCCTATATATACATTAAATAGAAATTATAAAAATTATAATTGTCATATTTAGTTTCATTGATATGAAATTTTGACAATGAATGTCATAACTCTTTGTTGTGAAATTACTTTTTGGGAGACGATGAGTAATACAAAGAAGTTTTATGAATTCAAATAATCCTTGGATATGTACAAAGCGCAAATTCATGAATGGATATATGCAAGCATCTAGGAGATGTTTCTTATGTTTAATATTAAATCATGTTTGATTTAATAATTAAAATAAGATTGCTCATAAGTATTCATGAAAGCTAGTGGGAGTATTATTTATTTATTTTTAAATCTTATATGTTGTATGGGCAACTACATTCCACTTAAATTAAGTTTTAGTTGTGAATGAAACTTCGTTTGTAAGATTTGGAAATAATATATACAACTTTGGAATATATGTTTATTATTATAAACATATGCGGTAAATAAATGAGTCAAATAGAACATGATGAATACATATCTTTGACAAGATAGATGAGATCTTAAAGTTTAACTTGAAGATTCATCATGAACATCATGTTGTGTATAAAGTTGTTGTGTCATGCTTGATTACAAGATGATTTGACAACATTGAAAGTTGTTAGTGTAATAAATATTTTAAAAGGAATATGTTTGGATTTAGAATCACATTCCACAGTCTGGAGATGCTCCTAGATTCTATGGATGATTATATGACAATTGTTTCATAATTGTCATTGCCAACAAACTTAAGTTTTGGTAGGCACCAACATTACACTATAAGCTGTTCAAAGTTCTGGATGTTTAAAGAGCATATTGTTGTACACAATGATGCTAGTATAATTGAGATGACACTCAATTCTAGTCACGGTATCCTTGATGATGACCATGTTGACTAGTTATGCTTAACTAAGAGCATAGTTGCATTATACATTAAAGAATAAAGAATACTTTAAACTTTAAAAGTTTTGAAAGATGATTTTCATATAAAGGTGGTTGGTTATCACATACCTTATGGAATAATATGACAATATCAAGATATGTGTAAACTTACATACAAAATTCATATTGAATTTTGAAATAAGTATTCTCAAAATTATTATAGATCAAAGTTAGTTGAAATTATGCCAATAACAAGTATGAGATGCATGACTTGTGGCAAAATTCATTAACTAAGAATTATCATGCATTGATCTATTTAGTATTTGGATAAAAGGATATTGTAAACATTATTATTGAAATGAAATAAAGTATTTTGTTATGTTTATTATTCATTTATTATGATGTTATCCTATATTTGCATGTTTAAATCCTTGAATAACTCAAGTTATTCTAAATAGTCCGTTGTCAATCAATAACATGGGAATGATATTGAATTAAGACAAATCTGAGTATTAGTTAGAATATACTTGAAAGTATATTGATGCGTAGCATGACTAATTTGAGATGATATTCAATGAATTGAATATAGGACTTATCCCACCCACATGATGATACTTTATGGATCTTTGTCATTAAGTATATCATGGATATTTATCCTCTGACTTGAGATACAAGAGATATGTCATGGATGTAGTGCAATTTTGTGAAGCAATCTAACGCTATATCGTAAGCGGTAGTTATAAGGGTTGTTTTCAGAAGTGTTCTGAAATTTATGAATCACCTTGTAGTCAAAATGGGATTTGTTTCCTTCAAATTTATTTAGAAGTATAATCTTCTTTGGGCCTGTGGATTGTTAAGATGTTTGTATGGCCATACAAGGTCTTACGGAATATGTTGAGGAAGAATTGGTAATCTTTCAATCATAAAGCGCTTGAAATAGTTAATTAGAAATGAGTGAGATCCATATTCTTATTAACATGGTATTAGAAACAAAAGGATGAATATGATGATGAATCATCAAACTTGGTTTTTCTCCAGAAAACCATACACGAGAGAGTTATTACCGGGCATTGGCGTGTTGCTAGGCGCTAACCAATGTCATTTCACGTTTTGTAAACATATCCAAGTGGGAGCTGTTGGAAATGTATATATTTACAAACAAGTGAATGTCGGTCCCGAACTTCGTGACCACGAGTTGCACACATTAGCGAATGAGAATTAAAGTTAATAATTAATGTTTATGTTTACGATGAATTATTGCACATTAAATCGGTTAGCGATCGTTAAGTATTTAACGGAAAAATGACTATGACGTTAAAATGAAAGAAGGACTAGAAATGGAAGACTTGGAAAAAGTTATGGGTTCTCTTTGGGCTTTGTCTACATGGCGGCCAAAGGGTAATGGGTTTCAACAATACCTAACTTGTTCCCAAAGTTTTCTACTAGTATATAAGAGGGTTAGGTTCTAGGGTTTCAAACACTTGTGCATTGAATTAACCCTAGATCTCTCCTCTCCTCTCTCTAGTCATATTGACTGAACACCCCATTAGTAAGGAGTTTGGTTTCGTTTTTTCTTAAACGAGGACTTGTATTAGATCTAGCAATGGCTTGATTAGTTTGGTTAATTAGTATGTACAAGAGCGTGGTTGTAAGACATTATTCTTACACCAATAAGTACTTCTTTGTTTTGCTTTGCTCGAGGGTTGTTTTCTTTGCTCGAGGGATTTGACATTCGCAAAGAAGATGCGTTCATATACTTTGATTAATTAATTTATTTGTTATGTTTTTTAAGTCTTCACTGTGTACTCTTGATGTCTATATGTTTATTGTATGTTTTATATATTATAAACTCAACACCTTTTATAATGTTAATGGCATTTGAGATGGATAATTATTATAATTATACTGTGTTACAGATCCATAACTTATTTAGATTTAGGATGCTTTTTCGCTATATAGATTGTTAATACAAATATCGTCATTAAACGTTATTTATATTTTTTGATCTTTGCCTAAGTTTTGTTAACGACAAAAGTAAATTTAATTTATAAAAGCTTAAAGCTTGTCAAGTTTATTAGATATTAAAACAAGCTTTCTTAAACAATATATTCATCATTCAAGCATTTACATTTATGATTAGTAACATCTTGATATAACTCTAATCATTATGTGATAGTTTGTAGAATGTGTTAGGTTCTTAAAACCAAACACTACTTAAGCATTTGCATATTTCTATTAATAGTAATACAACATTTGACATCATGTATTACATCATGGAGATCATTGGAAGATTCCATTAGATATTTTGTGAAGATTTGTACTCTTTATATCTTGCACAATCTTACTTAGATAGAGTTGACTTTAAGCAAGATTTGATATCTTGGTTGTCGAATTTGGCGGTACCAATTTGGTACGGGCGGAACCTTTTAAGTCAGCGGTCCGTCAGGCAGCTCCTGTCAAATTGGCTATAAATAGCAATGCCAAGCCAAGTAGTTTCTCATCCCTTTCCAATGCTCTCTCATACATATCTTCTCTCTAACCCTTCTAACTCAGTTTCATATCATATTAGTGATCTCTTTTGTAGCAAAGAAGATCAAGTCATATTCAAGCTTCAACGAGAAGTTGGAAGTCTTGTTTGTTTAGTGTTGTATGATCTAGTGTTGATTCATACTTCATTGTTATATCAAACCATCATAATCTTGTGAGTGTGAGTGGTTAGTATTTTAGTCCTCAAAATACATTGTGTGTGGGAGTAGTTGTACCCTTGGACAAAACTCGACATCTAGCAAGTTAATAGGAATAGTGTAAGAGAAGTGTAAAGTTTTCTCCATTGAAAGGGCTTGTTGACTAGTGAAGTTAAACTCTCGGTGTGAGACTTCGGGGGTGGAGTAGGGCAAGGAAAAAGAGTCCTTGTAGGTGCGAACCACTATAAACAACTTGTTGTGGTTTGATCATTTCTTTCCTTATTTACTCATTACATATTGCTTTCATATTTCATTAACATACTCAAGATCAATATCAATTGATCTTTCAATAAGTTTCAAAACAAAGTTTTTAATCGGTAAACTATTCAACCCCCTTCTAGTTTTCTACAATTGGTACTAGAGCCTCGTTGCTCAATAATTTCTAAAATAACTTGTATTTTATAAAGTTGAAGCGATCCATGGATTCGAAAACTTTAAGAAGGGCAATCTATGCAAAGACCACCACTCTTTGAAACCAATGGATTTATATATTGGAAAAACCGTTTGAAACATATGTAAAATCAAAAGATATAGATCTTTGGTTTATTATTGTTAAAGGAGATTTTAGTTCTACAACAAAGGATATTTCTGTTGATGAACAAAAAATTAGTTGCTAAAAATAATGAAGCTAAAATGATGCTTTATAATGCTTTACCTAGAAAAGAATATGAAAGAATTTTTATGTGTGAAACCGCTAAAGATATTTGGGAATCTTTAATTGTTATACATCAAGGTAATTCACAAGTCAAGGATAACAAAATTGATCTTCTTGTTCAACAATATGAACAATTTGTTATCACTGAAGATGAAACCATTGATTGTGGCTTTGCTCGTTTTAACACTATCATTACATCACTTAAAGCACTTGATGAATCTTTTAGTAGTAAGAACTTTGTCAGGAAATTTCTTAGAGCACTCCATCCCAAATGGAAGCTAAAGTGACGCTATTGAAGAATCAAAGATCTCTCAATAATGTCACTAGGCGAGCTAATTGGCAACCTCAAAGTTCACGAAATGGTAATGGAGAAAGATTCTGAGATCATCAAAGGAAGAAAGGAGAAGATCAAATCCGTTGCTCTTAAGGCAAAGCGGAATCAGCGATGATGGTGATCTTGTTCCGATAGTGAAGATGAGGTATGCTATGGCCGTTAGAGATTTCAAGAAGTTCTTTAGAAGAAGAGGAAAGTTTGAAAGACAACCTCGAGAGAAAAGCCATTCAGAAAAGATGGGATGATAAGAAGATTAAAGGTGAAAGGAAGTGTTTTAGATGTGGTGATGCAAGTCATCTCATAGGAGAATGTCCCAAGCCACCTAAAAACAAAACTCAACGAGCTTTTGTAAGTGGTGCTGGGAGTGATAGTGAAGCGATGAGAAACAAGCAGGAAGAGATAAGCTCTAATGGCATGAGTCAAATGAGGTACTTTCAGACTCTTCTATTCTCATATAGATGACACCTTGCAAAAACAATATAATCAATTGTGTGAGCTAAGTCTAAAAATCATAACTAAAAATAAATTTCTAAAACCCAAAAAGGAGTTTTTGGAAAATGAGGTATATGAGTTAAAAGAAAAAGCAAACGTCTTGAAAAGGAAAAGCAAATGGCGATGATTGTAAATCATGTCAAAACTAATCTTGAAATAGAAACTAAGCTCACACAAGAAGTTTTAATAGAAAATAATTCTAAGTTTAAAAGGTTTAACAAAAACATAGCTCTTGCCGATGAAATAGTTAAAATTCATAAAACACCGGGAACATGAATGGGCTAGGTTTTAATAGTATTAATTCAAAGGTCAAAACAAAGCGGCGAAAAAGAAGAACATTCTGTCCAAAGCTGGCTGCGATGAATACGGACGAGCGGAACCAAAATAAGGGTTCCGTCCGTTATGAAAATAATGCAAAGCGTATTGCCGGAACAGAATATTACTTGTCTGAACTGCATCTTAGAATTTGTTAAAATAACGAAAACCAATGATAATGTTAAACTAAACCAGCCATATATAGGTAGGACTTACTTGTTAAAATGAATTTAGATCAAAAACTACTCAACAACGATATAAAACTTCTTTTGCCAAGCGCCCCTTTCCTAAGAGCAACCACAACGTTCAACCTAACTACCAACACAGCGGTTGGAATCAAAACTTTCCTAGACCATATCAAACTCCAGTTACATGTCGGAACCCTTACCCATCATTTCCATACATGAATCAAATAAATGGTATGTTTAACCCAAGCGGACCCATGAGATATTGGGGACCAAATGTTTGAGTTATTTGCTTCTTAGGTATGTTTGAAAGTTGGATTGGAACCTGATGAATGGATAAAGATAGTGGATGCTCACACACATGACGAGCAACAAAGTCTCTTCTCATCATACCAAGAGTATGGCGGAGGTAATGTCACTTTCGGTAGCAATCTCAAAAGCAAAATCATTGGCAAATGTACGATTGCTCATAACTCTCTAACTATTGAAAATGTTGCTCATGTGGATAGGTTAGGATTTAATCTACTTAGTATTAGCCAACTATGTGATAAAAAGTATAAAGGACTATTTGATGAAAATGGTAGTAAAATACTAAATGATGGTATCACCATAGCTAAAGGAGTTAGGAAAAATAACATATTCGTCATGAAAATAGATAAAACATATAATGACAAACTTTGCCTAACAACATTAGGCGATAGCTCATCTCTTTGGCATAGGCGCTTAGGTCCGCGCTAATATGAGACTTATACAAAACCTATCTTCAAAAGAGTTGGTTAGAATTTACAAAACTAAAATATGACCAACACTTTTGTGACCTTGCAAAATTGGTAAACAAACACATAGTAGTCACAAATCTAAAAATATGGTATCCACATCTAAGTGTCTAGAATTATTGCATATGGACTTGTTTGGACCATCCGGTATAAGAAGCTATGGAGGCAACTTATACACTTTGGTCATAGTAGATGATTACTCAAGGTTGACTTGGACATTATTTTGAAAACCAAAAATGAAGCTTTTGATAAATTTGAAATACTTAGCAAGAAAATTCAAAATCTTCTAGGTGTCAAAATTGTGTCGATTCGAACGGATCATGGTCGTGAATTTGACAACGAAACTCAATTTGGAAACTTTTGTGATACAAATGGTTTAACACATAACTTTTACATCCACGAACACCTCAATCAAATGGAGTAGTAGAAGCGTAAAATAGAACAATTCAAGAAATGGGTAGAACAATGCTTAATGAACAAAACATTCCTCAAAAGTTTTGGTGTAACGCCGTTGACACTTCTACATATATTTTAAATAGAGTCCTAATACGTCCTTTCCTAAACAAAACACCATATGAACTTTATAAAGGTAAAAGCCAACATTAGGATATTTTAAAGTCTTTGGTTGTAAATGCATTTGTAATACTAAGGATTATCTCACCAAGTTTGACCCAAAGTCTTATGAAGGTGTATTTCTTGGTTACTCTCAAACTAGTAAAGCTTACATTGTCCTAAATAAAGAAACAATGATAGTCGAGGAATCGTTGAACATAACATTTGGCGAAAGTCCACCTCCCTCTAAAACATCACCTTTGGTAGATGATGACTTAGTTGAAAGTCAAATAATTGAAAGTCAAATTAATAATAACAAGGAGGATGAACCATTAAATAAGGAAATTATCAATATAAAAGAATCTAAAAGTCATCCATTAGAAAAGGTCATAGGAAAACTTAATCAACGAACCTTAAGATCACAAGCTCAAAATCAAAGTAATCCTTTTTGTTTTGTATCCACCATTGAACCAAAAACCATAAATGAAGCAATAAAAGATTAATCATGGGTTATTGCCATGCAAGAAAAATTAAACCAATTAGATTAGAAATGATGTTTGGAAACTAGTTCCAAAACCAAAAGATCAAACTATAATTGGAACAAAATGGGTCTTTCGAAACAAAATGGGCGAAAATGGTGTAGTATCTAGAAACAAAGCTAGGCTTGTTGCACAAGGTTATAATCAACAAGAAGGAATTGACAATGATGAAACTTATGCCTTGGTAGCTAGACTTGAATCTATTAGAATATTACTTGCTTATGCATGTGCTTATGATTTTAAATTATTTCAAATGGATGTTAAAGTGCTTTTCTTAATGGGTTTATTAACGAAGAAGTGTATGTTGCTCAACCTCCGGTTTTACGACTTTGAGAAACCACATCATGTCTTCAAACTCAAGAAAGCATTATACGGCCCTAAACAAGCACCTAAAGCTTGGTACGACCGTCTTAAGACTTTTCTTATTGATAACAAATATACTATGGGATTAGTAGATAATACTCTTTTAACCAAGAAAAAGGAATCACATATTATTATTGTTCAAATATCGTTGATGATTATATTAGGATCAACTTGTCAAAAGAATTATGTAATGATTTCTCTAAAATCATGCATGATGAGTTTGAAATGAGTATGATGGGTGAGTTAAACTTCTTTCTAGGACTTCAAATTAAACAACTAGAAGATGGTATTTTCTTTAATCAATCTAAATATATAAAAGACATGCTTATAAAATTTGGTCTTGAAGATTCCAAACCAACTAAGACACCCATGTCCTCGGACACTAAACTCATCAGGGCGAAGAAGGTGAATCCGTAGATAACACTAAATATAGAGGAATGATTGGTAGCCTACTCTATCTTACGATTAGTAGACCCGACATTATGTTTAGTGTTTGTCTATGTGCCGCTTTCAAGAAAACCCAAAGGCATCACACTTAGAAGCATTAAAAAGGATTTTTAGATATATTAAGGGAACAACGTGTTTAGGATTATGGTATCCCAAAGGATATAGAAACCATAGTGTATGCCGACTCGGATCATGCGGTGATTGATTATGTCGATAGAAAAAGTACAAGTGGTATTTGCACTTTTGTTGGACATTGTCTTATCTCATGGTTTGCAAAAACAAGCGGCTTTAGCCATCTCTACTACTTGAAGCGAATACGTCTCGTAGGAAAAGCATGTCAACAAGCTCTTTGGATGAAGCAAGCTCTAAGTGAACTCGGAATTCATCTCAACGACATTGTGATACTTTGCGACAACAAAGGAGCCATCGATCTCAGCAAGAATTCCGTTCAACATGCTCGTACAAAGCATATTGAAATCCGTCATCACTTTCTTCGCGACAATGTTCAACAAGGAAACATTTCAATCGAGAAAGTATCCTCCGAAGACAACATTGCCGACATCTTTACTAAACCTCTTAAACGCGAACCTTTTAATCTTCTTAGACTTGGTTTAGGGTTAATGGAACCAAGCATGTAGGGCAAACATAGCCTAAAACATTAGAATAGTCAAACCAAAACAATTTTGTCTTGTTTACTTCATGTACGGCACCAAAAGCGACAACAGGGCCGGAACCAAAAATTTGGGTCTTGATGCGGTCCGTGGTATCTCAGTAACAACACATACATAACATCTTCTTCCTCACAACTTACTTACTTTACCAAAGCGTGCAAAACTTAAACCAAGCTCATTATTGTCATCTTCCCACTCACTAAAATCGGAAGTTAACATCATTGTAAGTATCCTAACTACATTTCATCTCTTAATTCCGAGTCTAGGATTCTTATTTATGCACAAAACTATCACAAATCATTACATGGGGTTTTATGTATGCTTCTATACCCAATATGAATTCAATTGTGCATAACTAGTCATTCAAATTAGGTACTACATTATCATATTGCATAAACAAAATCATGTTTCCTTTAATTGATAGATAATAAATATAAGACCTTATTCAAACAACCAAACAACCCCATGTCAAAAGTTTTGAAAAACTTCTCACTTATAGGAAAACATTCTTTCATTGCTAATACAAATAGAAGCGTTAGAATTTTCATCACTTGCATGCTCTTGAATACTAAAGGTATTGCATAACTAATATACTCAGGGTATATTCAAATATAGCCACATTGAATTAGGAGCATTTGGGTTATCTCAAGGTATTTGCCAAACACTCCACTAAAACCATTTTGTGCATAAAATGAGACGAGATAACCGCAACTCAAATTGTTTTCATATAGGCACACACTAGAATCAAAAACGTTAAAATTTATCTTATTTTTTAACATGTTAACTCTTGTCCTTAGGAATAACCAGTAGCATAAAGATTCTATGATCACAAAGACACTCTTAACTACATTCCCAAACACCACAAAACCAAAGGACTCACCAAGGAACAAATAGAAATATTTAGGAGTCTAGAATCAAGGTATTTCCACGAGGGTAGAACCATTCACTCATCCTTCCTGAGCATACTAATCTTCGTTGAAGAACTAGCCGCCATTCAATTCGATTGTCTTCTTGACATTGATGAACCAATTTGTCCTAGGTTAGTGTTAGAATTCTATGCTAGTGTGACCGGTTTTAGTGATGAAGATGATGAGTTTTTGTCTTAGCTTTAGAATCAACAAAATGACTACACCATCACTTTAAGTGATTTGCTTGCTGAGTACTAGGATTCCCAACCGAGGAACTTGGTCTACTGCGGATAAGTGGTCACTCACATGCCTTGATGCAATCAATGACCGCTCTCTTCCTACATAACCCGTTTAGCCATAAGGATGTCATCCGTGAACATCTTTTAAAAGCGGATACAACCCGAAGTAACCGAAGGGGAAAGAGGTAGACGAGATCCATATGGAATGGAGCTTTCAATGAACTTAAGCCGCGAATTTAGAAATGGGAGGAGTTACTTAGAGCAAGCGTCATTAGCACCATAGGGAATAGGGATCACATAAACGCTTGTCTTTGTCACATGCTTTACAACTTGTCTACCCGACAACCATTCAACTTAGCCTACTACATAGCTAGGAGAATGATTGATATTCCAACTCAGGATCCGTTGCTCTTCATACGGGATGCTTCTCACCCGTCTCTATAGAAACTTAAGCTCCAATTCCACCAACCCAAAAGGATGCACCTTCACTGAACTCATCCCTCACATCTTTGTACCTTTGAGTGATGATGAGTTGCTAAGACTAAAAGCGAGAGCTAAACCTCCAACTCCTTCATCATCATCATCAAATAGCTCCGAGGATGGTCTTCCAAGCTCTCATCTTTGACCTCATGAGTATTACGCATCTCTTCCCGAGATTGAGAATGAATCAGCCGAATTCAAGCAAACTAAGGGAATGTTCAAGTGCCTTGGTAGGATGATGAACAAGATTTACAAAAAATTGGACAAATAAGGGTACTTTAAGGAGTGTTTGGAACAATGCTTTATCATTAATGTTTGATACTATTTAGTTGTTTTATTATGTAGGATGATAATATAACTTAAAACAATGGTGTATGCTAACAAACTCATGAAGGGGGATAGCACAAGTATGCTATCAAATTTTACCCAATTTCACTATATTGTGAAAATCAATAAGCCTTGCTCTTAATCTATGCTCCACTATGTTTACATATGTGTTATTTACTTTTCTAACTAGAAATGTTTAGTATAACGGGTTTTGAGAAAAATTTGAGTTTAGAAAATTTGGGTTTAAACATTACGTCCAAATTCAGCACTCCACGGATCAGACGGCACCATTATCTTGGTACCGTCCTTTATACAATGATGCCATGCATATCGTTGGTAGGACGAGGCGGCACCCTTTGTGGGTTGGAGTAAAGGTATATATGATACACAGTGCGTGGATCCTCCAGGTAATTTTTAGAATTCGACTCTTTAAGTGATTCCAAATTATCTTCCATACTTAAAATCAACCTTAACTAGTTTATCTTTGTTATTAGAACTAGTATTATTCACTAAGGGGTGTAAGAAATCTATTTCCCACCAAAATTCAAAAATTTGAAAAATCCACCAAAGGAGCCTTTGGCATAAAGGAAGGAAGGAACCAAATTTTGGTACCTTCAAATCCGTGGGTATCACAATATTGGGAAATTCACTCACTAGAACATTAATTGCATATCTTTTCTTCTTCACTCCATCTTCTTTGTATGGATTGACTTAGGTTATATGACTAGCATTCACCCTTCAATCATTAGGAACCTCATCTCTCTTTGATGGTTCAACATCAAATCAAACCTTTTCTCAACAATTTCTTACCTCTATAAATTGAAAGGCTACATGATCATCCTCACACCTTCTTCATTCTCATTACTATCATAAATCAAACCCAAGTTAAAAAATGACTAAATCATCACCAAAACCTTGCAAGAAAACGCTAGAATGGCGTAAGGCCTTGTTGTTTTGTCAATCTTAGCTCATCATCCGAATCTTCACCACTCACAATCTCATCTCCCATTAGAGATGATAGACACCTTACCTTAGCTACACCTACTTCATCACACATTGTGATCACCACTCCACCACCACTAAAAACACCTACTTCCTCCACCGGCACCGTCAAACATCCAAAACACCTCACCACCTTCTGGGTCTCCCCTCTCACTCCCATGGAGTTATTTTCAACTCCACCAACATCACCAAATCCTTTCCTAGAGGACTTGGAGGCCTCCTAGGCCAAGTCATCCACCACCATTGCCATCCTTTGGCACCATTGAGCAAATCGCTCATGAATCACCTCGGTCATCCATTGACCCAGCCCCCATTAGGGCCAGACCTCTCCTTTTCCACCCCATTTACAAGGACATTCATGGTCCTATCTGAGATCATCCACTTCCATCATCAATGTCCCTCATATTGGGACATTCCGGAAACATGTGGGATGACAATCCCACTAGAGAGAGATTCAAGCGAACTTCACAACCTCCACCAATTCAAAGGCATGGTGGATTCTCACTTAAGTGAGACAATGCAAATGAAAAGTGCTTTGCTTGCATCCATCATGACCACTCCAAACATCCCCAACACCACCAATACATCCACCATTCCACACCACAACCTCCATAAAACTTTCTACCCTCCAAGGCATGGTTGCTCTACTTGTGAGCAAACGGGTCAAGCAGATGAAACGGACCCGGTTATGGTCCATGACTTCCACGAAGAAATGAGGTTCATCCTCAACCACATTCTTGAGCGTCTCAACGCTCTTTCCCATCCACCATCACTTTAGGATGGTTTTAAAAATAGTCTTTCTTTATTTTTTTTTTAGGATAATTTTCATTTTCTTGTACTAGAAACACATCATTGTGTTCTCTTTTCATGATCTTTACTCATGAAAAATTTTAACTAATGAATGTTGTTTCTTATATTGTTGGTGTCATTACATAGTGTTTGGAAATGCTTGTGAATGATCATTATTACTAACAATTTTTTTTTTGCTTTATTTTCACAATCCATGTATCTTCCCATAAAGCACCCAATTTAGGGAGCTTTGAACAGAGATATAGCTGAGCTCATTACATTCGCACATAGCCTCTTCTTTTTGTTGAGACAAAAGGGGAAAATATAGAACTTGGAAATTATTTATACTTTGACTTTTCTGAAAAGTCAAACATCATGCATAAACTAGTGAATTCTTTGACTTTCATACAAAGTCAAATTTCATACACTTGCATTATCATTTTCTTTTCAAGCTCTAAAACTAATATTTTTATAACGCTTGTACAAACTTTGTTTTCTTTTATAAAATAAAATTTATATTTTGTCCTCAACAAAAGGGGAAGTTAATACAAATATTCGTCATTAAATTATTTATATTTTTGATCTTTGCCTAAGTTTTGTTAACGACAAAAGTAAATTTAATTTATAAAAGCTTAAAGCTTGTCAAGTTTATTAGATATCAAAACAAGCTTTCTTAAACAATATATTCATCATTCAAGCATTTACATTTATGATTAGTAACATCTTGATATGACTCTAATCAATATGTATGATAATAGTTTGTAGAATGTGTTAGGTTCTTAAAACCAAACACTACTTAAGCATTTGCATATTTCTATTAATAGTAATACAACATTTGACATCATGTATTACATCATGGAGATCATTGGAAGATTCCATTAGATATTTTGTGAAGATTTGTACTCTTCATATCTTGCACAATCTTACTTAGAGAGAGTTGACTTTAGACAAGATTTGATATCTTATTTGTCATTTGGCGGTACCAATTTGGTACGAGCGGAACCCTTTTAGGGGTCAGCGATCCGTGGCAGCTCTGTCAAATTGGCTATAAATAGCAATGCCAAGCCAAGTAGTTCTCATCCCTTTCAACATACTCTATTACATATCTTCTCTCAACCCTTCTTTCGGTTCATATCATATTAGTGATCTCTTTTGTAGCAAAGAAGATCAAGTCATATTCAAACTTCAACGAGAAGTTGGAAGTCTTGTTTGTTTAGTGTTGTATGATCTAGTGTTGATTCATACTTCATTGTTGTATCAAACCATCATAATCTTGTGAGTGTGAGTGGTTAGTATTTTAGTCCTCAAAATACATTGTGTGTGGTAGTAGTTGTACCCTTGGAAAGAACTCGACATCTAGCTTAGTGTAGGAATAGTGTAATGAAGTGTAAGGTTTTCTCCGCCGATTGAAAGGAGCTTGTTGACTAGTGAAGTTAAACTCTCGAGTGTGAGACTCGGGGTGTGGAGTAGGGCAAGAAAAGTCCTTGTAGGCGAACCACTATAAACAACTTGTTGTGGTTTGATCATTTCTTTCCTTATTTACTCATTACATATTGCTTGCATATTTCATTAACATACTCAAGATCAATATCAATTGATCTTTCAATAAGTTTCAAAACAAAGTTTTTTTAATCGGTAAACTATTCAACCCCCCTTCTAGTTTTCTACATAGATGAATGTAGGTTTATTGAATATGGTTTTTGAATGTGATTAGATGTTGTTGGTAGTGATTGCACGTTATGATCGGGAATCTAAAACTGAGTTAGATTTAGGATATTTTTTTAGTTGGATAATTATGATAATTATCATGTGCTAATATTCCATAACTCATTTAGATTTACATTGATTTTTTGATATATACATGAATGTACTATTATTGAATACGGTCTTTGAATGTGATCCGATGTTGTTGGTCATGTCACTGCCCTATGAAGAGTTGGATAATTATGATAAGAATGGGAGCAAGGGCAAAAAGCAGATTATTTCTTATTGATCTTGAAATTAGGTACAAAACCTTTAGATTTGGTTTTAATTAACCACAATCTGTTAATGTATGTTATTTATATAAGCGTGATGCATATATTGTGTAGAGGAATGAGCAAGGTGTGCGTTATTAGGCTTATTTACTGGGTTTAATGATTTTGAAAGCTAATAAAGATCATGGTAAAATCATGATTGTTCTACAATTATGGCAATGATAAGAAGTTTGGGGCCGGTAACCGTTCACTTATCATCGTGGTACTATAAAATTTTGTATTAGCGATTGCATGTCTCAGCAGTGAATTATTTGTAGAGGCAAATGTGTAGAAACGGTTATCATGGAACAAAAGCCATTTTCTTTTCAATGCATGTGGAATTATTGAGAAAGATGAATTCAAAGATGTTGAAGTGTATAAACAAGATGGTGTGCAACACCCATACATAACATAAATAAGGTGATATACATATATCTGATGATTCACTTGATGATTGTTTATGCAGTCTTTGTAGGTTGTTTTCAAGAGTAGATCTTTGAACAATAAAGAGAACAACATCAGCGTATTCTGGGCTCAAAATTCTCAACGAAGGATGATTTTCTTAATAAATATCCCATAAAAACCATTTTCGAGCTTTTGGATGTTGAAAAGGTACACCACACCACCTTCTAACACAAGAATTTCTTTGGCAGATATACTTACATGTATGTGTGTCTATGTATGCAGAACAACCTGCTATAACGTCATTTCATATGGTGTTTTAACTTTTTATGTTTCTATCTATTAGATGATCCTCTCACTACAAAATTGCCTACATCACAGTCAACGAATTCATCTTCAACACAAGCAGAAAATCTTCAAGGTTTAATCACAACTTTAACTTCATTAAAATGATCGTTGTAAATGTTCTTTTATTAACTGAAACCCTAATCTGTTAAGCCATGTCGTTTGCTACTCAAATTATTTCTTTTTTAAAATTTGTTAGGATTGATTCTTGCTTGAGGATACCGATCGAAACCAAGGAGCTCTAATAGACTACTAAACTGCGGGGAGCGTTAATGCTGAGAGTTACTTAGATAGTCACAAACATACAAAACTACTTATTTGATCACTTCTTATCACTGTTAGTACTTCATCACTTGATTTTAATATTTTCATTCTATAATGTTACACAACTATTCCTCCAAGTTTAAATACCGTATCAAATATTGGTAACTCAACAACATTTTCTGCTTCACCTTTCTTTCAAGGTATCAACTTTTAAGATTATCTAAATTAGATTGTGTTTTGAAGGCTTGAACTGTCAAGATTATAGGTCTATTTCTTTTTACTTACATGAACATCCCTAAACTGTTTGTATATACATTTAGGATCAAATTCACAGAAAACAAACCCCATATTTGCCACAAATACTATTGCCACATTTCCAACTCGATTATCAGCTGTTATTTCATACTTTGTAACTACACATGCTAGGCAACCTGTGGAAAACTAGAAGGGGGGGTTGAATAGTTTTGCCAATTTTAAGTTAGTTTCAAAAACTTTAGATTCGTTAATATGTGAGATCTTATGGATGTGGAGAAAGTATAGATCTAATGATAAAGCAAGTAAATAAAGTAAAGCAAAGGGATAGAAATGACACTACCGATGTATAGTGGTTGGCCAAGGACACCTTCCTTGCCTACTCCACTCCCCGAGTCACCTACTTTCGAGTTCAAGCACTATGTCAACAAACTCCTTCACTTAGCGGAGAAGCCTTCACAACGTTGCTTACACCTTTTTCTGGTACAAAGCTAGATCCGAGTCCGAGTAACACGGTGGACCAAACCAACACGACTATTACACAACAAATATGTGAAATATTAAATACAAGATCTTTGCTCTGAAATCTTTGTGGAGTGACAAATCAATCAAGGACCCCTTGCTTGGATGACTTGTAGAATGCTCGTGATCTCGCCTTAGAGAAGGACCTATATGGGAATCACAATAGAAAGAAAGAAGAACAACTCTCTAGATCAAGTGATCTATATGTTAGAAGAGAATGAGAGTGTTTGAGAGATTTAGTAAGAAGAGGGGTGAGTTAGAATGAAGAAATGGCTCTCTATTTATAGGAAATTTCTTCCACTATTCCCCGGATCCCACGGATCCCTCCCACAGGATCCGTCTAGTGTAATCCTAGGGATCCGTGGGACGCTCCTCTTTGCCCATGGGTGTTTTGGTTATGGGTCATGGGTTATGGGTTGGTCCATGGGTTTTCCTTAGATTCAATGTATCTAAAGTATACATTGTATCTAGCCATCTTGGGTATGGGTTATGATCCATGGGTTATGATTTTTACCCATCCTAATAAACTATTACAACAAATGATTAATTACAACATTTTTGTATTAAATGGCTATATGTAAATGCTTTACAAAAATAACATGTATCTTTATAATTGTACTTAAGATAACATTATATTTATTATCAACAAAACACAAGGAGATCGCAAAATATTAATAAAAGTTTTTACGGTTTATTTGTATTAACAATCTCCCCCTTTTTGTTGATGACAAAACATAATGTTATGATGAGTAAAACTTAAGAATAGATGTAAGTTTTGAAAGCCCTAAGTTTTACTTCTTCTCCCCCTTTTGTCGAAACAAAAAGTTAACCCTTGGAAGAAATAAAAGTGTGGAAAAATTAGTCCACATAACGCTAACTCCCCCTTGACGGTAGCTCCCCCTAGTTTGGGGCGTCAAGTGAAGAAAAATAAAAAAAAAAATCCTACAAAGAGAAAGGTTAGTAACATGCTTATGTAATCTTGTGATTGACGAGAATCAAGATTGAGAGCCAATGTATGTAAACAAGGCCTTGTAATAAAATAATAAATTGTAGTGGTATTTATGCCACCTACAAGCATGTAAAAATAAGAACAAGACTTGTTCTTGAAAATGACTTCAAAAGAAAAAGTACTTAAAAATAGAAAATAGCAGTAATGATTCCTTCCATGCTTGCATAAGGTTATGGATGGAGGTTTGAATGAGTAATGGTATTAATGCGATCAAGGATGAGGTTTAGTATGAATCGCATTTCTTCCCTAACTTCTATTGAAATTTCCCTAGCGGATTGGCAATGTTCACAATGTAAGTGATGTGGGTAATGAGTACGGAAGTCTTCCGGGTTGTTTTGATTTGTTAGTTGCGGAAGTTGTGGTGGAAAAATAGGAAAATATGGATCAAAGTCCGGAATGATTTGAAGTGGTGGTGGAAAAGAACCTAGATGTTCTTGTAGTTTAATGGGAGCTAAAGGTAGTGATGTTTCAAGATCATTGAATATTGTGTTTGGAGAAGTTGGAGGTGTCAAAAAGGCTAATTCTTTTTGCTTTGGTTGTTGAGATCTTGTTGGAGTCGTAAGGAGTTCCAAAAGAGTGATTTTGAGTGATTTGGCGATGAAGTTGGTTTACTCGTTGCTGATGAAGGAGGTGCTATAATAGAAGCATCTTGTGGTGAGTTAGTTGATGGTGATGAGCCATATGATGACGGTTTTCCTAAGCAACAAGATCGAATGTTAATCCGTGCGGATATCCTAGAGTTTGATTTTGGTATTTTGGAAGGTGGAAGTACAAAAAGTTTGGGTTTCATGGAGATGATTGTTTGTACTAGGTGATTCATCTAAAGATTTTGTGGATGACATGGTGTAGTTTGTTTGTGAAGATGAGATGGATTATGCAAGCATTTTGGGAGTTCTATATATAGAAAAACAAAGCATTGTAATGAATGCTTGACCCAAAATGTGGATTAAAATCAAATGATTAGATATGAATTTAAGGCATGTGACCATGAGAACATAAGCATTAAAGAGCATACTCTAGAAAATAAGGATTTTTCATCCAAAGTGAGAAAAATAAAAGGTAAAAACAGCTTATGTCTCACGGATCCCACGGATCCTTCCTTGAGGATCGTCCGGCATGAAGGTGCGGGATCCGTGGGTCAGTGTTCAGTGACACAAAATTTTCCTTTTGGAAACATTTTTGCCTAGTGTGTGCCTATATGCAAACTATTTGGAGTTGCGGTTATCTCGACTCCTAAGAAAAAAAGAAAAATAAGCTAGAAGTGTAAAAATATCCTATTGAGATAACCCAAAAACACATATTTAGTACTTGAGTACGTAATTTTGTGTTTATCAATGCTCCTAATTCATTGTTGCTTAAATTAATGTACCCGAAAACACATATTAGTTATGTGTCCCCTTTAGCATTCAAAAGACATGAGATGCAATAAAAACGGGTTTTTACTTTGTATTAATAATGAAAAGCGATTTGTCCTAGACGTGAGAAATTGCTTTTGTGAAATTGATGCGGGAAGGAGTATCATTTTGAGAAAGCCTTTTGAAAAGAAATTTCTATTTGTGAAATACAAAGCGTTTTATCTTTTGAAAAGGGATGTGTATGTAACTTGTACTTTATGAAGAAAATAAGAAAACTATAAGTGGAAAACTTATCTTGGGTTTTGAAAATTACCGTATTGTTTGTGAGTTATGCGTGAAATAGAGATCCTAGACTCAGAAAGAAGAAGGCTAGTGTTTACATACCTTGTAGAGTCAAATAAGTTACTACGTTTGTTCCATGAGACCAAGACCAAGACGAAGTAGGTTGAATTGTTCCCGCTTCAGCGGTTTGGTGAGGACGTCGGCTATGTTGTCTTCGGATGCTACCTTCTCAATAGAGATGTTCCCCTTTTGAACATTGTCTCTTAAGAAGTGATGACGAATCTCTATATGCTTTGTGCGAGAATGCAATACCGGATTCTTGCTTAAGTCGATGGCACCTTTGTTGTCACATAGAATGGCTATGTCGCTTAGATGAATGTCGTAGTCAACTAACGCTTGTTTCATCCATAGTGCTTGTTGGCATGCTTTCGGCGGAGACGATTCGGTTGTTGATATTGCTAGTGCCGTTTGTTTCTTAGAAAACCAAGATGTTAAACAACATCCCATGAAAGTACATACCCCACTTGTACTTTTTCTATCAACGTAATCACTGCATGGTCGAATCTGCATATACAATTGTTTCTACTCCCGTGCCCTTAGGATACCATAATCCTAATTGTGTTGTACCCTTAATGTATCTAAATATCCTTTTTACGGCTTCTAGGTGTGATGTTTTAGGTTCTTCTTGAAACCTAGCACATAAGCAGACACTAAACATGATATCCGGCCTACTTGCCGTGAGGTAGAGAAGACTACCTATCATGCCACTATATTTAGTATTATCGGACGGATTCGCCTCTTCATCTTTTGTGAGTTTGGTGTCGGATGACATTGGTGTCCTAATTGGTTTTGACTCTTCTAGACCGAATTTCTTTAACATCTCCTTTATGTATTTAGATTGATTAAAGAAGATACCATCTTCTACTTGTTTGATTTGTAGACCAAGAAAGAAACTAAGTTCTCCCATCATACTCATCTCGAACTCGTCATGCATGATTTTAGAGAAATCATCACACATGTTTTGACAAGTGGATCGAATATAATATCATCTACATATATTTGCACTATGATTATATGTGACTCTCTTTTCTTAGTAAAAGTGTGTTGTCAACTAACCCCATGGTATAGTTGTGTTTAAGTAAATATGACTTGAGTCTATCATACCAAGCTTTTGGAGCTTGTTTAAGACCATAAAGGGCTTTCTTTAATTTATACACATGTTTGGGTTTTTCAAAATCGATGAAGCCCGGAGGTTGAGCTACATATACTTCTTCATAAATGAAACCATTTATAAAAAGCGCTTTTGACATCCATTTGATAAAGCTTTAGATCATTAGCACAAGCATACGCAAGAAGTATTCTTATAGACTCTAATCTAGCCACGGGGCATAGGTCTCATCAAAGTCTATTCCTTCTTGTTGGTTATACCCTTGGGCAACGAGTCTAGCCTTGTTCCTAGACACTACTTCGTTTGCATCTAATTTGTTTTTATAAACCCATTTGGTTCCTATTATGGTTTGATTACTAGGTGGAGGGACAAGTGTCCAAACATCATTAGATACAAATTGATTTAATTCTTCTTGCATAGCCATTACCCAACTCTCATCTTTTATGGCTTCTTGTGTATTCTTAGGTTCTATGGTTGAAACGAAACAAAACAAGCTACTTTGGTTTTGAACTTGAGACCTTAATGTTCTTTTGTTTAGCTTTCCTATGACCTTATCTACGGGGTGATCTTTGGACTCTTTAATGTTTATGACTTCAAAAGGTTCTTCTTCTTCATTTATCTTTTTCTTTATTACTATAGCTTCACTTTCTACAATCTCGTCATTGACAAGAGGTGGAGAGGGTTTGGGTGGACTTTCATCAAATTTTATATTTAATAACTCTTCTACCTTCATTGTTTCTTTGTTTAATATGACGTAAGCTTTGCTATTTGGAGAGTAACCTAGAAAGATACCTTCGGTTGATTTAGGATCAAAATTTGTAAGGTAATCTTTAGTGTTAAGAATAAAACATTTACTACCAAAGACTCTAAAGTGATCTAACGTAGGCTTTTTGCCTCGGAATAACTCATATGGAGTTTTACCTAAGATTGGTCTAATTAAGACTCGATTGAGTATGTACGTTGAAGTATCAACGGCATTACACCAAAACTTTTGAGGTATGGATTGTTCATTAAGCATGGTTCGACTCATTTCTTGTAGGTTCTATTCTTTCTTTCTACTACCCCATTCGATTGTGGAGTCGTGGAGCGAAGTTGTGAGTAATACCATTAGCGTCACAAAAGGCTCCAAATTGCACTTCATTATCGAATTACCTACCATGATCCATCCTAATAGACACTATAGGACTTCCTAGTTGTCTTTGGATCTTTTTGCTTAATATTTCAAAATAATTAAAGGTTTCCGGTTTGTTCTTTAAGAATTTTGTCCATGTATACCTAGAATAGTCATCCACTATGACCAAAGTGTAGTAGTTGCCTCCATAACTTTGGATAGCGGATGGACCAAATAAATCCATATGTAGTAATTCTAGACACTTAGTTGTAGACACCATGTTTTTAGCTTTATGACTAGAATGAGCTTGTTTTCCTACATTACAAGCATCACAAAAGTGATGTTCATATTTTAACTTAGGTAGATCTCTTACTAGATCTTTGGATGATAGCGATTGAAGAAGTCGCATATTGGCATGCCAATATTCGATGCCATAAGGTCGCAGTATCATCCATAGAGGTAAGACATAGTTTGTCTTTAGGTTCATTACCGATTTTAATGACATAGACTCCATGTTTCCTAATTCCTCTTCCTATGGTTATGCCATTTTTAATATCTTACTACCGATTTCTGTAAAAAGTACATTGCACTTTTTATCACATATTTGTCCTATACTTAAGAGGTTAAAGTTTAAGTTTTCTACGTGACACACATCGTTAATGGTTAGAGATTTGTTAGAAATTATACCTTTACCAATGATTTTACTTTTGCTATTTCCAAACACCACATTACCTCCATTGAAGGATTCATATGTGGAGAATAGCTCCTTATTGCCGGTCATGTGCCTCGTGCACCCGCTATCCTTGACCCATTCATCCGGGTCTAGGTCGACCTTTAAGCACACCTAAGAAAACAATTAACTCAAAAGTTTGGTCCCCATTTGTTCATGGGTCCATTAGTGTTAAACATTCCATTCATGTTAGACATGTATGGATAAGATGAGTATGCATTCCATGGAGCAAAGTTTTGTAAAGGAAAACCATTTTGCATATTTGGGTTCCATCCCATTTGATGGTTACTTCTCGGGTAAACATTATTAGGTCTCCTAGATGGATTAGGTTTTGAGAAAGATGGAGCTTTGTTTCTTGCCAAAGTAGGATTATATTTTGGAGGTGGTTGTCTAGTGGTGACATGAGTTGGTTTCTTCCTATTAACGATAAAAAACTCAGTTCTAGATGAAGAAGCTACGTTATTACTACTGTTGCTACAGTGCAGATCCACGGATCCCTGGTCGTACACTAGCGGTTCCTTTAAGGATCGTGGGATCCGCCACAACTTGGTAAAAGATGGCTGGTTTTTCTAGTGCCTTAACAAATTTTGTTTCTTTATTTTCACTAGTTGATGGATCAAGTTGTTGAATACCTAAACCTTTTTGGTTGTTACCGGTTTTAACACTATCTAATATCGTATCTAAAGTATTCGTACTCATTCTTGCAATTTTAGAATCTAGTTGATCAACTAGTGTTTGAAGTTGAATGCAAAGTTCACATTCACCACTTGCTATTTTACCATTTTCTAAACGTTTTAGTTTTGCTTTTAATTCTATGTCTTCTTTATCTAAACGTTGGTTTTGACTCTTTAAAAGCTTGTTTTTGTTAATTAGTTTTAAGCTAATATTGCATAGTTTGTCATATTCATTATGCAATGAGTCGTCATAAAGTGATGAGCTACTATAGTATTCGTGACATACCTCGTCATTTGCCATGAGACAAATTTCTTCGTCCTCCTCGTCGCTCATTCCCCACGTGCCACTCACGAACGCCTTTTGATCATCCCGTTTGGGACACTTACTAATAAAGTGGTTTGGGTCCCCACATTTAAAGCAAGTACGATCATCTTTTGGCCTCTCGTCCTCTTTGCTTTTCCGAAAGCCTTTCTTATCGTCATACGGTTGTTTGACGTATCTTCCCTTTCTTCTAAAGAACTTTTTAAAGACCCTTACCGCCATAGCGTACTCCTCGTCGTCACTACTCGAAGAGGAGTTCTCTTCATCGCTTGAAGCCTTTTTGGCTTTAAGGGCAAGAGATTTGTGTTTCTCTTTCACCTTTGAGGCTTCGGAGTCTTTAGCAAGGACAAGCTCGTAGACTTTTAAGTTGCCTATGAGTTCATCAAGAGTGAGGATTGTCAAATCTTTTGACTCTTCGATCGCCGTCACCTTGGATCTCCACTTTGATGGAAGTGCCCTTAGATATCTCCTAACATGGTTACGGCTAGAAAAAGATTCATCAAGTGCTTGTAAAGATGTAATAATAGTATTAAAGTTAGCAAATGAATGATCTATAGTTTCCTCATCCGATATTGAAAATTATTCATATTGTTGAACAAATAAATCAATTTTATTATTTTTAACTTGTTGGTTGCCTTGATGAGTTAGAACTAAAGAATTCCAAATTTCTTTAGAGGTTTTAAGCATAGAAATTCTTTCGAATTCCTTTTTCGGTAAAGCATTGTACAAAACCATTTTTGCTTCACTATTTTTAGAAAGCTTTTTCTTCATTTCATCATTTAGTTTATCATGAGGTATATTAACTAAATTCCCTTTATCATCTTTTGAGATAGCCTCAAAATCGCCTTCAACAATAATGTATCACATATGTTTCGAATCTATTTTTCCAATATATAAAACCATTAGTTTCAAGTAGTGGTGGTCGTTGCATAGATTTCCCTTCCTTATAATTTTCAGAACCCATAGTGATCGAAAAGTTTTTAAAATACAATTTTACTTTAAAACTTTTATAAACTTAGCTCTTGATGCCAATTGTGGAAAACTAGAAGGGGGGGGGGGGTTGAATAGTTTTTCTGATTTTAAGTTAGTTTCAAAAACTTTAGATTCGTTAATATGTGAGATCTTATGGATGTGGAGAAAGTATAGATCTAATGATAAAGCAAGTAAATAAAGTAAAGCAAAGGGATAGAAATGACACAACCGATGTATAGTGGTTCGGCTACAAGGACACCTTCATTGCCCTACTCCACTCCCCGAGTCACCTACTCGAGATTTCAAGCACTATGTCAACAAACTCCTTCACTTGGCGAAGAAGCCTTCACAACGTTGCTTACACCTTTTTCCGGTACAAAGCTAGATACCGAGTCCGTAACACGGTGTACCAAACCAACACGACTATTACACAACAAATATGTGAAATATCAAATACAAGATCTTCGCTACAGAAATCTTGTGGAGTGACAAATCAATCAAGGACCCCTTGCTTGGATGACTTGTAGAATGCTCGTGATCTCTCCTTAGAGAAGGACCTATATGAGAATCACAATAGAAAGAAAGAAGAACAACTCTATAGATCAAGTGATCTATATGTTAGAAGAGAATGAGAGTGTTTGAGAGATTTAGTAAGAAGAGGGGTGAGTTAGAATGAAGAAATGGCTCTCTATTTATAGGCAATTTCTTCCACTGTTCCCGGATCCCACGGATCCCTCCCACTTGGGATCCGTCTAGTGTAATCCTAGGGATCCATGGGACGCTCCTCTTTGCCCATGGGTTTTTTTGTTATGGGTCATGGGTTATGGGTTGGTCCATGGGTTTTCCTTAGATTCAATGTATCTAAAGTATACATTGTATCTAGCCATCTTGGGTATGGGTTATGATCCATGGGTTATGGTCCATGGGTTATGGTTTTTACCCATCCTAATAAACTATTACAACAAATGATTAATTACAACATTTTTGTATTAAATGGCTATATGTAAATGCTTTACAAAAATAACATGTATCCTTATAATTGTACTTAAGATAACATTATATTTGTTATCAACAAAACACAAAGAGATCGCAAAATATTAATAAACGTTTTTACGGTTTATTTGTATTAACACAACCTACAAATTTTTCCTCAAAATCTACAGGCCGTGTTTCACTTATGCCACAACAACCAACAACTTTGGCTACATCTTCTTCTGCTGTTGGGCTTTTACGAACTCCAAATTCAGGACTTTCAAGTGGTTAGAGCATATATATATATATATATATATATATATATATATATATATATATATATATATATATATATATATATATATATATATATATATATATATATATATATATATATATATATATATATATATATATATATATATATATATATATATATATGTGTGTGTGTGTGTGTGTGTGTGTATGTATGTGTGTGTGTTATACTTCTTATATACATAACGTCCGTTCTTTCTAACACGTTTATGTAAGAAGTAAGATTTTCATTGGTAATAGTGTTGCAAAAAAATGACATTTGAGATATATATATATATATATATATATATATATATATATATATATATGTGTGTGTGTGTGTGTGTATCAAATATTGGTAACTCAACAAGAGTTTCAAGATCACCTTTTTGTTAACGTTAATACAATTAAGATCATATTGACATACAACAAACCCCATATTGGCCACAAATACTTTGCATCATACGTACGCTTTGTAACAATAATACTCTTTGTAACTGCTTTCATTTTTTTTATAGTATCGCAAACTCCACTTCTTCTCAACACGGTTAGCAATGTTAATCGTAGTAGAACGACACGTAAATATGTGGCAACAATTACTTCCCAAACAACTCCAGTTGCCGCGACACGTCAACGACAATCTCCCTTGCCTAATGTTTCAAACGGTAAATTTTTATGATCAGCATATGATTTTTTGTTCATCATCCTTACATGTCATTGTGTTTCCATTATTCTCTTAATGATCTTTTTCAGTTTGTTTCCAAACACCCGAGGTTCGTCACGTTAATCAACGTACCAACAATACATCTACGCCTGGTGTTAAAACAACCACTCCAGCTATAATGACACACAATTCAACGTACGAAGTCGGTGAGTCATCAAGACAACCTAAAAGGTCTAAGAGAACTGCTTTGTAACCACGAACGCCAGTTAGATTTAATATTAATGACGAGGATGGAATTGTCAGAAAAGTATACGACAAGTACGCTGGTGTATCCGAAGGTAATTCTATAACTTATTTGTACATTCAATTAAACAGGCTAATAATATTTTTTAAGCACCTTAAATAAGTATAAAACATGAATTTGCAGAGTACTACGACCATGGTGATCCTACATTTGAGTGCAAAAAATGTCATGCTTTGCTCTAGGAAGTGAAAGCCAGAAAAGGATACCATGGTGATCCAACAAACAAAGCGTATAGTATATGCTGTAGCAAGGAAAAAGTTTCTATTAAACAACCGCTTCCTGCTCCTAAAAGTTACATGATTTTTTTTATAATGCCGATGCAAATAGTCAGAATTTCAAAAAACACATTAGAACATACAATAGTATGTTTGCTTTTACTTCAATGGGTGGAAAGGTAGACGATTCAATCAACAGAAGAGGTCGTGCTCCATATGTTTTCCGCTTGCATGGACAAACATACCATAGTATTGGTAGTTTACTTCCGGAACTAGGTGCTCCTCCGAAATTTGCACAACTGTATATATATGACACAGAAAACGAAAATGATAATTGAGCACGAGCATTAAGGTATAATAACTTTTATTTATTTCCATTTATGTGTAAACATGTTTTTAAAAAGGAGTTGGGCAGCATTCTGATTTTTGGTTTTATCTATTCAAATTATAACCTGCAGCAATTCTTCGTCTTCCTCCGGTCCTTCGAATTCAAAGCATCCTATCGATCGAAACATTATCAACGAGGTAAGACAAGTATGAGACACTTCAATTGATTTGGTACAAACATTTAGAAGGGCGTGTGACTCTTACATAGAAGACAAAGAGCAGAATATAAAAATAAAGCTTATTGCAAAGCGAAGAAAAGATGGACGCAATTACAATCTTCCCACTACCAATGAGGTTGATGGCCTTATTGTAGGCGACTTCGATTCATGTGTAGAACAAAGAGAGTTAATAAAAATAAGCCGTAAAAATGTTTATTTATATTTTACGATCTTCTAATGTTTTGTCGATAACAAACGTAAAATCATTTTAACGAAACAAATAAAACACGTAAATGGTTTGAGCCAATAGTTTACTAACACACTGACATTTTCATATAAATTACTAAACAAGTAATAGTGTTTTTCATGTTATAATAATGCATATGTATAACAACTAGTATTTACATATTGGGTAGATATATACATACTTAGTATGTATTATAATGGGTAATATAATGGGTAGAAGTTTAAGTATTTAACCCATTGACTTAATACATTGAATGTAGTTGGGTAAAACCCAAAGTCCATGACCCATACCCATGGAGCATAATCCATAACCCATGACCCATTGCACCACTGATGCAGGTTCTACTGACCAGGTTTTAATATTTATAATGTCTCGTTATACCTATGGTCTACCCTAATGCACTAACGGGCAGTGTACCCCGGTAGTGTGTAGTGTAGTATTCGGTAAAACCTAGGTCGTCCCAAGAGCTATGTGTGTGGATTGATACTAAGTCTAGGTGTCACAGTTTTAAAGATGGTTTTGATATCGAATTAACTAATTAACTACTAAAACAAATAAAGGCAAAGATGTGATCAATAGAGGAGAGTGGTGCTAACCTAGTTACTCATACTAGCTAGTAATGTTTTCGTCTAATTAGTTCCAATTACTTCAGGTGGGGTCAAATTCGAGATGACAACATTTGGCCATTTCGCCCTAACCTATCAGCAAAGATGCCACCACTGGAGAAGTAAGGTGTCCCCTCATAAGTCCAGTTGTTCCTGGTCCCCTAAGCCGAGTCATTAAGTTCCGCTACATGCTAGACTTAAAATAGTGAGTGTCCGGGCGCTAGCATCTTAGACACTCACCCCCTAATTATTAAGTTCATCCAAATGGTAGGTGATCAGTTGGTCAAATCGCACAAGTGGAAAGGGTCGTCAGTTGGTCATATCTTACCCTTCCCGTCTCAGTCTACTCACTTAGGGTCAGTTGGTCATATCTCCTAAGCAACTAGCCTCTACCGCCATTCAAAACTACTGAAACAAGGGTAGCTACCAATAAACTATGCATGCATACACTTAGAAATAATTATACGGAAGTAATGTAAACGTAAACAAAACAATTAAGGAATCATAACTAGGCCAACACCAAAAGGTGCTTAGCCGCTCATATTAACCATACAAATCAATTCAATGTTTAATGTTACGAAATACATGAATCGAAAGTAAAGAAATGATAAAAAGCTAATCTTATCGTAGGGGAGTGATTTTTCCCTTGGAGATAGCTCCATATGCTCCTCTAGATCTGCCTTGGGCTTCTTCTCACGTTCTCTGATTTTTGTGTGTGAAATGGGATGCTTTGGTAGAGTTACGCCGTAATCTTCTGATAAGTTGGTTTTCTGAGTCACGCTTTAGTTACGGCGTAATGTGAGAGAGGAGTTATGCCGTAACTTCTTCAAAGTGAGCATACTATGATAAATCTTCAATAAACTCTCCAATTCCGCGTCTCTTTAGCTCCAATGCTCGTAATTTATCTGAAAGTGGAATATAACGGAAAACAAGCGTAAATCCATATAAATGATATAAATTACAAGCATTATCAGGGGAAATTGACACTTAATATTCAGGATAATTTGATGTTATCAAATATCCCCCCACTTGAACTCTACTTGCCCTCAAGTAGACCTTATTAGATAGATTCCTAAAAAGATATCTCCCATTACCTGGAAATATAAGTTTACAAATCCCTTATGCTAGAATAAAACAAAGCTGAACACCTCACGAAATGGGAACGAAACACTCAAATCTCTCAACTATTCTACGTGTCAATTTTGGGGTGATCACTCAATCGCAAAGTCATAGCATGTATTCTACCATAAGCTTGGAGGTTACACAAATCTCCACCACTAGAGTTAAGGACAAAACAATTCTTGAAGACAATATGGGTAGACACGACACGGGTTAAGGGTGATTTGACATTTCTAACATGTCACGGTGAAGTGGACAAAATCAATGATACCTGACCAAATCCATAGCCAAGACACCAAAGATTGCTCGCTGCATCACCTAGACACGCTTCATGACTAAAGGGTAGGATAAGACATGGGATATATAAATGGTGTAAAATAAAAATCAAACAGATAGTCTAAATCTATAACCAAGTCATCACCACTTACCGTCCGCCCAAAGTTCAAGCTTTGAAGTTAAGAAACCGGATCATGAAATACTAGGTAGATGTGTCATTAGAGGACGTCATGATGGGCACACCACCTTTTCTTCAACTGTTGGCGCAATTACCAACTCTAATCTTCACATGTAACCGAGGTGGCTTCCTCGATACTAAATCTATATAAAGCTCATAACATAGTGCTTATAACATCGCACTTTACAATAAACTAAATAACATAACTATATATATATATATATATATATATATTTCTTTTTTTGAATCACTTTTTTTTTCAACATAAACATAACAACTAAACATAACATCCCCCCACTTGATATGAACAATAGGAATTCGAGGGGTCTTCAATGATCTTTAAGAATATGCCTTCGACGAAAGCGTGATTCCCGAACCTTTCCACTTGAACCTTGAACTTGGGCAAATGATGACTTTCCAATCACAAATAAAGACTACAGGGTAGGCTAAGATGTATAGGTGTATCGAAACAAATATATTGGGTTAACAAAATGAAAGGAATGGCTCAGATGGGTGTATCCAGGGGTATCTTGCACTAAAGGTGAGTGCAATAAAAGGGTTTCACATGGGGGTCGAGAAGTCGAGGTGACTAATCGATAGACACACAATGGTAGACTATTTGGGTGATAATCCTATAATACTGCCTTCTTAAACTGAAAAGTCCAAATACATCGAGCTAACTCAACATACCTCGTCTATGGTCTCGAAATGATGCAAAGGCCAAGTTCTAAAGTTTACAAGCTACAGGCACACTCATAATTTGGTGGATTTGGGGTAAAATTTTGGAAACGGATAAGGCTAATCTCACCATATAATATCAAGGATTGTATGTGCTCGGCTAAGGTCTAATCTAGTTAGGTTAAGAAAAACATGTCAAAATTTTTAAAATGACATAATTTTTCAAAATAAACTAGAAAAACGAGGGCTAAATAAAGTTCAAAAGACAATTCTACTCCCGTCCCCCCACTTGAATTATACAAAGTCCCTTTTGTACTAAGCGTTAAATAAAGGTGAAGAGAAAAGTAGAATTAAAGCGAGAACTTCCCTGAAATTTGCTCCAAAAAGAAAGAAGGCCCACAAAAAAGAGTCGTGCCTTCGTATAAGCATCCACAAGCAAACTTCAATCTCTGAAATCACACTACCAACAAGCATAATTCTAAAAGAAAAAATGAAAAATGAAAAACAAACCTAACTCACTTTCGTAGGAATCACGGTTGCATTTAGCATATGCAACAAGCCTTTTAAACCACTTGGTGTCCCAAGTGGATGAGTGAAGTCTCGTGAGGGTTTACAGGGAACACACCCACAAAGTTCATTTAAAATACTAATACAAGGTTATTGTGTTTAAAATGAAAGTAGTGCAGAGAATAGTTACGTCGTAACTCTATAAGGAGTTACGCCGTAACTAGGCAAAACCTGGCATACGCTGTAAAAGTGTAGGTACGGCGTAACCACTGAGATGGGATTACGCCGTAATTGGTAATGCCTTTGAAGTTCTGCTGCAAGGGGCCTGTTACGGCGTAACCATGAGAATGAGTTACCCCGTAACTCTGGTCATATCAACATGCTACAACAACAACTTATCTTCGTTTCCTGCAAAAATGGTTAAAAACACAAAACCCTACACAAATGGAAATAAAACAAAAGAAAGGGATAATTCGGGTTGTCTCCCGAAAGAGCACTTTTCTTTATTTACGAGTCTTTAAGTTAGAGTCAGAGCCTTGGGGCTTTATGGTGGCCTTTGGACTACCCAACTTCCTCCATGTCCTTCATTAAGTTATGTATGAACCAAGCGACATTTGTGGCTGCGCGGAGGTATTCTTTAGTCTCGATCTTCCGAATTTTGCAAAATTTTTCCTCCGGATCTAAGATGTATCGAGTGAACTCATACTTTTCTGCAATAACTGGGGGTGGCCTCTTATATGGAATCCCAAGGAGTTTTCATCTTCTCTTCTCATGTGCTTCATCATCGGGGTCAATGAACCCATCTTTACCTTGTAGTTCGAGGTAATCAAAATCACCATCATCGGAATCGGTATCTTTAAGAGGTTTATCGTCGAGTAAATTTTCCCCTAGCACTTGTTTGCATTCCTGTTTTTCCTTCCTTGATGAATCCTTAGTGTCATTATCTGATTCTTCATTTGGAACTTCGTTGTTTGGTTGATCTCTACTCATACATCCATTCCAGATTTTCTCCTTAGCCAGCGTGTCTATTTTTCCGTATTTGATTCTGACCCAATCGTCGAATCCTAAATCGTCTGGCCAAGGCAATTCTGTTCTTTCTGAGTCATTAGTCGAGGTCCATAGGAACTCGTCTTCCCCAGCTCTCTCAATGCTGCTTCCCCCACACAATCATAATCAAAAGGGTTGCGAGATGCCCAAACATTTCCGTCAGTGGTTTTAATTTGCTCACACCAATGACTTTGAGTTCCTTTGTCATCGTCGTTTCCAGAAGGAATATCGTTGAGAGGCTTAATGGTCTTTCCTTGAAGAATATGTTTTTCATATTTGAGCTCTAGATTTCTCAATAAGACCGAATTAATTATTGCGTCACCGAACCTTACTGAGTACCAATCTTCGAATGATAGGTCCCCAAAATCAACGTCATGTCTTCCCGATTCATGTGGGCATATCCAAACTTCGTTCTTCACATTGCCCCCTCCGTTGCAATACTCACGAAAGGGGTTGCAAGTCGGCCATGCTTGTGTGAACTCATCTTCTGTGATTAGTAAGGGTCTGTAGTAATGCTTGATAGGTGGTCCTTCCACTTTGTTAATCGAGAACTTGGCTAATCTTTCTTCATCGTTAAGTGTAGTCCACATGTATCTGTCATCATTAACCCTCTCCTTATTAACCCCTCCATCGCAGGCCTTTCGAGGGTCGCAAGAGGCCCATAGGTTGTAACACTCTCCATCATCAATTGCAATAGCCTTACACCAATGATTCTTCCTTTTAGAGTCGTCAACTTTGGTAGAGTTTTCATTGCTTGTGTCCTGGTTAGGCCGTAACTCCGAGGTTTGGTTACGGCGTAACTCTCTTCTGCCTTCGGTATCATTGTTTCTATTAGACTCATCGGAGGACTTGTCATTTTCAGAAAATACGGCTTTACATACTGTTGATTTATTCTATTGTGCCTCATTTCTTTTTTGTAACTCGTCGCCAAGCTTCCCAATCATAGTTTCCAAGTTCTTTAGTGATACGTCATGGCTAGAAAGGCTTTTGTTTGTATTATCTTGGAAGTTTTTCAGCCATTCTTCTTGCTCTTTCTGTCTTTTGGTCGAATCCACAAGGTACTTGTTAATCATTTCCTCCAAGTTAGCTCTTCTTTCACTACGCTCATAATATGGTGGGGGTCCTCCACGATAGCCATTACGATTATCCCCGTAACATGGTCGATTTTCTCCATATTTAGCATCTTCGATCGTGTTTTCTTCGTTAATGTTAGGACAATTCTTAGTTAGATGTCCTCCCCCACAGCTTTCGCAACCAACTTGGATGGCATGAACAGTTTCTTTGATTTTTAGCATATCTCGACCTAGATTCTCTAGCTTGTTAGTTATGGCCGCAATTCCATCAAAACTTCTGCCTTGGTTTCTTTTGCTTCCTCCATCGTGCCATTTTTGGGAATGATCAGCCATTTTTTGAATGGCTTCAATCGCTAGAGTAGGAGTCATGTTCGGGATCGGTCCTTGATAGTCCATCATCTATCTTGTAGTCACGTTGATTCCTTTGTAGAAGATGTTGACTTTTTTCTGGTTGTTCAGATCATGTGTAGGACATTTGTAGAGGAGATCGTTGTATCTATCCCAGGCTTGATACAACATTTCATCGTCTTCTTGCTTAAAATTGTGGATTTCCAAGAGCTAGTTAGATATCTTTGACGGAGGGCAATTGTTAGGAATTGGAAATTCCATAAGGAAGTGTCGGTCACCCCAATTATTGTTTAGCATATCTTAGCTCGTAGACTTTATGTTATTTAGTAGTTATTAGTTAGTTAATTAGTTTAGAGTAACACCGTGGAGTAAGGACGGGTCTTTACCCACTGTATGCCTGATCCACAGTCCGACAGGAGGACGAGTAGGTTGTAAGTATAAATACCCCTTCCATCCTTGGAAGGGGTGGAGCTTCTTAATCTAACCTTGCATTTTGTGTTTTACTTTCTCTCTCAAGAACTTCCTCTCATCTCTTTCACTCTCTAAACATGGCACACTTGTTTAATCATCTCCCTAGACCACCCAAATCATCAAACAACATAAAATATACGATCCTACAATTGGCATCAGAGCCTACGTTTTGTTGTTTTGTTGATTCGTATGGTTTCTTTGTATGCGGTTTGTTCATTTTTTATTCGGTTTGGTGATGTTTTGATATGTTTTTGATGATGGTTGATGCTGCTACAGAATCTGTTGTTAACTGATTTTAGTGTTTATGTTTCTGGTTGGTTCTTAAAGGTTTTTGTGTATGATTATTTGATATCTGGTATGTTGCTGTTGTGATTTGTTGTTGCGATTTGTGGTCATTTTCATCAATGCGGTTTGTCAGTTTCAAGTACTGGATGCGATTTATTAGATATATGTCCAGATTCTATGTTTATGATGCGGTTTGTCAGGTTTATAATGGAATGTGACCTGTCCTATCTCAGTCCAAATTCAAAGTATCTTATGCGGTTTGACTATTTAGTCAACTGCGATTTGTCATTAAGTCAACTGTGTTTTGACCAGTTGTGAGTTTTGTCAATAAGTCTGCTATGCGGTTTGTGCTTATAAAGTTGATGCGATTTGTATACTAAAAGAATGATGCGGTTTGATGAAAATAAGGGTGCAGTTTGTCATGGAAATCACTTTGCGTTTTGACTCAAAGGAAAACTTGTTGCGACTTGATAGTTAAGGAGAAGAAGAAGACTGAAGACTGCGGTTTGTTGACCATGACCTCTAAACCAAATTAACAAGACTCATTGACCTCAGTTTCTTTTAATGAAAATAAACAAAAAATGAGATGCAAATGAACATCAGATCCAACACCAAATCAATCATCTAAATCTAATCATACTTCACGAATAACATTCAATTCGATCTTTCAAGACTCATCATCTAAGGATCTCAGATTGGTTGTCATGTGTTACAACAGCCTTGAAGACATCAAAGAACAACAACACGAAAGAGAACCTCATCACAAATCTCGTACATCAAGACTCGAACATAAATGATAAATTTAAATATCTCAACTTCTTTTATTCGTATGTTATACAAAGCACATCAAGATTCTTGAAGGTCTAACACACGAAAAGATTATATCCTCATGGATCTCAACCCTAAAGCTAACATGCAATTAGATCTTAGACTTGGTTTAATTTTTCATCTAACCTTTTAAAGATTTTTGTTTGTTGTTAAACCAAGCTCATCACTGATCCTTATTTTTTACCACTCTTCACAACTATTCGAACACAATAAAGATGGGTCCATAACAAGGCTGTTATGAACCCTCTTTGGTTCATTCAATAACTCAGCAACCATATCGAAATAATTGATAAATGAATCTCAAATATATTTCATGAATATTCATTGAACAAACTGACCTTGAAGGTCCTATCATGAAAATTTTCATCATTGATCCTTTTGATATCTATGAAAACCTTCATTGGTTTTGTTCGAAATTAAGAATCGGAAAAATAACATGTAAGTTATTTTCTTGTTCTTGTTCGTTTGTCTCATAAGGTCAAAGCAACAAAGGAATGATTAAATTACCTACCTTGATCTTGTGGTTGATATCATAGCCATGTTATACACCTTTATGAAGCCATCCCTGTGGCCATCAAAACCCTCGAGCCATCCCTGTGGCGAGGTAATGAGAGAAGATGTGTTGGTGATGCTGCATTTTGTTGTGAGCATATTTAGGAGAAGAGTGGCTGATTTTTGTCTAGGGTGTTGTGATTGAAAGCAGATATTGGAGATGCTACATTTTTTTCTTTATAGGGGCGTTTATTTTGTGAGAGATTTTAGGGTTTGATGAGAATTATTAGGGTTGTAATGGTGTGACTTGCTGAGTTTTATACCCGAAAGTTAGGGCAAACTGATGTGGGCCGAGTGATTATCAGTGTTTGTATGGGCCGAGTATCTGTTTTCAAATTAATGGAATGGATCTGATTTGATTTTCCTGGGCTGCACACGAGCTTATTGACTTTTGATATTAACTAAATGTGTTTGGACGATTTGATGTGGGCCTGGTAAGCTGTTTCGTGTGAATGCTATTGGGCTTAAACATTTGTATTTCATCTATCAAAGACGAGTTGCATTCGGACAATCTTAAACGGTTGTATTTTGAACTGATTAAAATTTCAAGTTTTCTGTTTCGTGTGATTGTTGGGTTGCGCATTTTTATTATGTCCTGATGGATATAATTAGAAATGGTGGGCTGGAGATATTTTTATGTGGGTTGAAGTTTTGATTGGATTGAATATATTGAAGTATTGGATTGGGCCTCATTTGCTGAATCACTAACGTGGAATGAAATTATGTTAACCGGGTAATTAACAAGGTAGGGTTTTACAATCCACATGAGCTGAGATGGAATAGGCGTATACGTCTATTACTTTTATACGAAAATATTGGATGTAAAATTTTGCTTTCAAACCTTTGGTTTACATATTATCGAGTTGGTATTTAAGTGACGGTTCAAATGGTTTTAGGACTTGGATTGTTAATATATCTGACGTTGTATGCAAATGAAGTGGGCCGTGAAATCTTAGATCCAATTATGTGTTTAGAGTAATGGACTGATGGGCTTCTCTAACTTGGATTGTATTTAAGAGATTTGATGATGATGAGATTTGAGGATGTGATTTGTTGGGTTATGAGATTTGATCATGAGTTTTGATGATGAGATTTGTTAAAGTGATTTGGCAATGTGATTTGGTATGATGATGAGAATCGTTGTGTTATGCTGATTGGTACTTTGGTTTCTACATTTTCACGAAGGATATTATGTTGCGGCTTGAATTGATGGTTGAACTAAGTTGACTACAGGGTTTTTTGTACGGTATTTCTTATTTGGCTTTGAAGTGAGGTTTTCCAGGCACGTTTACTTATTTCGTCTTCACTCTTTCTACCCTTCCACAGAGATGACTTGTTTGGGCGTTTATGGAGTGAGATAAAGGCTTAGCTATTCAGTTACTTTTGTGATTCTTTCTCACTTATGCCACAAAGTAGCTACACTTTCGGTGTCTCACGCTGTTGAGGAGTCGTCAAGAGGTTTTGTACATTGGGTACACCGTTTCTTTTTCACGAGGATTAGTACAAGTTTAAGTAACAAATCTAGGAATTTTACTTCATGTTCAAATCTGGTATATCGGGTTTACTTCACCAAATGGTCACAGCAATTGCCGACAGAATTCATGGATGATGTGTTTACCAAAGTATTTAATGGTTGATATGTGTTCAGCAATTCTCATGGAATATTCGACACCACAGAATGTCAATGATACTTCACAGTCTAAGAAAAATCTTTCAAGTATCTTCAGCGTCAGTCATGACTTTTCAAGATGTTTGCTTATGGCAAGAACTTCTCGTGCAAAAGGTCGTACACATTATGATGCTTCCGAAAGTTCGAAACCATCATGGGGGAGAATCGTGTACTTTGATGTTTCACGGTCAACCTCAGGGGGAAGTAATGTATACTACTACACTTAGTATGGTTTGTGAAGTTATCTACATATGGGGGAAGAATTGTTGAAGATGGAGAATGAACCGTTGATGAACCGCTGCATGTTCCCCTAAATTAGATATTCACCATAACCAAAGTTGTCATAACACATTCAAGCTGACATAGTTTACGGTTTTGTCTTGATTTTGTAAAATCCGGCGAAAGAATCTATTTCTCGGTTTGAATCATAGACTTGTAAAATCCCATGACAATGGAAACATCCTAGTAATAGTAAAGTGCATTTCCGGATCTATCTTATGGTTTATTATTGGTTTTGTAAAATCCCGCGAAAGAAACTATTTCTCGGTTTAAACCATAGAATTGTAAAATCCCGTAATAATGGAACCATCCTGGAGAAAGGAAAGTGTATTTTGGGGATCTTATCTGATGCTGGTGCTACGGTTTCTGCTTCGAAGAAGGGATAAATGGGTGTACTTCATGAATTGGGTGTTTGTTTAGATTGCCCTCATGGAAGTTTGGTAATTACTGGGTTTTACGGGGTAATATGTGTTTAACCATGATCGGGATGAAACCATTATCATAGTTTACTTAAAACATAAAAGGAGGCTAGATTTAAGCTTTTAACCACAAGATGTGACAACGGCGTTAATTCAGTATTATTTATTTGAGGTTGAAGTGAAATATCACGGGCGAGTGTACTTAGTATCTGAAGGTATCGTGGATGGTTGGATGAAGATTCTCCGAGATCCTTGTTCGAGCTTTTAATATTTTCAAAAACGAAGACTTGGAAATCTAGTTATTTTTGGGTGATTTTTCTTTTTCTTTTACCACTTGGGGGAATTGGGCTCTTACCACCACAAAATAACTATCACTTTAAGGAGTTACGTTGTAGTGCTCAGTGTCACATTTAATCGTGGATTTTCAAGAGGTGATGTACGTCTTATACTTGATGGTTGGTTGGATAAAGAGTATAGAGTACTTAGAGATTCAATGGAGGATGAACTCTCGGCACCGCTCTTTGTTACATATATGCAAGTTTAAGTCACGAGTTCTGGTTAGTTTACTTCAAGGTCAAATTCATCATATTGAGTTTTCTCCATCAGCTGTCACGACAAAGAGCTACTGAATGATAATGGGGTTGATTACAAGTTTGCCAAGAGAGGTTGAAAAAAGAGAGATTATGACGGTTGAACACAACAGTTCAAGCCTCGTACTCTAAAGAAAAGAAAAGTGTACGTTTCAGTGCGTTTTATCTTTTGAAGAAGAGAAATCTTCTTATGACGTTTGAACACAACAGTTCAAGCCTCGTACTATAAAGAAAAGAAATATGTACGCTTCAGTGCGCATTATCTTCGGAAGAAGAGAAATCTTCTTATAATGACCATTCTCATCAACATGCTTCATGCTTTTTCCATGCGCTTCATTCATCAAGTGAACCGGACTACTGTTGATTGTTCTCTTATTCCACTTGCTCAATTATAATGACGATGGCGACATCATATGCTACCTTTGAGGGGGAGAAGTGTGAATAGACTACATTTGGATGATGTTCACTTATTCAGTCAAGAATGGCAACGTCGTATGCAATTCTTGAAGGGGAGAAGAAGTGTGAACTTACTACATGTTGATTGATATCTGAGAATATATGGTCATACGGCTCCTAACTCATGTAAGAACCGAGCTTCTTCTTATCGGGTCATCTTTACATGGAGTTTCTTCTAAGAGCCGTTGGTTGACATCTTCTCCCGGACTGATGAGTTTATCGACAAAGAGCTTCCGGTTAATGCTTCACGTACACATCAACATGTTGATTCTGAACAATCTCTCTGTTCTTGTTTGATTTGATTGTAAGTTTGGTGTTACCATTTAGTGTGTCTGTTGCGGGCTAATTGCTGATTTCCTTGATGAACATCTTTCTGTTCTTGTTTGATTGGGAGGGATTTTAGTTAAGGGGATTTGCAAGATGTAAGTTAAACGGGAATGCATTTGGTGAGAAGAAGATGTTAACCTTTTGATCCCCAACTAGACAATCTTGAAGAAGGTCGAGTCTACATTCGGTTCTACATTTTCTGCTATATGTTAGATGACTAAAAGACGAGTTGCATTTGATTATAAAAAGACTTCTTCTTATTCTAGGCATTTATTAAAAGATTGTCGGATTATGGGAGACCACTAATTAGGGAAGAGTGAAAAGCCTGATTTAATCCCCAATTAGACTTGCTCATATTCTTCCGCAACGAAGTTGATTCTCACAAGAGTTCAAGTGTTCTTCTCAACAGATTTCTAGTATACAGGCTTATTATTTGTTGCTGATTCTGAAGTATCAAACCCAGCAAGAGGGAAGGAGACATGCATCTAAACGCGAGTAAACTTGATGAACTTAATACTTCTAAGTGATTGAAGAAATCCCGGGAAGACAAATGTCATTACTGCAGAGAAACTCAAGGTTTGACTCATGGCGTTTAGTGTCCTTATTCCAACTATGTGGGGGAAGAGATGGAAGAGTTAGTTTCTGAAGATAAAAGATGTACACAAGTGTGTGATGATTTCGATCTCCATCATCGCAATCATCAGGGGAGAGAGAGATTGTGTACATTGGGGGCGCTCAGCTGTTTCACTTGAGAGCTTAATCAGTGATTCAGTTATATAATCACTTATTCCAGAGTTGACATCCGCAGAGATAATCAGTGATTTGGCCTGCTTCTTCAATGTTATTGGTTATTCTCTCTTTGGGCATTCGGGTACTTCGGGTTCTTAAGCTTCACACACTTTCTTCAGGGGAGAGAAAAGTATACTTCGGGGTTATTCTTTGGAAATCGGACTTAATCTGCTACTTTGATGGTATAAGTTTCTCTGTCTTCGAGTATATGTGTATTCGGGTTCGTGAGCTCTAGTATAAGAGACTAACTGCATCAATTCATCTACTTGGGGGAAGTGGTCTCTTGACAACATTTTGGTATGGATTGCTTCAGACTTCAGTGGAAAAGGAATTTGAGAAGATTATTTAAATGTGGGATGATACGTTGTTGTTCTTCTACCTTGATGATATAACCCCGAACTGAGAATCGATGATCGTTCTTAAAAGGAGCAGCAATATTCATGATAATGGTGTACTTCTTTGTGCACCTGGCTAAGGCAAGCTTGAAATAGAGCTTCGAATCTGCTCAACAAAAGGATTTACGGTTTAGGGGGAAGCTGCCAAAGTCTCACTTTCAGATGGTAAGGCGTCGTTGGTTAGATCAGAAGGAACTGAATACGAGACAGCGTCGTTGGTTAGAGTTGCTTAGTGATTATGACTGTGAGATTCGTTATCATCCTGGTAAGGCTAATGTTGTGGCTGATGCACTTAGTCGTAAGGAGAACATTCCACCTTTACTCGTTCAATCCTTAGGAATGACCATTATTTCTCCTCTACCATCTCAAATCTTAGCTGCCCAAGCTTTGGCATTGATGGAAGAGAACCGTCCTTATGAGAATCTTCATGGAATGGTAGAAAGTGAAAACAGCTTCTTGAAGTGTTCCGACGGAACCTTATGCTTCAAAGACAGAAGCTGGATGCCATTTCATGGTGGAATCCGTGAGTTGATTATGCACGAGTTGCATAAATCAAAATACTCTATTCGTCTCGGAGCCGATAAGATGTATCAGGACTTTAAGAAACTCTACTGGTGGCCTAACATGAAATCCGACATAGCTCAGTATGTCAGTTGGTGCTTGACTTGTTCTAAGGTAAAGGCCGAACACCAGAAACCCTCAGGACTCTTAGTTCAACCCGAACTCCCAGAATGGAAATGGGAGCGAATCACCATGGACTATATCACCAAGTTACCAAGGACAGCTAGTGGCAATGACGCTATCTGGGTAATCGTAGATCGTTTGACTAAGTCTGCTCAATTCTTAGCCATTAGCGAGGTCGATAGTCTCGACAAGCTCGCTCGATTGTACCTTAAGGAGATAGTATCGCGTCATGGATTACCGATATCTATTATTTTCGACCGAGATAGCCGTTTTACATCCCACTTTTGGAGATCCTTACAGTTAGCGTTAGGAACAAACTTGGATATGAGCACTGCTTATCATCCTCAAACCGATGGTCAAAGCGAGAGAACCATTCAGACCTTAGAGGATATGCTTAGAGCGTATGTTATCAATTTCAGCAAAGGCTGGGAGAGACATCTCCCTTTGGCCGAATTCTCTTACAACAATAGTTATCATTCTAGCATTAAGGCTGCTCCATTTGAAGCACAGTATGGCCGAAAATGTCGTTCTCCTGTTTGTTGGGCTGAAGTTGGTGAGAGTCAACTTACCAGTCCCGAACTTGTCCTAGAAACCATTGAGAAGATAGTTCAGATTCGAAACCGTTTGCAAACCGCTCGAGATAGACAGAAGAGTTATGCCGATACGAGACGTAAACCCTTAGAATTTCAGGTTGGAGACCGTGTTATGTTAAAGGTTTCTCCTTGGAAAGGAGTAGTTCGTTTTGGAAAGCGTGGAAAACTCAATCCCCGATATATTGGTCCCTTTCCAATCCTGGAAAGAATCGGACCGGTAGCATACCGCCTGGAGCTACTGTCGGAATTGAGCAGTGTACACAATGTCTTTCATGTTAGTAATCTTAAGAAACGTCTTTTAGAGGAAAACATAGTTGTGCCTTTAAGAGATATCCGTATTGATGAGAAATTGAATTTCGTTGAGGAACCGACTGAGATCATGGATTGTGAGATTAAACGGCTGAAGCATAGCCGTATTCCGATTGTCAAAGTTCGTTGGAACTCCCGACATGGACCGGAGTTCACTTGGGAACGTGAGGACGTTTTCCATAGGAAGTATCCTAAACTTTTCATGACATCAAGCAACTCGGAGAGAAACCCGGGACAGGTTTCTTCTGAGGCTGGGAGGCTGTGACAACTGGCAATTTAGGGAGTCTATTTTAGGTAACCGCATTACGTTAAACTAAACCGAGCTTTGCCTTTAACACTATTTTTATCGACCATGACTTGATTTTATATCGTCTATTGGTTTTTATGACTTATTTCATTATTGGATGAGTTATCGTGTGAGTTTTAACTCTTTTAGATAGGCATTATTCGATTCGGCATTATAAAAGCCTAAAACGAGAAATAACGTAACTTTTAGACCGTAACTCGAAAATTGACAAATAAATAGTCAAAAATCGTGGAAAAACATAAATAACGATAATAGAAAGTCGAATGAACGTCGTGGGACACTCGTAGGACACTATATGAGCTCGGGAATGGGTAAACGGGACATTTTACGAAAAATTACGGCTTCGGCCCTCCCTTTTTGCTTGAGCCGTCCACCCCTCCCCTCCATCTCTTTTATTATTTAGTCCCTAGCCAAAAATATATAAACCCACTCACCCTCACTTTTACTTCCCCTTTCTCTCACTAAAAACACACACAAACACACCTTTCTCTCTCTACTCTCTCTCTTCCAATAATTAAAAACCCTAACCCTAACTACCACCACCAACCGCCCACTTCTGGCCATTTTCCGGCCACATTCTGGTGAGTGACATTACACCTCCACCACCATTAGATAGATCTCTCTTTTCTCTTTCCATCCATATATAAAACTCTTACAAAAGCCTACATTAACACCTCCAAATCTTGAAATTAAGATTCATGATTTTAGGGTTTTCATCAAATATTGTAGATCGGGCTTGGAAAAGGTAAATGGAACATGGGTCATGCTTGTTTTGGCCTTGTAAAGCCACGAATGGCATTAACATGGTTCGACCAGGGGTTAATTTTTAGGGCTTTTGGTTTAAACATAGGATTAAAGCTAATTAACACTTAAATAAACATGTAGCTAGTGATTTGGTATCATGTGGTGTATCATATTGTTGGGTTTTTGCATTTAAGGTCATGTTTTATGTTTTTGATTAGGAATAGATGATGGGTTTGATGTTTGGTTAATGATTGGAGGTTGATTGATTGTGTTTGGAAGTTGTGGAAGTGATTTGGAAGGTGTTTGGTTATGTTTTTGGGGCGTACGAGCCACCATGACCAGATGGTCATGGCTTGGGTGGCGTACGTGACCCACATGGACCAAGGGTCCGGGTCGAGTCGTTGTGGTAGGTGTTTGGAAGAGACGCGTGGAGCCAAAAATCTTCTAGAGCTTGTTTGGTTCACGTGGTCTTAACCGCGACCGTGTCATGACCATTAGGGTCATAACATTGGTTTCTAGTATTTTTGGTTGGTTGATTGGTTGGCGAGATTGATTTGGGTTGATTTGAGATTGTATTGCGCTATTATGACTTTTATTTGGACTTGATATATGTATTGTCAACTTTGAGCAACGTCGGTGTTACTTTGACTTTTTAGTCAATAGTTGACCCCGACAACGCCGTAACATAGACTTTAGTATAATTTGGACTATTGATTGATTAAAAGCCGAGAAGTCATGACTCGTGCTTGTGGACTCGAAACGAATAACGATATGTAATTAATATTGGAATTTGACTAAAAGTATATATGAAAATGCCAATAAACTATGAAACATTAATAATAAAAAGGCTTTTATACCAAAAATATCGATAACAAGACTTATCTTGTTATTCACTATTTTAAATAGAAACTAACGACTAAAAATGGAAATGTTTTATAATAAATAAGTAATTAATGTTTCGAGTGCACGTTTATCGAAATATGCCAATTATGGGCATTTAATACTAGTTTCAAGTATTTATTTACTTACGTTGTGTGCATGGGTTACGGATAACCTAACATTAATAGTGTTGATCCACGTTGGTAGCGGACTTATTAGGTTGAGGAATCTAATAAGAGCCCGCTAGGTACGTTGGGTAACCTTATTAATGGGTGAATTATCCTTATGACTCATTAGGATGCGACCGGTTTATGGGATAATAAGCAACACGAATAAATAATTGAGTTTATCGAGTTGACGAATTCGATAAGGTCTACTATTTGTTCTGAAACTTATTGGACTATGGAGCTTATCGCTTAGATGTATCATCGTGTTGCATTGAGTCACATATTTTTTGTTTGAGTGCATTCATGGCATCGTATTGATTCGATACACCCACATGAAGATACCAAACACTAGGACTAAACGGTGAAACGGGACATTTTTGGAAATAACGAAAAGGAATACATTGGGGTAGATAACGTTGATTTTGGGAAATATATATTAAAATTGGTTTACATTAATAGGTTGTTCCGAGTCGATTGTTGTTGAGCCGTGATTACCTGTTATCTTCTGCTAGTGTTTATTTGTGCGTTGCTTGCTTGAGGTGAGTTTCATAGCCCTACTTTTATCTACGTTTTTAACTAAATTGAGGTGAGAATCATGCTACTGTTTTTGGACCTTTAAAACTATTTGGAATTGCTTATGTGCTTGGCTGTTTAGATAGATGTGTGGTAGTCATTGCCTTAGACTAGGGTAGCAATCCTAATTGCTATAATTGTTGCCTAGCTAAGAGTAGACTTCTACCTTGACCTAGTCCGGGGTTAGCAATTGTTCTAGACTTTGCTAGGACAGTGCTGGACTAGAGTCGTTGGGCCCGTTGTGATCATTGGATGTGTAATGGATTGTGATATTGGATATGATATGGTTTGTGATCGATGTATATCTATCTTAAGTCTCGCATATCAAATCAACTCCTACAGGTCCACTATGTTTTTATTGAACTTAAACCTATGAACTCACCATGTAGTTTTGACCTTTTAGCATGTTTTCTCAGGTATTTAAGTGATGTTTGAAGTACGTGTTGGTGGAAGCTTGGCAAGGAGGCATGGTTCAAGGATCATATTTGACTCTGATAATTTATGGGGGCCTATTTTATTAAATCATGTTTTGGGCCTAATATTTATACTTTTGGATTAATATTTTGAATATTTAAATTTGGGATTGGTTTTGAATGAAAATGACTATCTTGTTTGCTATACTTGTTTGAGATACCAATCCAGTCGTAACGCCCCGAAAACTTGATTAAGGCTTTCGATGTACCGAGATTTGGGGGTGTTACACCATGTGCTAAACAATTTCATAATCATATGCACATGTTGAGGGGGAGAATTTCTAAATGATCAAAACAATTAAGGTACAAAATGCTTTGATATTATATCACAAGTACCTTGATTGATTTTCCAAATGATTTTCAATTGGTTTCAAGAAGGAAAGAACAATACCAAAAGACCGACCAATTTACTTTATGCATGGTGATATAAGGATGGTTAGGTTAGGTATTCATTCCCACGATCCCGCAAGAGCCGGAGGGATCTACCCAGGGACAATCCACTAGATAGTGTAGAGTCCTTAGGTATGATGAAAAAAAGGAGAAAAGTAAGAAATGGGAAGAGTGCGGACTGAGATAGAGCTAGAACTGGAATAAACCCAACAAGGTTCTCATAATGAAATCTCGATAAGCGCTGAAGGGGTTGAAGAATGAAAAAGAATTGAATGTGAAAAGGGTGAAAAGAAATAGCCCTCCATTAATTCAACCTTAGGGCAGAAACCGGGTTCAATACATATGCTACTGGTGGTTACTAAGGTAACACTGGTATTGAAAACAAGACGTCATGGACCCAGTGACGCACTGCACTAAACTTCCTAAGCTACTCAAGTTCCTCTTAAAAGGGCTTGTTTCATTCTCACAGGGAACCTACATAATCTATCGACTTTCTCTTAGAGATCGTTGATATTGAAGAAGGAGACCCTCTCGCTAGTCTCCGGCATAGGAAACCAAATTTGCACAATTGAGTCTAGAGCCAAGAGATCATCCACAAAATCTCATAAGGACACAAAATTAATGAAGACATGCTGTTTCACACAATGTGGAAAGGAAGAATATACTTTAAGAGTCCTACGCATAATCCTTTTGGTATTGCCTGAACATCCGAGTGATATGTAAAAATATTCACGATGAAGATGGAAATCCTTCTAGAGCCAACATCAAACAAGCTCTTGGTGGGTGACATGTGAGATATTTTCTAAAGATCAAACTTGTGACAACTGGATAGAAACGATGGGGCTATTCACTCGTGAATCAACCTTGGTCCAGGAAATGAATTGACGAATACTTTTGGAAAAACCGTTCGATGTGCAAATCTTCTTTTCACTAGCACATCGAATGTGTATTCATTTTCAAACACGAAAAGTATCTCTGATTGAAAAAAATACTTTTGGAAAAACCATTCGATGTGCAAATCTCTTCTTTTATCTAGCACATCGAATGTGTATTCTGTTTCAAATACAAAAAGTATTTTTGATTGAAAATTGATCTTTCTTATAAAACCTTCGTTGTATTGCAAAACTCTTTCTTCTAAGCAATAAGCGATTGTTTTTAAATCAATTTTTCATCAATCAGTGAATCTCAATTCGCTGGTTCACTCACTCCGTGTTGTCTTCTTTGAGACGTTCCGGTTTGAGAACGGCTAGAGCAGCTGTGAAACCCTGTCAAGGATATTCTTCGGAATTATACCTGATCACGGGCAGTACTTGTACTGATCAACGGGGGACCGTGGGCCGTGTACCTCAATTCAACGAAAGTGATCAAAGAAACTTTCTTGTGTTTTATTGCTAACTGTTGTTTGCAGGTACATTTGGACGGCTGCAGCTGATCGATATTGAGAATTCAATTCATAGCCGCATGCTCACAAAGATCCACACTTAATTAAAGAAATCATGACAAGTGCTTATCTACATAACCGGGCTCTGATATTTTTATACTATGCTTCTGCTACGCTGCTGCAAATATCATGAACCAGTAAAAGCTTCTGCTACTCTGATGAAATGATGTCATGATCCAGAAATTGTGAGCATGTCGGTCCAAAAGTCACAACATCACATGAAGGCAACACAACAAAAGGATGATCCAGAGATTTGCTGTGGCTGATGATCTCGAAGAAAGCTCGTAGATCATCAAAGATGTGGATCAGATAAAGGCCTCCACTGAAAGTACAAATTAATCGGATTATGAAGAGTCACTGCTAAAGCACAAAGTATACGGACATTGAAGAATTGAAGTCTACGAGCTCGAGCATAAAGACAAAGATAGAATGCAAGGATTCAAAATGTAAATCATGGGGTGACCTCCCTTAGGGGGAGATTGTTAGGAATTGGAAATTCCATAAGGAAGTGTCGGTCACTCCAATTATTGTTTAGCATATCTTAGCTCGTAGACTTTACGTTATTTTGGAGTTATTAGCTAGTTATTAGTTAGTTAATTAGTTTAGAGTAACACCGTGGAGGAAGGACGGGTATTTACCCACTGTATGCCTGATCTACACTCCGACAGGAAGACGAGTAGGTTGTAAGTATAAATACCCCTTCCATCCTTGGAAAGGGTGGAGCTTCTTAATCTAACCTTGCATTTTGTGTTTTACTTTCTCTCTCAAGAACTTCCTCTCATCTCTTTCACTATCTAAACATGGCACACTTGTTTAATCATCTCCCTAGACCACCCGAATCATCAAACAACATAAAATATACGATCCTATAGCAATACCTCTGGATGAAGTGCTTCTTTAGTAGAGCCCAATTATTAACTGCCCCGGTGGGCAATCTTTCGATCCATCTTCTGGCAGCCCCAGTAAGAGTCATGGGGAACACCCTAAGCATAACAGCGTCATGAGATACACCCGGAATGTTGAAAAGGCTTGCGATGTATAAGACATTTTCAACGTGCTTATACGCATCTTCGTCCTTGTTTCCTGAAAAAGGGTTAGCACGAAGCTCCCTCATAAATTGGTCTTTAATTTCGAAACGGACATCAGATCCAATTGCCGGTCTTACGAGCCCCAACCCTTGTTCTGCTCTTGTCAACGCCAAATATTCCTCAAGACTGAGGTCATCAATGTTAACAACTTCCATGGTACCTGAAAACTTGAAAAGTGATCGTGAGAATTTGAAAATATTTAAAACAAAAAAAAATGAAAGACTTAATAGCAATCCTAATATAACTCCCCGGCAGCGGCGCCAAAAACTTGATGCAGGTTTTACTGACCAGGTTTTAATATTTATAATTTCTCGTTATACCTATGGTCTACCCTAATGCACTAACGGGCAGTGTACCCGGTCGTGTGTAGTGTAGTATTCGGTAAAACCGAGGTCATCCCAAGAGCTATGTGTGTAGATTGATACTAAGTCTAGGTGTCACAGTTTTAAAGATGGTTTTGATATTGAATTAACTAATTAACTACTAAAACAAATAAAGGAAAAGATGTGATCAATAGAGGAGAGTGGTGCTAACCTAGTTACTCATCCTAGCTAGTAATGTTTTCATCTAATTACTTCCAATTACTTCAGGTGGGGTCAAAGTCGAGAGGACAACATTTGGTCAGTTCGCCCTAACCTATCAGCAAAGATGCCACCACTGGAGAAGTCAGGTGTCCCCTCATAAGTCCAGTTGTTCCTGGTCCCCTAAGTCGAGTCATTAAGTTCCGCTACATGCTAGACTTATAATAGTGAGTGCCCTGGCGCTAGCATCTTAGACACTCACCCCCTAATTCTTAAGTTCATCCAAACGGTAGGTGATCAGTTAGTCAAATTGCATAAGTAGAAAGGGTCGTCAGTTGGTCATATCTTACCCTTCCTGTCTCAGTCTACTCACTTAGGGTCAGTTGGTCATATCTCCTAAGCAACTAGCCTCTACTTCCATTCAAAACTACCGAAACAAGGGTAACTACCAATAACCTATGCATGCATACACTTAGAAATAATTATACGGAAGTAATGTATACGCAAACAAAACAATTAAGGAATCATAACTAGGCCAGCACCAAGAGGTGCTTAGCCGCTCATATTAACCATACAAATCAATTCAATGTTTAATGTTACGAAATAAATGAATCGAAAGTAAAGAAAAGATAAAAAGCTAATGCTTAGCGTAGGGGAGTGATTTCTCCCTTGGAGATAGCTCCGTATGCTCCTCTAGATCTGCCTTTGGCTTTTTCTCACGTTCTCTGATTGTTGTATGTGAAATGAGATACTTTGAAATGCTGGAAATCGTGGGGTATTTATAGGCCAGATCTTGGTTACGGCGTAACTATAAAAAGAGTTACGCCGTAATCATCTAATTCTTCGTAAATTGCACTAGATCTACTGGTTACGGCGTAACCTTAGAGGGGTTACGCCGTATCTTCAATAATTCTTGGTTACGCCATAGTTGATGTATGAGTTACGGCGTAATTATCAGCGGCGCGGAACCTCATTTGACCTAATATGGTTACGACGTAGTCTTTGGGAGAGTTACGCTGTAATCTTCTGATAAGTTGGTTTTCTGAGTCACTCTTTAGTTACGGCGTAATGTGAGAGAGGAGTTACGCCGTAACTTCTTCAAAGTGAGGATACTACGATAAATCTTCAATAAACTCTCCAATTCCGCGTCTCTTTAGCTCCAATGCTCGTAATTTATCTGAAAGTGGAATTTAATGGAAAACAAGCGTAAATCCATATAAATGATATAAATTACAAGCATTATCGGGGGAAATTGACACTTAATATTTAGGATAATTTAATGTTATCATGACATCATGCATAAGTCATAATGGGTATTATCCATGACCCATGGAGCTAACCCATAACCCATTGACTAGATGCATTGCATCTTCTAGATACATTGTATCTACTTGGATACCCATGGTCCAAAGACTAGGACCCATAACCCATAACCCATGGATAATGAGGAGCATCTCACGGATCCCTCAGAATACACTAGACGAATACCTCAAGCAAGGGATCCGTGGAACAGTAGCATATTTTTGTCTATAAATAGTGAGTCATTTCTTCATTGTAAGTTGCCACTCCTACACATACATTCTCCTAGTATTGTAAACTCTCTAACCTCATATCCAAATGATCTTTCTATGTAGTTTGTGTTTGCTTTTGTGTGATTCTATATGTTCCTCTTAAAGGCGAGATCACCACCTCTTGAAGTCGAGCAAGCTCAATTCCATGAGTTGCCATGCTTCGTCATCATCAAGACTACTAAAGTTCTCTTGTTGATAGTTCTTTCTTCCTCTCTAGAAGTGTTGTGTCTAAGGCATTAGTGAAAGATGCCAAAAGGGTCAAGACGAAGGCATTAGCGAAAGGTGTCGAACGTCCGTGTCAAAGGCATTAGTGAAGGATGCCAAAAGGGTCAAGACGAAGGCATTAGTGAAAGGTTCCGATCGTCCGTGTCAAAGGCATTAGTGAAGGATGCCAAAAGGGTCAAGTCAAAGGCATTAGTGAAAGGTGCCAAAAGATCATGTCAAAGGCATTAGTGAAAGATGCCAAGGGCGTACAATCTATATGGTGCATTGATGTACAAATAGAGATAGGTTGTGTCCAAGGATATTGATATCCTTGATGATGTTGTAATAAGGAGTGGGTCTCCTTTGGGATAGATGTTGTGTAGTGTTGGGTAGTAGTTCATCCTTTGTAATGGAACTCGGTATCTAGCCTTGTACTGGATAAAGTGTAGGCGACGTTGTGATAGGTTTGGTTCTACCTCATGGAAGAACCCGGTGTCTAGCCTTGTACTGAAAAAAGAGTAGGCGCCGTTGTGAAGGCTTCTCCGCCATAAGGATTTTTGTGTCGTGTAGTGATTACGAACTCTCGAGTAGGTGACTCGGGGAGTGGAGTAGGGCAAGGAAGGTGTCCTTGTAGCCGAACCACTATAAACACTCGTGTCGTGGTTTTGTGTTTCTTACTCTTTACCTGTGCATTACATATTTCCATATCTATCTATCAACATCCAACATACACATTTAAATAGATTGACATAAGTCGATCTAAATATTTTAAAACGAAGTTTTAATCGGTAAAACTATTCAACCCCCCCTTCTAGTTTTCCACAATTGGTATCAGAGCTTCGTTACCAAGTTTCTTAGAGTATGTTGTACTTTAAAAACTTGATACTATCTGTGTATGATTGAAAACTACAAAGAATGAAATCTTTTTAAACAAATTGTTTCTTTTATGTTGGATAGAGATAGATTATTCTAACAATTTCTTTTTAAGAAATCTTCTGGCTAGGACTTCTCCAAAGTCTTCATTTCTATTCAAAAAATAAATGAAGTCAACTCTCAAGGAAGAACCCAAAAGTAATCACAACCTACTTATACTAAGTACAACGGATTACTTTAAAAGCTCGTGAAGTATTTAGGATATATGGTCCCTATAAACCATATCAAGAGTTTAGAGGTATGTTCACTTATCTACAAATTAGCTATTTTACGTCTACATGGTTATATTGATAATATTTTTTTTACACATGAATTAGAACGTTAATAGTTGCAAGTCTCTAAAAAGTCTCTCTTCACCACTTTCCCGACTTACTCATCATCGGGAATAGTATTCCTCTTTGATTTTCTAAAGATCGTCAAACCAACGCCGCCGTCACAAATAAATCCTTGATAATTAACCTATCAAAACACGTTGACCAAAACGTCTATTCAATTAGGAACCTCATTCTTCAAAGTTATTTTTGTTCTATAAGATATTGTATAACTTATTACAAAAATAACACCAAACACCCTTTTTCTGTCCACAGTAGCCGGATCCCATGAGTTGTACTAGCCGGATCCCAATTACAAGGGATCTGGGGGAACAGTGTGACAGAAAACAATTATACATTTTTCAAAACCAATTCTGCTCTTTTCCTTTGTTAATACAAATATCGTCATTAAATGTTATTTATATTTTATGATCTTTACCTAAGTTTTGTTAACGACAAATGTAAATTTAATTTTTATAAAGCTTAAAGCTTGTCAAGTTTAATAGATATTAAAACAAGTTTTTCATCAAATAATATATTCATCACTCAAGCATTTACATTTTGATTAATCATATTAGTGATATGCCTCTAAACCATAATGTATGTTAACATTTTTAGATCAAGCATGTTTTAGTTTCTTAAAAACAAAACATTACATATGTATTTACATTTAACATATTTTTAAAAATAGAAAACAACATATGACATCATGTGGTGCATCATTTAAATCTCTAGAGGATTTCACTAGATATTTTGTATAGATTTAGACTCTACATATCTTACACAATCTTGGATAGATTTGGTTGACTTTAGTAAGATTTTGGTAATCTTGATGTCAGACCCCGGCGACACCAAATTTATACACGGGCGGAACCCTTTTGTGGGTTCCGTGGACCGTGGTGCCTGCTGATCATTTTGGCTATAAATAGCAAAGCCAAACCAAGTTGTTTTCTCATCCCTTTCTAGCATAATCACATACATTCCTTCTCTCTAACATTTCTAACTCAGTTTCATATCATTATAGTGATCCTCTTTTATAGCAAAGAAGATCAAGGCATATTCAAGCTTCAACAAATAGTTGGAAGTCTTGTTTGTTTATTGTTGTATGATCTAGTCTTGATTCATACATCATTGTTGTACCAAACCATCATAAACTTGTGAGTGTGAGTGGTTAGTATTTTAGTCCTTAAAATACATTGTGTGTGAGAGTGGTTGTACCCTTGTAAAAGAACTCGACATCTAGCTTAGTGTCGTAAATAGTGTGTAAGCGAAGTGTAAAGGTTTCTCCGCCGGTGAAAGGAGATTGTTGACTAGTGAAGTTAAACTCTCGAGTGTGAGACTCGGGGAATGGAGTAGGGCAAGGAAAAAGAGTCCTTGTAGACCGAACCTCTATAAATAACTTGTCGTGTTTTGATTGTTTCTTTCCTTATTTACTCTTTATATATATTGATTGCATTTTGATTATTATTCACTAACATATTTAAGATCAATATCAACTGATCTTTCAATAAGTTTCAAAACAAAGTTTTTAATCGGTAAACTATTCAACCCCCTTCTAGTTTTCCACAATTGGTACCAGAGCCTTGTTGCTCAAGAATTTCTAAAATATATTGTATTTTATAAACTTGAAACGATCCATGGATTCCGAAAATTTTAAAGAAGGGAAATCTATGCAAAGACCACCACTCTTTGAAACCAATGGATTTATTTATTGGAAAAACCGTTTTGAAACATATGTAAAATCAAAAGATATCGATCTTTGGTTTGTTATAATTAAAGGAGACTTTAGTTCTACAACAAAAGATATTTCTATTGATGATCAAAAGAAATTAATAGCTAAAAATAATGAAGCTAAAATGATGCTTTATAATGCTTTACCTAGAAAAGAATATGAAAGAATTTTTATGTGTGAAACCGCAAAAGATATTTGGGAATCTTTGATTATTACACATCAAGGAAATTCACAAGTCAAGGATAACAAAATTGATCTTCTTGTTCAACAATATGAACAATTTGTTATCCCTGAAGAAGAAACCATTGATTGTGGTTTTGCTCGCTTTAACACTAATATTACTTCTCCTAAAGCACTTGATGAATCGTTTCGTAGTAAGAACTTTGTCAGGAAATTTCTTAGAGCACTCCATCCGAAGTGGAGAGCTAAAGTAACGGCTATTGAGGAATCAAAATATCTCTCAACAATGTCACTTGACGAGCTAATCGGAAACCTCAAAGTACACGAAATGGTGATGGAGAAAGATTCGGAAATCATCAAAGGAAAAAGAGAGAAAGTCAAATCCGTTGCTCTAAAAGCAAGAACGGAATCAAGTGATGATGATGAATCTTGCTCCGGTAGTGAAGATGAGGAGTATACTATGGCCGTTAGAGATTTCAAAAAGTTCTTTAGAAGAAGAGGAAAGTTCGTAAGGCAACCCCGAGAAGAAAAGAAGCCATTCCGAAAAGACCGAGATGACAAAAAGGAAAAAGGTGAAAGAAAGTGTTTTAGATGCGGTGATGCAAGTCATATAATAGGAGATTGCCCCAAGCCACCTAAAAGCAAAACTTAACGAGCTTTTGTTAGTGGTGCTTGGAGTGATAGTGAGGATGATGAAGAATCAAGCAAGGATGAGGTCGCTCTAATGGCACATGAATCAAATGAGGTACATTCCGACTCTTCTTACTCTTCTATTAACGATGACACCTTGCAAAAACAATATAATCAATTGTGTGGAAAACTAGAAGGGGGGTTGAATAGTTTTACCAATTTAAAACTTCCTTTTAAATATTTAGATCGACTTATGTCAATCTATTTGGTTGTTTATGTTGGACGTTGATAGATAAATATATAAACGTGTAATGAAAGATAAAGATTAAGAAGCACATCACCACGACACAAGAATTTATAGTGGTTCGGCTACAAGGACACCTTCCTTGCCCTACTCCACTCCCCGAGTCACCTACTCGAGAGTTCGTAAACACTACACCAATCTCCTTATGGCGGAGAAGCCTTCACAAAGTCGCTTACACCTTTTTCCGGTACAAAGCTAAATACCGAGTTCTTTCACACCAAGGCGAACCACACCTAACACAACGTCGCCTACCCTTTATACGGTGCTAGGCTAACCACCGAGTTCTTTCACACCAAGGAGAACTAATCCTATCACAACGTCGCCTACCCTTTATTAGGTACTAGGCTAAGCACCTAGTTCCATTACTATGGAGGAACTACTACCCATCACAACACAACACCTAATTTTAAGGAGATCCACTCCTTATTACAACACCATCAAGGATATCACCATCCTTGGAAATAAACTAATACTATATGTATAAAGATGCACCTCATCGATTATACGACCTTGGCATTCTTCACTAATGCCACTTGATTTGATTCCTAGGCATCCTTTACTAATGCCTTTGACACAATGCTTGGCGCCTTTGACACAATGCTTGGCACCTTTAACTAATGCCTTCGTCTTGACACCTTTAGCATTCTTCACTAATGCTTTTGACACGGACGTTAAGCACCTTTCACTAATGCTTTCGTCTTGACTCTTTCGGCATCCTTCACTAATGCCTTCAACACAACATCTATGGAGGAAGAAAGAACTATCAACAAGAGAACCTCAGTTGTCTTGATGATGATGATGAAGTATGGCAACTCATGGACTTGAGCTTGCTCGACTTCAAGAAGTGGTGATCTCGCCTTTAAGAGGAACCTAGAGAATCACACAAAAACAAAAGACAAACTACATAGAAAGATCCCTTAGGATCAGTGGTTAGAGAGGCACAATACTTGGAGAAAGTATGTGTGAAAGTGGTAAACCAAAAGGAAGAAATGGCTCACTCTTTATAGAGGAGAAAGTTCACTATTCCCCGGATCCCACGGATCCCTTCCACAAGGGATCCGGCTAGCGTAAAGCTAGGGATCCGTAGGACGCTCCTCTTTGCCCATGGGTATTTTTGGTTATGGGTAATGGGTCATGGGTTATGGGTTGATCCATAGATTTCTTTCTAGATTCAATGTATCTCTAGAATACAATGAACCTAGTTAAGTGGTTTGGACAAAACCATGGGTTATGGGTCAATACCATTTGTTAGTTTTTACCCATTTTAGTTATATACTTGTTTTTACCCTTTTTAGTATATACTTGTTTTTACCCATTTTAGGATATACTTAGTTAAGTATGTAAACACTAGTTGTTGTACATATGTATATCTAAATCATAAAATCACTTATTCTTGTTTTAGTGTTTTATGTGAAAACGTAAGTGTGTTAGAAAACTATTGGCTCAAACAGTTTACGTATTTTATTTGTTTCGTTAAAATGATTTTACGTTTGTTATAGACAAAACATTAGAAGATCATAAAATATAAATAAACGTTTTTACGGCTTATTTGTATTAATAATCTCCCCCTTTTTGTTGATGACAAAACATAAAATTATTTTAAGGAAAAACTAAAAATTCGTAAAAGTTCGAATTGGAGTTTTTACTCTCTTCTCCCCCTTTTTGTCGAAACAAAAAGAGCGTCGAAAAGAAACTATGTAAAGTGAGTAAGAAAATTATGTAAAAATAAAATATGTAAAGTAAGTGACGGGAATGGTTCTCGTCTTAACTCCCCCTTGACGAGTCCATCCCTTTGTGGGGGCGTCAAGTACATAAAAATGCTCCCCCTTGAAGATTGCAATTTTGCAATGGGGTGTCATGAAGAGTAATCCAAGTAAGGATCAAGTTGCAAATGGATTTGCAATGTATGGTTTGACACAAACTCCCCCTAGCTTTATGGTGTCAAAATCTTCATGTGTATTTTGAAAATCTACAAAATAAAAGTTAGAGAACAAGAATATAGTTCATAAATTCCTGCAAATACGGCTCAAGTTAGTAGTAATTTGTGCTTCTGGACCACGGATCCCACGGTTCCTTTAAGGAGGGATCCGTCTAGGCCATTCTTAGGGATACGGCTGTCTGATGACAGTTTCTTCAACAATGAAGATATGTCAAAAAATGCTAATGAAGAGGTGAAATATATGATTTAGCAAGCACAAAATAAACATGGCATATAGATATTCATTCAATAAAAACAAAAGATAATCAAACAAATCTCTAAAGCTAAGAGAATGATCTAGCCATACAAGTACTACTAATACTAATGAGTTACCCAAACTCAAGATTCAACTAAAAGCTTAATGATGATCAAGGATGAGATAAGTTTCCTAAACGTTCTAAGTTTGAGCTTGTGACTATGATGCTCATTGTAGTTTAGGTTTGTTGACCTCTTCGAAACGTTCGAGGAGGTGATAAAACATGAAACGTTGCTCTTCACGTAGTTCATGTATCAACCTTTCAACATGTTTACAATGATAACAATCCTTGTCATGGTTTGAGCTTCTTGAAGCGGAGGTTCAAGTGAAGTGGGTTGAAGATCCTTAAATGAAGGAAGAATTGGTTTAAGCTCATTAGGTGGTGGCTCAACAATGTTTGAGGGTGGAGGTAAAGAAGCGTCAACTTCCATGTGGTCGGGTGGTTGACTTTGATGTCTCCTCATAATCCAAAATGGGCTATTGGGGGGAATTAGAGAATTTGAACTTGGTGCAAGTGTTGACTCAACACTTTGGTTTTGTTGCACAACCTTTTCAATTGAGTTTGTAGGTAGTGGTGGAAGATGAGATGGCCAAGGGGGTAAGTCCTCTAAGTTGTGAGAATGTAGAGAAGATTGTGAGATGTTTCTAGGCACCAATGATGTTGGTTGAGTTGAAGAGGATATGTTTGGTTTAGTAGAGTTTGGTGATGAAATCCTAGTGGGAACAATCTTCTTGGGGATTAGTTTGATTGGTTTCTTTGGTTTAGGGGAAATCCTAGCATTTGTGGACTTAACTGGAGATGATTCGGTTGAGGAAAAATCGTGTATGACCCTAGCAAGTTTCTTGGGTGGTTCTTGGGTGGATGAGTTAGCACTAGGAGCTTTTCTCATGATGAAATGACTTAGGAAAATGTTTGTAATTGCTGAGAATTGTGTTAAGTTTGATGACTAAGTTGTTTTAGCACTATGACTTATAAAGGAAAGAGTTTGGCAAATGCATTTAAGACTTAAGCCATTGAGATTTTTAGAAATGTGATGATTAACATGCACAAGTTTGAAGTTCAGAGTTTCACTGATCTAGGAGCTTAATAAAGATGAGGTGAAGTGTTTAAGTAAGCAAGATGAGCTTTGAAATGATTGTTTTGGCTAGATTTGACATAATCTGTCACCGGATCCCCGCGTTTCCCTCCTTTGAGGGATCCGGCTAGGCTAATCCTAGGGATCCGGCTCTCAGCAGTTATGAATGTTTTAGAAATGAAGTTTCTAAGAGCTAGAGCCTATATCATCTTGAGTGTCTTCAGTTCTCCTGAGCATCTAAGATAAGGGTGTACTTGAAAGAACAAGAGTAATGAATGACATAGCAAATGATTGCCTTTTATGGAAGGAAAATGGGACTAAATGACCACCAATGGTTGTTCAAGGATAACACTAATAATTTTGGTGATGTCAAGTCATAATAAATGATCCTAGAGATCAGATTTTAGCTTGAGATGGAATTTGAAAAATCCTTAAAAATTACAAGAATTGAAAAACTAATTTTTGACCCACTTTGAGATAAGGATGACTAGAAACAATTTCCTAAAATTGTTCAATATGTCTACCTAAGTGTTTTGAACGATGAAAAACAATTTGTGAGTATTAAAGCGGACATATGGTGAGTTTTGATGTGTTGATAAATCAAGGGACATTTTGACTAAGATCTTATGTAAGTTATAAGTGAGTCTAAGCCTTTCTCATCCTTGAAGTGGAATTAGTTGGGTTCTAATGTCTTATGTTTAGCTAATGTGATGTTATCTAGTAAGCTATCTTGATGTAAGGGATGCTGTATAGCTGATCTGATGTCACGGATCCCACGGTTCCCTCAAGGGAGGGATCCGTCTAGGCTAATCCTAGGGATCCGGAATCTGCAGATCAGAACCCCCCACAGAATAATGTGCAGATTTTGCACACTTAATTAACCATTAAACTAAACAACAAGTACAAGCATGTCATCACAAAGCAATACTCGTTAATAATGGTAGAAGTAACAATATCCAAATTACCACAAACAAAAGTGCTAACACATAATCATCCACACATAAGTTAAGTTAAAAATAAGCATATTCCTATTGTCTCTTTCGTCAATTCTTTCTTTTCCTTTTTGACGGCTTTGTGAGGTTGTAAGCAAGGTTTTGAATCATGCCCCTCAATTGTTTGAATTCCGCGGTCTCATTTGGAATGGTTGGAAGTTGTTCGTAGTAATCAAAGGGTTCCAATTCAATGTTGGCTATGGGGTCGACATCTTCTTCTTCTTCATTTTCTTCTTCTTCTTCTTTCGAGGAGTCCGAGAGAGCTTTAGGTTTCTTTCCATTGACCATGAAACATTTAGAGGGTATTTTGGTAAGAGGTACCATTACATGATCGGCAAAGAAATGATCAATGTTGATAGGAGGTGGTTGCAATGCACTAACATACTTACAAAGTCGTGTTAGGAGCATACCATATGGAAGTACCATGTTGGAAGCTTTGAATACCCCTGCCATTCTCCTTACTATGTAATAGGCGAGGTTAAATGGCTTTTGGTGGATAAGACAATAGATCATTTGCACAAGACTTGCATTTGGATGATCCTTGTTACCAACTAGGCTAATGACGTTTTCCCTAAGGATTTCTTCCCATTTTTTAAATATGGGATGCATTTCGAAAAGTTCCATTTGAAAAGGGTCACAGTGAATGAGCTTTTTGTTTCGGTTGAGACGGGATTGGTCGGCTCTTATTTTGAAAATGGTGTCTCGGATGGTTTCGGGTTCATCAAGAGGAGTATGGTACATTGGTTTAGAATCAAGTGCAAGGTTTTGAGCGTTAATTGCCCAATCTTGAGAGTACATACAAATTCCTTCACAAGGAATGCAAAGAATTTGAGAAAAGGTGTTGAGAGGGAGAATGAAGTTTCGTTTATTGATGATGAAGGCGATTGAAATGCTATCATCGGCGTTTCGAATGATCCTAATGCTTTTATAAAACTCAAAGATGAAGACCGGACAAATTTGTTCATCAATGTCAAGAAGACAATCAAAATTGATTGCCGAGAAGACTTGACGAATGTCGGTATCCTCAAGGAAACATTCCTTGATTTCATGACCTTCGTGGATAAGTCGTTTTTCGAGCTTTTTGAAGACCTTGAGGTCGGTTTTTGAGAGTTCCTCATTTCGATAGTAATGAGTAAGGTAATGGACGGTATCATGATGATCTTGTTGAGTGGCTTTAGGCATGGTTGGTCCTAGAAACACAAATTTTTCCAATTAGGTAAAATTAGTTGAGATGGGTTTATGGTTTTGATTTGTATTAACAATGTTGTGAACATGATGTGATCTTAATTATGTTAAAAACACCTTTTCATGATTAATTTTGAAAACCCTAATTAGAGTAATTGATTATAGATTTGTGAAACCATAAACCCTAGGATGAGGATGATGAAAATTAGAACAAGTTTGTGTAATTACTTACAATGATGTTCTAGAGAGGAATACTTGAGGGTATGTAATCCAATGAAGATGAAATCAGTAGTTTAGTCGTTTTTGTGTTATGTGAGTAGAAGGAAAAAGATCAGTGGTGTTTTTGAAAGCGTATAGCTAAGTTCTGTTCCACGGTTCCCCCGAATCCCTTGTATTTGGGATCCGGCTAGTACAACTAGGGGGATCCAGCTACTGTGGACAGAAAAAGGGTTATTTGGCATTATTTTTGTAGTAGGCTTATAAGCTAGCTTACTAAAAAAATAGTTTAGAGGTATCAAAATGAAAGATTGTTTTTGGTCGACGGGTTTTGATAAGTTATTTATCGAGGGTTTATATGTGACGGCGGCGTTAGTTTGACAAATCAAAAGGAATACTATTCCCGATGATGAATAAGACGGAAAGGTGACAAAAGAGACTTTTAAAGAAACTAGCAATTATTAAACAAAGAGAACTATGATAACAATAAGTTCACGTAAGCTATCTAATGAAAAGTAAAACTTACCTCTATGCTTCTTGGTTTGGCATAATCCCAGAAATACTTCATGAGCTCTTAAAGTAATCATTTCTTGAAGATTGACTCCATTTGAATAGAAATGAAGGTTTTGGAGAGATCCTAGCATGAAGATTACTTGAAAAAAAAATTGTTAGAATGATCTATCAATGTCAAACAAAATGATTTAAAAGAAAACATGACTTTGAAAAATCCTTCTTTGTAGTTTTCAAACATACACGGATCGTATCAAGTTTTTAAAGTACAACATACTTTAAGAGACTTGGTAACGAAGCTCTGGTACCAATTGTGAAAAACTAGAAGGGGGGGTTGAATAGTTTTACCAATTTAAAACTTCCTTTTAAATATTTAGATCGACTTATGTCAATCTATTTTGTTGTTTATGTTGGACGTTGATAGATAAATATATAAACGTGTAATGAAAGATAAAGAGTAAGAAGCACATCACCACGACACAAGTATTTATAGTGGTTCGGCTACAAGAACACCTTCCTTGTCCTACTCCACTCCCCGAGTCACCTACTCGAGAGTTCATAAACACTACACCAATCTCCTTATGGCGGAGAAGCCTTCACAACGTCGCTTACACCTTTTTCCGGTACAAAGCTAAATACCGAGTTCTTTCACACCAAGGCGAACCACACCTAACACAACGTCGCCTACCCTTTATACGGTGCTAGGCTAACCACCGAGTTATTTCACACCAAGGAGAACTAATCCTATCACAACATCGCCTACCCTTTATTAGGTACTAGGCTAAGCACCTAGTTCCATTACTATGGAGGAACTACTACCCATCACAATACAACACCTAATCTTAAGGAGATCCACTCCTTATTACAACACCATCAAGGATATCACCATCCTTGGAAATAAACTAATACTATATGTATAACGATGCACCTCATCGATTATACGACCTTGGCATTCTTCACTAATGCCACTTGATTTGATTCCTAGGCATCCTTCACTAATGCCTTTGACACAATGCTTGGCACCTTTCACTAATGCCTTCGTCTTGACACCTTTAGCATTCTTCACTAATGCTTTTGACACAGACGTTAAGCACCTTTCACTAATGCTTTCGTCTTGACTCTTTCGGCATCCTTCACTAATGCCTTCAACACAACATCTACGGAGGAAGAAAGAACTATCAACAAGAGAACCTCAGTTGTCTTGATGATGACGAAGTATGGCAACTCATGGACTTGAGCTTGCTTGACTTCACGAAGTGGTGATCTCGCCTTTAAGAGGAACTAGAGAATCACACAAAAACAAAAGACAAACTACATAGATAGATCCCTTAGGATCAGTGGTTAGAGAGGCACAATACTTGGAGAAAGTATGTGTGAAAGTGGTAAACCAAAAGGAAGAAATGGCTCACTATTTATAGAGGAGAAAGTTCACTGTTCCCCGGATCCCACGGATCCCTTCCACAAGGGATCCGGCTAGCGTAAAGCTAGGGATCCGTGGGACGCTCCTCTTTGCCCATGGGTATTTTTGGTTATGGGCCATGGGTCATGGGTTGATCCATAGGTTTCTTTCTAGATTCAATGTATCTCTAGAGTACAATGAACCTAGTTAAGTGGTTTGGACAAAACCATGGGTTATAGGTCAATACCATTTGTTAGTTTTTACCCATTTTAGTTATATACTTGTTTTTACCCATTTTAGTATATACTTATTTTTACCCATTTTAGTATATACTTAGTTAAGTATGTAAACACTAGTTGTTGTACATATGTATATCTAAATCATAAAATCACTTATACTTGTTTTAGTGTTTTATGTGAAAACGTAAGTGTGTTAGAAAACTATTGGCTCAAACAGTTTACGTATTTTATTTGTTTCGTTAAAATGATTTTATGTTTGTTATCGACAAAACATTAGAAGATCGTAAAATATAAATATACGTTTTTACGGCTTATTTGTATTAACAAATTGTGTGAGCTTAGCTTAAAAATCATAACTAAAAACAAGTTTTTAAAGACTAAAAAGGAATTTTTAGAAAATGAAATTTATGAGTTAAAAGAAAAGGCAAAACGATTAGAAAAAGGGAAAGCAAATGACAATGATTGTAAATCATGTCAAGAGCTTAGTCTTGAAATAGAAAAGCTAAAACTCACACAAGAAGTTCTCATCGAACATAACTCTAAATTTAAAAGGTTTAACAAAACTATTGCTTGTGCCGATGAAATAGTTAGAATTCAAAAAACACCAGGAAACATGAATGGACTAGGTTTTAATGGAGTACTAATTCCAAAGAGTCAAACCAAAACGGCCGAAAACGACAAACATACTGTCAAAACTGCTGCAGTATAGCACGGACCAGACGGACCCAAAATGAGGGTTTCGCCCGTTGAAAATTTTGGTGCCGTGGGGACTGCAGCAGGACAGAATGTTTGCAATACGGACCGTAGTGAATTTGTCAAAGTAACAAAGAAAACCAAGGATAATGCTAAACTAAAACCTGCTGTTACATTAGGAGTAGGACTTGCTAGAAATGAATTTAGATCTAAATCTATTCAACAACGGTCTAAAACACCTATTGCCAAACGCCCCTTTCCCAAGAGCAACCACAACATACAGCCCAACTATCAACATGCCGGTTGGAATCATAACTTCCCTAGACCGTATCAAACTCCAAATTACATGCCATGGAACCCTTACCCATCATTTCCATATATGAACCAAGTAAATGGTATGTTTAACCCAAACGGACCCATGAGATATTGGGGACCAAACGCTTGAGTTATTTGTGTCATAGGTATGCTTGAAAGTTGGATTAGAACCTGATGAATGGATTAAAGATAGTGGATGCCCACGACACATGACGGGCAACAAAAGTCTCTTCTCAACATACCAAGAGTATGACGGAGGTAATGTCACTTTTGGTAGCAATCTCAAAAGCAAAATCATTGGCAAAGGTACGATCGCTCATAACTCCCTAACTATTGAAAATGTTGTTCATGTCGATAGGTTAGGATTTAATCTATTTAGTATTAGCCAATTATGTGATAAAAAGTATAAAGTACTATTTGAAGAAAATGGTAGTAAACTACTAAAAGATGGTATCACCATAGCTAAAGGAGTTAGGAAAAATAACATATATGTCATGAAAATAGATAAAACATCTAATGACAAACTTTGTCTAACAACCTTAGATGATAACTCTACCCTTTGGCATACACGATTAGGTCACACTAATATGAGACTTATCAAAAACTTGTCTTCAAAAGAGCTAGTTAGAAATTTACCAAAACTAAAATATGACCAACATTTTTGCGACGCTTGCAAAATTGGTAAACAAACTCATAGTAGCCATAAGGCTAAAAACATGGTGTCCACATCTAAGTGTCTAGAGCTTTTGCATATGGACTTGTTTGGTCCATCCGCTATAAGAAGTTATGGAGGAAACTTATACACTTTGGTTATAGTAGATGATTACTCAATGTTCACTTGGACATTATTTTTGAAAACTAAAAATGAAGCCTTTGATAAATTCGAAATACTTAGCAAGAAAATTCAAAATCAACTAGGTATTAACATTGTGTCGATCCGAACGGATCATGGTCGCGAGTTTGACAATGAAAAAAAATTTGGAAACTTTTGTGATACAAATGGTATAACACATAACTTCTCGGCTCCTCGAACACCTCAATCCAATGGAGTTGTAGAACGTAAAAATAGAACCATTCAAGAAATGAGTAAATCAATGCTTAATGAACAAAACATACCTCAAAAGTTTTGGTGTAACGCCGTTGACACTTCTACATACATTTTAAATAGAGTTTTAATACATCCTTTCCTAAACAAAACACCATACGAATTATATAAAGGCAAAAAGCCAACTTTAGGATATTTTAGAGTGTTTGGATGTAAATGTTTCATTCTTAATACCAAAGACTATCTCACCAAGTTTGACCCAAAGTCTTATGAAGGTGTATTTCTTGGTTACTCACAAACTAGTAAAGCCTACATAGTCTTAAACAAAGAAACATTGAGAGTCGAGGAATCGTTGAACATAACATTCGACGAAAGTCCACCTCCTTCTAAGACATCACCTTTGGTAGATGATGACTTAGTTGAAAGTCAACTTGTAGAAAGTCAAGAAATAATTGAAAATAACAAGGAAGATGAACCATTAAATAATGAAATTATAAACATCAAAGAATCCAAAAGTCATCCTCTAGAAAATGTCATAGGACAACTAAATCAAAGAACGTTAAGATCACAAGCCCAAAATCATAGTAATTACTTTTGCTTTGTATCAACCATTGAACCGAAAAACATAAACGGAGCAATAAAAGATGAATCTTGGGTAATTGCTATGCAAGAAGAGTTAAACCAATTTGTTAGAAATGATGTTTGGAAATTGGTTCCAAAACCTAAAGATCAAACTATAATTGGAACGAAATGGGTTTTTCGAAATTAAATGGACGAAAATAGTATAGTGTCTAGAAACAAAGCTAGGGTTGTCGCACAAGGTTATAATCAATAAGAAGGGATTGATTATGATAAAACTTATGCACCCGTAGCTAGGCTCGAGTCTATTAGAATCTTAATTGTATATGCATGTGCTTATGACTTTAAATTATTTCAAATGGATGTTAAAAGTGCATTCCTTAATGGGTTTATTAACGAAGAAGTATATGTTGCTCAACCTCCCGGTTTTACCGACTTTGAAAAACCACATCATGTCTTCAAACTCAAGAAGGCATTATACGGACTTAAGCAAGCACCAAAAGCTTGGTATGATCGGCTTAAGGCTTTTCTAGTAGAAAACAAATATACCATGGGACTAGTAGATAATACTCTCTTTACCAAGAAAAAGGAATCACACATTATCATTGTTCAAATATACGTTGATGACATCATATTTGGATCAACTTGTCAAGAGCTATGTGATGATTTCTCTAAAATCATGCACGACGAGTTTGAGATGAGTAAGATGGGTGAGTTAAACTTCTTTTTAGGACTTCAAATTAAAAAACTAGAAGATGGCATATTCTTTAACCAATCTAAATACATAAAAGATATGCTTAAGAAATTTGGTCTTAAAGACTCAAAACCAACTAAGACACCCATGTCCTCGGACACAAAACTCACCAAGGATGAGTAAGGTGAATCGGTAGATAACACTAAATATAGAGGAATGATCGGTAGTTTACTCTATCTCACGGCTAGTAGACCCGACATTATGTTTAGTGTTTGTCTATGTGCTCGTTTTCAAGAAGATCCAAAAGCATCTCACTTAGAAGCCTTGAAAAGGATATTTAGATACATTAAGGGAACAACATGTTTAGGATTGTGGTATCCCAAAGGAACGGGTGTAGAAACTATAGTATATGCTGACTCGGACCATGCCGGTGACTATGTCGATAGAAAAAGTACAAATGGTATTTGTACTTTTGTCGGACATTGTCTCACCTCATGGTTTGCAAAGAAACAAACGGCTCTAGCTATCTCAACTACTGAAGCCGAATACGTCTCAGCCGGAAAAGCATGTCAACAAGCTCTTTAGATGAAGCAAGCTCTCGTGGATTACGGAATTCATCTCAATGATATCTCTATACTTCGCGACAACAAAGGAGCTATTGATCTTAGCAAAAATCCCGTCCAACATGCTCGAACAAAGCATATTGAAATCCACCTTCACTTTCTTCGCGACAATGTTCAAAAACGAAACATCTCAATTGAGAAAGTATCCTCCGAAGACAACATTGCTGACATCCTAACTAAACCTCTCAAACGAGAACCATTTAATCTTCTTAGACTTGGCTTAGGACTAATGGAACCAAACATGTAGTTAAAACATAGTCTAAATCTTAGAACAACCAAAACAAAACAAATTAGCTTAAACCTGCTACTGTTCCCACGACACCAAACGACCAAATGAACGAAACCAAAAATTTGGTGCCTTCTGGTCCGTGGTGACAACAGTAGCAAAAATAGTACCTACAAAACATCCTCTTCCTCACAATCTACTTTTCCAAAACGTATCAACAACACACCTACCTCATTGTTAGGACTTTCTCTCCCATTAATCACTGAATAAAACATCATTGTAAGTATCCTAACTACATTACTTCTCTTAATTCTGAGTCTAGGATTCTAATTTGTGCACAAAATCATTACATGGGGATTATGTATATTCTTGAACAAAACATGAATTCAATTGGAAAATTGCATAACTAGTTATTGAAATTAGGTACTACATTGTCTCATTGCATAAACAAATCATGTTTCCCACTACTTAAAAGATAATTACTATAAGGCCTTATTCTAATTAAACAAAAACCCCATGTCAAAATTTTGAAAAGCTTCTCACTTGTAGGAAAATAATTTTTCATTGTTAATACAAATAGAAACGTAAATTTTTCATCACTTGCATAATGTCTCTTGAATACTAAAGGTAATGCATAACTAATATGCATTCCCGGGTATATTCAAATGAAGCAACATTGAATTAGGAACGTTTGGGTTATCTCCCAATTTTTGCCAAACACCCCCATTGAAAACCATTTTATGCATGAAATGAGTCGAGATAACCGCAACTCCAAATTGTTTTCATATAGGCACACACTAGAACAAAAACGCTAAACTTGTTCTCATCTTTACTAAAACATATAAATTCTTGCTCATAGGAACAATCATGGTACCCGCAAAATTCTATGATCACAAGGACACTCTTAACTATATCCCTCCACATCACAAAACCAATGGCCTCACCAAAGACCAAGTTGAAATCTTTAAGAGTCTAGAGCGAAGGTACTTCCATGAGGGTAAGACCATTCATCCTTCTTTTGTCGATGGAACTAATCTCCGTCAAGAGCTTGCCACTATCAACTTCGATTGTCTCCTTGACATCGATGAACCAATTTGTCCTAGGTTTGTCCTAGAATTCTATGCTAGTGTTAACTCTTTCACAAATGAGGATAATCAAATGGCTCTTAGGTTTAGGATCAATCAAAATGACTACACCATCTCCCTAAACCAATTTGCTCAAGTGCTAGGAATTCCTAACCGTGGTACATGTGTTTACTCAGATAAGTGGTCACTCACTATCCTTGATGCTATCAATGATCGCTCCGGTCCCTAACAAACTCCTTTGGTGGACAAGGACATCATTCGTGAGCACCTTTTCAACGAAAGGGTAGCTCCAATCCGTGTCACTCGATCAGTAAAGGAAGTAAACTGAGATCTATATGGTATGGAACTCAATGAGCTCAAGCCCAAATTCAAAAAATGGGAGGAACTCCTTAGAGACAATGTCATTAGCACCATAGGAAATAAAGACCACATCAATGCTTGCCTTTGTCACATGCTCTACAACTTGTCCACTCATCAACCATTCAACTTAGCTTACTACATTACTAGGAGAATGGTAGACATTCCTACTCAAGGCTCCGTTGCTCTTCTATACGGGATGCTACTCACCCGTCTCTATAGAGCACATGCACCCATTCCACCAAATCCAAAAGGGTTGAGACTAGATTATCCTTTCATCCCTCACATATTTGTGCCCTTAAGTGACGAGCGAGTGGCTAAGACTAAGGCAAAAGGTAAACGGGCAAAACCTCCAACTCCATCATCATCGTCATCAAATAGCTCCGAAGACCGTCTCCCAAATTCTCGACTTCCACCTAAAGAGTACTATGCATCTCTTCCCGAAATTGAGAATGAATCGGCGGAGTTCAAGCAAACCAAGGGATGTTCAAGTGCCAAGGAAGGATGATGACAAAGATCTACAAAAATTTGGATAAGTGAGGTTGTTAAAAGAGTGTTTGGAACAAGCTTTAAACAATGATGTATGATATTATTTGGTCGTTTTTACTTTGTAGGATGATAAACTAACTTGAAACAATATTGTATGCTAACCGGTTTATGCAGGGGGATAGCACAAGTGTGTTATCAAATTTTACCCATTTTCACTTTTATGTGAAATTCGTTAGCCCTTGGTCAAAGTCTATGCTCCACTATGTTTGTATATGTGTTATCGACTTTTCCTAACTAGAAATAAATAATGTCATATGTTTTAAGAAAAATTTCAGGTTTTGGAAAGGTCCCCGATAGTTAAAAAATGGGTCTGTGACGAATTGTTAGGATTTAGAAAATCCTGGTATTAAAGTGTCGGTCACCTCAAGTATATGTAATCGTTAGAAAGCTCGTAGTCGTAGTTATTTTATGTCAAGTAGTAGTTAGTTAAGTAACACCGTGGAGGACGGACGGGTCTTTACCCACTGTATGCCTGATCCACAGCCCGTTGTGTGGCGTTTTATTGTAAGACTATAAATACTCTCTACCTCCCAAGGTAGAGGGTTGGAGCTCATAATAAAAAATTTCTTTCTCTCACTAAAGTTCCCAAACCACTAACTTTCTCTCTCTAAAACTCATCTCTTATACGCCTAAGTATGTTTGTGTTATGATGTGTATGTGAAATCAAATATGTTACAATTGGTATCAAGAGCCATGGTTAGATCATCTCTTACATATCTTTGGATTTCTAGTGGTTTTTAGGTGGTTTTTGAGTTTGAAAAAGTTTAGTAGTTTTTGCATCATTTGGTTGATTTCTAGTGTTAAAGTTTGGATTTTGATTGTACTTTTGTGTTTAGAATCATCACAAGTGTTTAGGTTTTGATTTAGAAGGCTTGAATCACCGTGGTTGGGCTGTTTGTGGATTGAAAAGTGTGTTTTAAAGTTTTTCTCTAGCTAGCGACTTGAGCTACGGACTTCATTTCTTGGTAGCGACTTGGTTTGTAAAATTGTAGCGAGTTGTAGTGTGTTTTGGTAGCGACTTGGTGCTTAGCGACTTGTCTATTGAGACAAGCCGACTGTTAGCCTCGCTTTTTCTAAAGATAACGTCATTTACGTGAATTGGACTAGATGTGTTGTACACTTTGCCCTTAGGGACTTGTATCGTTTAAGTGGCAAAGATAGAGCCTATAAATACCCCTCATGACTCTCCATGAGGGGTGAGGTGAAGCATTTGGCTAGTTGTATTGTTTTCTTTTTATTCAAGTTATCCTTATCTTCTCCTCCCTCTCTCTAGTTTTTCTCTCTAAAAGGATGAAGATCTTCATCTTCTTCCACCAATCCCGACCTCCAAACCACATAAATCATATGTTAAACGGTCCTAACAATTGGTATAACGAGCCAAGGTTATCTTGTGTTGATTTATGTTGGTTTTACACATGTTTTTAACTGTTTTTGTGCTATTTTTTGTGGTCGGAAATTTTTTTCCGATTTGTGGGTTAACAGTTTAACATGTTTTTGAGTATCTTATTGTTGGCACAAAAAGTCTTAATCTTTCATGTATAATATCTGTCTTGGTCTTTAACTGGTCCAAACAGTATATTCATCTTGAGATACTTTTTTGCACCATATCTGTGATAACTTTTGTGGTCAAACTTTGGTCAAAGTCAGATTCTGTGGTCCACCTGGTCAAAAAGGAAGCATTCATATGCTGTTTCTGGGTATTTTATGAAGACTGGTCGGGTTTTTGGTCGGAAAAACTCGCCGAAAAAAAGTCAAAAGGTCAAAACCCTAAACTTACGCATAAGGAACATCTACAGAGTGGTTACGCGTAGCTGTGAAGTTACGCGTATGAAAAGTTACGCGTATGCTTTTACGCCTAAGCTTCTAGCTTTACGCCTAAGCAAGGTTACGCGTAAGGCTACGCATAAGCAATGTTACGCGTATGCCTACGCATAAGCAAGAAGTTACGCGTAAGAAAATCATGAGCAGAAAAGAACAGTTACGCGTAAAAATGACCTCGACCACAAAATTATACCAATACCATAAACATCACTCGACCTCAGCCTTTAACATCATCAGTCCGTGGCGTCCCATAACCAAAACCAATCCTACATCTAGACTCATCAATATACCCTCACATCTCTCCCCAACTCTCATCATTGAAACAACAAACGTTTTAACAAGATCTAATCTCAGATTCGGATTCAATTTTTTTTGTAATCTTTTATAGATTATTTCAAATGAATCGCACATCATCATTGACCCAACTGTGATACTTTTCGAAAAAAAGAAAGATTATAACAACTATGTTATATCTTGTCTTAAATTCGTTTTAATGGACATCAAAAACATAAACGAAAACATCAAAACCTACCCGAGACCTTGAGTTTTCAAGATCTTGAAGCCGAATCTTTTAAATCTGTGTCGATTGTAATCATGCAAGATAAGGTTGTTTTGCTATTATGTTTGTTCTGTTTCGAAACGGATAAGAGATGGTGATAACTGGGATTTTATGAGAAGATGAGATAATGGTTGGGTGAGATGAAGAATATGTTGGTAGGCGTATGGTTTGAGTATCAGATTTGGGTGTGATATCATAGTTGGTAGGCGTTTTTTTTATCATAGTGATATTTAGGTTTAGGTCAACTGAAGTGAAATGCTCCAACGTCTTATATCCGGATGTGGTTGGATTAAGATGGATCGGGCTTTATCTATTGGAGTTGGGCCGGACAATTATTCATTTGTGATTGGGCCGTGCCCTGCTTATAACGATTGGGCTGATTTGATTGGATTGAGATTTGGTGAGATTTTCGGTTAAATGAAATGAAGTAAAACTTGTTATCCAAATTTATTAAAAAAAATTGGTTACAATGTTTTATATATTGGATAAATGAGTGGTATTTTTGGTATGGTAAAAATTTCACGGAGGGATACAAATTCACGGCTTGCGCGAATATTTGAAAAAATGACTACGGAGTTTTTGTACGGTATTATTGATGCGAAATTGAAGTGATATTTCATGGGTGGACTTCTTTATCTTTGAGACGATGGTTGGTTGGATGCATGTCTCAAGATAACTTGTTGGAGCACATTATGAAATTTGAAAATCTGGTTATAACTGGTAAGGAGTTACGTTGTAGTGCTCACAGTGTGTAACCATCACTTTAAGGAGTTACGTTGTTGTGCTCAGTGTCACACGAAGTTGTGGATTGTTCAAAAAATTTAGAACAAGCAGCAAGTCACAAGTTGGGATGCTTACTTCCTTTTCAAGTTAGTCGTACCGGGTTATCTCCATATGTGGTCATTACAATTAGCCGGTGAATTCAAAGGAGGTTTGATTTAAAGGTTGGTTAGAGAAAATTATTGAGAGTATACTTTTGTGACATACTCTCACAGAATTTTGATCAAGCTATGATGTTAATATTGCATCAAGAAGGTAATACGGCATGTACGCAACATTATGATGATTCCGATAGTCGCAACCATCAGGAGGGAGAAGTTGGTATTTCATCTTCCGTGATTGGATTACGAAGGGATTTTTGCTTAAGACTGAAGAAGGAGAAGTAGTGTGGTGTACATCGGGTCTTTTTACCAACTTGGATGCAATACTAAGTGAGTTATGTTGATGTTCCCAGAACGACAACCATTGTGCCTCAAGAGTTTACTTTCTCTGCTGCGTGTCTGAAGATTAAAGACGTGTTGGAAGAGTGTTGTCGGTTCAGGAGGGAGCAAAGAAAGAAAAAAGGCTCACTAGTTAGGAGGGAGTAATAACCTAACTAGACCGTTACAGTTGAAGTTCAGAGCTACAAGAATTTGTGCCGTCAGTGCCAAAGATCAAATGTCGAGGTCATCGGAAGGGAGAACTTCAAGTTTGCCTCAGTATCTAGACTACAGAGACTCTGCACTTCAAGAAAGTCAACATTGTTCATTACTATTGTAATTTACTTTGTTTTGTATTTATAGGTCTCATTGTAACCATTCACGTGTGACGCTATCTTGGAGGGAGATTGTTAGCCTCGCTTTTTCTAAAGATAACGTCATTTACGTGAATTGGACTAGATGCGTTGTACACTTTGCCCTTAGGGACTTGTATCATTTAAGTGGCAAAGATAGAGCCTATAAATACCCCTCATGACTCTCCATGAGGGGTGAGGTGAAGCATTTGGCTAGTTGAATTGTTTTCTTTTTATTCAAGTTATCCTTATCTTCTCCTCCCTCTCTCTAGTTTCTCTCTCTAAAAGGATGAAGATCTTCATCTTCTTCCACCAACCCCGACCTCCAAACCACATAAATCTTTATGTTTTTCGGTCCTAACACCGACAAACAGTACACTTAGTGGATTCTCCACTACGGGTAGCGACTTGGTGACGGTAGCGACTTGCTTTCAATTTTGATAGCGACTTGTTCTTTAAGTTTCGTAGCGACTTGGTGCTAGCGATTTGGACCTTAGTGAGTTGCTATTTAGCGACTTGATCTCATAGCGACTTGGTGCATAGCGACTTGCTGTCAAAATTTGTAGCGACTTGGGAACTTAGCGACTTGCTTTGTCATTACATAGCAACTTAGTACTTAGCGACTTGTTCAAGGATTCATAGCGACTTGGTTGACTTTTGTGTGTAATACGGTTTTCTCTTGGTTTAGTAAAATCCCGTGAAAGATTCTATTTCCTGGTTTAATCATTAAGTTATAAAATCCCGTGATTATCTGTCAACATGTCTACCAACGTACCTACAATTATCTCCACTGTTGCCGAGGATGTTCAAGCAGCTGGTTCAGATACCCGTCCACCCATGCTTGACAGAACTGACTACGACTCTTGGGCTCAAAGAATCAGATTGTACTGTCTTGGAAAGGAAAATGGGGTCAACATTCTCAAATCGATTGATGAAGGACCGTATCGAGTTGAGACTACTAGAGACATAATTGATACAGCTGAAGATGGAACATTGATTTATGGAATGGACAGACCAAAGACGTATGATGAGCTCAATGATAAGGAGAAGAAGATATTCGATGCAGATATCAGGGCTTCTAACATTATACTGCAAGGTCTTCCAAAAGACATCTACAAGCTTATCAATCACAACACTGAAGCAAAGGCTGTATGGGATAATGTCAAGATGCTTCTCTCAGGTTCTGAATTAACTGTTGAAGACAGAGAATCTCAATTATATGATGAATTTGAGCATTTCAAGATGAAACCTGATGAGAGTGTCTATGAGTACTACGTGAGATTCCATAAGCTTGTGAATGACATGAGGAACATCAGAATGACCATGCCTAACATTCAGCTGAACTCAAAATTTGTAAACAACATGAATCCCGAATGGCACAAGTTTGTTACTTCTGTGAAGCTCACTAAAGGATTGAAGAATACAAACTATGAGCAACTATATGCCTTCCTTCTACAGAATGAGAGACATGCTATGTTTGAAAAAAGGATTCTGGAACAGTTCAAAACCAATCAGGGAGAAACAAGTTCGTCTAATGACTCAACTGCTTTCTACTCCAACGTTGGAATTACCACCAAGGCTTCTAAAGTCGTTCCCACAGGAGATGGTAATCACAAACTCATTCCTGATCCAAGGTTCAAGCAACCGGATGCTGATGCTGTCATGGGACATTTCATCAATCAACTAGCTCTCATGGTTAAACAGAACATGACCCTTTCACCTCATACTAACAGACTTCACACCAACAATGAAATCAGAACCGCATCCAATCTTCACAATCATGCTTTGATCAGAGATGGGAAAGTTATGGGGCAACCAGTTCAAGACAGGCAGTACGATCAGAGAAGGGGTGGAGTAGGTGGAGGATATGTTGCAAATCAGAATCGGGGAAGGAATGGAGATCAAGGACAAGCAAAGCCAGTCAAATGTTACAACTGTGGTGGTGAGGGACACATTGCTAGGAACTGCACATCTCCAAAACGTCCACAGAATGCAGAATACTTCAGAGACAAGATGCTGCTTGTACAAGCTCAGGACAATGGTGCTGCTTTAGACGAAGAGGAGTTGTTGTTTCTCGCTGAGGGCAATGCCAAGACCTATGATGCAGATGTGGATGAGCAGCCAATTCAGGAGATAGGTCACAATCATCAGAATGCCTTTCAAGTCGCTGACTGTGATGCATACGACTCTGATGTTGATGATGGACCTACTGCACAAACAATTTTCATGGCTAGCATTTCTCCAATGGTCTCTCCTAAGGTCTCACCTTCACCACAAGCTGGACCATCCAAAGATAAAATCATCTCAGAGGTATTAAAACTATACGATGAAGTTGATGTGCAAAAGATACATAATGAAATACAATCAACCGAAATCATTGAGTCAGATATTGAAAATATGGGTAATATCAATGTTGTCCCATATGATCAATATGTGAAACAAAGTGAAAGTGAGATTGTATCAAGTGATGTATCTTCTGCAGTCAATAATGATTATGTCTTTGATGAATTCACTGCATGTGCCCCTGATGATTCTGTTGTCTCTGAACTGAATGCCTATAAAGAACGTGTTGCTATTTATGAACAACGTGCTAAATTTGAGTTGACCACCCGTGAGCAGGAAATGGATGACCAAATGCGTACAATCATTAGAAAAAAGTAATTTTAGAGAAGAAGTATTAAAACGAGAGTTAAATTCCTTACAAGAAAAGCTTTCTAAAACTGCTAAGCAAAAACAAGAACTTCAAGAAAATGTGAAAATGCTTAAGCAAGAATTTAATGCTAAGGAATCAAAACTTTTGAAAGATTTTTCTAATCTGAAAACTTTGAAAAACAAGCTTGAAAACAAGTTGTACGCACAAGGGAACACCATTCAGACTGCCCACATGATCACTAAGCATAGAGTCTTAAGCGATAAGCATAGCATTCCCCTTATTGAGGAACCAAATCCAGAGGTCATTAAAAAGGCTAGAAATGCTCATAAGGTACTTTATGATGGCAATGAAATCCTTAAACCTAGACAGAAACCTAGTTGCGCTGAGTGCACTGAGGAAGATAAGAAATCAGATGAAATCACTAGGGAAAAGATGAACAAGAAACTAGATGATCCTAAATGTAAAGTGAAGAAAATAACTATCACACCCCATGATTACAAGAAGGAGAATTGGATTTCCTTGAACAAGTTTAAGCCTCAGACATTTTGTTAACACCCGAAAAGTGTTCGGAAAAGGATTTAGATATGCAAAAAGCAGAGAATCTTGTTGTAACAAACCCCCTTTTAGGAAAATGCCTTCAGCAACTGTGTATCCTCCCAATACACCAATGCATTTAGTTCCTAGGACTATTGCCACTAAAAGCAAGACCTTAATCAGTCAATATGTTATTTTTCAACTATTTGTTGATTTTGAGAAAACTTGTAAGAAAAGGATCACACCCACTGGTATAACTGAAGGGGAAAGGGGTTTTGAGCAAACGAAAGAATGTTATTTAACTGAAGTCATGCCTTTCTTTAAACAACTAAAAGATCATTTTGAAAGTCTTAAAAAGAGAATGAATTTAGACATTAAAGAAATGGAAAAGGAATTTGATGCAATGATCGTTGAGGTTAGTGACTATGAGCGAGAATTAAAATATAATGAGATTGAGAGGAAGAACTTGCATACACTGAATGAGAATCTGATTTCTGAATGTATTGCTCAAGATGTGTTTTCACTGCTACAAATTGTTCCATTAATGCTTCTCAATTTCATGAATTATCTGTTGCTCTGAAAGTCTCCCATGATCGTGTCATTGAGCTTGAAAAGATTAATTCTAAATTAAATAAGAAAATTGAACTGGATGATCACGACAATTTGGTTAAACATTTTTCTAAACTAGAGGTTGAGCATTTTAATTTACAACTAAAATATCAACATCTTAAAGAAAATGTCAAAACTTCAAATATCAAGACATCCTCAGATGCTCCAGAGTTTGATGCAGTTTTTCAAATAAACAAACGTGATGAACAGATTCAAGCTCATTGTAACACGATCAAAAAGTTGAAAGCCCAAATCTCTCAATTAAAGGGTGAAAAGAACAATTTGACTGGCTCCCAAATGCCTCCTACTTTTGATTCTCAGAATTCTCAAACGTTTCATCTTCAAAACTTAGTAAATGCATTACAAAAGGAAAACGAGAGTTTTCTAGAAGAAAATGAAAAGGTTAAACGTCGTTTCAATGAGTTATTTGAATCAATAAAGGTCACTCGTAACAAAAATAACGAACAAATAGCTTCATTGCAAAAGGAAATTGAGAATCTGAAGAGCCAGGTAAAAGGGAAAATGCCAATGACTAATGGGGAGAATGATAGATCAAAGGTACCTGTTTGTAATAAATATGCTTTGTCTGTGAAATATGTTCCTCCTCATCTTAGCAACAATAAATTTGCAATTCAAACATATTTCTCATCCCTTAAGGATTGTCTAGAATGTCTCCGTGAGATTGTTGAAGAGGATAAGTTAGAGAAACCACTTGATAATGCAATTGGGCATGCATGCTTATATGCCAAACGATCTCAAGAAATTCTAGAATGCTTAATCACAATATGCCCTAAGTCCTTATGTGAGAGAGTTAATCCTTTGATTCTGTGTTCTATGCCTAGTGCCAAGTATGAAATCCATTCGATGCCCAATGTTATGAATGTGAACTGTAGTATACCTTCAAGTAGTTCAGATCTCAACACCTTTAGTGCTAAGAAAGCGAACTCTAGTGTGCCTTCTAGGAGTACAAATCCCAGCACTTCTGGTGTTAAGAAAGTTTCAGTGTGCCTGCAAATAGCTCAAATCACATTTTTAAGAAATTGAACACTAATGTGCCTTCTAGGAGTTCAAATCCTTGCACATCTAGTTCAGGAATGCAAAAATTAGATCAACCAACTAATGTTCCCATTCCCTCTACAGGAGTAATCAGTGACATTAAAGCGAGCAGGTCAAAGTCTCAAGACAACACAAGGAATGATAGGACCTTGCAAGCTAAGAATGTGCATTGGAAGAGAGTAGAAGACCAATCTAGGAACTTTAAGTTTGAGTCGAATAAAATGAATTGTGTTGATTCTAGTATGAGCCATAGGCGTACTGTAATTAATTCGAATTCTGATACTATTTGCAAACCTTGTAATGATGTCTGCTTGAATTCTGTTACTAATCATGAATGTGGCGTGAATGCTTTGTCTAATACTGTCAAATCCTCAGTTAATCTTGTTAATGCAAAATATCATGCTAAGAAGGCAAAAAGGCAAAGGCGTAAGAAAGTTAGAAAATAGTGGAAGCCCACAGGAAGAACATTTAGTAAGATAGGTTATCAATGGATACCTGTTGGCCATAAAGTTAATCTGGCAACGCCCACTAGAAAATGGATGCCTACTGGTAGAACTATTCCCTTAAGAAGTGAACATACGTTGAATAGGGCAAATACGGACACTAGTACTGCATCTATTTATAATGATTCCATTGCCTCAATTTCTGATATGAATGTTTCTATTTCTGATGTGGGTGTTCCAATCACTATTACTAACCAAATGGAACCCATTCTTGTATGGGGATCCCAATTATCCAGTTATCCATTCTTGTCTGTGTTCAACTGCAGATCGTTCAAATCGTTCTGTGGTACCTGGACTCAGGTTGTTCCAAGCATATGACTGGAGACCGGTCGCGGCTCATGAACTTCGTGAGCAAATTCATCGGGACAGTTAGATTCGGGAACAATCATTTCGGTGAAATTATGGGTTATGGAGATTATGTTGTTGGTAAAAGTGTTATCTCCAGGGTATATTATGTGGAAGATCTTGGTCATAACCTGTTCTCTGTTGGCCAATTCTGTGATTCTGATCTAGAAGTAGCCTTCAGAAAACATACTTGTTTCGTTAGAGAACTGGATGGTAAGAAACTTTTAAGAGGAACACGTGGTTCAAATCGATACACCATCTCTATCGAAGATATGATGAAGTCTTCTCCAATTTGCTTGTTTTCAAAGGCTTCTAAAACAAAGTCATGGTTATGGCATCGTCGTCTCAATCACTTGAACTTCGTCACCATCAATGATCTCTCCAGAAAGGACCTAGTTATAGGTTTACCTAGACTTAAGTATGAAAAGGATCATCTTTTTTCAGCATGCCAATCGGGAAAAAGCAAGGAGTATGCCCATAAATCCAAACCTACAAACTCAGTTACAGAAGTTCTTCATACAATTCACATGGACTTATGTGGACCCATGAGAGTGCAGAATATCTTTGGGAAGAAATATGTGTTAGTTGTGGTTGATGATTTCTCTAGATTCACCTGGGTAAAGTTCTTAAGGACAAAGGATGAAACTCCAGATATCATCATCAAACTCATCAAACAGCTGCAGGTTCGTCTTAACAAAACGGTCAGAATCATCCGAACAGACAATGGAACTGAGTTTGTTAACAAACAACTTAATGAGTTTTATGAAAGTATTGGAATCAGTCATCAAAGAAGTGTTCCTCGAACTCCTCAATAGAACGGTGTAGTTGAAAGATGAAATCGAACTCTTGTGGAAGCCGCAAGAACAATGCTGATTTACTCAAAGGTTCCAATGTTTCTCTGGGGTGAAGCCATCGCCACTGCATGCTACACCCAAAATCGATCCCTGATTCACACTGCTCATGGAAAAACTCCATATGAACTTGTCCACAACAGAAAACCTAATCTCTCATTCCTTCGTGTGTTTGGTGCATTGTGTTATCCAACTAATGAGGGCCAAGATTTAGGCAAACTTAAAGCTAAAGCAGACATTGTAGTATTTGTAGGATATGCACCAAACAGAAAAGGATACCGAATCTACAACAAGAGAACCCAAACATCATGGAAACAATTCACGTTACGTTTGATGAGCTGACCGGTCAAATGGCTCCAGACAATCCAGCTCGGACCCGCACTTCAAAACAGTCCCATTGGTTCATCCCTTCTACCAAACTCCTCACCAGCAACTCCATATGTACCTCCCTCAGAAGATGATTTAAAGAAACTGTTTGATCCAATGTTTGATGAACAATTTGAGCCAAGTAACAATGATATGTCAATCCCATCAACAGAGGCTGCTTCTATCCCTGTCAATGAAATTAACCCTTCGACCTCTATGTCATTAAGCCAAGAAGCGCCTTCTGCTGATCAATCTGTTTCATCAACAAATCTTCAATCATCAAGTGTACATCATGGAAATGCTTCTGATTCACAGGATGAAGTTAATCCCTTTGCTACTCCCGAAGATGCTCCATTTGAAAAAATATTTGCTCCTGAATCTTCATCAGAACCATCTTCCTCAGGAGACATCGTCCCTCAACAACATCCACATGAACACCTCAGAAAATGGACTCACAATCATCCATTAGACAACATCATTGGAAATCCCTCTCGTCCAGTATCCACACGGAAACAACTTGCAACCAATGCCTTATGGTGCTTCTTCAACTCCGTACTCTCTAAGATCGAACCAAAAGATGTTAAAACCGCCATGAATGAAGACAGCTGGTTCAATGCCATGCAAGAAGAAATTCATGAGTTTGATCGTCTTGATGTATGGGAATTAGTACCTGCTCCAGATTGTGCTATGATCATTGCTCTAAAATGGATCTTCAAAGTAAAACTTGATGAGCATGGTGATGTGTTAAAGAACAAGGCTCGATTGGTTGCTAAAGGATACCGTCAAGAGGATGGTATTGACTTTGAAGAATCGTTTGCTCATGTTGCTCGTATCGAGGCAATCAGAATCTTCTTGGCTAATGCTGCTAGTAAGAACATGGTAGTCTATCAGATGGATGTAAAGACGACATTTCTGAACGGAGATCTTAAAGAAGTCGTCTACGTCAGCCAACCTGAAGGCTTTGTGAATCCAGAGCATCCTACTCACGCTTATCGTTTGAAGAAGGCTCTTTACGGTTTAAAGCAAGCTCCAAGAGCATGGTATGATACACTATCAAAGTTTCTTCTATCAACCGGATTCAGCAAAGGAGCAGTTGATCCGACATTGTTCACCAGGAAGTCAGGCAAACATTTAATTCACGTTCAAATTTATGTTGATGATATCATCTTTGCCTCGACTAACCCCAATGAGTGTGACTGTTTTTCAAAAGAAATGGGTTCTAAATTTCAAATGTCAATGATGGGACAAATGTCATTTTTTTTAGGATTACAAATTTCTCAAAGTCCCGGAGGCATTTTCATAAATCAATCTAAATATGCAAATGAGATTTTAAAAAAATTTTGGATTTGATTCAAGTGACCCTGTTGACACTCCCATGATTGAACGTACTAAACTAGATGAGGACCACTCAGGGATCATGGTAGACCAAACGAAATATCGTAGTATGATCGGATCCCCGATGTACCTCACGCTAGTAGACCAGCACATCTTGTTCATGTTTGCATGTGTGCTAGATACCAGGCTAAGCCTACTAAAAAGCACCTTGAAGCGGTTAAACGGGTCTTTCGGTATCTCCAAGGAACCATCAATATGGGACTTTGGTACCCGAAGGACACCGGTATGTCACTAACAGCCTATGCAGATGCCGATCATGCAGGATGTCAAGATACTCGTCGAAGCACGCCCTGGAGGTGCTCATTTTTGGGTGATAAGCTTGTGAGCTGGTCTTCAAAAAGCAAATGAGTACTTCTATTTCCTCTACAGAGGCTGAATACATAGCCATGTCATCTTGTTGTGCTAAAATCCTATGGATGAGATCCCAATTATCTGACTATGGCTTTGAATTCAACAAAATCCCTCTGTCTTGTGATAATAAAGTGTTATTGCTCTCTCATGCAACAACGTACAACACTCTAGAGCAAAGCACATCGACATTCGACATCATTTCATCAGGGAGCAAGTTGAAAAAGGTGTGGTGGAACTATACTTTGTAAGGACTGAATACCAGTTAGCAGACATCTTCACCAAAGCTCTTCCTAGAGAACGTTTTGAGTTTATCCTTCCACGACTTTTTCTTAAGAGCCTACAACTAGAAACTCTCAAACGCCTTCAAGAGGAAGAAGAGGAGTAAAAGGTTTCCTTTAACTATCTCTTGTAAATATCTATTCGAAAAACAAAATACAAAATTACAAAACCTTCAAAAATCAAATAGAAAAATATAAAACTTTCAAAATCCATTAAAAAAAATTAAAAAAATTCGAAAAATTCCTCAAAAATATTGTCACTTTGTCATGCTTTTCTCGATTCGATAATATCTACGGTCTTAATGTTGTCATTCAAAGAATGATACGCGACTTTAGATGTTGTTCGAATGTGTTTTTTTTTTTTTTTTTTTAAATAAAATAAAAATTTGGGAGAAAGAGAAACAATGGTTTATTGTCATTTCAGGCAGTAACCCACTTTTCAAAGAAAGAACAGAGCCATGCTTTATCTTGTTTTTCAAATCTCATGCTCTGATTCTATAAAAACAATTTCTTTCTATCTAATGAAAACTAATTGCTTTGAAAAATTACTCGGACTCTATTTTTGAAAATCATCCGTACCTAAAGGTTGTCAAAAATAATCTATCTCTCAATCAACATCTTATGTCATTGATTGAGGGGGAGAATGATTTTTCAATTAAATCAAAAAGTGTATTTTTCAAACAATGGTACCAGACCTTGGTTACTACTATGTTTTCAAAAGATATTCAAGCATGTTTAATCTTTGGAGTCTAAAGTCTCAAAATTCGATCCTTATCAGTTAAAACGTTTTCATAATCAAGTCAAAATTCTCCTTAAAAGCTTTCAAAATCAATTTAAATCTACAGAGATCACAAATCTCAAATGATTTGATAATTGTGATCGGGGGAGAATTTGTGATTTAAATTGAATTTAAAATGATAATTTGATAAATGGTTTTATAAGGATGTACATGCTACCCTCCCCGCATGTGACAAACGATTTCAAATTCTCCATGCACATGTTGAGGGGGAGCATCTATTTTAAACCTCAAAGATTTGAAACGTGATCAATGTGCAGGTTCCCTCTTGTATGTGCAAAACTCTTTCAAACCTCAAGGCATATATTGAGGGGGAGCAAGCTTATGAAAACCTCATCCTTCCCTAATATGCTTTATCTACGTGTTTTGATCAGGGAAGTGATATTGATATCTTTTAGAATATGGTAATCAAAGAAGTTAATTCTTTCTCTTGCCTCCGTGTGCAAAACGATTTCATACACTTGATGCACATGTTGAGGGAGAGCTCTTGTTCTAAAAATATCAAAAACAATTCAGGTACAAAATGCTTTGATAATATATCATAAGTATCTGGATTGATTTTTCAAATGGTTTTCAATTGGTTCCTATGGTAGATGAACAATTCCAAAAAAAACGACCAACTTTACAATATGTATGGTGATATAAGGACGATAAGGTTAGGAATGTGTTCCTATGAACCGCCAGAACCGGAGGGATTTACCCAGGGACAATCCACTAGATAGTGTAGAAGTCCTTAGGTATATTGAAAAAAAAAGGAGAAAAATAAGATATGGGAAGAGTGCAGACTGAGACTGAGCTAGTACTGGAATAAACCCAACAAGGTGCTAGTTATGAAGTCTCGGTAAGCACTGAAGGGGTTGAAGAATGAAAAAGAATTGTATAAGAAAAGGGTGAAAAAATAGCCCTCCAATTATTCAACCTTAGGGCAGAAACCGGGTTCAATTCATATGCTACTGATGGTAACATCAGTATTGAAGACAAGACGTCATGGACCCAGTGACGCACTGCACTAAAACTTCCCAAACTACTCAAGTTCCCCTTAAAAGGGCTTGTTTCATTCTCACGGGGAACCAAAATTATCTATCGACTTTCTCTTAGAGATTGTTGATATTGAAGAAGGAGACCCTCTCCCTAGTCTCTGATATAGGATCCAAATATGCACAAATTGAGTCTAGAGCCACGAGATCATCTTTAAATCTCATTAGGACACTTTCAATGAAGACTCTCTGTTTCACACAATGTGGAAAGAGAGATTATATCTTATGAGTCCTACGCAGTATCCTTGTGGTATTGCCAGAACATCTGAGTGATATGCTAACATACTCACAATGAAGATGGAAAGCCTTCTGGAGCCAACATCAAACAAGCTCCTGGTGGGTGGCATGTGATGTCTATCCAATAGATCAACCATGTGACAACTGAACAGAAACGATGGGGCGATTCAATATTTTGAATCAATCCTGGTTCAGGTTACGGATTGACGGATACCTTTGAAAAACCGGTCGTTGTGCTTAAAAACTCTTTTTTGTAGCACATCGACCGTGTAAGAATATTTCAAAATAAAAGGTGTTTATGATTGATAATTGATTTTCATTAAAACCTTCGTTGTATTGCAAAAACAATTTCTATTGAGCGATACACGATTGTTTTTCAAATCTCTTTTCATCAATCAGTGAATCTCTATTCCCTGGTTCACTCACTCCGTGTTGTCTTCTTTGAGACGTTCCGGTTTGAGAACAGCTAGAGCATCTGCGAAACCCTGTCAAGGAAATTCTTCGGAATATTACCTGATCACAGGCAGTACTTGTACTGATCAATGGGGAACCGTGGGCCGTGTACCTCAATTCAACGAAAGTGATCAAAGACACTTTCGTGTGTTTTGTTGCTAACTGTTGTATGCAGGTACGCCCGACGTTTGCAGCTGATCAGAATGAAGCGGTCAATCCATAGCCGCATGCTCACACAACACATTCATTTTCAAAGAAATCATGATTAGTGCATCAATGACTCTGATATTATCACTCCATGCTTCTGCTATGCTGCTGCCAATATCATGAACCAACGAAAGCTTCCGCTACTCTGATAAGAAGAAATCATGATCCAGAATGTGAGCATGTCGGTCCAAATGTCACAACATCACATAATACCAACACTACAAAGGAAGAGTCAGATATTTAATATGGGTGATGATCTCAAAGCTGGCTCAAAACTCAGTATCACGTGGATCAGTTAAAGACCTCCACTCAGAATATCCAAACATGCAATAATGAAGAATCAAAGACTACGAGCTACAGAACAAAGAACATGGTCAAGAATGCAAGAACAAATTTTTATGTAATATCTGTTTGTATTCAATGTAATTTCAATATATGTTTGAGGTGACCTCCCTTAGGGGGAGATTGTTAGGATTTAGAAAATCCTGGTATTAAAGTGTCGGTCACCTCAAGTATATGTAATCGTTAGAAAGCTCGTAGTCGTAGTTATTTTATGTCAAGTAGTAGTTAGTTAAGTAACACCGTGGAGGACGGACGGGTCTTTACCCACTGTATGCCTGATCCACAGCCCGTTGTGTGGCATTTTATTGTAAGACTATAAATACTCTCTACCTCCCAAGGTAGAGGGTTGGAGCTCATAATAAGAATTTTCTTTCTCTCACTAAAGTTTCCAAACCTCTAACTTTCTCTCTCTAAAACTCATCTCTTATACGCCTAAGTATGTTTGTGTTATGATGTGTATGTGAAATCCAATATGTTACATGAATTCTGGTCACCACGGATCAGACGGCACCAATTTTTTTGTTCCGTCTGTTGTAAATTTTGGTACCACCAAACCTGAACAGGCGGACCAGGCGGCACCAAAATTTTGGTTCCGCCTGTGTAAAAAATTGGTGTCGTCCTACCTGCAGGTAAGTTTCTAAATTTCGCTTATTTTAACATTCCATAGTACCATAATTTACCTCTAGGATTGTTTTTACTAGTTTTTACCCATATTAGAACTAGTTTAACACACTTAGGCATATAGGACATCCATTTCTCACCAAAATTCAAAAATTCCAAAAATTCACACAATGAACCCTTTTTCATAAAGGAAGGAACCAAAAATTTGGTTCCTTGCAATCCGTGGGTGATCTGATTCTCAAGAACCTACAATCATTAGAACACATTTATTGCATATCTTTGTCACTTCACTCCATCCTTCTTGTATGGCTTGACTTAGGTGATATGACTAGCATTTAAAACACTTCCAAATCATTAGAAACCTCCTTCCTTCTATGGTTTAACATCAAATCAAACACATTTCTCCATAATTTCATAATCCTATAAATTAAGAGCTTCTAAAACGATCATCCTCACACTTTCTCAAATCTTCCCATCTACTTGCACAAACTTAAGCAAAAATGACTAGGTCTTCTCCATCAAACAAACCTTGCAAGAGAACGGCTAGAATGAGCGTAAGACCATGTTGCTTTGTCAACATAAGCTCCTCTTCCGATTCCTCTCCCTTAACCATCTCATCTCCCATAAGAGATGAGAACTTCCTCACTTTAACTACTCCTACACCACCTCCAAAATCACCTATCATAGTCACTACTCCACCACCAACAAAGACTACCATTACTAGCTCACCACCACCGGCTCCTATCCAATTATCCAAGTCACCATCACCTCCTAAATCTCCAACACTCATCCCATTAGAGCTATTCTCTACACCACCTACATCTCCAAACCCATTCTTGGAGGACTTAGAGGACTTGCATCCTAGGCCCAATCATCCACCACCACTACCATCCTTTGGTACTATTGAGCGAATAGCTCATGAATCTCCACGTCCATCCTTTGACCCAAACGCCCCATTAGGGCCTCAACCTCTTCTTTTTCATCCTATTCACAAGGAAATTCATGGCCCTTTGTATGGGGATCATCCACTACCTCCAACATCCATGCCTCCTCATATAGAAGACATTGAGGAATCCATGTGAGATGATCACCCAACTAAAGAGGAGATAGAAGCCGAGCTACACCACCTCCACAAATTCTCAAATATGGTGGACTCTCACCTTAGTGAAACCATGCATTTGCAAAGTGCTTTGCTAGCCTCCATAATCACCACTCCAGCTACCAACACCAACAACTCTACCATTCCACCACCACAAAATCATGAACCATATTACCCTCCTAGACACGGTTGCTCAAATTGTGAGCGGACCGCCCACATTACCGAATGGACCCGGGTAATGGTCCATGAGCTTAAAGATGAAACGAGGTTCATCCTCAACCACATCCTATAGCGCATTAATGCTCTTGCTCATCCACCACCTCAATAGGAGGTTCCTAGTCTATCTTTTAAGTATTTTTATTTTTCTAAGATTTTTTTATTTTTCTAATTTTCTAGGATTATTTTTTTAGGATTTTCTTTATGTACTAACACATCATTGTGTTCCATTTCATGATTTTTACATCATGAAAATTTTAACAAGTGAATGGTGTTTCTTATATTGTTGTTAATTGTTACATGGTGATTGGAAATGCTTGTGATGATGCTTATTACTAACATCTTTTTTTTGTAGCTTTTTCACAATCCATGTATCTTTCTCTTGGCACCCAATTTAGGGGGAGCATTGGCCAAGGGGGAGATAATGGCTCGGCCTCATTACATATTCCGCCTCGCCTCTTCTTTTTATTTCGACAAAAAGGGGGAGAAATATTATAGAACTTAGACTTTGACTTTCTATAAAAGTCAACTGCATACCTTGACTTTTTGAAAAGTCAACATCATGTCTAAATTAGACAAACTAAAATCTTTCAAGTTCTAAAATTAATTTCATATTTTTATAACTCTTATACAAACTTTACATCTTTCATAAAAATAAAATTTATGTTTTGTCCTCAACAAAAAGGGGAGATTGTTAATACAAATATCGTCATTAAACGTTATTTATATTTTATGGTCTTTACCTAAGTTTTGTTAACGACAAAAGTAAATTTAATTTTTATAAAGCTTAAACCTTGTCAAGTTTAATTGATATTAAAAGAAGCTTTTCATCAAATAATATCTTCATCACTCAAGCATTTACATTTTGATTAATCATTATTGATATGCCTCTAAACCATAATGTATGTTAACTTTTTTAGATCAAGCATGTTTTGGTTTCTTAAAAACAAAACATTACATATGTATTTATGATGCAGGTTTTACTGACCAGGTTTTAATATTTATAATTACTCGTTATACCTATGGTCTACCCTAATGCACCAACGGGCAGTGCACCCGGTCTTGTGTAGTGTAGTATTCGGTAAAACCGAGGTCGTCCCAAGAGCTATGTGTGTTGATTTAAACTAAGTCTAGGTGTCACAGATTTTAATATGATTTCGATATAATTAACTACTAAAGCAAATAAAGGCGAGGGATGTGATCCATAGAGGAGAGGGGTGCTAACCTAATTCCTCATCCTAATTAGTAGTGTTTTCGTCTAATTACTTCCAATTACTTCAGGTGGGGTCAAAGTCGCTAGGACAGCATTTGGTTAATTCGTCCTAACCTATCAGCAAAGAGTCCCACTGGAGAAATCAGGTGACTCGTCATAAGTCCAGTTGTTCTTAGTCTCCTAAGCCAAGTCATTAAGTACCGCTACATGCTAGATTCATAATAGTGAGTGCCCGGGCGCTAGCATCTTAAACACTCACCCCCTACTTCTTAAGTTCATCCAAACGGTAGGTGATCAGTTGGTCAAAACGCACAAGCAGAAAGGGTCGTCAGTTGGTCATATCTTACCCTTCCCATCTCAATCTACTTACTTAGGGTCAGTTGGTCATATCTCCTAAGTAACGAGCCACTACCGCCATTCAAAACTACCGAAACAAGGGTAGCTACCAACAAACTATGCATGCATACACTTAGAAATAATTATACGAAAGCAATGAAAACGCAAACAAAACAATTAAAGAATCATAACTAGGCCAGCACTAGCCGCTCATATTAACTATAACAATCGATTCAATGTTTAACATTACGAAATACATGAATTGAAAGTAAAGAAAGGATAAAAAGATAATGCTTATCGTAGGGGATTGATTTCTCCCTTGGAGATAGCTCCGTATGCTCCTCTAGATCTGCCTTCGACTTCTGCTCACGTTCACTTTATGTTGTGTGTGAAAATGTGATGATTTGAAATGTTGAAAATCATGGGGTATTTATAGACCAGATCTGGTTACGGCGTAACTAATTATAAGAGTTACGCCGTAACATCCAATTCTTCGTATTTTGCACTAAAAATGCTGGTTGCGGCGTAACTATATGGAAGGAGTTACGCCGTATCTTCAATAAATCTTGGTTACGCCGTAATTGATGCAATAGTTACGCCGTAGCTTGCAGCGGCGCAGAACCTCATTTGACCTAGTTGGTTACGTCGTAATCTTTGGGAGAGTTACGCCGTAATCTTCTATTGAGTTGGTTTTCTGAGCCACGCTTTAGTTACGGCGTAATGTGAGAGAGGAGTTACGCTGTAACTTATTCAAAGTGAGCATACTATGATAAATCTTCAATAAACTCTCCAAATCCGCGTCTCTTTAGCTCCAATGCTCGTATTTTACCTGAAAGTGAAATATAGAGGAAAACAAGCGTAAATCCATATAAATGATATAAAATACGGGCATTATCGGGGGAAATTGACACTTAATATTCAGGACTATTTGATGTTATCAAATATTCCCCCACTTGATGTTTATAATATTTGTTGTTGTCTATACGGTTGAGTTTCAAAAAAGAGGACTTCCGCATGCACATGTATGTTTATTCTTGCATAGCAATGACAAGGTTCCAAATGTCGATCGATAGACAAATACATTTTTGCCAAGATACCAGATAAAGATAACGATCCGGATATGTACAACTTAGTTTCTGATTTCATGATGCATGGTCCTTGTGGTGTGGATGATTCAAACCAGGCATGCATGTCCAAAGGTAACTATACCAAACAATTCCCAAACAAATTCACCCATCGCAGTTCAGTGGACGCGGATGGCTACCCTATTTATATAAGACGTGACAATGGAAGATATGTGGAAAAGAGTGGCCATAAGTTACATAACGGTTATGTCATCCCGTATAATTCTCAACTTCTAAAACGTTATCAATGCCACATTAACGTTGAGTGGGCAACCAGACGGGGTCAATAAAATATTTGCTTAAGTATATAAACAAAGGTCCGGATAGAGTGTCGGCACAGTTGTATGAACCGGTTACCACTGTTGATGCTCAACAAATTGATAAACATATTGACGAGATAAAGGCGTTCTTAGATTGCAGATACCTATCCGCTTGCGAGGTGGCGTGGAGGCTATTTGGTTTTGAGATTCATTATAGAACACCTTCTGTTGAGAGGTTGTCATTTCATTGTGAAGGCGAGCATCAAGTTGTTTATGACGAAGACGCTGATCTCGAAACATTTGTTGAGAAGCCAACTGCTGGTGCTGATATGTTCGAAGGTTGGTTGAGAATGAATCTACTCTTTTTGGAGGCAAGGGAGCTAACGTATGTTGAGTTTCCTACAAAATATGTATGGAACGGTCCAAAAAGAATTTGGACGCTTAGGAAGCAAGGAAGATTGATTGGAAGAATTCACAGCGTTCCCATATCAACCGGAGACGCTTACTATTGCAGAATGCTGCTAAACAGTGCAAAAGGATGCAAGACACGATGAGATTAAAAAGTTTAATGGTATAGTGTATCCAACTTAGAAAGAACCTTTCTACGCAGCGGGCCTTTTAGAGGACGACAAGGAGTTGAAATTATCAAAGACGCAGCTCATCGGGCAAACCCTGAACATCTTCATGAGCTATTTGTGACATTGCTTTCACAAAAGGAACTTACCACACCTTTTACTGTTTGGTTACAAACATGGCATTTTCTTAGCAAGATGTTCAATATAAGAGAAGGCAAATTTTGCAAATTCCAGGTAATATCTAAAAAATATTTTTTTTTACTATAATCTGTAATTCAACACTGATCAAATATATGTTATGTTTGATGATACGATTATTTCAACAGATTATGTCTAATGTTTTAATAACTCATCCATTTATTAAGTTCTGACATTACTTTTATTTAATGCATATTTGATTATCAGTGATGACGAAAAAAAGAATGTGGCTTTGTTCTATATTGAAGAGTTGCTGAGATCAAGAAACTAAACATTGAGGACCTATCCGGATGATAGATACGTAAGTGACTTTGGTAATCGACTTATACAAGATGAGACAGATTATAACCCGGTCGAGTTACAATCGGAATACGAATGCCTATACGCCTCTTTGACCAGAGAACATAAGGGTATGACACCATAATACAGTCAGTTGACACAGGAACGGTAGGGGTGTACTTTGTTTATGGGTATGGAGGTACGGGGAAGACCTTCTTATGGAAGACGCTTGCTGCCGGTATTAGAAGAAAAGGTGATATAGTTTTGAATGTGGCATCCAGTGGTATTGCATCTTTATTAATGTCGGGAGGCCGAACTGCTCATTCAAGATTCCATATTCATATCAACGTGGATGAGACTTCTACTTGCTCTATAAGTGCTCAAAGCGATCTTGGAAAAATGTTAAAGAAATGTAAGCTTATTATTTGGGATGAAGCGCCCATGGCATATAAGCTTTGTTTTGAAGCATTAGATCGGTTTTTGAGAGACATACTTCGTAGGAGCATGTATGACATGTGCGATGAGCCTTTTGGAAACATGACCATGGTTTTTGGCGGCGACTTTAGGCAGGTTCTACCTGTTATTCCAAAGGGATCCCGGGAAGACATTGTTACTACTTCTTTGAGGAAATCATACTTGTGGGATTACTGCAAAGTTCTTAAGTTGACCACGAACATGAGGCTAACTGTGGGATCATGCCCTGAAGATGTCAACGAGATACGGGAATTTGCATATTGGATATTGAGAGTCGGAGACTGAGACCTTGGAGAACCGAATGACGGAGAGGTTTCTATAGATTTGCCACATGAAATTTTAATAGATGTGGCTGATGACCCGGTTAAATCTATTATTGACTTCACTTCCAAACATTTTGGATAACATACATGATCCGGCGTACTTTCAAGAAAAGGCAATCCTTGCTCCCACAAATGAAGTCGTGGACAGCATAAATGAGCATATGTTGGAAACATTTCCAGGTGAAGAAATGGTTTTCCTTAGTTGTGACAGTGTTGACAAAAGTGAATGTGGTGCCATCATTGATCACTCCGTTTTCTCGCCAGAATTTATCAATGGATTGAAGTTCTCAGGTGTTCCAAACCATAGAATTTCTTTAAAAGTGGGAGTCCCCATTATATTGTTGCGAAACATTGATCAAGCCAATGGATTGTGTAATGGGACAAGACTACAAGTTCTTAAATTAACGAGAACTTCTATTCACGCAAAAATCATTAACGGAACCAACTTTGGAAAAATGGTAATCATACCAAGGCTGAGAATCACTCCTTCTGATAAGCGTTTACCGCTTAAGATTGTCAAGAAACAATTTCTTATTTCACTTTCATTTGCAATGAAAATTAAAAAAATCCATGGTCAATCATTATTAAAAGTTGGTTTGTATCTCCCCCGACCTGTTTTCACACATGGACATCTATACGTTGCTGTCTCAAGAGTTAAAAGCAAACGTGGTTTGAAGGTTGTCATTTGTGATCAAGATGGAAATTTGCTACTACCAATGTCGTGTACAAAGAAGTACTTGAAGGCCTATGAACAATGTCGAAGAGGTATGTGGAATATACATGTTATAATGCATTATAAATCATGTATGAACTAATTTTACTTAAATTCTCTTAGTATTGTTAGGTGTGCATGGACTTGGCATTTCCTACCAAATTGGTGTTTGTTCACGTATGTCGTTTGCTATTCAAGACCGTCAAATTTTGAGACGACAACAACATCGATGTTTATTAATTTAATTGTTAGTAACTCAATTGATTGTCGTATAACTCATGTATTATCTCATTGTTTAGCTGATATATTAATGGAACATGTTTACTTTCGTCGTTTTCTTATTCTCTCATTTTCATATTTCTTTAAAAACCCCGTGAATCCACAGGTCTTTAAGCTAGTTGATTAATATTTGATCAGATTGTAATTCAATTTTGACTTTTTATTAGCCAATCACATTGCACGATTTTGCATACGTGTCAAAATCGACAAATGTAATTGGTCCAATTTTTTTTAATAACATTGTTTTGGCAAAATCACTTCAAAATGATATAATTCTTTTATTATATAGTATAGTATCTACGCAAAGCAGCGGCAGTATCCAACATGTCAGTTTTGCTCGTAACTTGATCTTTAAACGGTATGCAATGAGAGTCATTATTTGACGATTTACCAGCTTGATAGTTCGAAAAGAGTAGATGCGCGTTTCAATTTCCGTAAAGTATAATAATACAAATATAGATATACATACTCATACTCATTTGAACTTTGTAAAACTTGAATGTTTATGAAAAAATTACAACAATAAATTTGTATTATTGTAAGTTTGAAACATCTATTTTAATACTAAAATTTAATGTGTCATTAGTGTACATTATAATGCAATTATTATAGTGTATATTTATTATATGAATTACTAATTATAGTAAGATATGTAAGCTAACATTTTTAAGACTTCTTTTTATAGAAAGTCCTAAATGCATTAGTATGCAGTATAGATAAAAGATTTGCGTTTGATGAATTTGATTATAGTGGTTACCGTGATATAAACTTGAGAAAGTCGGTTATCATATTGGGCCTCATTATTATTGGGCCAAAAGCCCCGTGGTTTATTTTTAGATTTTACGAGTGAGTGGGAGAGCCCGCGCGTTGCTGCAGGAATACCGTGTCGAAAACTTTTATGTCATCCTTAATGTACTTAAGATTATTTTGTGCCTACAACAATAATGAACTTAAAGATTCGGCATTCATCACATAATGTTAGCAAAAATAACCAATGAATTTCCATCCATAAATCATTACAGAGCTTTTTGTTTGCATTCTCAAGATAAATATTACAACAATAAATTATGAGCTACCAAAATAACCAATGAATTCCCATCCATATACTTAGTAACTTCTGTCCATATGTTCTCTTCATGCCTACATCATAGTATATATTATTAGAACCTGCAAACGTGCAAACTAATACACAGGTGATACATTTGCATCCATCTCGGAAATCAAAATGTACTAAAACAATGGTTTCGAACAAACCCCATGGATAAGTGATATTGTAACTATAATTGGTTTTCCATAAAACAATTATCATTGGTATCACAAATTCATCACATGAACATATAATAGAAACAAACCATATCTGCTTCACCTATAATAGCAACGCACTACTGAAAGTAATCCTTTAGGCTATGCGCAGTGGGGGCGGTTGGCATCGGTTGCCACCGTCGGTTGTCGTCGATCGGCCCTCTGTGGAGGTTTCGGTCGTGGTCGGTTGGGGAGAAAAGAAACCCAAACTCGGTTGGCCTCACAACCGAGTATAAACTCACACTTTACCCTTTTTTTTCAAAACTTTACCACTTTTACAACATTATAAATACCAACCTCAAACACATTTTTAAACACACAATTTCAAACACAATTCAAACAACTTCTCTTCAACAATCATCATGTCACAAAGAAAAACTCCCAACTCAAAAACCCGACGATCCCGACTTCCCCAAAATTCCCCGAACTTGAATTTCTCACCAGATCCACCGTTTCAATTAACCGGTTTCACACCACCACAAAATCGGGATGTTCGTTTTCAAGCACCTGGTTTTAATTATCAAACACGACTACCACAACCCAACCCTAATCAAAACCCATTTTACGTCAATCGTCCATATTTCCCACCGGGTCGTCCGAGTATCAATCAAAACCAAGCACCAAGCGGTTCGTCATATCATCCTAACATGGATTTCTCACAATCTTCCCAACCTAATCAATCGTTTTCACCGCTTCATGCTGTTAATCTTGATATGGATTATGAGCATTTTATGGAGTTCCCTCCTGCTCAATGCTACACGTCTCAACAATACCCGACTCAAGATGCTTCGATGGGACAAGGTTCAGGGCACGGTTCATACCACGGTTCTATTCGTATTGAAGACGATGTCGAAGAGACGTCACTCGTCAAATCAAAGAAGGTTACAAAACGGGCTACAAAGGGGAAGGGCAAGAATGTTGCAACCGCACCCGTCAAACCATGGACAACAGCGGAAGAGGTCGCGCTTTGTAAAGCTTGGGTACATGTGTCAAAAAATTCGGAAAGAGGGAACTCTATCAACCGGAGTAGGTTTTGGGATGAGGTGATAGCGTACTTTGAAAATGAAACTGGTTCAACAAGAACCTACGACTCCATAACGACCAAATGGAAGGGTATGATTCGTTCTAGGGTTGGTTTCTTTTGTGCAATTATGGATAATATCAAGGATAATCACGGAAGCGGTGAGAATGACGAAGACGACTACGAAAAGGCTTGTAACGAGTACCGTGTGCTTCACAAGCATGAGTTTACATTGAAGGAGTGTTGGAAAGTTTTGAGAGGGCATTCTGCTTGGAAAACTGTTGAGATGCCTACTTTCACCAAGACTAGTCGGAAGAAATCCAGGACTTCGGAAACCACCTCGGGGTCAACAAAAGGTCCTTTTCATCCCCAAGAGGTGGATGATTCTGAAGAAGAAGAGACTCGAGAATCACGACCAAAAGGTCGTGACGCAGCCAAGAAGAAAGCACACGAGGCACCCGCTTCATTTGTTACTAATATGGCCAAGAACTTTTTCAAGATCAAAAGTTCAAATAAGGAAAAAACCGAGAATATGGAAGAGGAATACATAAAGTTGAAGCAGAAAGAGATGGAGCTTGCAGAGGCAAGGGCAAGGCGAGCCGAGGAGTTGAAAAGGGAGAAACTTGAGCTCCAACGTCAGCAGCTTGCATTGGCATCTCAACAAAACCGGACACAATATTTAATTTTCTACAACACACCTCTCGACCCAAATATGCATGCACGACAACTACAAGAACTTGAACAACTTAAGGCCGCAATCAAAGAACGTTACAACTTAGATTATTAAGTTGCAATTTTTAATAAGTATTGTAACGTCTACGTTTTATTAGTTTAAGTTTTTAATTATTGTTGTAATGTTAAGTATTTTTATTAATGAATTTTAATTTTGTTTTTAAAAACATTTGAATTAAATAAAAAAATAATAAAATTAAAAAAAAAAAAAAAATCCTCAGGTCACCACTGTGGCAACTAGGTCGTCGTCAGGTCGTCGGAAAGAGAAAGCTGATGTGGCGGCGACGAACTAGGTCGCCATTGTGCATAGCCTTAAAGATTGTATGTCATATTACCACCCATAGCAAATAAGTATTACCACCCATAGCAAATAAGAAAGAAAAGTCAAAAGATATGCAAATATTGGGCTTATGAATATAGTTCAAGCAGTTGTAATATCCAAAAAAAACATCACTCCTACTTGTAATGGTGTGTAATTTTGGCCATTTTTTGTGACAATAAAATTGTTAAGTTGATACTTTCATCAGTATGACAAAACAAAAAAAGCTTAGATCGAAAATGCCCATGAGCTGTATTAATTTAAGAACTTTACATCGTATAATAATTTCAGGTGAAACCTAATTTTGCAAACTCACCACGCATCTATTCCGCAAAGTACATTTTTTTCCTTCTTGTCATACCGCGCTCATCTCTTACATATAATATTTTTCGACAATTTTGCATTATATTCTAATGTTACAGAATTCCCTACTTATTGCTACTTGAGTTTTGATTAAAGCATTATGTATAATCATCTTTAGAAAATCTTGCAGCCACGAATATATATTGTAAACCCTTTAATTCAAATGACCGCCAGGTAGTCTACAGAAAAACAAAATAACATCTAAAGTAGTCCAGCAAATATAAAAACATAAACAGGTCAACTTTTAGCACAACCTTTTGCATTTATGGAATTAACCTTGTCTGCAAGTGGATCAAATGCTGCAATAAGTTCAAAATCATGTGTAATCCAACATAGGAAAAATCTGTCGCTTATCTATGTTGGTCACTGAAATAAGCATGAAATTAACCGTTTAACACCTAAAAAAGAAATTTGTAAAAAAAAATAATAATAATAAAAAGAAAGAAAAAACTCCTGATATTCTAAAATTAGTCACTTTTGACCCATTTTAACCCATAGGTTGTTTCAATTTCAGATTTCATGAAACACGACAATTATTCACCTTCTTTAAATCAACCAGCGTTTCATGCGCACTTTGCGACAATATTTGCCAACTAAATATAGAAAAATTAAGCCTTTAAAATGCTTCGCGACAACATTTGTGGTCGCTAACTAGTTAAGCCTTTAAAATATTTTTTATTTAATATTTTTTATACTTTTTCAAACAAACAAAAAGGCATAATTATTTAGCGACCACATATATATTCGCGATGTAATTTATACATTAAATTTTTTTATCTATGTTTTTTTAATAATTAAAAATATTTAATAGAAAATTAAATGATTTTTAGAAACTGTATTAAAGTAGCGACCACAAATGTGGTCGTGAAGTGTTTTATACATTAAAACCGCTTTTGTTTGACCTTTGTTTGATTAATTTTTAACAAAAAGTGAAAAAACATTAGCAACCACATTTGTGGTCGCCAAGTCTGTGGGGTCAAGGATATGTTGTTTGACGAAAAACTGCGTTGAAAATGTGGGCCCCGTGTCTTACTTAGTGATATGTAGTCGCCAAAAAATTCTAACGCAAAAAGTAAAAATTGTAGTAGTGATAGCTGGGTGAATAACCAGATGATAGAAAACCACACACACAAAAACAAATCAACAATGAGCCTAAGAGCTCACGGTATCATGACATTGAGGGTGCGTTATTGCTTACGTGGAATGGCTTTAACTCAAGTTATGCTTGAGTTATGATACCGTATGTCTGAGTTATGATATTGCGTTAACCCCCACGGTACCATGGCAACCTTGTGTTAAGATGCAAACTTGAATATAAAAAAAAGATACATATTCCGGCCCAAAATGTGGTGTAAATTTATTTTATTTTTTTTTATAAAGTGAGGCCCAAAATGTTGAGTTATGATAAGAGGTGTTTTTTGTGAGTTAAGGTTGAAATGTTAAAGCTGATATGGCGCTGAGTTATGACATAACCTCAAGTCATGATACCAAGTGCTCTAATAACAAAAATAAGGCATCATATAGCTTATACTATTGATGTTGCAATTTAGTCCCTGGAATATTTCTTTAAGCTCCTTGTAATCTTCAATAGTTGATACCTATAGTCCTTCACTAACTCGGCGAGAACACTTCTAGCACAATATTTCTTTAAATAACATAGAAGCCCATGTGGTTGAGCTATAAAGTTTACTTCCAACAATTTTGACAATTAATAAAGCGAAAATTACGTATAGGGCCTCTGCAGGTGGTACTTGTCCTGCAGAGGTCCTCTTTTATTGACCTTTCTAAAAAGGCCTACAACTTCGCTTCAAAATGGTGCAGAAGTCCTTGAAGGACACGTGTCAGCACCCCGTTTAATAAACGTGAAAAATTTTTAAAAAAAAAATCGCCTCAAATGTGAAGCGAAATATGACAATGTGAGCCCTATACGAAGACAAATAAGCTGCTTTTTGAACCAAATCACCTCAAATTTGAAGCGAAGTTCTCTCTCCACTTAAATAAATTAGAGATGTCACCGAAAAACAAAATGTATCAATTTTACTCTAGTGTGGAGATGTATCAATGTCATAGCTTGGTAGAGACTAGAGACGATCAAAGCATGTATGTTACTAGTATGTATGAAAGTCTAATCGGCATACCTTGCTATCAGAAACTTTATAGAGACACAGCTGTGACTAGTAAATAAATTTTTTTTTATCACATAATATTATACACGAAATATGACATGAATATGACTTGTCAGAAACTTTATAGAGACACAGATATGACTAGTAAATAAACTTTTTTTTTTATCACATAATACTATACACGAAATATGACATGAATATGACTACTCAGGTACCTTATAGAGACAAAGATGTGGCTTTTTTTTATCACATAATATTATACACGAAATATGAAACAATAATGGTACGCCGATTGATACATTTTACATACTTGATAGCAAGGTATGCCGATTAGACTTTCATACATACTAGTAACATACATGCTTTGATCGTCTCTAGTCTCTACCAAGCTGTGACATTGATACATCTCCAGTTCTCCACACTAGAGTAAAATTAACATATTTTGTTTTTCTGTGACATCTCTAATTTATTTAAGTAGAGAGAGAACTTCGCTTCAAATTTGAGGTGATTTGGTTCAAAAAGCAGCTTTTTTGTCTTTGTCTGACAGTATAGGGCCCACATTGTCATATTTCGCTTCACATTTGAGGCGATTTTGTTTTTGTTTTTTTTTTTTGTTTTTTTTAATTTTTCACGTTTATTAAACGGGGTGCTGACACGTGTTCTTCAAGGACTTCTGCACCATTTAGAAGCGAAGTTGTAGGCCTTTTTGAAAAGGTCAATAAAAGAGGACCTCTGCAGGACAAGTACCACCTGCAGAGGCCCTATACGTAATTTTCACATTAATAAATCAATGTTATGACTTATGACGGGCTCATCTAAATACACCGTAATGATTCAACTAAAGACACAATAATAATTACACAATAATTAATCAATTAATGCTAACCATTTTATTGGAATTAAAATATTAATCAAGTACTGGTATTATCTTCTCTCTTATCAACAACAAGATCCATGTATATTCGATATTTTCATATTTGTTTTCCACAAATTGTAAAAACTCAAACTAAACACAAAATCAAACAATCCAAAACACATAAACCCACATGATTCTTTCTCCAAGATTTTGGAGCACCATCTCACAAACTACACAACTTCATTAAAACAAAAGATCATACAAGCCATATATGTAAATTTAGAAAAATCAACGATCAAGCCACGTGAAACTCAAAAAACATGGTTTTCTCCGGTGACATGGATGTACACGTCTAACGTGACGGTGGTGGTTCTCGAAAAATTTTCCGGCGCCATGGCAGAAAACGACCGTTGTTTCGGCGCCATGGCGAAAACGACCGTTGTTTCTGGCGGTTCAATGAATAAGTTATTAAGGATTGTATTTTTCGAGGTTGTAAAGTCATTTATGCAAGCTGTACTTTTTTTTGATTATTCTTTGTGGTTTTTTCCGGCGATATGGTTGTCAGCAGAAAAATTCGATGAAACATATCTAGAAAAATGTTGGTGTGTGCAGGTTGGCCAGATATTTAAAGAAAAAAAATGTGTAAAAGAGTTTATAAGAAAGTTGGCTAAAATTTGGAGGAGATAGAGTAAAAGTAATGTATTCGTACGAAGAGGTTATTATGTTTTCCAATAAAAGTTTTTTTTTTTTTTTTTTTTTTAATGTAAAAGAGTTATGAATAAGAGAAATGTTCGGTTTTCCAAGTAAACTTTTGGTGAATTTAGTAGCACCCTTTCCAAGTAAACTTTTGGTGAATTTAGTAGCACCCTTTTTTTTTTTTTTTTTAATGTAAAAGAGTTATGAATAAGAGAAATGTTCGGTTTTCCAAGTAAACTTTTGGTGAATTTAGTAGCACCCCTTATGACACAAGAGTCACGATCCCTTGAAAAGTGAATAAATATTGAAAAGTATAAAAAGTGTTTTGAATCCTTGGATCATCCCAACTCCATAATCCACGGTGAGGATTAAAAAAAGTCCTAAACATGCTTCATTCATTTGACAAAGGGTATTTTTGTAAATTTGTGATTATATTTTATTCCACCCTCAAACTTCAAACGCAAATAACTTTCAAACAACAAACTTTTACGAAAAACCGAATTCACCATAATTTTTAAAATTCAATTCTCTTTAATTTGGTATACTTTTTGATATATGAATCACAATAGTTTTTTTTTAACTTTTTAAGTAAGTGTTGATTTTCTTAAAATTTTTGGTATTTTTGGCTCTAATTTTGTCTAGTTTTAAAGCCGAATTTTGCAAAACTTAAAACATGAAAGTTGTAGCTTTTTAGCCATTCTTTACCCAGAAATTTGAATAACTCAAATCCGACATGATATGAGTGACATATCGCACAATAAAGATGACGTTTTAGTCATGTTTAGTGCACACTAAGTGTTTGATAAAATGCCAAAAGAGATTTTTCTTATAAAAGTACATTTAAATGCACTAATTGTTGTACCAAAATACATCTTTTGTTATTTTTAGCTTTTTTTTTTAACTGGTGAACAACAACCGGATGATAAACTGATGAACATTTTGACTATAACTGATGAACATTGTGGTTTTTTGTACACAACTGATGAACATTTTTTTTTTATGAAAATTTGATAAACTTATGAACATTATAATTTTTTTTATTAATGAATATGAATCCTTTTTATTGATCAATAAATGAACAACTCTTTTTATTGATCAGTAACATTTTTTTTATTGATAAACAACAATTTCTTCTATTAATGAACAAAGTATACGATGAACAATGTTTTTTATTGATGAACATTGTCATGAGAACTGATGAATAACATGATATAACTGATGAATAATGCTAATGATGAACAAGACTATGTGATAAACAAGACTAACAAATAAACTGATGAACGTTGTGATTTTCTTAAGAAAATTGATAAACCGATCAATTGATGAACAACTCTTTTAATGATAAACAACGTATTTTTATTGATGAACAAAGTTTTCATTGATGAACAACTCTTTTAATTGATAAACAACTTTTTTATCGATGATTTTGTCCTCTAAAACTGATGAACCTTTTTTTGTAATCGATGAACATTTTTTCTAAGAAAGCTAATGAATAACATGATTTCTTTTAAAAAACTGATGAACAATAATAACTGATGAACCAAACTAATCAATAAACAAAACTGATGAACAACCAAAACTCTTTTAATTGATGAACAACTTTTTTTTATGAAAAATACTGATGAACAAGATTAACTGATAAAAGAGTTGTTCATCAATTGATGAACAAAGTTTTTATTGATGAACAACTATTTTTATTGATAAACAACTTTTTTTACTGATGATTTTTTCCTCAGAAAACTGATGAACCTGTTTCTCTTTGTAACCGATGAACATTTTTTCTAAGAAAACTGATGAATAATATGATTTCTTTTAAAAAACTGATGAACAATAATAACTGATGAACCAAACTAATCAATAAACAAAACTGATGAACCAAACTAATCAATAAACAAAACTGATGAACCTTTTTTTTTCTTTGTAAATGATGAACATTTTTCTAAGAAAACTGATGAATGGCATGATTTCTTTTAAAAAACTGATGAACAATAATAATTGATGAACCAAACTAATCAATAAACAAAACTAATCTTGTTCAAGACTGATGAGGTGATGAACAATATTAACTCATGAACGGTATTAACTGATGAACAACGACTAACTGATGAACACTTACGAACAATTTATAGATTGGTGTTGTCTTGTTCATCAGCTATGTTGTTCATCGTTCATCAACAAGATCGATGAACTGATGAACAATATATATATTGGTGTTCTCTTGTTCATCAGTTCATCAACAAGACTGATTAACTGATGAACAAGACTAACTGATGAACAATATTAATCTACATGTTGTTCATAAGTGTTCATCAGTTACTCTTGTTCATCAGTTCATCAATCTTGTTGATGAACAACATTAACTGATGAACAAAACAACACCAATCTATATATTGCTCATAAGTGTTCATCAGTTAACACAGTTCATGAGTTAATATTGTTTATCACCTTATCAGTCTTGAACAAGATTATTGATGAACAAAGACTGATTGATGAGCAATACTAACTGATGAACATGACTAATTGATGAACAAAAACTAACTGATGAACAAAACATATATTTTTTTATTAAAAAAACGATTAAAAACATTGCTTTTTGATTCTTAAATTAATAAAATGATTAATAATGCGTTGAGGTACAAAAATTAGAGCATTTGACGCAATTTAAACGCTAAAAATCTAAGCTAGACATTTTATCAAACACCTTTTGTGCAACAAATATAAGTAAAACGTCATCTTTAACGGCTGATATCTTACTCATATGACATTGGATTTGATTGATTCAAAAACCCGTGTAAAGAGTGAATCAAAATCTATAACTTTCATGTTTTAGGTTATTTACTTAATCAACATTTATGAGGGTAAAAAATAAGGTCAAAATGCCAAAAAATCAAGAAAACTAACACCCATTTGATATGTAATAAAAAAAAGTTTAGAAATTTTTAACAAAATTTATACCAAATTAAAGAGGATAGAATTTCAAAAATTATGGTGAAATCGGTTTTTTCTAAAAGTTTGTCGTTTAAGAGATATTTGCGTTTAAAGTTTGAGGTGGAAAAGGAAAATACGGGTCAAATTACTAATCTACCCCTTTGACCGAAATTAATTAAAAAAAATAAGGTAGTTGACTAGATTTCATCCAACGGTTGAGATTGCTTTTTATACTTTGCAAATTCATGTGACTTTTTAATAGATCCGGTAGCTATGACACAATTGCAGATGGACGTTGTCACACTCGAATTAAAAAGCATTTATTGTACCAACTGTTTTTCCTTGATAAATGATAACAGAAAAAGAGCATTTAAACACAAAACGCGTTTTTCTATAATTAGTAAATGGGAAACAGCATTAAAACATGAAATATCCCAACTTTGATATAACTTTTTTCTAAGAAAAAAAAAAAAAAAGCGAAAAAAGACTAGTATATTAGAACTGATGTTTTGTAAAATTTACTACTATTAATTAGCCATTACGTAAATTTGGATTGGAAGGTACCATTTTTGTTTAAAAAAAATAAATAAATAAATAAATAAAATAAAAAAATCTGTTAGATTGTTTTGACAAACTCGATGTAGTAAGCACATTAACATATCGTTATGCTGAACTTTTGTTTAGTAATTGGTTGGATGGTTCGTCACTACTGAAACCGGATGCCTATGAATACAAGTATACACCGTTATATATTGTGAAATACGATGTTTAATTAACATGTATATATGACCAACACCCTCCTATGACGCTATGAATAGCCTATGATTTTATCATGTTTCTGCTTCTTATGTTCATAAGAGCAGAGGGTGTGGCTTCATCGTGGCTCGCCGTGGGGTGACTTGGCACCTCGCCGTGCCTCGTCATCACACCGTCCCCCTTCATCGTGGCTCGCCGTGGTGTGCTTCGCCGTCTGCACGACGAGGTGAAGTTGTCCCTTTTTTCTTTTTCTTTTTTCTCTCTTTTCTTTTTATTTGTTGAGTTTTATTTGTGGAGAGGATAAATATTTTTGAAGGTGAAGTGTTTTTTTATAAAGATTGAAAGGTTCGTGGAGGAAAAAGAATGCAAACATAAACGCATACTGATGAAAAACACAAATTACATTGAACAATTAACTGAAAACATGAAATACATAATACGCTTAAACATAAAAAACTACAACACATACTGATGAAAATAAAACTACTAAAACTTAATAAAACGAATCATCTGAGTCCCAACCCTCAGAACTTGAAGAGGAATAAAACTCGTCGTTAACGAGCCGAGTCTCCATTATGTCAAAGTAGTTATCTTGAAGATACTGAGCTTCCCTTGCTTCTTGTTCACGATGAGCAGCTTCCTCGCGTGCCTGCTCTTCCATAATCTCCCTATAGTTTTCTTTCTCCTGTTCAAGTTGACGAAGGGAAGCCTCACTTAACCCGAATGGGTTGTTTTCAAGATCCACCTGTGGACTGTTCACAGGTGGAGTTGGAACAATTGGATTGTTCACAGGAGGAGTGTTTAAAAATACGTTTTCCGGTTGGAAAACTGGAAAGACATTTTCAGGTGGTGTTGAGTAAACTTCAACTTCTTCTGAAGTTGGAAAGCTAGTTGCAGGAAACTATGGTGGAGTTGGAAAGCTTGTTTCCGGCGACTGTTGTGGACTTGGGAATTGTTGAGAAAAATCTTTGTGAGACATTTTTGTGTGTGTGAGTTGTGTGAGTTATGTGTGTAAGTTGTGACTGGTAGGGTTGTATATATATATGCACATATAATCCCGCTCAAAACTATACCGTTTGAATTTAAAATTTTAAATAATCCCGCTCCTATTTGAATCTGATTTTGAATTTGAATTTTTATTTTGAATTTAAATAACCCCGCTCAAAACCACCCCTTTAAATAACAAACTATAACCACCATTTTTTCACATCTGCATTAATTCAAACTTTCTATCTCTGTAGCTCCAAAAAAAAACACAATGTCTCAAAATCCGAAGTGGAACAAGTCTGAAGAAATGTTGCTTGCGCAAGTTTGGCTAGAAATTTCGTAAGCTCTAGATATGGAAAATAACCGTTCCGATTTTTTTTTTTGGAACAACGTTATGGAGATGTTCAATGATCAGACTACCGATGACCATCGTACCAAAAATTCAATTACGGGAAAATGGACGAGGATTAACGTTGATTGCAAAAAATTCAACGCTATTTACAAACATTTGCAGCGTCGAAGTGGTCAAAATGGCCACACTCATCTCGAGAATGCGAAACTAAACTTTGAGCAACAATTTGGTGGAAAGGAGTTCAAGTATGTTCACGTTTAAGAGATTTTGAAAAATTACCCGAAGTGGGATGTCGAAGATCCGATCCATTAATATGTGTTGTATTTTTTTTTACCCGTGTCGTTTTTTTTCGTATCGTGTTTATTTTTATTATTATTGTGTTATGCATTGTATTTTTATTTTTAATGAAACGAATTTAGTTTATTTGGAAATTTGAATAAAAAAAATAAAGTGGTAGTAGTGGGCCCTAAATGAAGAGGTTGAGGTTTGTTATGAGGCTGGGCGCAATAGAGTCGATCGTGAAGGAAGTGATCGACTCACTCGATCGAGTGAGTATCGATCCCCTTAATGTGGTAAATAGATCGAGCTATAAATTGTACCCATCTCGATCGTATATGTGATCGAGTTATTTGGACATTTAATATGCAAGAAATGTGGGTGGGGAATAAAAAAAAATTGATGATGGTCGTCTTTACTGGGGCACTCAATCGCCTGAAGGTCGCTCGAGAGAGAAAGTTGACGTGGCAGGGAAAATGAAGGGGATTGAAGGCCCTTACCAGAGTCAGCCTGAGGGGAGGGGAGGGGGGGGGGGGTTGTTGTGATTAGTTGTGAAGGTTTGTTATGCTGATTTGACAGTGACGTGACAATGATAAAAAGGTTGAGGCTTGTCACGACACCCGCCCCTATGATATACTGCGCTTAACTTTATAATCTGTGATTCCAAATTTCACACACATTTTACAGTTTACAAGATTGTTATAACACAGCAAAATGGATTATTATACAAGTGTATAGTATTAGCAACGATGCATAGACCAATTTGCTATCTAACCAACTTTAAGAAAACATATTACAGTACTTAATAGTCAATGCATTGAAGAGTTTGAAACAGGCTTACAAGATAAGAAAAAACAGATACATTTTAGAAACTTAGTTTCTCCTGTTACAAACCACAATAATCAGATACTTAAAATTTTAAAACGAATCTCAAACTCCTAATCCAATTTCTACTCAGTTGTCGGGTTTTACGTTAAGATCAAACCGGCCGACAACCTTTTTACTCACTAAACTCTCTCCTTCATTAAATTTCCTACCACCATCATCCACTTGGCCAAAATCCTCCAACTCAAAAGCCGGTTTCCACGAGCCCGAACCAGGCTTCTCGCCACGATTTTCAACACCTTTGTTCCTCAAATAATGAAACCCTGTTTGCATCCTTTTCAATATAGCAAAAAACTCATCTACCTCAGCATCATCAGGCCTTATTTTCTTAGCAGAAACTGTAACGTCTTCTTTAGCTTCCAAACGTTTTTTCTTTGAAGTTTCCATTGAAATTTGATAGTATTTTTTTGATGAGTTGTTTGGAGAATGAGAAATGTTTTGTATTGGTGTGTTATTGTTTGAACTGTTGTATGTATATACTTAAAAAGAATGTTTTTTATGATGACGTCATGTGGGTTCTAATGTATGATGTATGAATGTTGAACGTGTCGACGATCCACTTGGACAATGTCGTTTGTTGAGTTAAGCATCTTATGGTCTTTTATAAGTTGTAAAGTTTGTCAAGAATATTACTAATTTATTAGGAATTTGGTTTATAGTATAAACACAACAAAGTAAAGCCAACGTTTTAAAAATGGAATTTTACGACTTTTGAATATGTTGATTGTAAATTAGTTTTGAATATTTTGTAAATCTATCAGATGGTGTTAAGTTATGGTGAAAAATGTGATGTAACTTTGTCGACTGGAACTTATTTTGAGAACTCAAATAGCTCAAGAAACATTCATGGAAATGTATGTTTTATTAACTAGTTTAATAATGTATCATATTTGTTATTTTATATTTGTTATTTTTTGTAATTGTGTGTCCGATTATCCAAACATGATCATTTCGTGCACATATTTTGAATTTTGATTATTATGTGTATCGTATTTTCTCGTATTGAATCATATATTTTTGAAAATCGAATCAAGAATTTTTACACGTGAAAATAAAAAATATTACACGTGGAAATAGTAAAGCCATAAAGGTGACTTGGGGTGGACCATAGGCTCAGAAAAAGACTTGAATATGGGCTACTGCTATATTGACTTAAGCAATGAGAGGTCGTGGGGGTCGGTTGAGGGCAAGGTTGTGGTCTGTTGAGCCATTGTGGGGAGGAGGGTGATGGTCGGTTGAGGGGAGAGAAGTGCCAAACTCGGTTGAGAAGACAACCGACTCACAAGCCAAAATCCAACCGAAAATAAAAAAATAAATAAAAACTTTACCACTTTTACAACATTATAAATACCAACCTCAAACACATTTTTAAACACAATTTCAAACAACATTTCATCAATATTCATCATGTCACAAAGAAAAACTCCCAACTCAAAAAACCGACGATCCCGACTTCCCCAAAATTCCCCGAACTTGAATTTCTCACCGGATCCACCGTTTGAATTAACCGGTGTAACACCACCACAAAATCGGGGTATTCGTTTTCGACCACCCGGTTTTGATTAAGAAACACGACTACCACAACCCAACCACAATCAAAACCCATTTTACGTCAATCGTCCATATTTCCCACCGGGTCGTCCGAGTATCAATCAAAACCAAGCACCAAGCGGGTCGTCATATCATCCTAACATGGATTTCTCCCAATCTTCCCAAGCTAATCAATCGTTTTCACCGCTTCATGCTGTTAATCTTGATATGGATTTTGAGCATTTTATGGAATTCCCTCCTGCTCAATGCTACACGTCTCAACAATACCCGACTCAAGATGCTTCGATGGGACAAAGTTCGGGGCACGGTTCATACCACGATTCTAATCGTATTGAAGACGATGTCGAAGAGACGTCACCCGTCAAATCAAAGAAGGGTTCAAAACGGGCTACAAAGGAGAGGGGCAAGAATGTTGCAACCGAAAAGGTCAAACCATGGACAAAAGCGAAAGAGGTCGCGCTTTGTAGAGCTTGGATACATGTGTCGGAAAATTCGGAAAGAGGGAACGCTATCAACCGGAGTGGGTTTTGGGATGAGGTGATAGCGTACTTTGAAAATGAAACTGGTTCAACAAGAACCTATGACTCCATAACGACCAAATGGAAGGGTAGGATTCGTTCTAGGGTTGGTTTCTTTTGTGCAATTATGGATAATATCAAGAATAATCACGGAAGCGGTGAGAATGACGAAGACGACTATGAAAAGGCTTGTAACGAATACCGTGTGCCTCACAAGCATGATTTTACATTGAAGGAGTGTTGGAAAGTTTTGAGAGGACATTCTGCTTGGAAAACTGTTGAGATGCCTGCTTTCACCACGACTAGTCGGAAGAAATCCAGGACTTCGGAAACCACCTCGGGGTCAACAAAAGGTCCTTTTAATCCCCAAGACGTGGATGATTCTGAAGAAGAAGAGACTCGACAATCACGACCAAAAGGTCGTGACGCAGCCAAGAAGAAAGCACACGAGCCACCAACATCATTTGTTACTAATATGGCCAAGAACTTTTTCAAGTAAGGAAAAAAACAAGAATATGGAAGAGGAATACATAAAGTTGAAGCAAAAAGAGATGGAGCTTGCAGAGGCAAGGGCAAGGCGAGCCGAGGAGTTCAAAAGGGAGAAACTTGAGCTCCAACGTCAGCAGCTTGCATTGGCAGCACAATCAAACCGGACGCAAGATTTAATTTTCTACAACACACCCCTCGACACAAATATGCCCGCACGACAACTACAAGAACTTCAACAACTTAAGGCAGCAGTCAAAGAACGTTACAACTTAGATTATTAAGTTGCAGTTTTTAATAAGTATTGTAACGTCTACGTTTTATTAGTTTAAGTTTTTTAATTATTGTTGTAATGTTAAGTATTTTTATTAATGAAGTTTAATTTTGTTTTTAAAAATATTTGATTTAAAATAAATAAATAAATAAATAATAGAGTTAATTACATAAATCGTCCTTGTGGTTTGGTCAAAGTTACGGATCTTGTCCCTATATTTTTTTAGTGCGTTTCGTCCCTGTGGTTTACAAATCTTACGGATCTTATCCCTGATCTGACATGGTCCCAAAAAAGGACCTCCCTTACAAATCTCTCTAACGTGAGGGCTAACGATCGTTATACAAACCAATGAACGATTTATGTAATTTACTCTTTAAAAAAAAAAGTTTTTTCTTTTTAGTTTTATTATTCAAATTTTTTTTAATTTTATTACGATTAAATTTTTTAATAAAAAAAACTTTTTTTTAAATTTAATTTTAATTTTATTATAATAAATTAAAAAAACAAAATTTAATTTTATTATACTTTTTTTTAAAAAAAACTGTTTTTTCTTTAAAAAAAATTAATTTTATTAAAAACTGTGGTATTTTTTCGACATTCTCATTTTATTTTATTTCTCTTTTGATATTGTACATATCTTAAGACATCATGGCATACTTGAAACTAAAGAAATAAGCTCGCTTTCCCTTTAGTGGTGAGAATGTTTTCAGTTTGGACTTTAATCAAGATTTTTTTTAAAGTTTTCTCATGAAACAAATGTTCTCGTAAATTTTACAAGTACTTTGGTAATGTTATTATTATTTTTTCGAAAGGCTAAGATTTTATTAACAAAAAAGTTCCAAAACAAAACCGGAAATTGCAAGAAACACAAAACAAAAGAAATCAACCAAGAGGTAGAACATCAAAAAGCCTTCAAATCCATCATTCCAAGCCGCCAAACCATGAGAGTACCGAGCAGTAATCAAAAAGCCTTCAAAAAGTTTTTTTTTAATTTTACTTTAATTTTTTTAATAAAGCTAATTTTTTTAAAGAAAAAACAGTTTTTAAAAAATATATATTATAATAAAATTAAAATAATTTTTTAGAATTTTTTTAAAAATTAAAAAAAAATTAAAAATAGTTTTTTAATTTATTATAATAAAATTAAAATTTGTTTTTTTTAAATTATTATAATAAAATTAAAATTAAATTTAAAAAAAAAGTTTTTTTTATTAAAAAATTTAATCGTAATAAAATTAAAATTTTTTTGAATAATAAAACTAAAAAGAAAAAAACTTTTTTTTAAAGAGTAAATTACATAAATCGTCCCTATGGTTTGTATAACGATCGTTAGCCCTCACGTTAGAGAGATTTGCAAGGGAGGTCCTTTTTTGGAACCGGGTCAGATCAGGGACAAGATCCGTAAGATTTGTAAACCACAGGGACGAAACGCGCTAAAAAAAGTATAGGGACAAGATCTGTAACTTTGACCAAACCACAAGGACGATTTATGTAATTAACTCTAAAAAATAAATCTCCGGTCACCACTGTGGCAACTAGGTCGTCGTCAGATCGTCGGAGAGAGAAACACTACAAGAATTCAGGCGAATAGCCACGGACATATTTTGTGGGTAAAAGGGCCAAATTCGTGGGTAATTGATGAATACCCACGGATTATCCATGATTATGTTTTAATGGGGAAAACCTTCGAGGGTAATTGACTAGCCACGATTTTTTCGACATGTGGGTAATGTTAACCACGAAATTGTTTGTGGGCATTTTCATTCAATCTGTGGGTAAATGTTGCACTGGATTTTCTAAGCTACCACGAAAATACCCACAATTGTCTTGTGGGTAATCTATGGGTATATTTAGCCAACACATAATCCGTGGGTGTGTTCATTAAATCGGTGGTAAAATGTTTCATGGGATTTTTTACATTACCACCAAAATACTCGCAAAAAGTTTTGAGGGTAATTCAAGGGTACACATAACCCACGATATAGTCGTGTGTAAATATCCAATGGTAAAATTTTCCGTTTTACCCATGACAGTTTATGGGTAAACTTAACCACGGATATTTAAATGTGAAAAAGCCAAGGGTAATATTAGAATTTTACCCACAATAATTGGTAGGAAAGCAAAGGGTAATATTCGAAGTTTACCCACAATAATTGGTGGGTAATATTAACCACAAAAGGTACTAGTAAAAATTTGTGGGAATTTTTGAAAAACGATTTGATTAGAATTTATATGAAATATCTGTATATTTGTAAGTTTAGTAAATTTTGAAAGAGCTGTAAAATATAAATTAGGCACCTCATATTTCTGACAATATAACAAACATAAACCAACTTTATTAAACTTAACATAAACATAAAATATCCGAAAGGAACCAACAACCAAAATTATCCAAAATAAAGCAAACTGCAACCTAAGATATGCAAACCATAATAGGCCTGAACCTAAAATACCAGACAAACAAAAAATAAATAAACTCAGGTTTCTCAATGCCCTAAGGCTGTGATGATCATCTACTAGACTTCATGCTCCTCAGAGTTGCTAGTGTTTTGGTTTTGAGGTCCCCCCACAGTATCTGTTTCATTGTTGTCTTCGGTGTCACTCTCAGTACTTGGGACAGGAATCTCAAGATGACTACACAAGAGCTCAAGGATTTGTTGTTGCTTACCGATCTTGCGAGTCAACTTTCTCTCCATTTCCATGTACTTGTTCTCCAAAGGTTCATGTGGCATATTAGCTGCTGAAGTTCTATTGGCGGGATTCGGATAATAAGCAAATGCTTGTGAGCCAAGACCATACACATTTCTTTTCTTCACGCCTCCGACCGCCTCATAATAAAGTGCTGATTCATTCACCAATTGGGATGACTCGCCTACTTCATGATTTGCCTCACGCTCTTCCCTCAATCGCAACACATTATCCTGATAAGCATAACAAACAAACTTACCATTAAATAAATGCAGGCCTTCTCAACAAGAATAATTAATGAGTTGTTAAGTGGAATAACAAAGAATAAAGCAGAAACAAAAGTCAATCACTAGCAATGGCAGGTAAATGAATGTATGTTACAAAATGTCATCTGTCTGAAGCAAACTCTTCAAAAATAGCAGCTTTTGCAAGATGGTTGACATGAATAAAGTGATGATCAATGCATTCTACAACTTTTGCATGATGGTTGACATAGATAAACAGATATTCTAACAAGACATTAAGAAGTTGAGCAGCAGACCAAGGGGCAACAAAAAGGGTACTTAGGCAACCTAAATAAGCTACTAAATATCCTATAAAGTCAAAGCAGATCACGACCTATCTACAAACTTCAAGTATGCTGAAAATCAGACCAAATTACCAACAGATTAAGCAAATTAAAGGCTGAGAACTAAGCTATTATGGGCAGAAAAAGGAACTGATGTTCAGGACAAAAGGGCAGACTAGTGGGACTTTTGCAGCTAGATTAAGCTGCTTAATAAGCTCCTAAGGGGCGTCTAATGCAGAATTAGATAATAAGCTCCTAAGGGGCTCCTAAGAAGCAAAAATCTTATTCTAACATCAAGAGTATCAGCAGATAAAAAGTCCATCTCAATTCTATAAAGCATGCAAACAAAAGAAAGCAAAGTAAAAAGACGATCATTCTGTCATATTGATGGAACCAGGGAGGTAAATTATATAGAGGTGAAATGAATGATTATATACTAAATGAAAATGTTATTCACTTTACAGATAAAAACTTACATTGACTGTTTTTGCCTTCTTATCGATAAAGGTTTCCTCGTCATGATTTTTTGTATGGGTATACAAAAAAAGCTCAAAAGGATCAGGTGGACGCTTTAGTGTCGTTTCCTGCACACACAAATGAAAAAATTAAATAAAATCAGAAACTAACAAAAACTTTAGAAATAGATTTGCTTAAACAAACGATAGCATATTTTATTGTCATAAAACCATAACTAAGTTTCTTAAACTTACAAGTTTCTTCGCATGTTCACGATATGATACGGACCCTCCAGTATGAGTCGATGGACCATCACCCTTCTGACGATTCTGTGAATTTGTTTCTCGTTTCCCTTTGTACTCGGGTGTATCCCAATAACCTACAAAACCTGCCCATGTGTCTTCACTTATAAATATTGGTTTGATCATTTTACGCCTGATGTCTCTCAAGAAATCTGTATAACGCTCACAAGCTTTTGATTCCCATGCTGTCTTCACTTGTGTTTCAGTTGCAGGCTCCCACACGTAATGTTTCTACATTAATCCAAATCATTAATAACAAAATATGTCATATATGTATATAGGGGTGTTATCAGGTCGGGTTGGTTCAGGTTTTACATATAAAAAACTAACCCGCAACCCGGCCGTATAAGAAATCGGGTTATCGGGTTCGGGTGACGTTCGGGTCGAGTGATTCGGGTTGTCGGGTTATATATAAGATAAGCTTAACTTTACATAAATTAACTAGTAGGAAACTTATATATGTTATAGAATAGAAGCCAAACAAAATACAAGTTATATTTTCAAATAAGAATTATCATAAGCATCAGATAACCCGATAAGATATAATTTTCAACCCTAACTCAACCCGATAACATAATGTATGTATCAAATAATTTAAATATCAGATATTATACCTTAAATTCTTCAAAATAGAAGTTTTTGGTATCTTGCTGCACCTTTCTCCATGTGAAGGCTCCATCATCAATTCTTTCTTTGAAAATCCTTGTTATTACTCGTGAGCATTGACTTGAATTTTCAAGGCTGTTATAATATAATGACGCTAAAATTAATATAACACGTGAAAATGTGTAATCATTTATTCAAAAAAAGTCCTAATACTTACAATCCATTCACAACAGAGAGATGTTTTCTGCCTTCTGTAACTGACGGATTCTGTGAGCTTTCAATAGTTGATCGAGAGCCTGAATTTGACACAATCACATTTTCACGAGATGTTTCATTGCCATTACCATTGGAAGTTGAATCAGTAACAATCTCATCCCCTGTTCCTTGAGGAGCATACGAGAGACGACCTCCTTTTCTTGTGATCCCTCCCCTTCCTGTTGGCATATCACCATTGGAAGTCGAATCATCAAGAATCTCATTCGTTGTTCCATGAGGAGCATGCGGGAGACCTACTCTTCTTGTGATCCCTCCCCTTCCTCTCGGCATATCACCATTGAAAGATGGTTCAGTTTGAGACTCCTCAGCTGTTCTAGGACGAGCATATGAGAGAAGTCCTCTTCCTCTGATCCCTCCTCTTCCTCTCGCCATATCTGCAGTTATCAAAAAAAGTGTTACAACAAAATGGGTAGCATTAGGATTTGCAAAAAAAATAAATAACATATACAACAGTCTATGAAAATTGATACCCAAACAAAAAGATTAATCCAGTCTAAAAGAATGTTACAGTAGGCGTGTTTCAAAGGAAAGAAATCACAGTAGCAAAGAAGGCATTGAACAAGTAGACATACTTCTTAAAAATTGTACCATTTACCTAAATCAACAAGTAGACATCCTTCTCTATAATTTAGTACAAGTATACATACTTTTTCCAAAAAAAGAAAGTAGACATACTTCTTACAATTGTATCAGTATGCTAATTCAACATTCAAAATAACCGGTAGCCTAAAACTCTAAAAAGTACCAACTTAACGTCGCTAACAAAAAATCAACATAAACTTTTACATGTCCCATGCAAATAATGGTGAGCTTCTAAAGTTTTATGAAACAAAGTGCAACAATTCATTGACCTTTTCAATAAAAGTTAACATTTGACTTTTTTTATATCAATTATATAAACTTAACACAGCTTTTATCACCATCTAACAAAGACTATTACATCAAAAAGTTCGGAACTTTATACAATAACCACTAACAAACATGCCACTGCAGATTTAATAAACCTCCTAAGCATATTTCTTTCCATATCTACAACTAACGCACATCTTCTTAACATCAAGCAACACTTATACACAAAAAAAGTTACAAACTTTATTTATAAGTTACATTTTTATACTATTTCAGATCAATACAACTACACATATAATCATAAAAGCCCAAAAAATTAGGGTTTATCAACTGATTACCTAACATAACTAATTGAGCCAATCACAATAATCCAAATTACCTGAACTAACACAAGATCTAACATATCTTTTGTCATCATCAATAAAAACATAAACCCATATAAAAAACACCCAATAAACACAATTAATGATGACTGATATATAAATTAATGTTAATGATAATTAGGGTTCATCATTTTAACTTTTTTTACTAACACCACCTAAATCAATCATTATCTAATAAAAAGCACAAACTTTATACAAATCAACAAAATTCCATTTCAAAAAACCAAACAAATCACAAAACCCATCAATTAATTCAATATGAAATTAGATTAGGCACACACCTTGTTGAAAGTTGTTAATCCTTGTGATATTGCTTCTACAATTCTCTAGTGCCTCCTATATTGAACTGAGTCAATGAAAATTAAAAGCGATTAGTGCCGCTATTTATTCACCAACTGAGATCCGATTTTTATGGGATTGATATCATCTTATTATGTGAAATGGCGCCTTAATTTCCCGCTAAACCCTTATTATTTGCCGCTTAATTTCAATTGCCGCTTAATTTCAATTTGTGTGAATGTGAATGGATCGGATCATAGGTGAAAAGGGATATGTTATGTGAATATAAAGGATAGCAGATAGCTTCCCTATTTGAATTTAGTTTTGTATATTATTTTATTTTCTTAGTTATACGAATATAAATTAGTATTATTTTATTTTAAGCATGGTACCATTAACATTTTTATGATATTAAGGTGTGTTAATATGGTTCGGGTCAAACGGTCAAGGCTCAAAATAACATACGCAAACTTATTTGAATTTAATTTTGTTGGGTTCGTGTTAAATCGGGTCGGATTCACTCGAGTCACATCTGTATGCAATCTGGTCAACCTGAATATAAGTAAAATGTAATAGAATTGTTTATTTATACTCGTTTAAATGATAATATAAAAAAAAGTATATAAATATTTTTAAATATTTTAGAAAGCCTTATTGAGGTCAACAAGTTGACCCCAACCCAAATTAGCCAAATATTTTCAACTTGATATGTGACCCTTTTTAGTATTCGAGTTACTCGGGTTGAAACCCGAATAAATTATTGACTGGGTAAGACAACCATAATAGACTTAATCGGGTTCGGTTCAGGTTCGAATCCATATCCATATATACATATGTTTGATAGATTATGTTGATTAATTATGTTATTTTTAAGTATAAAACTTGTATTGTTGAATTGTATTTTTCTGATGCTCTATAATATATGTTTTATCAAGAGAAATTTTCTAAATGTACCTTTATCATACTTGTTTACAAAAATAGACGTCGCATTAGAATTTTACTAAAATGGACTTTCAATATCATCCGTTAGATTAGATTATCCAAAGGTCAAAAATTAGGTGCAATTTAAACATACATGACACATAACAACAAACACACGGCGCATAGGAAACTAAACAAACAAAATTCACTTACAAATGCACAATGCACAATAAAAAACCACGTCGCATGAAGAACCAGGTTGACCCAACGGTCGAGCCGGTAACCTGGTGATTTGACCGGGCTGATTTGAGACCCGGTTTCCAAAATATTAGTTATAACTATATATACACCGACCTATTCGGGTTAAATGGATAGTATAACCTTAACTTGAACATGACATGTTTATTAAATGCGCCTTAATTTTGATTCAATTAGACGAGTATAAACGGACTTGAAGGAATGAGCGGGTACCCCCAGTTATGGTCACGATTAAACATTTATTAGTAATTGCCCTGTCACAATACTTGCATTCACGAGGAATCCAAAGCTCGACTGAGCTCGAGTTTTAGCATTCGAGTTGAGCTCGAGCTTGACAATACTCGGGTCGACTCGGCTCGTTTACACCCTAATTACAAATTACTAGTATATTTATAAACTAACCTAGTTACTTCAATTAAAATTAAACTCAATGTTTTAAAAACCGGGTTTTTAACCGACCAGATCGAGTCACCGGGTACCGGTTCGACCGCCGAGTCAAACCGGTTTTCTATTTATTATTATTATTGTTTTCCGACCGGGGTCGACCGGTTCAACCGCCGGGTCAACCCGGTTTCTATTAAAAAAAATTTGAAAAAAAATCAAACCCCGGCCGGGTTTCAAGATCCGGGCTTTTTGACCTTTTTTTGTGACCGGGCACCAGTCCGACTGGTTGAACTGACCGGGTTAACCCGGGTTTGAAAACATTGATTAAAGTCATTAAACTACATAGCATGGATATTTAGTTCAAGTAAAAATATAGCTTCAATTATTTGGTCCTGATCATCATCAACATATTTTTTTATAAAACCACCATTATATTTTAATACTCATTGAATAAAGATAGATGTAGAATACATTCCTCCATTTACTCGTCTATTGAAACTATGCTCAGCTAATCCTAAAGTTCATCTATTTATCTATTCTTAGATCCATCAAACCGTGCACCAGTAGCCATCTCATTGATCTCATTCTCATTGTTGATTAAAAGGTTTGATTTTCTTTCATTGTTTCATAAATTATTGTTATTGTTGCTGTATAATGAACAATACTTGTCATCTTTTCATCACATTGGCTTTCCAAAACTATTAATCATTTAACAATTATTCAATGTGTTTCAAATGAAGATGTTTGGTTCAGGTTTAATTTATTGTGTATTTAAGTATGTTGTTTCAATTTTTTTTTTCCTTTTTAGGTTGTTCATTTGGTTTGACATCTACCACCAATAGAGTTAAATGAGAATGGATCGAGAATGGATGTATAAGAGGTTTACAGAGGACCGTAGATACATTAGTCGTGAATTCATCATTGGGGTTCTATCATTTGTTGAATATGCTTGCCAACAATCAGCATACATGGACAAAGATAAAATACGGTGCCCATGTAGTAATTGTGAAAACCAAGCATATCGTTTACCTGAAGATGTAAAGTTGCACTTAGGTAAGCACGGGTTCAAGAAAAACTATTATGAGTGGGTTTGCCATGGGGAACCATCAGCTGCATCAAGCTCTGCACATTCACACACTAACACCTCATATGTTGGAGATGTAGAAGGATCAAATTCATATCGTAACATGGTCATAGATGCTATAGGTTCTGATTTTAACCCACACACTGATGATAATGGAACCGAACCACCAGACCCAAAAACTCAGAAGTTGTATGACTTGCTTCATAAAGCAGATGAACCATTATGGTCAGGTTGTTCAAAACTCTCACAATTGTCTACGGTTGCAAGGTTGTTAAACATTAAGTCAGAGGGTCGCATTACTGAAAAGGTATTTGATGATATACTAAAATTGTTGAAAGACGCTTTACCATCTGATAACAAGTTGGTTGGTAGTTTTTATGACACGAAAAAGTATGCTGCAGATTTAGGCCTTCCATGTGAGAAAATCCATTGTTGCATTAATGTATGTATGCTCTATTGGGATAAAGATATTGATGCAACAATTTGCAAATTTTGCAAGCACCCTCGTTATAAACAAAGAAAGAGGGGTGTCAAAAAGAGGAGAACTGAAGTACCACATTGTTTTATGCATTATTTTCCTCTTGTACCAAGGTTACAGAGGTTGTATGCTTCAAAAGTCACAGCTAAGCATATGCGATGGCATGCTGAGCATGTTCAAACGGATGGTGTAATGTTCCACCCATCTGATGCCAAGGCATGGAAACATTTTGATCGTTTGCATCCTCCTTTTGCATTAGAGAAACGTAATGTAAGATTAGGGTTATGCACGGATGGGTTTCAACCATTTGGCCAGTCCGGAAAACAGTATTCTTGTTGGCCGGTCATTGTGACACCGTATAATTTGCCCCCATGGATGTGTATGAAAGACCCGTATATGTTTTTGACAATTATTGTACCTGGACCAAAGAATCCAAAGCAGAGGTTAGATGTATATTTGCAACCTTTAATAGCAGAATTATTAGAACTTTGGAAAGGTGTACGCACATATGATGTATCAAAGGAACAAAATTTTCTTATGAGAGCTGCACTTTTGTGGACAATAAGTGATTTTCCGGCATATGGAATGTTGTCTGGGTGGAGTACATCAGGAAAGAAAGCTTGCCCATATTGTCTAGACAACACAAAAGCTTTTAGCTTATCAAATGGTCGAAAGGTTTCATGGTTTGATTGCCATCGTCGGTTTCTACCAGAAAGACATCCTTTTATACGAAACAAAAATGACTTTATTAAGAATAGAATTGAGATGTATCCATCTCCGTTAATACTAACAGGTATAGATGTTATCAAGCAAATTGAAGATTTCACATTAAAGAAAGTTACAAAAATCGGAGGTGTGGAATCAAATGCTTCTGTTAGCAAGTTATGTGGTTGGAGGAAACGAAGTATATTCTGGGATTTGCCTTACTGGAGTACTAATCTTATCCGTCATAATTTGGATGTTATGCATATTGAAAAAAATGTTTTTGAGAATGTATTTGAAACAGTGATGGATATAGAAGGAAAAACTAAAGATAACGCGAAGGCAAGAGAGGATATAAAAATTTATTGTAAGCGCAAGGATTTGGAGAAAAATGAATCAACTGGGAAGTATCCAAAAGCTTGTTACAGCTTGGGTAAAGAGGAAAAAAAGGTTGTGTGTGATTGGGTTTCAAAACTAGAGTTTCCGGATGGGTATGTTTCAAATATGTCTAGGTGTGTTGATATGCAAAAGTACAAGATGTTTGGGATGAAAACTCATGATTGTCACGTGTTCATGCAAAGATTGATCCCTATAGCTTTTCGTGAATTGTTGCCAACCACAGTCTGGAAAGTTCTAACAGAATTAAGCTTGTTCTTTAGAGATCTTACGTGTTCTATGCTTAGAGAAGAAGACATGATTAGACTTCATGAAGACATTCCTGTGATTTTGTGCAAACTGGAAAGAATATTTCCTCCAGGTTTCTTCGACTCTATGGAACACCTACCTGTGCATTTACCTTATGAAGCAAGAGTTGGAGGGCCAGTTCAATATCGTTGGATGTACCCATTTGAGAGGTAAATTAGACTAATAATTATAATCTAATACTTTATTGTAAATGACATATTAAGAAAATATATCGTCAAATGTAGGTTCTTGGGAAAACTAAAGCGGAAAGTGACTAATAAAGCTAAGGTCGAAAGTTCAATTGCTAATGCGCACTTAATAGAAGAAACATCAATGTTTTGTTCACATTACTTTGAGCCTCATGTTAGAACAAAGATGAATGCAACGCCTCGTAATTATGGTGGAGGTGATGCTCAACCATCTCAAGGAAATCTCTCTATATTCATGTCGGATGGTCAATCATCTGGACAAGGAATATCAAGACGTTTAAGTGATGAGGAGTATGCTGCTGCAAGAATCTATGTGTTACTGAATTGTGTTGAGATTGAAGAATATGTTGAGTAAGTTTCAAAATAGTATTTACTTATTTTTATATGATTATTAGAATCAGTTATTCAACTCAAAACTTTCGAATGGATTGGCCTAAATTTTTGATATGTGTATGCACCTTGTAATGTTTTAATTTCCTTGGGTCTCATTCTCTTTCATTGGCTGGTTGAGGAGTTGGGATGTCATTTCTTGTATAATTTGTTGTTTGTTTTGTTCATTAATATAAATTATCTTTCTAAAAAAAGTCTCTGTCTGTGTCTCAAGGATATTTATTGAAGAGATTAAGGGAAATAATCCAAATATAACAGATGACCAAGTTGACTGGAGACTTGAGAGTGAATTTGCTGATTGGTTTAATCACTATGTAAGTATGTCAACCCTTATAGTTTTATATTTAGTCTATGAGTATGAATGTAATAACTTTATCTGTTAATTGTAGGCACACAGTTCAGGTAATGTTGATAATCAAATTATCAAGGATGTTGCTTTAGGGCCCTTGAGAAGGAATGTTACCACCTATCCAATGTATTTTGTCAATGGATATAAATTCCACACTAGTGAGCATGGTTCAGGGAGGTCAACCTTTAACAGTGGAGTGTGCATTAAGGGTACTAATTATGGTGACACGTCAACTAATTTTTATGGCGTCTTATTAGAGATTTTAGAATTAGAGTACCCCGCTCTTCCTATTAAAAGAGTTGTATTGTTTAGGTGTGATTGGTTTGATACAACCCCGAATGTTGGGATAAAGATTCATAAAGATTACAAGCTAGTCGATATCAACCATAAAAGAAGGCTTAGGAAGTATGAACCTTTTGTTTTGGCTAGTCAATCATCACAAGTTTATTATTCACCTTATCCGAGCTTGCGCCGTGACAAAGTTGATTGGTGGTCTGTGTGCAAAATCAAAGCCACTTCAACATTTGATCTTCCTGAAGAAAATACAGCCTTGCAAGACGATGAAGTAGAAGCACATTCAATTGATGCGGCTGATCTTTCAACAATACCTCTGAATGATTCAAGTGGCATCCAAGTTGATATGGATGATGGCGATGATAATCTGCAACATTCAGGAGATGACAATGATTAATTTTCTTTCAATGAGATTGAAGTTATTTCGTCATGTATTAAATTTCTTGCATAAAAAAGGAGTTTAAGCTGATTTTCACTGTTTCCTATGGGCTTTCCAAAACCTATTATGCAGTATGCACCTATGAATACTATTTTTGAGTACTTCAGTTGTTAGTTAGTAGTTTAGGTTTTTCAGCAAAAACAGGAGTACTTAATAACAATGTATTGTTCTCAGATGTTGCTATTTATGTTGTTACGTTTATTGTCAGCACTGCTATTGATATTCTGCAGTATCACGGGTATAGCATTATAAGCTAACATTCACCGGTTCCTATGGGTTTCAACAACCTTTATGCACCTTTGAATACTACGCCCGTGTTTAAGTATTTCAGTGGTTAGTTAGCCATTCATTCTTTGTTACATATTTTGGAGAAGTAGGCTTCTGAGAGACGTATTGGCATGTATATATAGTTTTTAACCTACAGGTATGCTAACTTAATAACTTTTTCCGAGTGTCATCTTAGATATAAATTTTGAATAGTTCATACTTTTTTGATCCCCGATTTTCTGAAGTTTTTACAAGCTAAAATTTTATGTTGCGAGAGCTGATATGAGAATTTAGTGTGCGGGTCAATCGATAGAATGTTCATGTAGTGGTAAGCTAAGGTTCTAGTCTTCCAACCGGTGATATTTCATATTCAATACAGATCGCCATGTTATATACATATTCAACCTCAACTCTCAGTGTGTGCATTTGTTATTTATTTAGTCCATACTCATAGAAATGCATAGAAAGAGAATAATCACATAGTAAAAACCATCATAGAATCAGAATCATGATCGGAGAAAAAAACACATAATAATATTTATTCATAAATAACACAAAAATACCAATGAACATTAGATAGTGTGCAAATAGCGGTTAACAAAAATTCATGTAGGTAAAAATGAGCAAAATAATTTAGGCACAAAATTTAACCATTGCCATAATCATGGGCATATTTTTACCCACAAATTACACGCACCAAATTACCCACGAGCGCAAAGGATGAGTCTGATAAATGGGTAATGTAAATTTAGCCACGTAAATTACACTCGAGATGTTAAACGGGAAAACGGGTTTGTGAAAAGCTACAAGTATAAATATTACCCATAAACTACCCACAAATATTACCAATGAATACAACAGATATGTGTAGTCTGTGGGTAAAAAAAATTTACCCACAAAATTAGCCATGACTCTACCCATGATAATTAAGTTGTGTGTAATATGTGGGAAATATTTTGGCGGGAATCATTTAACCACAAACTACACACGATATATTATTTAGTGGGTAAATTTATGGGTAAAATTATGGGAAAATCGAGGGAAATTTATTCTAGACTTTGGTTTCGCTAATTGTGGGTAACCAATGGGCAATATGAGGGAAAATACCTACGTATCAATGTTCGTGGGTAATTTTCGTGGGTAAAGCCCTGTTTTCTTGTAGTGAAAGCTGATGTGGCACAGATGAACTAGGTTGCCACTGTGTTCAGCCTAAAGGTGACTTCTGTTACAACAAGGCATGAAGCCATGAACAATGTAATTATTATTATTATTATTATTATTATTATTATTATTATTATTATTATTATTATTATCAATCAGCACTTTATTAAAAACTCATAGGATTTACAAAAAATTGGTGGGGAGCCGAGAAACCAACTGGGCCCCCACACATCTAGCAATAGCAAAACCAATCCTATTAAAAATATGAACCGCAACACGTGCTCCAATGTCTTGAGTCATAGAGAATCGTCGAATACGCTTAAGTAAGGTTACTGCATCCTTCTCAAGCTCTCCAAAAGAAGAAAATGAAAAGGGGAGAAAACCATATCCAATATCCGAGCATTTAACATCGTACTTGACACGTTTACGTTGTGCTGCATCAATGACCGCACACCCTGGCATAAAATCAATCATCCCAGTTTGCGTCAAGGGCGACGATCCCGTAAGATCAACACAAACATCATGCCCACTATCCCAAGAGTAAAGTAAAATATCAGCAGGTCATAAGGATCTGTCCCTATCACCATAAAGCCCAATATCCACCTCCTTACGAGCTGAAATTCCGGACCGCGAACAGATATCAACAAGAACATCTCGCACAAGATTATGCCGATGTTTAATGCCAACAATACCCGCACATGAAACAGCATGATCCCCATAAATATCTCCAGTAAATACCTTAGAACAGGCTGAACACGGTACCTGAACAGTGAAAAGAAGAACACCCAACCGATAACACAACACACAACGATAAGCCCTGGAATTCATAGTTTGTCCCAGTCCAGATATCGGAGCCACCCTAAGCCAATCTGAAGTATGATCCTCCTTTAGTGAACTCCATAAAGCCATCTGTCGAGGAGAAAGATGGAATGTAGATTCAACAGTTTGGGTGACCCGAGCGAAATATATATCTGCCAATTTCTTCATAAGTTTGGGGGCAGCGACCTCGCTAGGGTTACTCAAAAGGTTATTAAAAGTACGTAGAGCATCATCAAAAGAAGGACCAGCAGTTACAATACCAGAACTATGGAAAAGCTTAGTCTGTAAGCTAGCAGATTGAAGTCTAGAAGCAAGAAAGGCATAGTTCAAGACGTCACCTGCAGAATATACACCAAGCCCCCCAGAAGCGAAGGGTAGGGAGGCGAGTCTCCACTGCCAATCACCAAAACCGGGCCCAGAAGCAGTGACAATACGCTCCAAAGAAGAACGAAGTGCCGCATCAAAAGAAACCTGAGCACTCTCCAAGACACAGGGGGGAACATGTGCGCATAGAAAAGTACAACTTGGAAAGACCAGCACATCACGGAGTAGCAACAACTCGCATTGGGGATCATTGAGTTTGGCAACAGCATCCATAAGGTCAATAGTTTTAGCAACCCTTTTCAGAACAAGTTTACTACCAAACTCAAAATCCACACTAACAGGTCCACCCAATAATTTAACACCGTGTAAGGGACGAGAAATATTGGGGGGGAAAACACCGGCCTGTCTACTTCAGTTTTATCAACATTGAGGTGTAAACCACGACCAGGTCCATCCATCATAATCAACTCCAAAACCTTACCCACAACCAAGGTATCACCAATAATAGTGCCATCATCCAGATACCATGCTTGAAAGGAAAGGTCAAAAGAATCTCTAATCTTACATGCCAGGGGATGTAACACTAAAGCAAAAAGAAGAGGCCCAAGCGGATCACCTTGTTGCACTCCTTGATGAGACCACAGAGTATGCTCACCATAATATAATCTGGCAGGACTGGAGTAACAGAATTCCACCCACCGTGAAATAGCCGGGAAATGGAGCCGAACCTCACGCAACATAACAGCCCGATCCACCATGTTGAAGGCGTTTTTAAAATCAACCAACAACATAGACAGACCAAAATCACCCCCACGGTCCTCAACCAACAGGTTCACAGCATGAAGAATAGCCTCCTCTCCCCCCGAAACCCCAACACCAAATTGTAAATCATCTAAATAACCGTCTGAAGAGTGGCCAATCATGGAAGCACAAACCTTGGAAACTAAACACCTCCAAACAGTCCCAACAAAGAATAGGATGGATCCCCCCTCCTGGTTTGACTAAGGGTGTAAGAGGAGCACTAGCAATATACTCACCCAGCGCCCTCGGGCATTGACCAGCAAGAAAAAGGTTTACCACTTGGGTAATAGAAGCGACCAACTCATCAGAAATAGCCACAGCTGCACCATTTAAACAATTCAAAAGGTGTTGGGCACGCAACCCATCCCGCCCACAAGAAGTACCACGAGGGAAACTCTTGATCATGTCAAGAACCATAGAAGGAGATGTGGTAAGGTGGTGATGATCAATAGGTATATCAGGCAAAAGAGTAGCAGACTGGAAAGGGTGCTTAGCTTTAAGGTCCTCAAGAGTAGAAACATCATAAGGTGCAATACCAGAAGATGAAAGAACTCTGACTGCAGTAGTATAATGACCATCACAAATCTTCCTCTTACATTGCTTGACATTGCGGTCACCCAAATCCAAACTATCATCATCAATATTAGACCATAATGGAGAAGGTTCGGCTAAAACCTCACGCACAACCTGCAAACTACCACCATGGGTGCCCCAAGCACGAATAGCATTAACAATATACTATTCATGGCGTTGATGCTTAGTGACCGACCTACACTCTTGATTACTCCTCGGGCAAAAGGTTTTAAGTAAACAAAGAGGCAGGACTAACAAACCAACCCAACAAGAAATGTCATCAAGCGTGCAGATCACCTTATCAAGAGCTCTTTTCAAAACACGAGAGAACTCCAAACGACATTTGGGAGGGATAGATTTGACAGTCCGCAACCCCTTAGAGAATAAAGTATCAAGAAGAGGTAAATCAAAATCACCAAGCTCGTCCAAAGCCAAATCCTCAACAAGGGCAACATGAGAAGGAACCCATGGTTTGGTGAGATCATATAACACGAACCGAACAACACCATCACCACAATCAGGAGGAGACACAAAATCAGACCCCGTACCATGACGACACTTAGTCCGGAAGGTATGCGTTTTGAAACAACCACCACACAACCACAAACCCATACGCTTAAGAGTAACCTCAGCCCTTTCGAAAATAGCCAAATCCGACAAAAGAGACTGCCTAGTGATAGCTTGAGCCTCAACACTAAAATGCCGATCGCGGAAATGCGTGATCAAAGAGGTTTTAGTAAGGCCATTTCCACCACCATCTCGACATCCATTAAGACCAATAAAGGGGCAATGAAATCTAACAGCAGGCATAGGAACAAAGCAAGACCACCACCTCTTGTAACCAAACCTCAAGTAAAGAAATACCAAAAGGGAGAACCAAAAAAACCAACAATAGAAACCATGCAAACAAAGGCTCCCAACAGTAGCTACCAAACACTATGAATTGCAACCCAAAAAGTACCCAAGTCAACCAATCAAACGAACCTGTGCAAGGGGGAACAAACTGCTCAATGCCCAAGACCAAAACCAAACAAAAAATGCAGCCAACATAACCTAAAACACAGCGTAGGTGATCACACAGCCCTACCAAATGCGTTTAGAGAGCGTAACCACAACAAAGAACGTTCATGTCTCGGTATTAAAACCCTCAAAACAGATTCGAAGAGGAAACCTGGCAACGTCTGGGGATGAACCTGTAGTGATTTGGAAGAAACGGAGGGAACCCTCAAAACCTTCGAAGAAACCAATCTAGTACAAGGAAGCCACGATACAGTACAAGGTTTCAAAACGAAACCCTAAAAAAAACTGAAAAAAAAAACGAATCTGAAAAAACCCTAAGGATTATATACACACCCTATCACAAGAACATGATAAGATCATAATAATAAACGTGGTCAACAAAAGATGTTGATATGACGATCTGAGAACCCCAAGAGATCAAGACGATCTGAAAGGTTGGAGAATCGCCCATAGACCAGAGAGATAAACGTGTTAAAAAGGCACGAACAATCTTCTGTTATTATTTTTATCATTTTTTTTTTATTTGGCCGTCACGTGTAATATTTTTTGTTCGGGTATAACAAGGCACGAACAAGTAAATAGAGAATAAAGTGGTCCTCTGCAAGACACACCCTCCTCTGGCCAATTGGGTAATTTTCGCGTTAAATAAAGCTAGTTCTAAGTTCAAAAATAAATAAATAAATAAGCTAGTTCAATCATGATTGACAAAAAGTTGTCCAAGTACATATTTTTTTTTAAAAGCTCGATAAAGAGTTTCGGTAGTTTTGTGCTTACACACACAATCATAGATCGAATGATCGATCAATGACATTTATACTGGAGTATAGCTTTGGGCTTCCTTTCTTGTGTTTTTGGCCCAACGGTTATAAAAATGTCTTTTAGTAAATATGGGGACCTAAACGACATATCTATGGGAGTACAGGAAATTAGTAGCGAGAAATTACATGGAAGTGTTATAAGAAGTTGGATTTTAGTTCAGTTAGTCGAATAAAGGACTTAAGTCTTCACTCCAACGAGTCAATGACTGATCCAAATGTGCAGTCGCATAAATAGTATGTTAGTAATGTATGAATAAGATACCATACACAAAAGCCTGTTTTGTTGTAGTTCTCAAAACTACATTTTGGGTAATTTGAAGATTTAGAAACCGGGTATGTTTTAATTTAAAGCCGCCGAGGAAAGATACGCTTTTGTGAATGATATAAAAGTCGTATCTCACTCATAGATCTTTCATAGATATAGGCTTTCACAGACAGTTGTTGCTATTGTCGTTCCAAAGAGAAAAGATACCGTACACGTACAACTCTTTAACTACCGTCGTACCTAAGGTTTTAAAACAACGTTAGACATCATGTTAATTATAAGTATAACCGTCATCAAACTATATATTAAATCACACATATTGCCGCTGAATAAACGAAAATGGTTATATTATAGAAAACTAGCATGGTATGTATTTAGCTGATATACATAGCACCTTCTATTAAACGAATATTGGGAACTCCTATTCCAAGTCTAAGAGATAAAGAAATTGTGTCCAAGTGTCCAACTAATAACCAATTTTGAACTTACCATGAAAAACACACGGAGTGAATAGGTGAATAATTGGATGCTAGATTTATTAGCAATTGAGTATATATATCTTCTCTATCAAAACACAATCCATGGACAAAGTATTTGTTATCACTTATCATTAACTAATATTAAGCCCATTGATATAATTGGCCTAATACTAATTACTGCGGGCATTATTTAGTCTCAAGACTTATTTAATACTCGGTACTAGTTTGACTAAAAATACATTCTCACTCTTTTATTTCTTTACATTGGAAATGTGTTAAAAGAATTGCGATAAATTTTTTGCTAAAAAATACAGATACCCATGATATATGCATACTTTCCTATGGTCTTATATTTGACTATCCACAGATGCTATAAATACCATATTTATCGATCAGACTATGAAAAGTTTGCCTTAACAATACACATATGTTTATATCTAAAATTAGCTATGCATGTCTTACCGTTATTCAAGACACAAATTAAACTTAGTCAAAAATGGTGAATTGGATTCAAACTTTTGATCTAGTGAATACTGAAAGCTGGACCATATGGTCATTTTTAGCCGATCAAGACTGTATGGTGAATTCGGTTCAAACTTTCGATTTAGTGATGAAACATTGAAACAACACATTCTTTTTTATTGTGTACCCGTGACTTGTGTTGCACAATTTTTTTTAGACAATCTAAATTTTCAACACAGAGAAAGAAATAGTAGGACGAAAAATTTATCGGGTTACATGTACCAAAAACGAATGACACTTAAGACAGTTTATACTTCCTAACTTAGAATTAGGTGTAACCGGTGGCACCGTGGCACACTCGGCAGTCGGCACCAAGTGGTTCCCTCCATGAGCATTTTGCCGTTTTAGTTTTATGACTTTATCATTTTTATAGTCTTCCGAAAAAGGTATATATATATACCTTTTTCATCAAAATATCAAATTATATCATTTGACTAAAGTAAAAGAAATTAATTACCATACCATACTGAAAATAAATTAATTTCTATAAATGATTAAATGATACTGAGTGTCGTATCAGTATCAAGTATTTAAGTGTACAGGTACTACTTCAATACGAGACTTAAATACTTTACAAATAATAAAGCAAATCACATCAATTCCATCCATATCACCCATTGTGTAACCCCATAACTTTTGCTTCCCTCCAAAATTTCTATATATACACACAGTAACACACACACACACTCACACCCAATCCCTCCACCGACACGCACCACCACCATGGTCTCTTTGAGACCCTTTATTTATATCACAGTCGTCTTGCTTATCATATCATCATCATGTATCTCTGCAAGTTTGGTGCCCATTGGAAATGGCTACCGTCTTGTCTCTGTCGCTAAAACTACTGACGGTGCACTCGTTGGTCAGCTTAAAGTCAACGGGAAGAATGATATTTATGGTCCTGATATCCCTCTTTTGCAATTATATGTCAAGTAAGTGTACTATTGCTATTCACTATATCACACATAGTAACTTATTTATTTTTCATTTTACTACATGGATTATATATTTTATCTATACATACCCTTTGTTGTATTTTACTTGATATATTCCCCTTTGACTAGTACCATATCTAAACAAAAAATATCTGTATAACAACCAGTCCCACGTCTGAGAGAGAAGCTGCTTAAGGTTGTGGTAAAAAATATATGATAGTATTCTATCATCACCTTTTTTAGATGAGCTAAAAGCATAGATGGAATCAGAGCAAAAAGTGCACAAATCTTGTTTTAAATGTGGTATAAGGAAAAAAATTAATATAAAAAGTATGATTTTCGATTAAAATGATTGAGTTTAGTAAAAACCGAGTGCACTTTTCACATATTGATGGGCTAACTAAGCAATAACCAGAAAGACAATGCAATGGACCAGGTGCATTTAAGAGAAATTTACAAAAATGAACACTACAAAGCAAACATATATCAGGGTCTCGTGACACCGAGAGATCGCCTTAGTTATGTCCCTGGCTAAAAGATTATCCGTGTAGTTTACTGCTTTGGTGGTGTTACAATTTGTATGTTAAGGTTTTAGTTATACATGTTAAGTTAACTAGAAATTTCTTTATGTTATCTTTACTCAAGACTTTAAATGGTAGTTTTATGTATATAATTATAGTATAAGGGCTACTATTATATTCTATAGAACATAACGGGTGTAAAATGTAAATAACTTGACCTTGTGTCGATTTCAGACACGAAACCGATGGTTGTTTGTCAATTGCAGGAGGCATGACACATTAATCTTTAAGCTAATTACCAAAAGAGACTAATAATATACTATTTTTACCAATTCAAATCATTTATCTTCATATTACAAAAATGAACCAGGCCCACATTCCAACCTGACAAACGCACCATCCCAAAAACCACAATTAAATTACTCTTCTTTTCCTAATGTCATCACTCATCAGCCATGACAAATATGTACTTCTGTTTTACTTTACGTCAATCTTCATCTTCAGTTGTGTTAGAGCCAGTAAAAAAAAAGTCTTCATCTACCCAAAAACCACAATTAAATTACTCTTCCTTTGTATGATATATACCTTTGTACTTATCTTCAGTTATATTACCCATCAGCCATGATATATACCTTTACGTCACAAAAAAAAGTCTTCATCTTCCAGCGACTAGCTCTAACATTTCCGGCAACTGTAATAACCAACTCGCCCAGCCCTTGCTCGCCCGGCGTTTACCAGCTCGCCCACAAACCCTCGCCTTAATTCTTCGCCTAGCCCACCTTTCCTCGCCTTAACTCCTCGCCTAGCCCACGCCCAGGCCCTCGCCTCGCCCACGCCCTCGCCTGGCAGAGCAATCTAGCCCAGGCCCTCGCCTCGCCCACGCCTAAACATGTTACTGGCTAAGTTCTCGCCCTAGACACTCATTCGCGTTCTCGCCTCGCCCACGCCCAGGAATTCGTTATACACGTGTACGGTTTAAAAACAATTATTGTATGAATCTAACGTATAATATTGAAAAGTTCATTTTAGAAAAATGTGTAGGCGAGGTTTATATTTGTAAAGTAGCACTAGAAAGTGTTCGTTTAAGAAATTTTCTCTTAATCTTTTGTATTTTACACTGTACTCCCTACACTATTCTTGTTTTCAAGAAACACCTCTTATTAGAGGAAGGGGTACCGTAACATGCCGTTTGGGTGTCGTTTGTGTTAAATCGGCAGGCGCCATCTCAGCATTTCACATTCATACAAAAAACACCCATTCTACCATAACTTGAGCCGTTTGCATGCCATTTGCTAGTTTTTAAACCTCACCATACTCAATTAAAACACAAACTAAAAAAAAAAGGTGAAATGACGCATGTGAGTTCAGTCACTTGGCAAATGACACAAGAGGAGGGTGGTGTGGTAACATACGAAATGGCATGCCATTTTCCTTGCCACATAAGAATAGCATGTCAACCAAGCCATGATACCCTTCCCTCTTATAAGCTGGTTGACGGTGTGGTATGATGCTATGATAGTATTATTTCATCACTTTTTTTAGATAAAGCTAAGAGCATAGACGGAATTAGAGTTAAAACCGGGCGCACAATCTTCTTCTAAATGTAGTATAAGGGAAAAATTTAACAAAAAAGTACAATTTTCGGTTAAAATGATTGATTTTAGTGAAAACCAAGTTCACTTTTCATCTATTGATGAACTAACTAAGCAATAATTAGAAAATCAATGCAATACGACCAACTGCATCTTAAAATTTTCAATGTTTGTTAAGAAAAATGAACATTACGAAGCAAAAATATATCAAGGTCTCGTGACATCGCATACCCCTTAGTTCCGTCCCCAGCTAAAAAGATATTCGTGTAGTTTACTGCTTTGCTGGTGTTACAATTTGTTTGTGTATGGTTTTAGTTATACATGTTAAGTTAACTAGAAATTTCTTTATGTTATCTTTGCTCAAGACTTTAAATGGTAGTTTTATGTAGTATATATATAAATATAGTATAAGGGCTACTATTTTATACATTAGAGAACACAAGGGGTATAAAATGTAATTAACTTGGCCTTGTGTCGGATTTCCAGACACGAAATCGATGTTTGTTTGTTTGTCAATTGGCAGGACACATCAAACTTTTGTATTTTACACTCTACTCCCTATAATATTATTGTTTATTAGAAACACCCCTTATAGTATAAAACATTACATATGACTACCTAAACTATACAACATATCAACTAAAAGTTGCTTAAGTGACATATTTTTATGATGATTTTCAGGCATGAAACTAATGATCGTTTGAGAGTACACATAACCGACGCGAAACAACAACGTTGGGAAGTACCTTACGACCTTCTACCTCGACAACAACCTACGCAAATAACGTTGTCAAAACAAACCAAAATCCAAACAACAGAATTCGCAGGCAACGAGTTAGTATTCACCTACATTTCCAACCCATTTTCGTTCTCCATTAAACGCAAATCCAATGGTGAAATCCTCTTCAATACCATGCCCCAAAAATCCTCACCTTACAGTTCCCTAGTGTTCAAAGACCAATATCTCGAAATATCAACATCCTTACCACAAGATGCCTCATTGTATGGTTTAGGAGAGAACACACAACCACATGGGATAAAGTTACACCCAAATGATCCATACACATTGTGGACAACTGATCAATCAGCGATTAATTTAAATATGGACTTATATGGGTCGCATCCGGTTTATATGGATTTGAGAAATGTGGGTGGTGAGGCGAAAGCACATGGAGTTTTATTGTTGAATAGTAATGGTATGGATGTGGTGTATAGAGGGACTTCGCTAACGTATAAGGTGATTGGGGGTGTTTTCGACTTTTACTTCTTTTCTGGGCCATCCCCTCTTGATGTTGTCGATCAGTATACACAACTTATTGGTCGACCCGCTCCTATGCCCTACTGGTCGCTTGGTGAGTACTATTTGTTGCCTAAATATTGACTGATGAATATAGACTATGTGTTTATGCTGAAAATCTTTGGATTCATCAAGTAATTTTCTATACCGACATGATAAGTTTCTGAATCCGTTAGATATTTAAGAGATGAATTTTGAATGCATACAAAACAAATTTCATATTTAAAAATGTATTATTTTCCATTCAACACAACAAAATCTGTCAAGATCTTCTTGTTTGTGAATACTTTGCCCATACAAGAGACACATGTGCTGCTTGTAGGTCACCAAATTAATGAAATTTTGGCACATATAAAAACAGAAACATGTTACACCAATTTAATGAAATCATGGCAATATGTAAACATAAACATGTTACATAAATCAATAGTCCAAAACATCTATATCATATGCCAATAATTCATAACTTGTCAACTGTAGATCTTATACTCTACTTTTATTTGTAGGATTTCACCAATGCAGATGGGGTTACCACAACCTGTCAGTAGTTGAAGACGTTGTCGAAAACTATAAAAAGGCAGAAATTCCACTTGACGTCATCTGGAACGATGATGATCACATGGATGGACACAAAGATTTCACTCTTAACCAAAAAAATTACCCTCACCCGAAACTTATTAATTTCTTGGATAAAATTCACGCTCGTGGCATGAAGTACATTGTCATTATTGACCCAGGAATTGGCGTAAATTCCACTTATGGCACTTACCAACGAGGTCTTGCTAACGATGTATTCATTAAATATGAAGGTAAACCTTATCTAGCCCAAGTATGGCCTGGGCCTGTTAACTTTCCCGATTTTCTCAACCCTAAAACTTTCTCTTGGTGGGCTGATGAAATCCGGAGGTTTCATGAGCTCGTGCCAGTAGACGGGCTTTGGATTGACATGAATGAAGCTTCAAATTTCTGTTCGGGCCTATGCACTATTCCTAAAGGGAAGCAGTGCCCAAGTGGTACCGGGCCTGGTTGGATATGTTGTTTGGATTGTAAGAACATAACTAAAACGACATGGGACGAACCACCTTACAAAATTAACTCATCGGGGACACCTGTCCCTATTGGGTACAAAACTATTGCGACTAGCGCAGTTCATTATAATGGGGTTCGAGAGTATGATGCGCATAGCATATACGGTTTCTCTCAAACCATCGCCACACATAAAGGTCTTCGAGGTCTTCAGGGCAAACGCCCTTTTATCTTGACCCGATCAACATTTGTTGGATCGGGTCATTACTCAGCCCATTGGACCGGGGACAACAAGGGAACATGGGATGATCTCAAATATTCAATCTCCACAATGTTGAATTTTGGTATATTTGGTATACCAATGGTGGGGTCGGACATATGCGGGTTTTATCCTGCTCCAACTGAAGAGCTATGCAACCGCTGGATCGAGTTGGGTGCATTTTATCCTTTCTCAAGAGACCACGCGAACTACTATTCACCAAGGCAAGAACTATACCAATGGAAATCTGTTGCTAAATCTGCGAAAAATGCTTTAGGTATGCGATACAAGCTTCTTCCATACTTATACACATTATCCTACGAAGCACACATCACAGGTGCACCCATTGCCCGTCCGGTCTTTTTCTCCTTCCCGAACATCACAAAACTATACGGTCTAAGCACACAGTTTTTACTCGGAAGTAGCTTAATGGTCTCACCAGTTCTTGACAAACATCAAACAAAAATAAGTGTCATGTTCCCTCCTGGAACATGGTACAATTTGTTTGATATGAGTCGAGCTATTGTTGCCAAAGAAACCGAGTCCTTCTCCGTGGACGCTCCTTTGCACGCGATCAATGTCCATTTATATCAAAACACAATTCTTCCTATGCAAAGAGGAGGACTGATATCAAAAGAAGCAAGAATGACACCTTTTACCCTCATTGTAACTTTTCCTATGGGGGCCACGAATGGTGAGGCAAAGGGGAAACTTTATCTTGATAACGACGAGCTTCCCGAGATGAAATTAGGAAATGGTCAGTCGAGTTATATTGAGTTTAGCGCAAATGTTGCAAAGGGAGTTGTGAAGGTGTGGTCTGATGTTGTGGAGAGTAAGTTTGCTCTTGAGAAAGGGTTGGTTATTGAGAAAGTTACGGTTCTCGGGTTAAGTGGGGTCCACGGAGGAGTTGCGGTCGAGGTGGAGGACAATGTGGGCAGTCTTGATATGTCGAATGTGGAAATGGTTGAAAGTGATCATATGTTCTTGAATGAGTTGCAAGGTAAAGGAAACAAGAAGAGCAAAATGGTTGAGGTTAAAGGGTTGCAGATACCAATTGGAAAAAAATTCTTGATGTCGTGGAAAATGGGACTTAATTAATGGTTAGGGGTCGATGTAATAATCGTGAAAATTACAATTGATTTCAAAGTTGGCTATTTCAAAAATTTTTGTTTCAAGCCAAGAAGATTGATATCTTTTTAGTTATCTCATGTTCCTGTCTTGTTTTCTTTGATATCTGATATCCTCATGTCATAAGTAGTATCATGTCTACCTTGTATTGAGCACTATATAGTTATTATTCGTATCAGTTTAATCAATGGACTTAATACATATGTTTTACTTACAGTTTTACGTTATCATTTACTTTACAAAATAACTAACATAACAATATATGTATATTCTTAGCATTCCAACTTTCGTCAATGTAACTTGATGGAAAACATTGTTTGTATCCGGCGTGAGGTGGTGGTCTAATTGCTCTCCCACTATTATACACCTTGTCCATCGTCTCAATTATGGAAATGCAGACAGGGAAAAAGAAAATGAAGACAACGAAATAGACAGCTTTTAATAAAGAGTTGAAGTTTTATGATGATGCTAAATGAATTTCATCTGGCTAAGCCAAGATTGGGGTTGAAAGCTTAAGATGGATTAAGTAATTCGAAGGCCTCGAGAAAGGAATTTATGTTTAATTTTCTAAGGGGCCACGCCTGACTTCCAGAATCTGTAGAAAGTTTCATTTTAAAGCGCATTCGTGTTATTCTAGTAATGAAAATGGTGGCGCTAAGCTTAATGGGGAAAGAGAAACTGAGATGATGCTTGATGAAGTAAAGAAAAGTCCAGTTCGAGGTGACGAAGAAGGTACAGAAGAATATATAGGTTGGCATTAGGCTTGAACAATTTCTAAGTTTTGTGTTTTGGTGTTTCACAATGCTAATGTAATTTAAACTCGTTATCATGGGTTTGCAGCCAGGTACGTGAAGTTGAGATAGCATAGTTTGTTGAAATCAGGTTGGTCATCAAAGTCTGAAAGCTTGCTTATTCAGGCTAAGATATCATTCTTATGTTTATACAGTTTGGGCAGAATAACCATGAGTGGCTACGGATGACAGCCGACGAAGGGAAAGTGCAAGTGCAACAAACCGATTTCACAGTTCGACTTCCCTTGAACCCAATCCATTAGTCATTAGTGTTACTGTTTTCTGTACATGTACTAGTATGGAGTCTAACATTTTTGTACCTTTAAAATGAAAACCCAACAGATTATGGGCATAAAAGATCAACTGGGCCTTTTTGGCAGCCAGGATGGGCTATAATCAAGTACTTTTGACTAGGGATGTCAACGAGTTAGCTTTTGGCTAGTAACTCAACCCAGAGTTTGTTCGAGCCAAGCTTTATCAAGCTTCGAGTTCGAGCTTAGAAAATGAGTTAAATTTTTTTTTTTTTTTTTTTTTTTTCTCTCTCTAATTCTGTGTACAGAACTTTCAAATTTTGATCATTGTGTGTATTTTGTGACTATTTTATCTTTACTTTTTTCAAATTTCAATGGGTAAAATGGTCATTTTGCATGGCTAAATAGTCACAAAATACACATAATGATCGGAATTTGAAAGTTCATTACACACAATGAGAAAAAAAAAATAGTATGCACAAAGAAAAAAAGTGTCAAGTTAGATAACTTTTTAAGTAATTAGCCCTTTGAGGAATATATAAATTCTTTAAATATATTATGGGCATGTTTGGTATTCATTTTTTGAAAGCCTTTTTTGAAGTTGTAAGCTTTTTTGTTATAAAAATAATCTCTTTTAAAATAATTAGTTCCGTTTGGATACATCAACTTCAAGCTTTATTTTAAACAAGTAGCTCCAAAATAAAAAGCTGGGTCATGAAGCTTTTAAAATATTTCAGAGCTGTTAAAACATAAAATTACTGTTAACAGCTTATAATTACAGTTAACAGCTAATTTACCAAACACTTTTATTGAAGAAAAAAAATTGCAGCTCATGACAGTTTACAACTTACAACATACATCTAGTTTTGCCAAACATGCTGATATATATTTTAAGTGAAGGAGAGTTATTTTACATATCAAATATTTTTATATATTAAAGGACAAATCTCAACATTTTTTTAGAAAAAATAATAATTAATATTTAAACTAAAAACTCAATTATACTAATTTTTTTATAATTTAAATATATGATGAACCGTCAATCATTAGACAAAACAAATTATACTGTTATGATGAACATTTAATTATTTTTTTATAGACGGACTTTGATATACTTTCGAAAAACTTTTTTTCTTATCGTTTTTTCACGTTTTATTTTTATCATTAAAATTCGCATGACATATCATATATGATTTAACACTAATATCGAAGTTCGAACACTAAACATCTGTACTAAAATTGACATAAGTATTTGTCTATAAATGAAAGACTTTTCTCGTTTTTTGCAATGATAAACACACATTCATGACTTTCCAACCATATATCACACACTATTTTTGAATTATATATTATAGCAGTTCATTCGTGAAACTTTTATAATCACATGTGAAAACAACACATGTAGTAAAAGTCATATATGATTAAGATCACGTGTGGTTAAAATCACATGTGATTTTATGTGTGTTAATCCAACTTTGATGAATTAATTGGAGTAATTTACAATTCAAAATATAATGTGTTATATATGGTTCGAAAGCTATGAATGTTTAGTTTCTAAAAAAAATAATGAAACTTTTAACATATTGTAAAAAAAGTTACGTTCATTTTATTACATATTTAGATATTTGAATATTCAAATTAGTGTTTAATCACATGTGTCATGCAAGTTTCAACAACGAAATAAAAAGAAGAAGAAAAAAGACGAAAAAACGTGAAAAAAATGAAAGGGAAAAAAAGTCGTTAGTATATATCAAAGTGTCTGTTTATAAAAAGATAATTAAGTGCTTGTCACAATGAAGTATTTTTTATTAATTTATTTATTTTTTATTTTTATTTTTTTTTTGCTTAACAACTAACGGTTTAATTTTTGAAAAATAAGGGGGCCGAAAGAGGGTTGTTTTTAATTTAAAAAATTAGTAAAAGGACTACTTCCAGAAAAACTTTCGGCAAGTGTGTGTGCGCAAGCAAACAGATAAAAATATAAGGTGCGTGTGACGAATACTGTTTAAACAATTGAAATTATATTAATAGAAGTGCTCAATTTTGTCACATGAAAAAAATAGAGTCACAGATAATTAAAAGTCAAAACTGGAAAATTTTGATCAAATGAATCTAAATTTCATCCAAAAAAAGTATGTATAAAAACAAATATGCGAAATGTGTAAAATTAAATAACAATAAAACTTTAACTGTTTAATTTTAAATAAATTATATAAACTTAAGTAAACTTATTAGTTTTTTTTTTTTTTTTTATAAATTTAATAAAACCCCTACATTTTATTAACAAAAATAAATATATTATTGTAATTTATAATATTATTACCATTATGTATTAAATTAATATATATGAACAGAATCATAAATATTAAATTGAAATCACGAGTTATTGTGACATGTAAATGAATAGATGAGATTGCAAATATACGAATAATTCATGTTATTCCTCTTAATAAGATTAAGTAACAATGTGCGAAAAAATATTTTTCTTTTTTGCTATTTACGTTTTATAACGACTAATGTTATTACTCTTTATAAGTTTAACCCGCACGTACACGGGTTTTAAAACTAAAATATGGCTAAAACTATTATTAACATGAATATAAATATCAAAATAAAAACACGACCCACGAGTTACAGTGAGATGAAAACATATACACGATATTGTGCATATAGTAACAACACATGTTATAACTCTTTAACATTTAAGTAAGGATTTTTACTTGCTATTAAAGACATGTATATAACATCATATCAATAGTTAAATTAAAACAATATTAACATCAATACCATACCAATTAAATAAAATTAAATCCTTTGTCCAGCAAAACTTTATACAAAATATTAATTGATATTAATAGATAATGAAAAAATTATGTTAAACCCGCATATTCACCGGTATTATAACTATATAAGTATAAAATTTTACATAATGTTATAGAAAATTTTTACATTATTTAACAACTCTGTATATGTAATCTGATAGACTTTACTATGCTAAAATAAAAAATTATAATATATAAATTTACATATTAACCAATTGTATTATTAAAATAAAATAATATACAATTTTTATGGATCAATAATTACAATTTAGATTTATTATGGTTTTAAATAAGATTTATGTAAAACCTTCGTTGTAACTATGTGATTGGGAATTTAAAGTTGTATCAAAATTAATGTTTGATTTAAGTAGATGTGCAAGAAATTAGTGTACGTTTATCTATATCTTACTATCTATAGAAGTTTTGTTAAACTGAAATGTTGAATTGTTGAATGTTAAAAATTAGTCAAAGATGAGAGAAATGTATAATGTAATTAATACTCTTATTAAAACATGGCATTACTTAAAAGCTTTGTTGTAAAAATCGGCCCAGACGGTCGATTAATCCCCGCATAATCGTTGATCGCTCAGTAAACGCCTTGATTTATCATAATCGGCCTATTTAAGCGGTTTAATCAAAGATCGCTTAAAAATGGGTCAACAAACCGGTTAATCAGACAAAATCGAACAAAATCGTTTAAAAATCGGTCAACAAAATCGCTTAAAAATTAGACAAAACCACTTAAAAATCGGTCAACAAACCGATTAATCGAACAAAATCGGTCAAAGCTCGCTTAAAATGGTCAACAAACTGAGTAATATCAATGTTTGACTTTGAACTTTGAATAATTATGTATTATGCTTATCTCATACATATAATATAATACAATATCTAAAATTACAATTTTGTGCATAAACCGATACAAACTGGTAAATCAGGCATCATCGAGTTTTATTTTTCTTATTAATCGTCACAGGGTACCCGCATATACTATATCTAAAGGAAAAAACAAAAAATGAAAATTAAAAAATTGAAACTAAAAATAGAAATGTTGAAAACATATATTTTAAAAGGAAACTATTAATACACATCGAAAATCGGGTTGACCCGGGATGCTTCAAACCCGACGGGTTGACCCGGTTTAATTTCACCCGGACGGGTTGACCCGGTTTAAATCGACCCGTTTTTTTACCGGAACGGTTCAACCATTTGAACCACCCGGGTCGACCCGGGTTTCAAAACATTATGTTTAATCTCCAAATTTTCAAACTTTTATTATTTTTTGTTTATAACTTATAAATTTTTTTATCATTAATCGATTTGTCGTCATAAAATTTTGTTGCTATACACGAATAGTCGTGTAGTCTCTAAGGATACTGGCAACGCCTTCGGTATGACCATCGGTATGGGCTTCACCGACCGGTAACACCGATGCCCATCAATCGGTATCAATCGGTGTGGTGTGGATTTGTTGAAATCGGCGAACTTTACCGATTCGGTGTGGGTTTGGTTGAAATCAAGCCGTTCAACTTTGAGAGTACATACAAAGGCACATGGTACTTCACTCATGCAATAATAACTCATTAGACAAAGATACATTAAATACTGTGTTAGGTACTATAAAAAAAACCCAAGAAAAATGATAATATAAGTTTATTGGGCCATGCTATGTTTTCGTTAATACCGGTATGAATATGGTAACTGTTTTGTATCTCATTTTTCCGAATATATGGTGAAAATGTGGTGAAAACTTTGCAAATTTGTACTAGTTATTCTTGAATTCTTTTAGTTGTGAAAACTTTGCAAATCGGTAACGCTCAAGACTTACCATACCTTGATAATTAGTGTTTTTTTTAATAAGTAATATGTAATTTTCTTTTAAGTATTAATAAAATATTATGTTTTTATTAAATTGTTTAATATAATTATAAAAAAAAATATATATATATATGAGGTATAAGTTAGACATGGTTGCCACTAAAAATCTATTTTTAGGTATGAGATTTGTATGAGATGAAATGAAAGGATATTATTGATGGGTGATTAGGCATGAAAAAATGATTTAGGCATGGTTGCCACCACCCTAAGTGAATAAACAATATTTTTGTGGTAAAAAATTTGAATGAAGAAACAAACATTGAACATACGATACGAAATCACGTGAGAAAGCTGATAGTTTCAAAGCACGCCCTGGCCCCTACCTTTTCAATTTAAATTTAAAATAAATTTTCAACTACTGTATTTCATTTGCTTGGAGGCCAAGCTGCTCGTGTGGGGCCAAATCTCACAAAACAATGTCACGTGTTTTTCATCTATCACCATCTTCAATGACCCTCTTTTATTTTTTTCAGTAGACTTTGACATATGTTGTTTTAAAATGAATCATCTATTTACCTTTACTAGGATTAGCCGATTAGGCATGCATATCCCTCAATAATCCAACCAAATATGAGATGGCACAACACACATGAAAAAAGTTTACACACATACGAAATGATGTAAACGTGAGACAAAAAAAAAAAAAAAAAAAAAAAGCGGTACATGTAAACGAAAGAATATGATGTAATATGATTGAATCGTTACATTTAATAAGTCATTGTACGGATATAATTATGTAAACTTTTTATAAATGTAGTATTGCTTCATATAAATTGTAAACCATTTGTTTTCAACTTTACACAAATATTGACTAATGATTATTTTTTCCCATCGTACATAATTGTTGCTAAAACTAGAGATGTAGCTGTAAATGAAAATGGAACGGAAGATTAAAAATTGAGATTATTAACAAAACATCTATTTTTAGTAGTTTATTTTTTCAAATAATAAACATAATATTCTTATAATTTTGGGTGTCAAACATGTCATATGAAATACTAAAACAATGTTAAAGCAGACGGTATGAGCAAGTTATATGGCAAATTACAACCTATGACTCAGCCTTATGGCTTGACATCACACCAGGGCTCGTGTCATAGGTCCTCGCTCTATCAAAATGTTCTCCATATCGATATATGATGCTAAACGGAGACCAAGATAGAGAGAGAGGGCTGCCCCTTTGTTGGCTCTCTACCATTTAGATCGGAGAATTTATGGAGGAAATCCGGTTTTAAATTCCCAGAAACCACACGATTATATAGCCAAAGGGAATACGTCGCGTATAAAATCATCCCAAGCGCTGCTAATGTGGCTACTAAGCTATTTCTTTGGAAAGCTCCTACTAAGATGAGAAATTCCCCGATAAAGCTGCTAGTACCAGGTAAACTCATATTGGCCAAAGTGAAAAAGAAGAAAATGGTAGAGAAATTCGGCTAAGGGTCAAAGGTGTCTTATAACTTGAGTGATACAAAAATGATTTTTTTAGGTTAAGTTATAGTGGACAAATGCTAAAGTGACGAAAACTTCTTGTTATAAAACGAAAGATATGGGGCACCACGGGTATGTTTGACAAAAATTACCTGTAAGCTGTAAACTGTAAGACGTAACTGTAAAGCTAACTGTATTTTTTTTTAATAAAAGTATTTGGTAAATTAACTGTTAAATATAATTATAAGATGTAAAATGACATAAAAGGACATATCTATAACTCTAAACAAATATTTGGAGGGTATATAATTTAAAGTTTAACAGCTTCAAGATGTTTAAAAAGTTTCATGAATCAGCTTTTCATGTAAAAGTTATTTGTTTAAAATAAAATCTTAAAATTAATGTATCCAAATGGAGCTATTTATTTCAAAAAAGATTATTTTTTTAACAAAAAAATAACATCTCTGTAAAAATATCCCTGCCAAACCAGCCTTATTTAAGTGCTTCATTAAGACATTCTTAATGTTCAACTACCAAAAATAGAATAAGTGATTCATTAATGGTATAAAAGTAACCTTCCAGTGTGTTTACTAAATTAATACTCATTATATATAAAGTTTTATTTTTCAATTAAGAGACATTAAAGATGTGTAGGCTTATTTTTCTCTTCATTAAGAAAAAAGTAAACACCTCTTTATATGAATAAATCTTAGCCAAGAATTAACTAAATATTTAGAAAGAAAAAAATCAAAATATTTATTCCCAATATACTGAAATAAAATTCCTTTTAAAAGAAATTACTCCATTTTAACAAGGGCCCTTTATGGTAATATAACAATGACATTTTTCGTAATAATAAAGAAACAATAAATTTATAATCGTCCAAAAATATCGGTTTTCATCAAGGTTTGTTATTCTAAGAGCAGTAGGTATGGTGTTATCGGATAACACGTTATTGGTATGCCACATCAGCGCCACCTCATCTCCATCCAATAACACACCAATAACTAAAACACCCTCCTCTCATAACACACCACTAACATGTTAATGGGTCCCACAAAATACGCCACTAAAAATACTCACTCACTCACAATACACAAAATAAAAAATAAGAAAAAACACAAAAGAAATCAATGGCTTGAGCCATTTCACTAACTCAAATTCATTTGGCTCAACTTTGACATGTTGGCCGGTATGATGGCTCACGAATGACACGACGAATGACATATTAAATGGCTACCATACCTTATGCTCTAAGCATTACTTCAAACCTCCTTAAACAAAAAACAATAAAAATGCACAAAATATTTGCCAAAACTCACTTTTTGCGCGTGTCATCTATACCATAGTCTCAAATAACAAAACTCTTTTGAGATTGTCACTTTTTTAGGGACAACGCAATATTCTATATAATCCTTAGAGCATGGGGTATGGCAACGGAAGGGCTCGCCGTTTCCAACGTGGCATGCTCGCCACTGGCCGCCGCCCCTCGCCACGACACAAGGTGCCTTCGCCACCTCCCTTCTCGCCGTTACAACGACATAGATAACGACAAAACCATTTCAAGTTTACGTTTCGTATATTACCGTTTTAATTCAAACGGTCAGATTTTTTTATTTTTTTTTATTTTTTTTCTTTTTCAAACCCAAATACGGAGTATTACCCACTTACTCTATAAATAATACATATTTTTTACAAAAACATTCACACTTCTCATTCAAAAATATATTATCTTCATCATCTCAATCCACAACCAAAAATGTCCCAAGATCCAAACGAGATGTCGTTTATGAATCTCCTCAACTCGTCTTCGTCAAACCCGTCCACCCCATCGTCTCAAAGCTCAAACACTTCTTCGCAAGTCGGATTTCAACCTTTTCAATATCCAAGACAATCACCACCGCAATTCTATCCATCACAACCATCACAACCGCAATTCTATCCGTCACAACCACCACCAACGCAATTATATCCGTCACAACCACCACCAACGCAATTCTACGCTTCACAACAACATTACTTTGAATCACAATTCAAAGTACCTCAACCACCACCAACCGAAACACGTGAAGAACATCGTCAAGGAAAAAAACCGGCCAAAGCGGCAAAGAAAAAAAAGAAGGCCGTGGTGAACTTGGACGCGGACGACGAGGAGGAGGAGGAAGAAGAGGGTCGAACCACAATTCGTTGGACAAGCCAGGAAGAAAATTTTTTAGCCGAGTGTTGGGTCGAGGTATCCCAAAACGCCGCTATCGGTAATGACCGACTAAACGATGCGTTTTGGACTCAGATTTGGGAGGACTTCAAGGCTCGTAGTCCATAGCCTTATCGTACAAAAAATATGTGCACGGGTAAATGGACTCAGATAAACGGTGATTGCCAAAAGTTTAATGGTTTTTACAAGCATTTGCAGCATAGATCCGGGGAAAATGATGTTGATCACATTGAGAATGCAAGACTTGCTTTCACGTCTCTTACCGGGAAACAGTTTAATATGGTTCCGGCACGGAAGGTTTTGAGAGAATATCCCAAATGGGACGCGCCGGAGGGGATCAATGAAGATAATGTTAATACAAATAAATCGTAAAAACGTTTATTAATATTTTGCGATCTCTTTGTGTTTTGTTGATAACAAATGTAATGTTATCTTAAGTATAATTACAAGGATACATGTTATTTTTGTAAAGCATTTACATATAGCCATTTAAATACAAAAATGTAACAATTAAGCATTTGTTGTAATAGTTTATTAGGATGGGTAAAAACCATAACCCATGGACCATAACCCATGGATCATAACCCATACCCAAGTTGGCTAGATATAATGTATACTTAGATACATTGAATCTAAAGAAAACCCATGGACCAACCCATAACCCATGACCCATAACCAAAAAACCCATGGGCAAAGAGGAGCGGACCACAGATCCTTAGGATTACACTAGCCGGATCCCAAGTGGGAGGGATCCGTGGAACAGAGAAGAAATTTTCCTATAAATAGAGAGTCATTTCTTCATTCTAACTCACCCCTCTTCTTACTAAATCTCTCATACACTCTCATTCTCTTCTAACATATAGACCACTTGATTTAGAGAGTTGTTCTTCTTTCTTTCTATTTGTGATCCTCATATAGGTCCTTCTCTAAGGCGAGATCACGAGCATTCTACAAGTCATCCAAGCAAGGGGTCCTTGATTGATTTGTCACTCCGCAAGATTTCTGTAGCGAAGATCTTGTATTTGATATTTCACATATTTGTTGTGTAATAGTTGTGTTGGTTTTGTCCACCGTGCTACGGACTCGGTATCTAGCTTTGTACCGAAAAAAGTGTAAGCAACGTTGTGAAGGCTTCTCCGCCAAGTGAAGGAGTTTGTTGACATAGTGCTTGAACTCTCGAGTAGGTGACTCGGGGAGTGGAGTAGGGCAAGGAAGGTGACCTTGTAGCCGAACCACTATAAATCGGTTGTGTCATTTCTATCCCTTAACTTTATTTATTTGCTTGCATTATCATTAGATCTACACGTTCTCAACATCCATACGATTTCACATAATATCGAATCTAAAGTTTTTGAAATCAACTTTAAATCGGCAAAACTATTCAACCCCCCCTTCTAGTTTTCCACAATTGGCATCAAGAGCTAAGTTTATAAAAGTTTTAAAATAAAATTGTATTTTAAAAACTTTTCGATCACTATGGGTTCTGAAAATTATAAGGAAGGGCAATCTATGCAACGACCACCACTACTTGAAACTAATGGTTTTATATATTGGAAAAATAGATTCGAAACATATGTGAAGTCTAAAGATATTGATCTTTGGTACATTATTGTTGAAGGTGATTTTGAGGCTACCTCAAATGATGATAAAGGAAATTTAGTTCACATACCTCATGATAAACTAAATGATGAAATGAAGAAAAAGCTTTCTAAAAATAGTGAAGCAAAAATGGTTTTATATAATGCTTTACCGAAAAAGGAATTCGCAAGAATTTCTATGCTTAAAACCTCTAAAGAAATTTGGAATTCTTTAGTTGTAACTCATCAAGGCAACCAACAAGTTAAAAATAATAAAATTGATTTATTTGTTCAACAATATGAACAATTTTCAATATAGGATGAGGAAACTATAGATCATTCATTTGCTAACTTTAATACTATTATTACATCTTTACAAGCACTTGATGAATCTTTTTCTAGCCGTAACCATGTTAGGAGATATCTAATGGCACTTCCATCGAAGTGGAGATCCAAGGTGACGGCAATCGAAGAGTCAAAAGATTTGACAATCCTCACCCTCGATGAACTCATAGGCAACCTAAAAGTCTACGAGCTTGTCCTTGCTAAAGATTCCGAAGCCTCAAAGGTGAAAGTGAAACACAAATCTCTTGCCCTTAAAGCCAAAAAGGCTTCGAGCGATGAGGAGAACTCATCTTCGAGTAGTGACGACGAAGAGTACGCTAGGGCGATAAGGGACTTTAAAAAGTTCTTTAGAAGAAAGGGTAGATACGTCAAACAACCGTATGACGATAAGAAAGGCTTTCGGAAAAGCAAAGAGGACGAGAAGCCAAAGGATGATCGTACTTGCTTTAAGTGTGGGGACCCAAACCACTTTATTAGTAAGTGTCCCAAACGGGATGATCAAAAGGCGTTCGTGAGCGGCACGCGGGGAATGAGCGACGAGGAGGATGAAGAAATTTGTCTTATGGCAAATGACGAGGTATGTCTCGAATACTATAGTAGCTCATCACTTGATGACGACTCATTGCATAATGAATATGATAAACTATGCAATATTAGCTTAAAACTAGTTAACAAAAACAAGCTTTTAAAGAGTCAAAATAAACGTTTAGATAAAGAAGTCATAGAATTAAAAGCAAAACTAAAGCGTTTAGAGAAAGGTAAAATAGCAAGTGGTGAATGTGAACTTTGCGTTCAACTTCAAACACTAGTGGATCACTTAGATTCTAAAATTGTTAGAATGAGCACGAACACTTTAGATACAATACTCGATAGCGTTAAAACTGGTAACAATCAAAAGGGTCTAGGTAGTCAACAACTTGATCCATCAACTAGTGAAAGTAAAGAAACAAAATTTGTTAAAGAACTAGAAAAACCAGCCACTGTTGTGGCGGATCCCTCGGATCCCCTAAAAAGGGAACCGGCTAGTGTAGAAAAAGGGATCCGTGGATCTGCTGTAGCAAACATTAGCAATAATGTAGCTTCTTCATCAGAACTGAGTTTCTCATAGTTAATAGGAAGAAACCAAATCATGTCACCACTAGACAACCACCTCCAAAATATAATCCTACTTTTGCAAGAAACAAAGCTCCATCTTTTTCAAAACCTAACTCATTTAGGAGACCTAATAATGTTTACCCAAAAAGTAACCATCAAATGGGATGGAATCAAAACATGCACAACGGTTTTCCTTTTCAAAACTTTGCTCCATGGAATGCATACTCATCTTATCCATACATGTCTAACATGAATGGAATGTTTAACACTAATGGACCCATGAACAAATGGAGACCAAACTTTTGAGTTTATTATTGTGTTCGGTGTGCTTAAAGGTCGACCTAGACCCTGATGAATGGGTCAAGGATAGCGGGTGCACGAGGCACATGACCGGCAATAGGGATCTATTCTCCACATATGAATCCATTAATGGAGGTAATGTGGTGTTTGGAAATAGCAAAAGTAGAATCATCGGTAAAGGTACGATTTCTAACAAATCTCTAACCATTAACGATGTGTGTCACGTAGAAAACCTAAACTTTAATCTCTTAAGTATAGGACAAATATGTGATAAAAAGTGCAATTTACTTTTCACCGAAACCGGTAGTAAGATACTTAAAAATGGCATAACCATAGGAAGAGGAATTAGGAAACATGGAGTCTATGTCATTAAAATAGGTAATGAACCTAAAGACAAACTATGTCTTACCTCTATGGATGATACTTCGACCTTATGGCATCGAAGATTGGGTCACGCCAACATGCGACTTCTTCAATCGCTATCATCCAAAGATCTAGTAAGAGATCTACCTAAGTTAAAATATGAACATCATTTTTGTGATGCTTGTAATGTAGGAAAACAAGCTCATTCGAGTCATAAAGCTAAAAACATGGTGTCCACAACTAGGTGTCTAGAATTACTACATATGGATTTATTTGGTCCATCCGCTATCCAAAGTTATGGAGGCAACTACTATACTTTGGTAATAGTGGATGACTACTCTAGGTATACATGGACAAAATTTTTAAAGAACAAAACGGAAACCTTTAACTATTTTGAAATATTAAGCAAAAAGATCCAAAGACAACTAGGAAGACCCATAGTGTCTATTAGGACGGATCATGGTAGGGAATTCGATAATGAAGTGCAATTCGGAGCTTTTTGTGACGCTAATGGTATTACTCACAACTTCTCGGCTCCACGCACTCCACAATCGAATGGGGTAGTAGAAAGAAAGAATAGAACTCTACAAGAAATGAGTCGAACCATGCTTAATGAACAATCCATACCTCAAAAGTTTTGGTGTAATGCCGTTGATACTTCAACGTATACACTCAATCGAGTCTTGATTAGACCAATCTTAGGAAAAACTCCATATGAGTTACTTCGAGGCAAAAAGCCTACGTTAAATCACTTTAGAGTCTTTGGTAGTAAATGTTTTATTCTTAACACCAAAGATTACCTTACAAAATTTGATCCTAAATCAACCAAAGGTATCTTTTTAGGTTATTCGCCAAATAGCAAAGATTACGTCATATTAAACAAAGAAACAATGAAGGTAGAAGAGTCATTAAATATAAAATTTGATGAAAGTCCACCCAAACCCTCTCCACCTCTTGTCGATGACGAGATTATAGAAAGTGAAGCCATAGTAATAAAGAAAAAGATAAGTGAAGAAGAAGAACATCTAAGTGATGAAATAATAAACATTAAAGAGTCCAAAGATCACCCCGTAGATAAAGTCATAGGAAAACTAAACGAACGAACATTAAGGTCTCAAGTTCAAAACCAAAGTAGCTTGTTTTGTTTCGTTTCAACCTTAGAACCTAAGAATACACAAGAAGCCATAAAAGATGAAAGTTGGGTAATGGCTATGCAAGAAGAACTAAATCAATTTGTTTTTAATGATGTTTGGACACTTGTCCCTCCACCTAGTAATCAAACCATAATAGGAACCAAATGGGTTTATAAAAACAAATTAGATGCAAACGGAGTAGTGTCTAGGAACAAGGCTAGACTCGTTGCTCAAGGGTATAACCAACAAGAGGGAATAGACTTTGATGAGACCTACGCCCCCGTGGCTAGATTAGAGTCTATAAGAATACTTCTTGCGTATGCTTGTGCTAATGATCTAAAGCTTTATCAAATGCATGTCAAAAACGCTTTTCTAAATGGTTTCATAAATGAAGAAGTATAAGTAGCTCAACCTCCGGGCTTCAATGATTTTGAAAAACCCAAACATGTGTATAAATTAAAGAAAGCCCTTTATGGTCTTAAATAAGCTCCAAAAGCTTGGTATGATAGACTTAAGTCATTTCTAGTTAAACACAACTACACCATGGGGTTAGTTGACAACACACTTTTTACTAAGAAAAGAGAGTCATATATAATCATAGTACAAATATATGTAGATGATAATATTCGGATCCACTTTCAAGACATGTGTGATGATTTCTCTAAAATCATGCATGACGAGTTCGAGATGAGTATGATGGGAGAACTTAGTTTCTTTCTTGGTCTACAAATAAAACAAGTAGAAGATGGTATCTTCTTCAATCAATCTAAATACATCAAGGAGATATTAAAGAAATTCGGTCTAGAAGAGTCAAAACCAATTAGGACTCCAATGTCATCCGACACCAAACTCACAAAAGATGAAGACGGAGAATCCGTAGATAATACTAAATATCGTGGCATGATAGGTAGCCTTCTCTACCTCACGGCAAGTAGGCCGGATATCATGTTTAGTGTTTGCTTATGTGCTAGGTTTCAAGAAGACCCTAAAACATCACACCTAGAAGCCGTAAAAAGGATATTTAGATATATTAAGGGTACAACACAATTAGGATTATGGTATCCTAAGGGCACGGGAGTAGAAACAATTGTATATGCAGATTCTGACCATGCAGGTGATTACGTTGATAGAAAAAGTATAAGTGGGGTATGTACTTTTATGGGATGTTGTTTAACATCTTGGTTTTCTAAGAAACAAACGGCACTTGCAATATCAACAACCGAAGCCGAGTACGTCTCCGCGGGCAAAGCATGCCAACAAGAACTATGGATGAAACAAGCGTTAGTAGACTACGACATCCATCTAAGCGACATATCCATCCTATGTGACAACAAAGGTGCCATCGACTTAAGCAAGAATCCGGTATTGCATTCTCGCACAAAGCATATAGAGATTCGTCATCACTTCCTAAGAGACAATGTTCAAAAGGGGAACATATCTATTGAGAAGGTAGCATCCGAAGACAACATAGCCGACGTCCTCACCAAACCGTTGAAGCGGGAACAATTCAACCTACTTCGTCTTGGTCTTGGTCTAATGGAACAAACTTCGTAACTTATTTGACTCTACAAGGTATGTAAACACTAGCCTTCTTCTTTCTGAATCTAGGATTTCTATTTCGCACACAACTCACAAACAATACGGGAATTTTCAAAACCCAAGATGAGTTTTTCAACTTATAGTCTTCTTATTTTCTTTCAAAGAAAACCTACTTTCACAATGTTTTCTAAAAAGATGATACCTTCCCGTATCAATTTCACAAAAGCAATTTCTCACGTCTAGGAAAAATCGCTTTTTCATTGTTAATACAAAATAAAAACGCGTTTTCATTGCATCTCATGTCTTTTGAATGCTAAAGGGGACACATAACTAATATGTGTTTTCGGGTACATTCATTTAAGCAACAATGAATTATGAGCATTGATAACACAAAATTACGTACTCATGTACTAAATATGTGTTTTCGGGTTATCTCAATAGGATGGTTTTATACTTCTAGTTTATTTTTTTTTCTTTTTAGAAGTCAAGATAACCGAAACTCCAAATAGTTTGCATATAGGCACACACTAGGCAAAAATGTTTCCAAAAAGGAAAATTTTGTGCTGCCTGAAACACCAGACCCACAGATCCCAGCCTTTATGGGACGGATCCTCAAGGGAAGGATCCGTGGGATCCGTGTAACGTAAGTTGTTTTCAACTTCTATTTTTTCACTTTGGATGAAAAATCCACATTTGTTTCATTTTGGGAGTATGCTCTTTAATGCTTGTGTTCTCATGATCACATGCCTTGAATTCATATCTAATCATTAGATTTTAATCCACATTTTGGGTCAAGCATTCATTACAATGATTTGTTTTTCTATATATATAACTCCCAAAATGCTTGCATACTCCATCTCCTTCTCACAAACACACTTCATCATGTCATCCAAAAACCCTTTAGGAGAATCATCTAGTACAAACAATCATGATATCCAAACCTTTGTACTTCCACCATCCAAAATACCACAATCAAATGCTAGGATATCCGCACTGATTAGTATCCGATCTTGTTGTTTAGCAAAACCAACCTCAAATGGTTCATCCTCAACAAATAACTCACCACAAGATGCTTCCATTATAGCACCACCCTCATCACCAACAAGTACACCAACTTCATCACCACCTAAAATAACTCTTTTGGAACTCCTTAAGACTCCAACAAGATCTAACCAACCTAAAGAAAAAGAATTAGTCTTTTCAACACCCCCCACATCTCCAAATACTATATTTCAAGATCTTGAAACATCACCACCATTAGCTCCCATCACATTACAAGAATATCTAGGTTCTTTTCCACCACCATTTACAAACATTCCGGATATTGATCCACATTTTCCTATTTTTCCACCACAACTTCCGCATAACTCAAATCAAGACAACCCGGAAAACTTCCGCACACTTTACCCACATCATTTACATTGTGAACATTGCCAATCCACTAGGGAAATTGCAATAGAAGTTAGGGAAGAAATGCGTTTCATACTCAATCTCATCCTTGATCGCATCAATACCATTACTCATCAAAACCTCCATCCATAACCTTATGCAAGCATGGAAGGAATCACTACTACTATTTTTTTTTCTTTTAAGTATTATTTTTCTTTTGAAGTCATTTTCAAGAACAAGTCTTGTTCTTATTTTTACATGCTTGTAAGTGGCATACACACCACTACAATTTGTTGTTTTATTACAAGGCCTTGTTTGCATACCTTGGCTCCCAATCTTGATTCTCGGCAACCACAAGATTATATAAGCATGTTACTAACCTTTCTTTTTGTAGGATTTTTATTTTTCTTCACTTGACGCCCCAAACAAGGGGGAGCTACCGTCAAGGGGGAGTTAGGAGTTTGTTTATTTCTTCCAAGGGTTAACTTTTTGTTTCGACAAAAAGGGGAGAAGAAGTAAAACTTAGGGGCTTTCAAAACTTGCATCTATTCTTAAGTTTTACTCATCATAACATTATGTTTTGTCATCAACACAAAAGGGGAGATTGTTAATACAAATAAACCGTAAAAACGTTTATTAATATTTTGCGATCTCTTTGTGTTTTGTTGATAACAAATGTAATGTTATCTTAAGTATAATTATAAGGATACATGTTATTTTTGTAAAGCATTTACATATAGCCATTTAAATACAAAATGTAATAATTAAGCATTTGTTGTAATAGTTTATTAGGATGGGTAAAAACCATAACCCATGGATTATATCCCATACCCAAGTTGGCTAGATACAATGTATACTTAGATACATTGAATCTAAAGAAAACCCATGGACCAACCCATAACCCATGACCCATAACCAAAAAACCCATGGGCAAAGAGGAGCGGACCACGGATCCTTAGGATTACACTAGCCGGATCCCAAGTGGGAGGGATCCGTGGGATCCGTGGAACAGAGAATAAATTTGCCTATAAATAGAGAGCCATTTCTTCATTCTAACTCACCCCTCTTCTTACTAAATCTCTCATACACTCTCATTCTCTTCTAACATATAGATCACTTGATCTAGAGAGTTGTTCTTCTTTCTTTCTATTTGTGATCCTCATATAGGTCCTTCTCTAAGAAGAGATCACGAGCATTCTACAAGTCATCCAAGCAAGGGGTCCTTGATTGATTTGTCACTCGCAAGATTTCATAGCGAAGATCTTGTATTTGATATTTCACATATTTGTTGTGTAATAGTTGTGTTGGTTTGGTCCACCGTGCTACGGACTCGGTATCTAGCTTTGTACCGGAAAAAGTGTAAGCAACGTTGTGAAGGCTTCTCCGCCAAGTGAAGGAGTTTGTTGACATAGTGCTTGAACTCTCGAGTAAGTGACTCGGGGAGTGGAGTAGGGCAAGGAAGGTGACCTTGTAGCCGAACCACTATAAATCGGTTGTGTCATTTCTATCCCTTAACTTTATTTATTTGCTTGCATTATCATTAGATCTACACGTTCTCAACATCCATACGATTTCACATAATATCGAATCTAAAGTTTTTGAAATCAACTTTAAATCGGCAAAACTATTCAACCCCCCTTTCTAGTTTTCCACAGATAATATCGCCGAATTATTCGGCCCTGATCCAAGAGCTCGTCCAGCAGGCAAGCCTCGACTGGCAAAAAAATCTAAATCAGTGGAGTCGTCAACGAGCACCGGGGGGAGTCAATCGGATGCTATTGCGGAAGCTTTGGCTCAAGAGTATAAACGAAAGTCCGAGAAGTTCTGAGGCAGGATTGCGAAAGAAAAGTCACTCCAAGAGTCTAGAATTGGAGTTTCTCATGCATGATATTGAAAATTGCGGGAGAAAGAACGATCCTCAAGAAGAAACAAGACGAATTGATAACAAAATACTACAAATGAAGTTGTATTATTTAAGTTTCGTATGGTTTTTATTTTCCGTATGTTTTTTATTTTTCAGTATGTTTTTTAATTTTTAGTATGTTTTATTTTTTATTTTCCAGTATTGTAGTTGTATTTTTATTTAAGTGAATTGAATGAAATTTATTTTGTTTGAAAAATATGGAAAAGAAAAAGAAAGAGGTGGTGGGCCTAAATGAAAGAAGTGAGTACAAATTGAGGGTATTTTTAAATGAGTATGTTGGAGTGATGTGGAGGTGAGGTGACACACGTGAGGCCCTACCCCATGCTCTTAATACCCGTTGAAATCTAAGTTTGCAATTTAGGTCTGGTTGCTAGGTTTGATTTGACGGGTTCAAATACCTCAACTCACCCCGACCTGTTTATTAATCGTATCGAAAAGTTTACCTCTTAGGGTGGTGGCATGTAGCCGCCACCCATGGCTATCGTGTAAAAGCTCAAGCGGCATGAAGCGAATCTGTCAACGGCAAAATATGTCAATTGCATTCTTTTTAAAAAATTCCATTTTCAATTTCATCTCTATTTAAACACAACCATTTCACATACTTTTTACAACAAAAAAAATCAAAACTTTTACTCAAGCATATCACCAAAAATAATGAATTCATCTTCATCTTCATCTTCATCATCGGAGTTTTCCTCCGAAGTCTTCATCGAATCAACGGTTCTACCATGTCAACCTTTTAGCAATGGATGCCCCGAACTGCAAGCTCAAGCAATACCGGGGGTATATCGAATGAATAAGCCCAAGAAAATCTAATGAATACTATTTGTTGAAAACCCAGGTTTCCGCCAATGTTTTTCATGAAAGATTTCAATGAATAGAAGCTTGTTCGTAAAATTGTTGGTGATATTTGTCGAATGGTTTCAAGAAGGCTAGTTTCACGGCGTTACAAAATGCACATCGGCCATTCGACAACTAGCAACGTGGACCTTAGATATGATGACTACCTACGAAGAACATGAGGTTATTTTTAAAATGTTTGTGTTTCTAATAACTTGTTACTCGAAAACATCCGTTTATGACCGGTTCATAATGGATCAGTCGTCGTAGGTTTATGACGAATGTACGGAGTTACTCGAAAACATCCATAACCGTCTCGATATGATCTTACGCATGTAGCTCAAAACTTACCACACCTTGCGACTAGTGTTTTTTTTCTTTTAAGTATTATTTCCTTTTTATGTAATTTTCTTTTAAGTATTTTGTAATTTCTTTTAAGTAATAATAATAATAATGTGTTTTATTATTGTTTGATATAATTTTAATTAAAAAAAAAAAAAAAAAATTGATATTGAATGAGGAGATTTACCTCTTATATGAACACGTTCATCAAACGAATTAGTTGCGTTAACCCGTTTATAACTTAAATATGTTTAAAGGGACATAGTAAATATCATAAGGTGCATCTTTGAGCATATCTGCAACGCGATAAGTATTTGGGCAAAAATATATAAAAATCAATGATAAATCATAAGATATAAACACACAATAGTCAGCTTTATTTTAATGAAACAAAATACAAAACATTTAACACATAATGTTTTTAATTGAGTTGGTGAGTTGGAATTGTGTAAAAAATCTCAACCAAAACCTAACACATTTTTTAAAGAGTTTAGTCGTGTTGACCCATTTACATCCACGACTTATTTAATTTCAAAACTGACATGTTTTATCTTTTTATTCATATCAGGTTGTATCATATGTCGTATTAAAAATTGTCACCCCAACCAAAATGTTACATGATATGCATGATATCGGAGGTACACATCATAAAATGATACTTCATCCGTTTATAAATAATTGTCATGTTTGACCTTTTTAAGCTTTTTCTTTCTTTCTTTTTTTTTTTTTTTTTTTTTCAATTTTTACCATAAACATTTTCTTTTGTGTTATATAATACTTAATACAAAATATGTGAATGGCTAAGGGTTTTGAATGTATTTTTATTGGTATAATTTTTATCAAGTATAATTAAAGGTGGCAATTTATCCTCATTTTGTTTTTAAAATGAGCATGTATGGCCTATTTTAAAGTTAAATGAGCATTAACGAGTACATATTTTATCTGAATTAGAGAACATTATAATTATTTTAAAGAAAAAATTTATAGATATAATATATTTAATTTTTAAAATATAAATAAGATATTACGTTTGAGGAATTTATTTTGTCGTTTTTTGTTTTTTTCTAAAACGATTCGTATAGTATGAGTCCGTTTGATCCATACCGTTTAAGCCCGTACCTATTTATGCCCGCTCGTTTGAACCGTGGCCCGTACTCGTCTGACCCGTCTGTTTTGCCGCCTCTATATAACATGACAAAAATATTTAAAGTTAAAGTTTAAAGTTAAAAAAAAAAAAAAAAAAAAAAAAGAAAAAAACTCTGACAAATTAAAACAAGACAATTATTTTAAAAAGGTAAATGACAACTCATCACACATTCATACCCCATTTACTTCCTATTACTATATATAGTAAAAGGCGGGGAAGAAAACAGTAACAAGCCAACACATTAAATGCAAACTTTTTCAACTTGGTAGAAATAGTCCCTTATGTTTAAGTGGCGCTGCAAAATTAGTCTTGCGGCATTAATTGCTATCTATAGCAATCTGGCAAAAATAGTCCTTAAGGTTTAAGCGGCGTTGGAAGGTAAGTCCTGTAGCAAACATTAATTAACAAGCCAACACATTAAATGCAAACTTTCCCAACTTGGCAGAAATAGTCCATGATGTTTAAGTGGCGCTGCAAAATTAGTCCTGCGGCATTAATTGCTATCTATAGCAATCTGGCAAAAATAGTCCTTAAGGTTTAAGCGACGTTGCAAAGTAAGTCCTATAGAATTAATTGCTAACTATAGCAACTTGGCAAAATTAGTCCCTAAGATTTAAGTGTCGCTACAAAGTAAGTCCTTTGAAGCCAATTCCGCTGCATCGCGCGGGTTCCCACACTCGTTTACTTCGAAAATCAAATTATATTTAGCCATTATCTACTTTCTATTTCATACCAATATTTTTATTTAGGGAAAATATTAGCTACAATTAATTGTAGCCAATTGGCTACAATTTTGTACTAAAACTGTGGGTCCCTGATTATTTTTGTGGGTCTTGATTTTTTTCTGTGGGTCCCTGAATCATTGATAGTGTATTTTTTATGAATGATTGTAGCCAATTGGCTACAAAAATTGTAGCCAAGTTATCCCCTTTTATTTATTACTCCGTAAAAGTCATCACATATATTGATATATATACCAAACTAAGCGTTTTGACCGCTAGATAATTACGGAGCGAGAGAGCAGAAGAAATATTCTATAATAAAAATCACCATTTTCATTCCATTATTCTAAAGATTCACTCTCACAGAATCATCATCATCATCATCATCAAGGTACGCTTATTTTCTTTCACTCTTGTTACAATTCTTGTTTCAGTTTTATAAATATTGTATTCTTCTTTGCTATAAGGTAGTTCAGTTTTATGTGATGAATTGATTTTTTTTAAGGAGATTAATTCTATATAAAAAAGGTTTTTTTGTTTATGGGGTTTTGTTTATTTGCTTATTTATGATGAATTGATAATTTTGGTTATCTTTTTTATATGTTATTGATATCTATAAAAAAGGTTCCTTGTTTGTGGGTTTTTGTTTAATTGTATATATATGAATAATTGATGTTTTTTTTTTTTTGTGTAGTTGGAAAGGGGTTTTGGAGTGAGGTGTTAGGCTGAAAAAGAGTAAGAAGGAGTTGATTTATGTCGACAAGTTCATTGGCTGTGATTGGAGCTCAAGTGAAGCTCTGGAATACGTTTTTACCACTCATTTTGTTGTCACTCTGCTGCTGTTGTTATACTCAGCAGAGTGTCGTTTCTTGTTCGAAAACAGGGTCGATGCGTTTGAGGCCTAAAAGGTATACAAAAAGATCCTTAATTTGTTGTTGTGGTATGTTTGTGTTTGGTTTTTTGTTAGGTAAAATGTTGGATATGTTTGTGTTTTTTGTAGGACTTGTTCTGGATTCGAGTGTTTTGGGAGTTTTCCTATACGATCTTTATATAATTACCAATCTTTTTGACAAAAATATTTGGGTACTTTTAAGTTTTTACTTTCTGTGATATTTGTTGGGGTTTAAGAGGATTTGAAAATGTCTTATTTTCCGGAGCAGTTGGATGAAAAACCAGAAATCGTTTGTAACAAAAAATCGAAAAGAAGAGGAAAAGTAGCCCCGAGGCCCCCAACTGAACAAAACAATCAGATGAGAACTGTTCGGATCACTTTACATGATCCGGATATGACTGATGATTCGTCTGATGATGAGGCAAATAAGAAACCTAAATCTAAAACAATTGTTCGGGAAGTTAAGATTCCAATGGTTAAGTTGTCGGATACATATGGTTCTTTTCAAAATAGTAACAACGGGGCGATATATTTGGGGAAAAAGCGAAGGGTTTTGACTAGAACTTCGAGTCAACCCCAGATGACGGTACTTTCAAACGGTGTTAAGAAATATAGAGGTGTTAGACAAAGAAAATGGGGGAAATTTGCTGCGGAAATTCGTAACCCTTTTGAAGGTAGGCGTGTTTGGCTTGGTACATTCAGTACTGCAGAGGAAGCGTCTAAAGTTTATGAAAACAAGAAACTCGAGTTTGATAGAATGTCGGTATCTTTAACGGGTTGTGTTAGGAGAAACATTCAGAAGAAAAACAAGAGGAAATCTATGGTTCTGGGTTCTTCTGATCGGCAAAAACAAGCGGTTTCTGAAGAATCAGTTGGTGTAATTCCACACTCGTCACCATCATCTGTTCTTGAAACACAGTCATCTTTGGTTTCAAGAATATTTGAAAACAATGAAATAAAGATTGAATCTTGTTCTACTATCAACAATGCAATTGATGAAGAGTTGTTGCCTGATATTGGGTTTATGGACCCAGTTGATGATGAGATGACATTAGGCGAAATTGGGAAAGATTTGGACTTTGGATCGGAACTTGGTCCGCTGTTTCTTGATAGTTTTGGTCCGTTTGACGGGTTTGGGAATGCTGATAATTTTAACCTTTCTGGGTTTGATGAGAATTTGTCTAGTGATCTACCGGATTGGGGTCTTGGTGAGGATCTTGGTGAGGATCTTGGTGAGCTAAACAACGAAGAACTTGCTTGGATCAACAACACATTGAAGTTGGATGAGCCGCTTACAGGCGAGCAACCACAGCAACAACAAGCATCACCCAAGAGTTTCGCAGCTAGTATCTAAATGTTATTCTAGTCGAAGTAATCATGTTAGTAGTTGTTATTTGCTGAAGTTTATAACATAATGTTTTGAGGCAAAAAATAATTTTAATTTATGATGGTATGGTATTACTGGTTAAAGTAAGTTTGCTAAGATTAAAATCCTCATTGTACTTCTTAAGCCAGTTTTTAATTTTGAAATGTTTGTCTATCATGTTGTATTTGGGAACGCTGACGCAGTTTTTTCTGGACTTCGGCTTGACGCTTCAAGATAAATATTATACTTGGGCACTTGGCCAACATAACTCGTTCAAAACTTTTTAAAGGTTTTTTTTATTCTTTGATTTAGTCCTTTCAGTATCATGCATGTTTTTATTTCTTTTAAACGGTGGCTTATGTTTTCTTTTCACTAATATACTTGTGATTTGGAAATATGACCATGTGATCACTTATATTATTATGAAGTCAAACGCACAAGATGAACTTTTGCGTGTTTCTGGTGTCATAAGGTAGTGCCTTATGGAATTTACAGAGGATAACAACCAATGTTTTTGGACTCCATGGGACACAGTACTTTCCGAAGATTTTGACTGCACGCTTAACTCAAAATTCGTAAATGAGCCAATTGCAACTCCATATGGACACACTTTTGGTCTCTCTTGCTTCTTTCAATCAATGAACCATGGTTGCTCTCTTTTCTTCTCTTTTTCATAATTATATATCCATTTTGTTTGAGTTATTTATTCTCTTTTCTGTCTCTTGGATGAATGCTAGAGAACATATGTCCTTTATGCCGAACAATTCTGCTTATCAGTCTTAGAGCATCTATTATGATGGTTTATAAATAGGTTTATAATATGATGAAGAGGTTAATATTGTTATTAACCATAGTGAAAGCTATCTCATGCTTATTTGGCATAAAAAGGTCTAAAATCTTAAACCTCTTCACAATTTAATGTGTTTTAGATATATGTGATGTTTATAAAACTTTAAGAAGTTTATGTATAGTGGAAATAGGTTTATACAATCAAAAGGTTTAAAAGTTAATGACATTGATCAATTATAAACTTTTATAAAAGTCTACCATAATGGACGCCCTTAGAACTTATGCATATATTTGGGGGGAAATGATATATACTTTTCCAAGCAAGTAATTGCCTGCTTTCCTTTGAAAAAAACGGGGAACATGTATATATGATATAATGAAGGGGCATGATTGTATATTTTTTAAAATTTTTTAGTTTTTTACAAAGGAAGGCAATTGTCTGCTTGGTAAAACAGGTATCATTTTCTCATATTTAGGTGAGTTTATTTCCATGCGACAGTATTTTATGATTTTATCAACTGTTTATTCCTGTGAGAATTTACGTTGTTTCTTTAGACTGAACGTTATATACGAAAGACTAAATAGTAAAAACCTTTGAAAAATTATAAAGAGTTATTAAACCCAATAATGAGTTTCTTGATTTTGAAGCAAAGTTAACGCAAGGAGTATTGTATTCGATAACACTTCGTGTTTGATAAGAGCACTAGGTATCATCACTAGCCAAAAGTCTGTCATATCAGCGTCACATCATCTCCTTCCGATAATACCGTGCTTTTTAGTATTTTCAAGAGAAGAAAGTAAAAGGAAGGTAAGGTAAGGAAACCAAAGTTTTTTTGTGTTCTCAAGAATATTTGAAGAAGGGAAAGTAGGTAGATGGAAAGAAAGTGACAGGTGAGTGGGTTTTTTTTGAGGGAATCAAACAATGCAAACTCATTTTGTGGAGGTGTTTTGTGAAAGTTTTTTGTAGGTTTAGCAAAACTCTTTTTTGAGGTCAAAACCAACCGCCCAAAATTGGGCAGTTTATAAAGGAAACCATGTATAAAACGAACCAGTAAATGATCAAATTACCCTCCTCTTGTCCACATCTATTTCATCTTTTTCTTTACCCAGGTTTGAGATTTCATTTTCATTGATACAAATACAGTATATGCTTACCCTTTCACTTTTAAGACCAATATTGACTCATGGTGGGTATTTCGATTTAATATTTGATAAAATGATTAAACTGGAAAGTTTGTTTTCAAATCTAGATTTCTTTCAAGAACGATGCTTCTGTTGCTAAAATTTAGACTTCATTTTTTAAAAAGAATTATGTATGAGTTGTTCATGTATATATATTGCCATGTTTAACTGGGCAAAGGAATTATATATAATTTTGTTCATATATATTTTAAAGGGTATCTTTGTAAATATGTACCCAACTCATTGACAACACTCGCTTCCTAGCTTACCAATTGTCCGTCTGTCCTTCCTCTCCACTCCCCTTCTCTACTCCCCGTTACTTTACCTTTCTTTCCTCTTCAAATTTTACTTTACCTTTCTTTCCTCTTCAAATTTAACTAAAAGACCGTTCCTCCATAATACACTAATAACCAATATTTTAAAACTCGGGTTTTTAATTTGACCGCCGGGTCAAACCCGTTTTATGCCAAATGAAAAAATTACCCATATTTGAATTGTTCGTACAGAAAAAACGTATCACACTTCCAGTTTCCAAAATAATAACAATACAATGGGTGTGTTTGGCAGCGAGCATAAATGAAGCAATTAGCATTTAGCATTTAGCGTTTTTGAAAAAAACTTGTTTAGAATGATTGGCAGTTAGCATTTATAAGAAAAAAACGCTAAAAGCTAAATGCTCTTTGAATAAGCATTTAACATTTAGTATTATGCCATTTCACACAATAAAATTACGGCTACAACTATTGTACCAAACACTTTTATAAATTAAGCACTCGCGCTAGCGCTACGCTAATTGCTTTTGCAAAGCGCTACTAGGGGTGGCAATTGGTCGGGTTCGGGTTGTCGGGTTGGCCGAAAATCCCAACCCAAACCTGACCCATTTAAATCATCGGGTCAGCTATGTCAACCCTAACTTGTTTAGACATAACCCGAACCTAACCCATTTAACCCGTATATATACTTGGGTTGGCGGGTTAAATAGGTTACACGAGTTGAATATGTTAAACGGGTTGAATCGGTTCAGTGGGTCTTGGGTTGACCCATTTAACTCTTTTTATATACAAAAGTTGACACATTACCCGAGTTAAACAGGTTAAACATGTTGTTGGGTTGACCTGTTTAACACATTTGACTCGCATAATAAAATATAAATAATTTTGAGTTTATGAAAAAAATCTTAAACGGGTTGGCGGGTCGACCCGCTTATTTTATTCTCAACCCGAACCTGACTTGTTTGATAAACGGGTTAGATAGGTCGACCCAAACCTGACCCGAAATCTATTTAGCACAACCCGAACCTGTTAATTTTCGTGTCGGTTTCAAGTCGGGTTTCGTGTCGGGTCAAAAATTGCCACACCTAACTGCTACTGCTAGTTTCACCAAACATACCCAATATCAGACAAGTTTGTATTCATATATTGTTTTCAAACATCCAACAATAACAGTTGGGTAAATTATTTTTATAGTTTATAGAAATACTGACTCATTTCAATAAGCACAATTTAAAAAGTATATTTGACTACATGCTATAGATGTCATCTAGGGGTGAGCATGACCTGACTCGACCAAAACCGACCCGAACCGAAAACCAAAAAGGAAAAGACTCAAACCGAAAACTGAACCGAAAAATATATATCAAAACCGAAACCGAACCGAATAACTCGGTCCGGGTCGGTTTTCGAGCCGAAAAAACCGACAAAAACCGAATCGACCCGAAACCGAATCGAAACCGAAATAAATATACAAAACCGAAACCGAAACTGAACCGAAAAAAGTCGGATCGGTTCGGTTCGGTACGGTTTCGGTCGGTTTGTCGGTTCGGGTCGGTTTTCGGGTGTATTTGCTCAGCCCTAATGTCATCAAACTGGATCACCACAACTTGGTTGGCTTATCAAGGCATCACCTCAAACCTACATCTGAATATTTCTTTCTTCTTATTCCACATTTTTTTTTACCAAAACACAAACTCTTTCATAAACTTCCTCACCCAGATATTGATCCGGTGATTCCCATTTTCAACCATCACCACCACGTCATGTTACTCTATGCTAAAGTACAAAAATTGAAAGTGTTGTCGGTCTATAACAATATTAGAAAGCGTAATGCTCAATTATGCAAACAACAATGTCCGAATACATCATCTGTTACATCAATCTCTTTATGTTTCTTTCATATAAGCCTTGACCTGGCCGGTTTTACAAAACTGGGTCGACCCAGGTCATAAGAAACCCGCCGGTTTAATCCGGTTCCGAAACAACCAAAAACCCATTTACCTCCGGCCTGGTCTCCCAACTGGTTCCCGGTTGAACCGGCCGGGTCGACCCGGGTTTAAAACATTGCTAATAACATCATCTGTAGGCCTCACAAAATACCCCACCAAATATACTCACTCACTCACTAAAAAAAAAAATCACAAATGTCGTGAGCCATTCAAATGGCTGAGCGATGTTTGGCTTGCGAATGGCGAAAGTGACGGTAAGGCAATGGCGTGTTATTGGTTTTGAAATGGACGAATGACGCTTGCCACATAAGCCCATACCGTGTGCTATAAGAAGGTATACAGATTAATCAGTAACACAAAAATGATTTTAGGAAATAGTGAAATAGTGATTGATCGTAAGATAATACCACATTGGTTTTGATTAATAATTTACATAATTAAGTTCATTTTTTTTACCAAACATGAGAATCATTTTTAAACGCCATTCTTTTATTAGATTCCGTTTTGTATCAAACAGCTGAATTAATTCTTATTCTTTTATATATTTCTATTCTTTTCAATTCCATCTATTGAAGCAATTCTATTGTTTAGGATTTATTCCTACCAAATATTGGGTTAATCTCAATCCGCTGTAAAGCAGTTACAAGTTAGTTAGGAAGTTAGTTATGAAAGTTAGTTATATGGCAGTTACAAAACGAAGGGATATGACTGTTGGACCAAATGAACCAACACAACTCTTTATTCGTACCCTTTTGTCATGTATAAATAGATAGCATATGTATTCGAATAGAAATGATGAAAAATTTATATTACTTAGCATTTCAAGTAAAGTTCAAATCATTTCTTTGTGTTTTGGTATATTTTGACCAGGTTATAAATCATAGATCCATTGAAACAGGCCAATAATTGGTATCAGAGCAGGTTTAATAGTTTTAACCAAATCATCATATACCAAGTTTTTTTTTTCATCCCTGTTTTTGAATCGAAACATTTTTTTTGGAAAACTTTTTGCAAAACCATTCGAACATACGAAATCAAAAGGATATCATTTTCAGTGTGTTTTTTTATTAAATCCTATAAAGAGAATCCGTTTTTTGTCACCAAGGGATAAATCACAAAGTGATTAATCAACCGGCATAAAAAAGGTTCATCTTTTATTTTTGCAAAAAAAAAAAAAAAAAAAAAGAACCAAACCTAGTACCATAATCATCAGGATTGGACTCGGTTACACAATCGGTATCTAATCGATTCAAAACAAAGGAAAAAAATACCAAATTCCAGATAACACAAAAGTCATCTAGGGGCAGAAATCAATTGATTCATAAAAACAAGGAACAAACACACATGTTTTTCCGAAGAATCAAACTGAGCACCCGTAATTGAATCACCACTTGATTCAATTGATACACGGTAGAAAAATCCCAAATTGAACGAAAACCTAATTTCGCATGAGAGGGATTACACGCGTCGAGAAAAGAACACTTCAACCGTGAAGAAGACGTGGTTAACCAAGCCAAATACTCGGCGGTAAACCATTAAACTCAGAAGCAGTTTTAGTCTCAAGAAAGAAGAGACGTTTTATTTATCTCAGAAGAGATAAGAAGCCAAAAGAGGCGCAACAAAAGTTATCAGGGTATCACAAAGCAAAACAGGGCTACGGGGTTTATAATTACCCCCAGGTTTCAATATTTACAAAACCACTCTTCCACTTTCGTTTTTTTGATATAGTATATATTAAGTTTTGATATATATTGTATAGTTTATTTTAGATAAGTTACTTTTCTTAGTTTTATGTTATTATCTTTTCGAGGTTTTGAAATATAATAACCTAGTGATTACACTACTTATTATATTGTTAGAAATAATTTTTAAGAAGTAATTAACTTTAGGTTATTGATAACATCAAATAGTCCTGAGTTTCTAAGCATTAATTTCCCCCTTTATCATCACATTTTGAATATATTATTAGTATTAACTTCCTTATTCCTTTATATTTCATTTCAGGACGCATTGGAAGCAACGAAGCTACTATTGGACATTCTCATGACATATTACGACGTAACCATGTAACGCAGTTACGACGCAACTGAAGATCTCGATGACTACGGCGTAATCCTTAGATATTAACTTCCTTATTCCTTTATATTTCATTTCAGGACGCATTGGAAGCAACGAAGCTACTATTGGACATTCTCATGACATATTACGACGTAACCAAACTACGGCGTAGCCTCAGCTCAAGATACGCCGTAACTATAGCTTACACTGGAATTTTGTAACTACGGCGTAACACCGAACAAAGTTACGCCGTAGCGAATGGATAAGCACTGAAGATTGAAGAAAGTTACGGCGTAACTACCTAATAGGTTACGCCGTAACTATTTTGAAGCCTATAAATAATCAACGATTTCATCAGTATCAGGTATCTCTCCTTTCCCAAACCTTCTAGGGTTTGGGGATATCAAAACACATAAGAAGAAGCATGGTTTAGGAGCATGAATAACGAAGTTCTCGTTTACGATTTCTTTTGTATTCGAGTTTGGATTCTTTTTATATTTTTCTAGATCTTATATTATGAATTCTTGCTATTAATTAAAGCTTGCATTTATGTTATTATTATTCTCTACAATTCTTTATAGACATTTGCTAGTCTTTTCATAGATCGCTAGCCTTAGTAGTGTTATAAGCTTGGTAGTGTCTAAAGGGCTGGGAGATATGACCAACTGACCCCAGTCTAATAGATAGCGAAGTATGGGAGGAATTGGCCATAGTACGACCACTCTTCGTGCGCGAATCGACCAAAGGATCACTTATCAAGTAGAGGTACTTAAGAGGTTAGGGGGAATCTAAGTTCCTAACGGCCGGGTTCCCACCGTCTAGATCTAGTAGATATGGTGCTTAATGACTGCTATTAGGTTGTCGAATGATCCCGGGTGACCTGCTCATCTTGGTGAGGAACCTAAAAACCATAGGCCATGACGAATCGACCAAAGGAGTCTGGTGATAATTAACCACTATATTGAATCTTAGTATATGGATTCAATTCATATTTTTTTTCTTTATTAAGCTTCGTTTATCCTTCTCTTTACCTAAATTTTTGGTGTATGTGTAAGTAGAATAATTACACACCTATCAAATACATCAGTTTTGTCTACCATATATTACCTATGTTTTATCTAATCAACTTAGTTCTTTTTAAGGTCACAGCTCTCTTGGGACGATACTCGGATTTACCTAAGGCTTTACTACATCTGATCGGGTACTCTGCCCGTTAGTATGTGTTTATCCTAAGTTATTCAAGTTTTATAAATATTAAAAGCAGGATGAAATAGCACATCACTTTTGGCGCCCGGGAGCTTAATGTAAAGATCTAAGGTATTTTATTTTCACCTCATTAAGAGATTTAAGCATTCCCACAAGGTACGTTTTTAATCTCTCCTATTGCAATATTATATAATTAGTATTCGGACGCTATTAGTTACGGCGTAACTATTTCATCTAGTTACGACGTAACCTTACTGCAATTTAACAAAATAAAAATCTTTTGACTTATTAGTTACAACGTAACCTCCCTCGTAAGTTACGACGTAACCACTATAGAATCGGATTTAATAAAAAAAAATCTGACCTTTGACTAAAATTAATTACGGCGTAACCAGTAATAGGATTACGACGTAACCCTTTCACACCTTATCATATTTCTTAAAAAATATTAATTACGGCGTAACTAACTTAACTAATTACGCCGTAACTATTGTAGCGGTATAAAAACCTTCCTGAATAAAAATTAGGTTTTACACACAAATTCACCGCCCTCACAAACAGTAAAAATTTTTCTCTCTAAATTTTTTTTCATCGATATCACTTCATCTAATCCATCTTCATGGCCGGTAAGACCTATTTTCACTCTTTTTGATTTAGTTCTTTTGATTATTTTAATTAGGGTTTAATTTTAATATTTTAGGGTTCTTGCCCATTCGAATTAATTATTGATGTTGGAATGATTAATTGATTGTTTTGATATTTCCCCCATGTTATTTTGATTCGTGTCCTAGTTCTACGGGTTGATTTGGATGTTATTAAAATAAGGTTTTAGGTCAAGCGCAAACTTGGTGGGTTAGGCACGATCCCTCAGCACTAGTAGGTTAAAAATATATCTAAACTTTTTCACCCTGGATAAAAATTGGTGGTTCCGGCGTAATCTATTGCGTAATTGATTTATCTGAGGTGCTGAGTTTCTGGGGAAGTTACGGCATAACTTGGGATTTAGTTATGCCGTAACCTTTATATCTGCAATTACGGCGTAGCAGTTTGTCATAGCTATGCCGTAACTATTGAAATTTTCTTATTACGGCGTAATTCTTATCTTTAGTTACGCCGTAACTTCACTTCAGTAAGATCTTCACTTACTGTTTCTTATCATATTTTCAGGTGCAAACAATCCCACAGACTGGCCTAGATTTTTAGCACACCCCAATGCTGGTATTAGGCAACTGTGCGTGGAGGAATATGAGAAATTAATGGCAAAAGATATCAGTCAACCAGAGGCTCTTAACTTTAAGACATTCGGTACTTTGGGAAGTGGAAGAGCTAGTAGGAGATTGAGGAAGTTTTGCAAGATCAAGTTCACATCTACTGACGGGGATTTCACATGTACTGCTTGGTTGAGGTTGTTTAGGATCAAGGAACCAGTCATTCCTGAATACGTTCGTGAATTCCTTGCTAGTGTGGAGTTTAAAACTGATGTTGATGATGATGAAGTGGATTCTATGTTTTTCGGCTTGGAGGCATCGGAGGAGATTGACTCTTAGGGAGTTTACTATAATGTATGTGTTTGTACCTGGCGAGAAATGGAGACTGAGGCTTTTAAGCGGTTCTATAACACATGTTGGAGAAGAAGGGATGAGAGTCAAGACCTTGCCGCTTATTTTGACCAGATTGCTGTCACAGGGGGGTATAATCCGAGAAGCCCTACATCATATACCATGGTGAGGAGCCCCATTCGTCGACTTGTGCACCTCCTTTTTGCTTGCTCGATTCGGGCAAGGCACTCAGCTAAAGAGAAGATGATTATGGAAGACCTTTATCTGATGCAGGGAATGGAAGATGGGAACAACATTGATGTTCCTTATTATTTGGCTAGGTTTATGGCTGTAGGTGCTAAGGGGTTTTCTAGTAGGAGTCTTTTGCAGGGGGCACATTTGATTGGGAGGTTGGCTAGGAGTTTTGATCTTATGACTGATGAAGCTTTGGCCCGAGTAACCATTGGTAGGGATACTATTTTGATTGGCCTGCCTAAACTAGTGGAGCTAGGAATTTGCATTCAGGATGTTTATGGTGCGATTCACCTAGCTGGGATGGCCCCTAGAAGGGAAGAAGGGGAAGCTAGTGGTGCAGCTGGTGATGTAGCTGGTGGTGCAGGTGGTGAAGCCGGTGGAGAAGCCGAGGAGCAGGTGCCCATTGGACGAAGAAGGGCACATGTGAATGTTGGGGATAGATTGCAAATTATTGATGAGAGGCTCGATGAAATGTCATCCCACTTCAATGAGGAAATTGAAAGCCTTGGAGTGGGTCTTTTTGGTCTTAGTAACCAATTTGAGGGTTTTTCAGGTACATTGGATCAGGTGCAGCAGCTCCAGCAGGATTTCTTTCATTGGAGTGCAGATCGGACTAGCCAGATGCTTCAGCACATGCATTTGAGCCACCCGAGGTGGGAAGGTCCTGAGTACGTGTACCAGCCTAACATTCCCGATGTCGGAGTCCAAGGAGGAGTGGTCTTCATGCATCCCGGCGCTACTCCTGGGAGCACCACGAGCACTCCATATGAGCCCTCCCAATTCCACTCCATGGATCATGATCTACCCGGGGACGAGTGATTTCCCCATTTTATGAAACAATTTGAAACAATTTTAAAACTATTTGAAACTCAAGTCTGTAATAACTTAACTATTAGGATGTTTGCCTTTTCTATCGTTAATTGTACCCGTCGGGTACAAAATTTTCCTGGTATGCTGTGCAGGTTTTTGTTCTGTGACATAGTTACGGCGTAACCTCATGATATAGTTACGCCGTAACTACTGCTGGAGTAGGGAATTTTGAATGCAACACAACTAGTTAAGGCCAACCCCTGATTCAACAAACATTACCCAACCCATGACCCACCTTCTACCTTTAGTATGAGATCTTGAGCAACCATTCGAGAGGGGAGTTTCTTTCTTTCTTGATTATTTTTCATTTCTATTTTATTTTTCCTTTTTCGTACAAATGGGACTTTGTACACTTCAAGTGGGGGGATAGGAATAGAAATGGAGTGTATGATTACTTAGCTTACTTGCAATAATTTTCTAGGTGGTTTTAAATTTTTTTTAAGCTTATTTGAAATTTTTTGACCAAACTAGAATCACATAAAAGTCGAGCACAAATTAACCCTTATTACCATTGGTGAGATTTAGCCTTTCCGTTTCCCCCATTTTACCCAAATTTACCATAAATTGAGTGTGCCGGTAGTATTGTAAACTTTAGAACTTGGCTTTTACATCACTTCGAGACCATAGACGAGTAGTGTATCAAGTTAGCTTGGTGCATTTGGAAAAGGCAATTTGAAAAAAGTAAATGTTTTAGGTTTTCACCCAAAATAGCCTATATGTGTTCACTTGTGTGTGTGTTTATCGATTAGTCGCATTGGCTTTTCGACCCCCGTGTTAACCCTATTTGTTGCACCCATCTTTAGTGCAAGATACCCCTAGTTACACCCTTTTGAGCCTATCCTTTCATTTCATTACCTTTATTTTCGTTACAACTTTACACCTTAGCCTACCGTGTAGTTTTACCTTTTTACCTAAAAGCCATTGTTCACCCGAGTTTGAGGTTCAAATAAAGAAGCATATGACATCTCGCTTAAAGATCTCGGAAGACCCCAAGTAATCACCTTATGCTCAGTTCTAGTGGGGAAAAAGTATATCATTGTATCTCAAGCATATCTTAGTATATGCAAAGCAAAGCAAAATATATATATATATATATATATATATATATATATATATATATATATATATATATATTAGCACGATCATTTATTAGTGTGACATAGTATTGGCTAGGGCTGAGCAAAACCGACCGAAACCCGACAAGCCCGATAAACCGACCGACCCGACACTCACCCGAAACCGACCGACTAAGGTTCGGGTCGGGACTCGGTTGCAGATTTCTTCCTTAATCGGTATCGGGTCGGGTCGGTTAAAAAACCCGACTACAACCCGAGTAACCCGCCAGCCCGAACATTATTAGGTTTAGTATAAAAAAGTGCGCCTCTTTCATTCTTGTTCTAACTCAGAGACTAGCAAACTGCATAACAAAAACCCTCTCACTAACCTCTTAACCCAATTCGTTTGGCTTCTCAACAAATCAATCAAATGGATCAATCTCATCAACCTCAAAACAAAAACCCCACATATGAATCAATCTCATCAACCTCAAAACAAAAACCTCACATGCATGAGGCATACTGGATAACGATTGATGTGGATACTGGATAACGATTGATGTGGATACTGGTAAACGATTAATGTTACTATGCATGAGGCCTTTTTTTTTTATGAACTGAGGCATAATTTTTTTTTTGAAACTGATGGTTTCATTATTTTTTTTTGATGTGGATAAGATTGATTGATGAAGTTATGAATGTTGTATTTATGGTTTCATTGATTTTTTTTTTTTTTTTTTGATTTTTTTTATGTGGATAACGATTGATTGTCTGTTTTTTTTTTCTTTTTCTTTAATGGTGATTGGCTGGGCTAGGTCCATTTGTATTGAATATCCATTAGCTCTATTAACTCGGGCCAGGACCGATTAGCCCGAATACCGACCGACAAGCCCGAATATGAACCGAAACCGACCGACTATAAAACGGGTCGGGACTCGGGATTACTTAGTGAGATTATTCGGGATTCGGTATAGTCGGGTCGGGTCGGGACGGGTCTTGAATTATTGGTTGGATGATGGCAACTACGTAGATTAGCATTGCGAATAATCTTCTCATAAGTTTGGAAGAATTTGTTCAAGAATAATGTTGAGGATTCCGGAAGCATGCACTGACCTTATGAAGACGAACCTTGAATTATTGGTTGGATGATGGCAACTAGGTTTTAAGCTAAACTATTTGTTTTCTTTTTCCTTTTCACCCATTAATTATCTCATGCCTATCCTTACCCTTTTTGTCGTGAAGCGTGTCTAGGTGATGCAGCGAGCAATCCTTGATGTCTTGGCCATGGATTTGGTCATGTATCATTGATTTTGTCCACTTCGCCGTGACACGTTAGTAATGACACCACCCCTTTAGCCTTCATTACTCAACCCAACATTGCTTTTTAAATTTTGTCTTGACCTTAGCTCTAGTGGTGGAGTTGTGTGTAATTGCCAAGCTTATGATAGAATACTTGCTATGTCCGTGCAATTGAGTGATCACCCCGAAATTAACACTTAGAATAGGATGAGTGAGAGTGTTTTCGTTCTCATTTCGTGAGGTGTTCGACTCTTATTAATATTCTAGCATGGAATTTAAAACTATGCATTCTTCATGAATGTATCTTTTGTAGTCTTAACTGGTCTACTTGAGGGCAAGTAGAGTTTAAGTGGGGGGATATTTGATAACATCAAATAGTCCTGAGTTTCTAAGCATTAATTTCCCCCTTTATCATCACATTTTGAATATATTATTAGCATTAACTTCCTTATTCCTTTGTATTTCATTTCAGGACACATTGGAAGCAAGGAAGCTACTATTGGACATTCTCATGACATATTACGACGTAACCATGTAACGCAGTTACGACGCAACTGAAGATCTCGATGACTACGGCGTAATCCTTAGATAAGGTTACGCCATAACCAAACTACTGCGTAGCCTCACTCAAGATACTGCCGTAACTATAGCTTACACTGGAATTTAGCAGCTACGGCGTAACACCGAACAAACTTACCCGTAGCGAATGGATAAGCGAAGATTGAAGAAAGTTACGGCGTAACTACCTAATAGGTTACGCCGTAACTATTTTGAAGCCTATAAATAATCGACGATTTCATCATTATCAGGTATCTCTCCTTTCCCAAACCTTCTAGGGTTTGGGGAGATCAAAACACAGAAGAAGAAGCATGGTTTAGGAGCATGAATAACGAAGTTCTCGCTTACGATTTCCTTTGTATTCGAGTTTGGATTCTTTTTATATTTTTCTAGATCTTATATTATGAATTCTTGCTATTAATTAAAGCTTGCATTTATGTTATTATTATTCTCTACAATTCTTTATAGACATTTGCTAGTCTTTTCATAGATCGCTAGCCTTAGTAGTGTTATAAGCTTGGTAGTGTCTAAAGGGCTGGGAGATATGACCAACTGACCCCAGTCTAATAGATAGCGAAGTATGAGAGGAATTGGCCATAGTACGACCACTCTTCGTGCTTAATCGACCAAAGGATCACTTATCAAGTAGAGGTACTTAAGAGGTTAAGGGGAATCTAAGTTCCTAACGGCCGGGTTCCCACCGTCTAGATCTAGTAGATTTGGTGCTTAATGATGCTATTAGGTTGCCGAATGATCCCGGGTGACCTGCTCATCTTGGTGAGGAACCTAAGAACCATAGGCCAGGACGAATCGACCAAAAGTGCGGTGATAATTAACCACTATATTGAATCTTAGTATAGGGATTCAATTCATATTTGTTTTCTTTATTAAGCTTCGTTTATCTTTCTCTTTACCTAAATTTACGGTGTGCATGTAAGTAGAATAATTACACACCTATCAAATACATCAGTTTTGTCTACCATATATTACCTATGTTTTATCTAATCAACTTAGTTCTTTTCAAGGTCACAGCTCTCTTGGGACGATACTCGGATTTACCTAAGGCTTTACTACATCTGATCGGGTACTCTGCCCGTTAGTATGTGTTTATCCTAAGTTATTCAAGTTTTATAAATATTAAAAGCAGGATGAAATAGCACATTAGTTATTCGTCTGAGAATGTCAAATCTCCGAGGATAGTTTTTGGATTAAAACTAGTCGCGTAAAGTTTTGATAGCCTATAAGGCACAAAACAAAAGAGCTCGCTAGATATAGAAATTTTAGACACACCTTGTGTTAGAAATTTAGGAGGTTTTTGTCAATATCCTAGAGATATGACGAAAGAAGGTGGAGATAATGGAAAGAAGGAGGGTAGTACAACCAATACTACACCTCAATTCCAATGGCCAATGTTAAAACCCGCAAATTAATCATAATGGGCAATTCGAATGCAAATCATTCTCGAAGCGAATGGTTTATGGGAAATAATAGAGCCGTCAGAGACGACTCAACCCTACAAGAAAAAAGATAATACTGCTATTGCATACCTTTACCAAGCCTTACCCGAAGATCAATTGCTTCAAATAACAAAGCATAAAACCGCGAAAGCTATATGAGATGCTTTGAAGACTAGACACATTGGGGAAGAAAGAGTTCAAGAAGCAAGATCACAAACACTCAAATCTGACTTTGAGATGTTACACATGAAGGAAGACGAGACAATCGACAGCTTCTCCGGAAAGTTAACAACTCTAGTAAACAAAGCCGCTAGTCTAGGACACAATTAAAGATCAAACCTTAGTACGGAAACTACTAAATGATGTACCTGATAGGTATCTGCAAATAGTTGCATCTATAGAACAATATTCCGACCTACGTACAATGACAATGGAAAAAGCAATAGGAAGACCTAAGACTTATTAAGAAAGAATTAAGTTTAAGAAAGGAAAACAAGTGGACAATCAAGAGAAATTGATGTTCACACGACATGAAGGTAGAGGAAAGCATTTTAAAGGACGTGGAAGTGGAAAATATAAATTTTTACAAGACAAAAACCATGAAAAATTTAAGGGAGAAAAAAGCGATGGAGAAACATCTCAAAATAACTTCAAGAAATCAAGCTATGGTACTAGCAATATAAAATGTTTCAAATGTAAAAAGATGGGCATTATGCATCTAAGTTTCATTCATGGACAAACTCTAGTATGCAATCTAATCTTGTCGAGGAAGACTTAGAACCAACCTTATTAATGGCAATATTAGAAGACCCAGATGAAAGGAAACATGTAACAGAAGTTGAAGATCAAAATGTCTCACTACATGAAGAAGATGTAGGATATAAAGAGACAAATATGGATAGTCTATGGTATTTAGACAATGGAGCTAGCAACCATATGACTGGAGTGAGAGAACACTTCAAGGAGCTAGATGAGAAGGTTAGTGGAAAAGTGAGATCAAAGGAAAAGGTTCAATCTTAATAGAATGCAATGACAAAAAGCAAAGAATTATATCACACATATATTACATTCCAAGCTTGAAAAGCAACTTATTGAGCCTTGGAGAATTCACAAAAATTGGTTGTAAAGTAGTGATGGAAGACAATGAATTACGACTTTATGACATGGACAACAAAGTCTTCATGAAAGTTACAAGACAGAGAAACCGTCTATATAAAGCAAGTCTAAGGATAGGCACACCTGTTTGCTTATTAGCAAATTTAAAGGATAATACTTGGTTATGGCACGCAAGACTAGGACATCTCAACTTTGAATCACTAAAATCTATGGCTCAAAGGGATTTAGTTCAAGGAATACCTGCCACTAAACATACAACACAAATCTTTGATGTTTGTTTAATCGGTAAACATAGTAGAGCGCCATTTCCCAAGAAAGCAAAAACTTGATCAACATCACCTTTAGATTTAGTTTATGGAGATTTATGCGGACCAATCACACCACCGACACCTTCTGGAAAGAAATACATATTCTTGTTAGTAGATGATTACTCAAGATATATGTGGGTATATTTCCTAGATATGAAAGCATTTGATACTTTTAAGGAATACAAGAATACGATAGAAAAGGAGTTAAGGACAACATTAAAAATGTTAAGAACTGATCGTGGTGGAGAATTCACATCAAATGAATTCACAATATTGCAAGAAAATGGCATAGCACAACAACTTACCGCTCCTTATTCACCACAACAAAATGGAGTAGTTGAACGAAGAAATAGGACAATTATGTCTACAACAAGATGTATGATGAAAGCAACTAACATGCCACAAAAATTTTGGGCTGAAGCTGTTAGACATGCTACATACATCTTAAATAGTGTTCCTACAAAAGCACTAGAAGACATTACTCCATATGAAGCAGTTAAACGAAGAAAACCAAACTTAGAGAATCTAAGAGTTTTCGGCTGCATAGCATATGCAAAGGTACCATCACAACGTATAACAAAGCTGGATGATAGAAGCAATAGAATGGTATACTCAGGAAATGAACAAGGATCAAAAGCTTATTGACTATTTGATCCAACAACACAAAAGATATGTGTTAGTAGAGATTTGAAGTTTAAGGAAGATGAAGCATGTGATTGGAAGGATTACATGAGTGAGCACACTAACGATGAACCTGAGTGGATTGACTTCAGAAAATCTTGAAGCCACAAATGAACATGATTATCTAGAAATCCAACCAAGTAACGAAGACAACAAATTCCCTAACAATGATGATGATGAATATACAACATCAACAACAAGTCAAAAATGGATTGAAGCAATGAAGGTTGAGTTAGATTCCATCAATAGGAACAACACATGGGAACTAACCACTCTACCCAAAGGACATAAAGCAATTGGCTTAAAATGGGTATTCAAGACCAAGAAAGATTCTATTGGAAACATAGTCAATCATAAAGCAAGACTAGTAGCAAATGGCTACATACAAGAGCATGGCATATATTTTGAAGAAGTATTCGCACCTGTAGCAAGGATGGAAACTATCAGATTACTACTCGCCATAGCTGCTAACAATAAATGGGAAGTACATCACCTCGACGTAAAATCTGCATTTCTACATGGAGATTTAAAGGAATAAGTGTACGTTACTCAACCCGAAGGATTCATAAAGAGAGAGAATGCTGGAAAAGTCTATAGACTTATAAAAGCTCTATACGGACTAAGACAAGCACCACGTGCATGGAACATAAAGTTAGACAACGCTTTTAAGTCGTTAGATTTCAAGAAATGTGCAGTAGAACAAGCGATCTACACGAAGGCGACAAAGGACTCAATACTATTAATACAAATAAACTGTAAAACGTTTATTCATATTTAGCGATATCTTTGTGTTTTGTTGATAACAAATATAAATTTATCATAAGTAAAATTATAAGAATAAATGTTATTTTTGTAAAGTATATATATATTTGGTCATTTACATAAAATGTTGTATTAATTCATTTGTTGTAATAGTTTACTAGGATGGATATTATCCAAAGACCCATGACCCATACCCATGGAGCAAATCCATAACCCATAACCCATAACTCATAACCAAAGACCCATGACCCAATGTCTAGATACATTGTACCTTGTTGGGTACCCAAGGCTCATACCCATGACCTGGTTTGCAACCTAAAACCCGGACTGGTACTACCCAGATTGCCGGATCCTTTGGATTGCACTGGACGGATCCCCCAAGTGAGGGATCCATAGGAACCGTGCTATAGTAGAGTTTTTTGCCTATAAATAGTGAGCCATTTCTTCATTGTTACTCACCCCTCTTCTTACAAACTCTCTCATATATTACTTCTCTCTTCTAATCTCAGATCTCTTGATCTATCTAGTAGTTCTTCTTTCTTTTGTTATGATTCTCATATAGGTCCTTCTCAAAAGCGAGATCACGAGTTACTACAAGTCAAACAAGCAAGGGGTCCTTGATTGATTTGTTCCTCCACAAGATTTCTGTAGCAAGATCTTGTATTTCATATTTCACATAGTTGTTGTATTATAGTTGTGTTGGTTTGGTCCGCCATGTTAAGGGCTCGGTATTTAGCTTTGTACCGGATAAAGTGTAAGCGATGTTGTGAGGCTTCTCCGCTGTGTTGAAGGAGCTTGTTGACATAGTGCTTGAACTCTCGAGTGGGGAACTCGGGGAGTGGATTAGGGCAAGGAAGGTGTCCTTGTAGCCGAACCACTATAGATCACTTGTGTCACTACTCTCTATCCTTTACTTTAGTTGCTTTCATTATTTACTTTACTTATTGCTTTATACTTTCTATCCATCCATACGAATTCACATAAGATCGAATCTAAAGTTTTTGAAACTAAACTTAAAATCGGCAAAACTATTAAACCCCCTTCTAGTTTTCCACAATTGGCATCAAGAGCAAGGTTTACAAAAGTTTTAAAGTAAATTGTATTTTAAAAACTTTTCGATCACAATGAGTTTTGAAAATTATAAAGAAGGGCAATTTATACAACGACCTCCACTACTTGAAACAAATGGTTTTATTTATTGGAAAAATAGACTTGAAACTTATATTAAGTCAAAAGATACTGATCTTTGGTACATCATTGTTGAAGGTGACTTTCAAGCCACTACAAAAGATGATAAAACCGGAAACGAAATAAACATCCCTCGTGATCGCCTCACCGACGATCAAAAGAAAAAGCTTTTCAAAAATAGTGAAGCAAAAATGGTTTTATATAATGCTTTGCCCAAAAAGGAATTTGAAAGAATTTCTATGCTTAAAACCTCTAAAAAAATTTGGAATTCTTTAGTGGTAACTCACCAAGAAAATCAACAAGTTAAAAATAACAAAATAGATTTATTTGTTCAACAATATGAATAATTTTCAATATCGGACGAGGATAGTATAGATAATTCTGTTGCTAACTTTAATACTATCATTACTTCATTACAAGCACTTGACGAGTCTTTTTCTAGTCGTAATCATGTCAGGAGATATCTAAGGGCGCTTCCATCTAAGTGGAGATCAAAGGTGACGGCTATCGAAGAATCCAAAGACTTGTCAATCCTCACTCTCGACGAACTCATAGGAAATCTAAAGGTCTATGAGCTTGTCCTCGCTAAAGACTCCGAAGCCTCAAAAGAAAAGAAAGAGAAGCACAAATCTCTTGCCTTAAAAGCCAAGAAGGTCTCAAGCGATGAAGAAACCTCTTCTTCAGAAAGTGATGACGAAGAGTACGCCATGGCGGTAAGGGATTTCAAGAAGTTTTTTAGAAGGAAAGGAAGATATGTCAAGCAACCATATGACGACAAGAAGGGGTTCGGGAAAGGCAAAGATGACAAGAAAGCAAGGGACGAACGCACATGTTTTAAATGTGGGGACCCTAATCACTTCATTAGTGAGTATCCCAAACGTGACGAACAAAAGGCGTTCGTAAGTGGTTCGTGGGGAATGAGTGAGGAGGAGAACGAAGAAATTTGTCTCATAGCAAATGACTCAAACGAGGTATGTCCCGAATCTCTTTATTATAGTAGCTCATCATTAGATGATGAATCATTGCTTCGTGAATATGATAAACTTTGCAAAATTAGTCTAAAAGTAATTAACAAAAATAAGATTTTGAAAAAAAATGAACGTTTAGAAAAGGAATTCATTGAGTTAAAAGATAAATTAAACCGTTTAGAAAAGGGGAAGAAAGTAGATTGTGAGTGTAAGCTTTGTGTTCAACTTCAAACGTTAGTTGATAATCTTGATTCCAAGATTGCTAGAATGAGTACTAATACTCTTGATATAATACTTGATAGTGTTAAAACAGGAAATAATCAAAAGGGTTTAGGTATTCAGCAACTCACTACGTCAACTAGCGAGATTAAAGAAACACAATTCGTTAAAGCAATTGAAAGACAAGCCACTGTAGTCACGGATCCCTTGAAAAAGGAACCGTCTAGTGTAAATCTAGGGATCCGTGGGTCTGTACCAGGAAACAGTAGAAATAATATAGCTACATCATCTAGAACCGACTTTGTTATTGTTAACAAGAAGAAACCAACCCACGTTCTTGTTAGAAATGTCAAACTACCACCACTACTAAAACAAAATCAAAGTTTTATAAGAAACAAAGGTCCTTCGGTTTCTAAACCAAACACATTTATAAGAAGACCAAATAATGTTTATCCGTGAAGTAACCACCATCAAATGGGATGGAATCCTAATGTACAAAACCGTTTTCCATTTCAAAACTTTACATCGTGGAATGCTTTCTCACCTTTTTCATATATGCCTAACATGAATGAAATGCATAACACTAATGGACCCATGAAAAAATGGGGACCAAACTTTTAAGTTAATTGTTTTCTTAGGTGTGCTTAAAGGTCGACCTAGATCCGGATGAATGGATCAAGGATAGTGGGTGCACGAGGCACATGACCGGTAACAAAGACTTATTTTCCACATACGAATCCATCAATGGAGGAAATGTGGTGTTTGGTAATAGCAAGAGCAAAATCATCGGTAAAGGTACAATTTCTCACGAATCCTTAACCATTAACGATGTTTATCACATAGAAAACCTAAACTTCAATCTTCTAAGTATAGTACAAATATGTGATAAAAGGCAACACAAAGTTAAAGATGATTCTTCGTCAATGTCAAAGAATCTACAAAGTTCAAAGACTAGAGAACTTCACAACATTGGTAACTCAAAGTCAAAAGAAGTGTGAGCATGGTGGAGAAAGACGTGGAGACACCTATCCCAAAGAAGTTGACAAATGGCAGATAACACCATTAACTGATCACAAAGCATGAAGGAACAAAGAATCAAGACTATTCTATGTCAACACACAAAGTTCAAGCTTAAGAAAACTAAAGACCTTATCAAGTGGAGCATTTTTTGAATGACCACCCCTTAGGGGGAGATTGTTAACCTTAATAGTAATTAATAGAATTGATGGTCATTCACGTTTAGAAACTTTGTAACGTGTGTTAGACATTGTATTAGAATAGTAAACGGGCTCGTGGATTGGGCTAAGCTAAATGACTAGTAGTTATGTTAAGCTAGCCTTTATTAAGTTGTAATCCAATCCAAGTCCAATCCATATCCACGAAGCCCAAGCCAAGCCCATTAGGGCATTTTGTAAGTGAGTATAAATACCCCTCAAATGTGTCATTTGAGGGGTGTGCTTGAGTGTGTAAGTGTGTGTTTTTCTCTTTGCAATACAAGTTATCTTTTCATCTTTTTCTCTCTAAACATACACGACATATATCATTCAAGTCTCCACCTTTCTTCATCTTTCTCTACGCATACGCATATGTGTTAAGCTTGGTATACGTATGTTAAAGCTTGTGTATTCGTGATAAGGTTGATAAAAACAAGGTCCTACAATATGGCATTTAGATGTTTAGATTAGGTATATATGAAATTATCCCTTTTTGTTTTAATAAAAAAATGAGAGTGTGTTTGTTAAAAATAGTAGTAGCTGTGAGTAGTAGTAGTCGTCGTGAGGAGTAGCTTTTTGCTCACCGCTTCTTAAGCAAGTATTAAAGAATCAGCCTTCCTAAAAAATAGCCACAACTCCCGCTCTTCTGTCAAACGGCAACCATTAAAATCAAAATGCTCATTACTGATCGCTCATTGCTCCGAAAAGCTTCCTACCCATCCGCACCAAACATAGCCTGAATGGTCAGGATTGTTTCATTAGGGTTTTAGATAATTTGAGGTTTATATTAAACTTTCTCATATGAAGTTAAGCTAAAGATTATCATTAGTCTTATACAAAATCATGATATATATTGTTTTAAAATAAATAATTGATTCAATCCTCAACGATAATGATTAATCAGTAACACAACGATAATTGATGTATTTTTGTAGGGATTTGATGGTCAAACGCATGACCTATAAAATATGCACAATGGAAAATAAACACAGAAAGATCATGTAGCCAGAACCCTTTTTTTTTGGGGCAAAAGTGTAACTACTCCGGTAAAATATATTACTCCAAAAAAATAGTTAAGTACAATGGATAGGGGTGTATCCCATATTTCAGCACAAAAAGGCTAAACAAAAGCGCCTATAGTGCTTAAGCCAAAACCCTAATAAGTCAGATCTCCTCCTAATCAGAGATTATAACATAACTAACACGTCTGAAGGGTGTGTAGAGATACTTACTTGTTACTCCTGCACTGTCTAAGCTCCTCAAGCTTTCTGCAGTTGAACAAAACGCCTTCTTCTTATTCTTGATGCTTCGCAAACTCTTTTTGGGTTTTTTGGTAAAACCACCACTTAGACTGCATCAGGTATCCATCGAACATCACAAGTAGATATAAGGCTATGAACTTATGCAAGTTTAGCGAGTATTAGGGATCGACCAAAGGGTTTCGACCCTTTGGTTTAGGCCGATCAATTAAACATCAAGAGGAGAGGAGGGGAGATTTTATGGTTTGAAAATTTGTTATGAGGTTCCTTAGAAAGCCCTTGGTATTTACATGATAACAATGAGAGTTTTCAAATAACTAGAAAAACTCTCGGCCTACTTGTCCACCAAGTAATAGGAGTTTGACAAAGTGTCAAACTCCCCCTCCCCTTAAGGAGGTCGGTCGGTCGTTCCTGTTAGAATTTAGGTGTGGGTGCGTGGTGATAATCCTGATATATTCTCTAAATCGTGTTAAGATCACTTCCAGATTATTTCTAAGGCACGAGAAATCAAGGTAATACACAGAAAGTTGTTATGTTTATTTTTTTCTAAAGAGATCAATATATCATGGAGAAACATAGCCGAAAGTTAGTTAAAATCGGTTAAAATCAGTTGGCGGGAAGGGTCATGACTGTTGGGGAAAAGGTGTGTCTTTTGTTGGGGAAAATGTGTAACATATTGGATTTTACAAACACATCAAACCATGATCAAAAAGGGGCGTATACTTTAGGTTTTAGAGAGAGAAAGTTTAGAGGTTTAGGGAACTTAGTGAGAGAAAGTAAAAGTATTATTATGAGCTCCAACCCTCTACCTTGGGAGGTAGAGGGTATTTATAGTATCTTACATAAACGCCACCTACGGGCTGTGGATCAGGCATACAGTGGGTAAAGACCCGTCCGTCCTCCACGGTGTTACTTAACTAAATACTACCTAACATTAAATAACTACGACTACGAGCTTTCTAACGATTACATATACTTGAGGTGACCGACACTTTAATAACTGGATTTACTAAATCCTAACAATCTCCCCCTAAGGGAGGTCACCTCAAATTACATTGAATACAAATAGATATTACATTAAGATTGTTCTTGGATTCTTGTTAAGGTACTTTGCTCAGTAGCCCGTAGTCCTTGATTCTTCATGTTTTGCATGTTTGGTTAATCCGAGTGGAGGTCTTTAACTGATCCAAGTGATAATGAGTTTTGAGCCAGCTTTGAGATTATCAGCTACCATAAATCTCTGACTCTTCCTTTGTAGTGTTGACATTATGTGATGTTGTGACTTTTTGGACCGACATGCTCACATTCTGGATTATGAAATCTTCTCATCAGAGTAGCGGAAGCTTTAGTTGATTCATGATATTTGCAGAAGCGTAGCAAAAGCATGGAGTGAAAATATCAGAGTTGTTGATGCGTTTATCATGATTTCTTTAGAGATGAATGTGTCGTGTGAGCATGCGGCTATGGATTGATCTCTCCATTCTGATTAGCTGCAAACGTTGGGTGTACCTGCATACAACAGTTAGCAATAAAACACACAAAAGTGTCTTTGATTACTTTCGTTGAATTCAGGTACACGGCCCACGGTTCCTCATTGATCAGTACAAGTACTGCCTGTGATCAGGTATAATTCCGAAGAATCTCCTTGACAGGGTTTCGCAGCTGCTCTAGCTGTTCTCAAACCGGAGCGTCTCAAAGAAGACAACACGGAGTGAGTGAACCAGCGAATTGAGATTCACTGATTGATGAAAAATGATTTGAAAAACAATCGTGTATTGCTTAATATATAAAGGGTTTTTGCAATTCAACGAAGGTTTTATGGTAAATCAATTATCAATCATAAACACCTTTTTGAAAAATTAATACACAGTCGATGTGCTAGAGAAAAGAATTTTAGGCACAACGACCGGTTTTTCAAAGGCATCCGTCAATCCCTAACCTGAACCAGGATTGATTCATAATTTTGAATCGCCCCATTATTTCTGTTTTGTTGTCACATGGTTGATCTATTGGATAGATCTCACATGCCACCTACCGAGAGCTTGTTTGATGTTGGCTCTAGAAGGCTTTCCATCTTCATTGTGAATATGTTTGCATATCACTCAGATGTTCTGGCAATACCACAAGGATAATGCGTAGGACTCTTAAAATATATTCTCTCTTTCCACATTGTGTAAAATAGAGAGTCTTCATTGACAGTGTCCTAATGAGATTTATTTGATGATCTCGTGGCTCTAGACTTAATTGTGCACATTTGGTTCCAATGCCGGAGACTAGGGAGAGGGTCTCCTTCTTCAATATCAACTATCTCTAAGAGAAAGTCGATAGATAATGTAGGTTCCCCGTGAGAATGAAACAAGTCCTTTTAAGAGAAACTTGAGTAGCTTGGGAAGTTGTAGTGCAGTGCGTCACTGGGTACATGACGTCTTGTCTTCAATACCAGTGTTACCTTGGTAACCACCAGTAGCATATGTGTTGAACCCGGTTTCTGCCCTAAGGTTGAAATAATGGCGGGCTATTTCTTTTCACCCTTTTCTCATTAAGTTCTTTTTCATTCTTCAACCCCTTCAGTGCTTACTGAGACTTCATAACTAGAACCTTGTTGGGTTTATTCCAGTACTAGCTCAGCCTCAGTCCGCACACTTCCCGTTTCTCACTTTTTTCCTTTTTTTTTTCATCATATCTAAGGACTTCTACACTATCTAGTGGATTGTCCCTGGGTAGATCCCTCCGGCTCTGGCGGGATCGTGGGAAAGAATACCTAACCTAACCATCCTTATATCACCATACATAAAGTAAAATTGGTCGGTCTTTTTGGTATTGTTCATCTGCCATGGGAACCAATTGAAAACCATTTGAAAAAAAAATCAATCTAGATACTTGTGATGTATTATCAAAGCATTTTGTACCTGAATTGTTTTTGATATTTCAGAAAATGAGCTCCCCCTCAACATGTGCATTGTATATTTGAAATCATTTTGGCAAATGGAGGCAAGAGGAAGAATTTAATTCATTGACTATCATTTTCAAAAAATATCTACATCACATTCCCAATCAAGATTCGTATTTTTCACACTTAGTTAAAGGTATTTTTGGGAAGGAATGTGGTTTTCAAAAAGTTGCTCCCCCTCAATATGTGCATCGAGATTCGAAAGTGTTTTGCACATATAAGGGAAAACCTGCACATTGAAAGAAATCAATCACGTTTCAATCCTTTTTGGTTTGAAATAGATGCTCCCCCTTAACATGTGCATGGAAAATTTGAAATCGTTTGGCACATGTAGGGAGGATAGCTTGCTAAACACATATAAAACCATTTATCGAATTATCAGTTTAAATCCAATTAAAATCACAAATTCTCCCCCAATCACAATTTTAAATTCATTTAAGATTTGTGATCTCTATAGATTTAATTTGATTTTGAAAGATTTTGAGGAGAATTGTGACTTGCTTATAAAAACATTTAACCGATAAGGATCAAATCTGAGACTTTAAACTCCAATGATTAAACATGCTTGAGTATCATTTGAAAACATGACATAAGCCTTGGTCTGAACCAATTGTATGACAAATAACCTTTTGATTTAATTGAAATCATTCTCCCCCTCAATCAATGACATAAGTTGTTGATTGAGAGATAGAGATTTTGACAAATATTTGTGAAGGAAACATTTGTCTTTTTGGTGACAAACATTTGTTTTTAGAATCAGAGTATGAGATTTGAAAAATAAGATTAAGCATAGCTCTGTTCTTTCTTTTAAAAACGGGGTATAGTCTGAAATGACTATAAACCTTTTGTTTTTCTTTCTCTCAATTTTTTTTTAAAATATGTACATTCGAACTTCATCTAAAGACCCGTGTCACTCTTAGAATGACAACACAAAGACCGTAGATAAAATCGAATAAAAGAAAATATGGGAAAAATATTTTTAGCTTTTTCAAAGATTTTCTGATTTTTATGGAATTTTTTGAAATTTTATATTTTCTATTTTCTTTTGTGGGTTTTATAATTTTATATTTTGCTTTTTGAATAAATATTTACAAGAGATGGATGAAGAAAAACTTTTACTCCTCGTCTTCCTCTTGAAGACGTTTGAGTGTTTCCGGTTGTAGACTCTTAAGACCAAGTCGTGGGAGGATAAACTTAAAACGTTCTCTAGGAAGAGCTTTGGTGAAGATGTCTGCTAACTGGTATTCAGTCCTCACAAAATAAAGTTCCGCCACACCGTTCTCCACTTGCTCCCTGATGAAATGATGTTGAATGTCGATATGCTTTGCTCTTGAATGTTGAACGTCATTGCATGAGAGAGCAATGGCACTTTTGTTATCACAATACAGAGGGATTTTGTTGAATTCAAAGCCATAGTCAGATAATTGGGATCTCATCCATAGGATTTGAGCACAACAAGATGACATGGCTATGTATTCAGTCTCTGTAGAGGATATAGAAGTACTCATTTGTTTCTTTGAAGACCAGCTCACAAGCTTATCACCCAAAAACTGAGCACCTCCGGATGTGCTTCGACGTGTGTCTTGACATCTTGCATGGTCAGTATCTGCATAGGCTGTTAGTGACATACCGGTGTCCTTCGGGTACCAAAGTCCCATATTGATGGTTCCTTGGAGATACCGAAAGACCCGTTTAACCACTTCAAGGTGCTTTTTGGTAGGCTTAGCCTGGTATCTAGCACACATGCATACAGAGAACAGAATATCATGTCTACTGGCTGTGAGGTACATCAGGGATCCAATCATACTACGATATTTCGTTTGATCTCCCATGATCCCTGAGTGGTCCTCATCCAGTTTAGTACGCTCTATCATGGGAGTGTCAACAGGGTCACAAGAATCAAGTCCAAATTTCTTTAAAATCTCATTTGCATATTTAGATTGATTGATAAAAATGCCTCCGAGACTTTGTGAAATTTGTAATCCCAATAAAAATGACATTTGTCCCATCATTGACATTTGAAATTTGGAGCCCATCTCCTTAGAAAACGGTCACATTCATTGGGGTCAGTCGAGGCAAAAATAATATCATCAACATAGATTTGCACTTGAATTAAATGTTTGCCTGACTTTCTGGTGAACAATGTTCGGATCAACTGCTCCTTTGTTGAATCCAGTAGATAGAAGAAACTCTGATAGCGTATCATACCATGCCCTTGAAGCTTGCTTTAAACCGTAAAGAGCCTTCTTCAAGCGATAGACATGAGTAGGATGCTCTGGATTCACAAAACCTTCAGGTTGGCTGACGTATACCACTTCTTTAAGATCTCCGTTAAGAAAAGCCGTCTTTACATCCATCTGATAGACAACCATATTCTTACTTGTAGCATTAGCCAGGAAGATTCTAATTGCCTCGATACGTGCAACTGGGGCAAATGATTCTTCAAAGTCAATACCCTCCTCTTGACGGTATCCTTTTGCAACTAATTGAGCCTTTTTCTTTAATACATCACCATGCTCATCAAGTTTTACTTTGAAGATCCACTTTAGAGCAATGATCATAGCACAGTCAGGAGCAGGTACTAATTCCCATACATCTAGTCGATCAAACTCATGAATTTCTTCTTTCATGGCATTGAACCAACTGTCTTCATTCATGGCAGTTTTAACGTCTTTTGGTTCGATCTTAGAGAGTACGGAGTTGAAGAAGCACCATAAGGCATCAGTTGCAAGTTGTTTACGAGTGGATACTGAACGAGAGGGGTTTCCAATGATGTTGTCCAATGGATGGTCATGTGTCCATTTTCTAAGGTGTTTATGTGGTTGTTGTTGAGGAACTGAAGTAGCAGAATCGTTTTCTCCTGATGAAGATGGTTCTGATGATGGTTCAGGAGCAAATATGTTCTCAAAGGGAGCATCTTCGGGAGTAGCAAAGGGATTATCTCCATCATAGGTGCCAGAAACAATTCCATGATGTACACTTGATGATTGAGGATTTGATGATGAGACAGAGTGATCAGCAGCAGGCGCTTCTTGACTCAATGACATAGACACTGAAGGGTTATCTACGTTGACAAGGATAGGAGCAACCTCTGTTGATGGATTTGACAGATCATTAGCAATTGGCTCATAGTGTTCATCAAACATTGGATCAAACAAATTCTTCAAATCATCTTCTGAAGGAGGTACATAAGGAGTTGCTGGTGAGAGATTTTGTACAAGAGAAGAACTAATGGGACTACTTGATGAAGGTTGTGATACGGGTCCAGAACTTGATTGTCCTGGAGCCATTTGCCCAGACAGCTCATCGAACGTGACGTGAATAGTTTCCATGATATCTCGGGTTCTTTTGTTGTAGATTCGATAACCCTTCTTGTTTGATGCATAACCCACAAAAACTCCAATGTCCGCCTTAGCTCTTAATTTTCCTAAATCTTGACCGTCATTCGTTGGATAGCACAAAGCACCAAATACATGAAGGTAGGAGAGACCAGGTTTTCGTTTATGAACAAGTTCGTATGGAGTTTTTGCATGAGTGGTGTGTATGAGGGAACGATTTTGGGTGTAGCAAGCAGTGGCAATGGCTTCAGCCCAAAGAAACATTGGAACCTTTGAATAAATTAGCATAGTTCTTGCAGCTTCAACAAGGGTCCGATTTCGTCTTTCAACTACACCGTTCTGTTGAGGCGTGCGTGGAACACTTCTTTGATGACTGATTCCAATGCTTTCATAAAATTGACTTAGGTCTTTGTTAACAAACTCAGTGCCATTGTTTGTTCGAATAATTCTAACAGTCTTGTTAAGTCAAACCTGAAGCTGCTTGATAAGTTTGATGATGACATCTGGAGTTTCATCCTTTGTCCTCAAAAACTTTACCCAAGTAAATCGAGAGTAGTCATCAACAACGACTAAAATATATTTCTTCCCATTAATCGTTTGCACTCTCATTGGTCCGCACAAATCCATATGAAGGGTATGAAGTACTTCCATAACTGAGTTTGCAGGTTTGGGTTTGTGGGCATATTTCCTGCTTTTTCCCAATTGGTATGCTGAACAAAGATGATCTTTTTCATAGTTTACTCTGGGTAAACCTCTTACAAGGTCCTTTATGGAAAGATCATTAATGGTGCCGAAGTTCAAGTGATTGAGACGACGATGCCATAACCATGACTTTGTTTTCGAAGCCTTTGACAACAAGCAGATTGGAGAAGACTTCATCATGTCTTCGATAAAGATGGTGTATAGATTTGAACCCTGTGTTCCTCTTAACAGTTCTACACCATCAAGTTCTCTAACGAAACAAGTATGTTTTCTAAAAGCCACCTCTAGATCGGAATCACAGAATTGACCAACGGAAAACAAGTTATGACCAAGACCTTCAACATAATATACCCTGAAGATTACACTATCACCAACAACATAGTCTCCATAACCCATAATTGCACCAAAATGGTCGTTCCCGAATTTAACAGTCCCGATGAATTTACTCACGAAGTTCATGAGCCGCGAGCGATCTCCAGTCATATGCTTGGAACAACCTGAGACCAGGTACCACAGAACGATTTGAACGATCTACAGTTGAACACAGACAAGAATGGATAACTGGATAATTGGGATCCCCATGCAAGAATGGATTCCATTTGGTTAGTAACAGTGATTGGAACACCCATATCGGAAGTAGAAACAATGGAATCAACTGGGATAGATGCAGTGCTAGTGTCCGTATTTGACCTATTCAAAGTATGTTCACTTCTTAAAGGAATAGTTCTACCAGTAGGCATCCATTTTCTAATGGGCATTGACTTAGATAATTTAGGGCACAACTCATTAAGACTAAGCTTGCGGCCAATAGGTATCAACTGATAACCTACATTACTAAATTTTCTTCCTGTGGGTTTCTAATGTTTTCTAACCTTCTTCCACCATTGCTTTATAGCCTTCTTAACATGATTGTTGGCATTAACGATTTTAACTGGGTGTTTAACAGAATTAATCAAATCATTCACGCCACATACATGATTAGTAACAGAAACCAAGCAATCATCATTACATGTTTTGCAGATAGTAGCAGATTTCAAATTAATTACTGTACGCTTATAGCTAATACTAGAATCAACACGATTCGTTTTATTCAACTCAAACTTAATGTTCGTAGGGTGGTCTTCTACTATCTTCCATTGCACATTCTTAGCTTGCGAGGTCCTATCTTGCTTTGTATTGCCTGGAGGCTTTGACCCGCTTGCTTTTATGTCACTGATTACTCCTGTAGAGGGAATTATGGGAACATTAGTTGGTTGGGCTACCTTTTGCATTCCTGAACTAGAAGTGCAGGGATCTGAACTACTTGAAGGCACTTTAGAGTTCACTTTGTTAACACTGGGCATAGAATGGGTTGCATACTTGGCACTAGGCATAGAACAAGGCATCACAGCTTTATCTTTCTCACATAAGGATTTAGGACATGTTGCTCTTAAACATTCTAACAGCTCCTGAGATCGTTTGGCCTGAATGCAAGCAAACCTAATTTCACTATCAAGTGGCTTATTTATGAAATCCTCTTCTACAGTCTTACAGAGACATTCTAGACTATCCTTAAGGTGAGCAAAATAGTTATGAAACACAAGTTTGTTATTTCTAAGATGAGGAGGAATGTATTTAACAGTCATATTATATTTAGAGTCTGCAGATGACTTTGATGCAACATTCTCATTAAAGACAAGTGGCATTTTCCCTTTTACTTGACTCTTCAGATTCTCAATTTCCTTTTGTAAAGACATTATTTTTTCGTTGTTCTTGTCACGAGTGACTTTCATTGAATCATATAACTCTTTAAAGTGTCGTTTAACTTTTTCATTTTCTTCTAGAATACTCTCATTTTCCTTTTGTAAAACATTAACCAAGTTTTGAAGATGAAAAGTTTGAGAACACTGAGAATCTAAAGGAGGAGGAATTTGGGAGCTAGTCACATTGTTCTTTTCACCCTTTAATTGTGAAATTTGGGCTTTCAACTTTCTGATTGTGTTACAGTGAGCTTGAATCTGTTCGTCACGTTTGTTTATCTCAAAAACTGCATCAAACTCTGGAACATTTGAGGATGTCTTGATGTTTGAGGTTTTGACATTTTCTTTGAGATGTTGATATTTTAGTTGCAAATCAAAATGTTCAACTTCTAGCTTAGAAAGATGTTTTACCAAATTATCGTGATCATCCTGGTCAATTTTCTCATTTAGTTTCGAGTTTTTATTTTCAAGCTCAATGACACGATCATGGGAAAATTTCAAAGCAACAGATAATTCATGAAATTAAGAAGTAGTAATAGAATGCTTAGTAACAGTATAAAACATATCTTGAGCCACACAACTTAATACTAAGTTCTCATTTAGGATATGCAAATTCTTCCTTTCAATTTCATTATATTTGAGTTCCCGTTCATAATCATTGACTTCAAAAATCATTGCATGAAATTCCTTTTCCATTTCTTTAATATCTGAGTCTATCCCTTTTTGAAAACTCTCAAATTGACCTTTTAATTGTTTAAAGAAAGGCATGACCTCAGTTAAATAACATTCTTTAGTTTGCTCAAAACCCCTTTCCCATTCAGTTATCCCTGTAGGTGTGATTCTCTTCTTACATGTCTTCTCAAAATCAACGAATAATTGATAGACAACATACAGGCTGATTAAGGTCTTGCTATTAGTGGAAATAGTTCTAGGAACTAAATGCATTGGTGTATTTGGAGGATACACAGTAGCTGCAGGCACTTTCCTAAGAGGAGGGTTTGTTTCAACAAGTACATTTGCTTTTTGCTTATCCATATCTTTCTTCCAAAAAAATTATTCTGGGGTTAATTGAGTTTGAGGCTTAAACCTGTTCAGGGAGATCCAATTTTCTTTTGTGTACTCATGTGGTTTGATAGTTGTGTTTTGCTTTTTACACTCAGGATCTTTTAGCTTCTTATCCATTTTCTCCCTAGAGGCATCTTCTAGTTTTCTATCCTCTTCCGTGCTTCCAATACATGCTGGTGTTTGCCTAGGCTTAAGGATCTCATCACCATCATATACAATCGGATGGAAAGCTTTAGCCCTTTTACAATACTAGGGATTTGGCTCCTCTACTAGGGTAATACTATGCTTATCGCTTAAGACTCTATGCTTAGTGATCATGTGAGCAGTCTGAATGGTATTCCCTTGTACGTACAACTTGTTTTCAAGCTTGTTTTTCAAAGTTTTTAGATTAGAAAAGTCATTCAAAAGTTTTGATTCCTTGGCATTAAATTCTTGTTTAAGAACTTTAACATTATCTTGAAGCTCTTGCTTTTGCTTAACAGCTTTAAAAAGCTTTTCTTGTAATGAGTTTAACTCTTGTTTTAACACTTCTTCTCTAAAATTACTTTTTCTAATAATTGTACGCATTTGGTCATCCATTTCCTGCTCACGGGTAGTTAACTCAAACTTAGCACGTTGTTCATAAATAGCAACTTGTTCTTTATAGGCATTCAGTTTAGAGATAACAGAATCATCAGGGGCACATGCAGTATATTCATCAAAAACATAGTCATCATTGACTGCAGAAGATGCATCACTTGGTACAATCTCACTTTCACTTTGTGTCACATATTGATCATATGGGACAATATTACTATTACCCACCTTATAAATATCTGATTCATAAGTTTCAAGAGATTGTACTTCGTTATTTATCTTTTGCTCATCCACCTCATCGTATAGTTTTAATACCTCTGAGATGATTGAATCTTTGGATGGACCAGCCTGTTGTGGTGATGAGACCTTTGGAGAGACCATAGGTGAAATGTTAGCCATGAAGATTGTCTGGGCAATAGGTTCATCATCGACATCAGAGTCAAATGCATCACAGTCAACAACTTGAAAGGCATTTTGATGATTGTGACCTATTTCCTGAATTGGCTGCTCATCCACATCAGCATCATAGGTTTTGGCATTTCCCTCAGCAAGAAACAGCAACTCTTTTTCATTCAAAACCGCTCCACTGTCCTGAGCTTGTACCAGCAACATCTTGTCCCTGAAATACTCTGCATTTTGAGAGCGTTTTGGAGATGTGCAGTTCCTCGCAATATGTCCTTCACCACCACAGTTGTAACACTTGATTGACTTTACTTGTCCTTGATTTACATTCCTTCCATGATTCTGATTACCCATATATCTACCACCACCGCCAGCATTCCCATATTCAGCTCCAACATTACCTTGCTCATTATGTGGAAGGTACGCATTTTGCCTTCCTTGCACATTTTGCACCAATACCTTTCCTTCTCTTATGGTAGCATGATTGTGGAGATTAGAAGCTGATCTGAGTTGATTGTTAGAAAGTGAGGTTAAAGTCAGGTTTTGTTTAACCATTAGAGCCACTTGATGAGCAACTTGTTCCAAGAATCTGTTTGAGGGTTGATACCCTGGATCAGGAATGAGTTTGTGGTTACCGTTACCCATTGGTATGACTTGAGAAGCTTTGGTGGTAATTCCTACATTAGTGTAAAAGGCTGTTGAATCATTTGACGAACTTGCTTCTCCCTGTTTAGATTTGAACTGTTCAAGAATCATTCTGTTAATACAAATAAGCCGTAAAAACGTTTATTTATATTTTACGATTTTCTAATGTTTTGTCGATAACAAACGTAAAATCATATTAACCAAACAAATAAAATAAGTAAATGGTTTGAACTAATAGTTTTCTAACACACTTACGCTTTCACATAAAACACTAAAACAAGTACAAGTGATTTTATGCTTTAGATATACATATGTACAACAACTAGTGTTTACATATTGGGATAACATATACTTAACTAAGTATACACTAAAATGGGTAAAAACAAGTATATACTAAAATGGGTAAAAACAAGTATATACTAAATAGGTAAAAACTAGCTAATGGTTTTGACCCATAACCCATGGTTTTATTTATACCACTTAACCAAGTTCATTGTATCCTTAAGATACATTGTATCTTGAAAGAAAACCATGGATCAACCCATAACCCATGATCCATAACCAAAAATACCCATGGGCAAAGAGGAGCGTACCACGGATCCCTAGCTTTGTGCTAGCCGGATCCCTTGTGGTAGGGATCCGTGGGATCCGGGGAACAGTAGGATTTTTCCTCTATAAATAGTGAGCCATTTCTTCATTATTTCTCATCCCTTTCAATCCCTTTCTAACACACCTTCCCCCTGAGTTAAATCTCACTAACCTTAGATCCAAGAGATCTATGTTTGTAGTTTTGTTTTTGTGTGATCTTTTAGGTTCCTCTTAAAGGCAAGATCACCACCTTTGAAGTTAAGCAAGCTCAAGTCCATGAGTTTCCATGCTTCCTCATCATCAAGGCTACTGAAGTCTTCTTGTTGATGATTCCTTTCTTTCTTCAAAGAAGTGTAGTAGACATTAGTGAAAGATGTCTCAAGTGTCAAGATGAAGATATTAGTGAAGGGTATCTATCGTCTATAGGATAAGCACTTGTGGTAATCGTCTATAGGATAAGCACTTGTGGTAGGTGCTTAGAAGTCAAGAAAAAGAAGCATTAGTGAAAGGTGCTTAGAAGTCAAGACAAAGAAGCATTAGTGAAAGGTGCTTAGAAGTGAAGACACAAGACATTAGTGAAAGGTGTCTTGTAGATCTAGTTAAAGGCATTAGTGAAAGGTGCCTTAGATGTACATTCGATTTGGTTTGTTTCGATGTACAAGATAGACTAGTATTAGATCCAAGGATATTGATATCCTTGATGATGTTGTAAAGGAGTAGATCTCCTTTGGGATTAGTCGTTGGTGTAGTGTGGTAGTAGTTCCTCCATTGCAATGGAACTAGGTGCTTAGCCTAGTACCTAATAAAGGGTAGGCGACGTTGTGATAGGCGTAGTTCACCTTGGAGTGAAAGAACTAGGTACTTAGGCTTGTACCTTATAAAGGGTAGGCGACGTTGTGTAGGTGTGGTTCACCTTGGAGTGAAAGAACCCGGTGGTTAGCCTAGTACCGAAAAAAGAGTAGGCGACGTTGTGAAGGCTTCTCCGCTATAAGGAGATTGGTGTAGTGATTACGAACTCTCGAGTAGGTGACTCGGGGAGTGGAGTAGGGCAAGGAAGGTGACCTTGTAGCCGAACCACTATAAATACTTGCGCTGTGGTTTTGTGCTTCTTACTCTTATCTTTTCATTACTTACCTTTACATGCTTGTTTATCAACATCCAACACACACATCCAAATAGATTGACATAAGTCAATCTAAATAGATTAAAAGGAAGTTTTAATTGGTAAAACTATTCAACCCCCCCTTCTAGTTTTCCACAATTGGCATCAGAGCTTCGTTACCAAGTTTCTTAAAGTATATTGTACTTTAAAAACTTGATACGATCCATGGTTAATTGAAAACTACAAAGAAGGTTTTTCATAAAAACATACACCATGTCTTTTAAAAAACTATATGTTTGGATGTTGATTTGATAACAACATTTTTTTTATTTACTTTTTCATTTAATTGCACTAATCTTCTTTGTCATGTTGATTAGTCAAAACTCATACCCACCAAGCTTTAAGAGTCGCTTGGTAACAAGAATATCTTCCTTAAGAAGGTATCTTAATCGCAAAGGAGCAGGAATCGTCTAAGTGACATTTGTCGTGTCAATTGTAAAGACATTCCTAAGTGCATTCGAGGTATGACTTTTCACTTATATCTTAATGATATTAGTTTAATAAATAAGTGTTATCTGTTAGGCATTTATTTGAGTAGATTTCGTGTTTACACATGCTTTACATGTAGCTTCATTAGGAAGCTTTTTCTCACATATGTGTCACTCCTCCGTCTAGAAATCATGGTTTATAATAATTGTGTTTTATCTCACTTAATCCAAAAATCATATCTTCTAATAAAACAAAACACAAATTTCAAAAATTCCTCCTTCCCTATAAAACCCCACCGTCGACCACTCTACCAAACCCTCACTTTTTCAAATCCTCCATTTTCAAAATTTTCTATTACTCAAAAACTTCATCTTCCTCCTCATTTCATCTCAATCGAAACCAAGAAGATCTGTCATCAACATGGTTTACGTCGCACTCGTGCTCATCGCCCTAACACTCATCGCACTTGTGTTCCCTATGATGAAGTTCACATATGGAGACGTTTACTTTGTGTTGTTAATCTACATTGGGATCATATACCCAATCCTTTGTATCATCCTTAGTATTGAAATGCAATATTACTAATGATCTAGTTTATCTAGGTTATTATTATCATAATGTGTTTGTCATTTCTTTTGATTTATATGTTTTATTCTCTTTCGTGATACATTAGAAGTCATGTGTGCATGCTAAAAGAAAATGTAGGATAAAACATATTTCGTGGTATAAAACTGTAAAACCTATTTCTTTATCAAAACGGTTTCTGTTACTACAGATCCACGGATCCCGGAGGATATACTAGCCGGATCCCTTTTGTAAAGGAACCGTGGGATCCGTATTACTGGAAAACAGTTTTCATGCAAGATTAAAAACCACTATCTTTCTAAAAATAATAATCCACTAGAAAGTCAAAACCTTGAGTTAAGTCTTTGTTGTTAAAAACCATTGTTAATAAAAATCTTGTAAAAACATTAGATTATCATAAGTTGACCACAAACATCTCCTTTTATTAACTTGTCATTCCTATAGGTTCAACTATGACGCATGAATATGAGTTTGATTTTTCACTCACTAGCGTCTACACTCCAAACATCTCTCTCGAACCTAACACACCTGGCAATCATGTCCGTGGGTTCAATAATCTCGAAAGCCGTCGCTTCCATGAAGGACGTATTGTAGACACCTCTCTACAATTTGAAGAAGGTATCAATACCTCCTTCCGAGCCATAGGACTAGAATGTCTTCTTGAAATCAAAGAGAAGATATGTCCAAGGTTCATAATGGAATTTTTCCGTCAAGTCGAACTCGTTCGTAACGAGGATCGCTCTCTATCTCATTGGTTTTATATCAAAAACCAAAAATTCACTCTAACCCTTGGGCATTTTGCTCACATCCTCCGGATTCCCAATCATGGACAATGTGCCTTCACCGAAGATTGGTCTCTTGATTCTCTCTTCAACTTTCGTGAAGAAAATAGTCCATATTGTTCACACATACCCTCTCCGGAAGATTTAAACCGCATAATATGCAAACCTCGACCATATTACTCCGATCCAAACATTATCTTTACAAGGGATATCCGAGAAGAGTACAAGCCTCTTGCACTCATCCTACGTGAAAATGTTTGGAGCCTTAGGGGAAATCGAGAAATTCTTCCCGCTTGTTGTGCTCACATGTTGTACTGTTTGCTAACACAACAACCATACAATCTCACCTACTTCTTCGCAAGGCGAATTGTAAATCTTCAAAGCTCCAAGAACAAACTCATCCCTTATGGAATGTTCTTGACGCGTCTCTACCATAATGTTATGCATTTCCATCCTCAATTTCAAAGTCCGTTGTACGTACTTGTGAACAAGATGATGGAACCGCTAAACATATCTCTCATGAAGACTTTCTTCATTCTTGACTCCACCAACACTCATCAATCACATAATGATCCTTCTAGCGAAAACACTCAAGGAATTTAGTAGGATTTCAAATAGGATCAATTCTACTCTACTCGTGCTTTATCAATGTAATCCTATTTCCTTCATGAAATAAAACATCTTACATTTGATATCTTAGTTTTTAGAACTCCTTTAACTAATCTTGGAATATAATGCATTGTCAAGATCATTGCATACCTTTAGTAAAGGTTCTGACTAGCAGATGGACGGATCCCAAATGTTGTACTAGACGGATCCCTACTCTTAGGGAACCGCGGGATCCGGCGAACAGAAAATGCAATTGCAAGCATTGTATTTCAAACACATTCTTAGAACACCTCACACTAAGCTAAACATAGTACCTTAAGGAAAAATTAAGTCCTTATCAAGATAGGTTGATCTTTCCTAATCATACATAACTCACCTAGATCACACTCTAAGACGATTGTAAATCTACCGTTTCGTCCTTAATCCACTACTCTTCCGCTCTTAAAGCACACACTTCATTTTCTACTTGATCCCTCACATCAAGTCTTAGAAATCTTTCGATTAGGTCTAAATTAATCATAAATCATCTTCACCTCAAAATTGATCAAAGTTGATCAAATCTAGTTTTCTCATCTCAAAGCTTCTAGGATATTTCCCAAAACACTATCCTAAGACACAACCTGATCTCTAGGATCATTTAGCTTCAATTGACACTCTAAATCTTTAGTGTCATCCTTGCTCATCCATTGGTACTCTTGAAAGTTCCAAATCCTTCCATAAATGACAATCATTAGCTATATCATTCATTACCTTCAAGTACTCAAGCATCCCTTCATTTAAAACACTTAGGAGGACTGAAACACTCAAGATGACATAGGTCTTAGATCTTAGAAACATCATTTCCACTCTTTCATAGCTGCTGAGAGCCGGATCCCTAGGATTAGCTTAGACGGATCCCTCTAAGGAGGGAACCGTGGGATCCGAATGACAGTTTATGTGAAATCTTGCTAAAACAATCATTTCAACTCATCTTCCTAACTCAAACACTCCATCTCATCTTAAATGAGTTCCTAGATCAGTGCAACCTCTGAAGTTGACTCTTGTGCATGTCAATCATCACATTCCAATGAATTCTAGTGGCTTAAGGCTTAAATGCACTTGCCAAATCTCTTAGTTTATAAACCACTATGTTAGGACCTCCATAGTCATCACTCTCATCATAACTTTCAGCTCTTGCAACCTCTTGAAATCATCTCATCATGAGAAAAATCCCAAGTAGTAACCTATCCACCAAAGAACCACCCATGAAAAAGGCTCGTGTTATACACGAAATCTCTTCAACCGAATCATCTCCGGTCAAGCCAACAAATGATAGAATCCTTCATCATCCAATCAAACCAATTCCTAAAAGGATAGTATCCACAAAACTACCTATGCCAAACACCACCATACCTCATAGGCCAAATAATATCATCTCCACCAAACCATCACCATTGGTTCCTAGAGCTATTTCATTTACATCCCCACTATCATCTCCACACCTCTACAATTTAGAGGACTTACCTCCTAGCCCATCTCATCCGCTTCCGCCGACAACATTCTCCTCATTAGGAGGAATAATGATTCAAAATCAAGGTGTTGAGTCAACACCTGCTCCGGCTTTCTTTTCGCCGTTTTCATCATATAATCCCATTTGGATTATGAGAAATCATCAAAGTCAAACACCCGACCATATGGAAGTTGACACTTCTCTACCACCACCATCATCTTTGGTTGAGTCATTCTCAAATGCACCTCCACCAATCCCTCCATCGTTTGAAGCTCCATAAGCCGCTTCACTTGATCCTTCGCATCAAGCCATTTCATTTATTCCACCACCACTACCTAGTCATGACAAAGATTGCTATCATTGTCAACATGTTGAAAGTTTGATACATGAAGTACGAGAAGACCAACGTTTCATGTTCTATCATCTCCTCGAACGTTTCGACGAGATTAAACCTAAACAAAACTTGAGCTAGAAGATTATAGTGGTGTCCTAGCATCAAGCGTTAGTTGGTCTAGAAATTCCAAGTCACGTATTGTCTATTTTCTTATTTTTAGAGTCATGTATATCATAACTCTTGTTTTATTAAATGAAATTACATGCTACTTGCTATATTTATGAGTATATGAGTATATTATATAATCCATATCTCTTTTTGGTATTAACATTTCTTGCTATACCACTCTTTACTGATTTTATTCATCAGCCAGACGGATCCCTCAGAATTGCCTAGACGGATCCCTACTAGGAGGGAACCGTGAGACAGAAAGCTTTCTTTCTACTAACTTGAATCACATTTGCATGAAATTGTGAATTATACTTGATTTCTAACCTTTGTTTTGTAGATTATTCAATTTACATATGAAGACTTTGACACCCTAAAGCTAGGGGGAGCTTTATGTCAAAGCAATACATTGCAAATTACTTGCAATACTAGGTTTACATTTCGTGACATCCCTTTGCAAAAATTGCAATCATCAAGGGGGAGCACATTCGTCTCGTAGACGATATCTTTTGCAAACTTATTTGCAAACAAACTAGATTAGTATTTCTTTCTTGACGCCTTTACATAGGGATGGACTCGTCAAGGGGGAGTAAAGACGAGATCCATTCCCGTTATTTGCTCTCTATCGTAAAGACGAGATCCATTCCCGTTATTTGCTCTCTATCTCTTTTTACTTTTTCTTTCACATGTTTTTCTTAAAAACAATGTGTTGCCTTCCTTCAAACACTTTTTGTTTCGACAAAAAGGGGAGAAGAAAGCAAAAACTACAAATTCAAACTCCTACGAATTTTAGCTTTTCCTTAAAATAATTTTATGTTTTGTCATCAACAAAAAGGGGGAGATTGTTAATACAAATAAGCCGTAAAAACGTTTATTTATATTTTACGATCTTCTAATGTTTTGTCGATAACAAACGTAAAATCATATTAACGAAACAAATAAAATAAGTAAATGGTTTGAACTAATAGTTTTCTAACACACTTACGCTTTCACATAAAACACTAAAATATGTACAAGTGATTTTATGCTTTAGATATACATATGTACAACAACTAGTGTTTACATATTGGGATAAAATATACTTTGTGGAAAACTAGAAGGGGGGGGGGGGTTGAATAGTTTTGCCGATTTTAAGTTGCTTTCAAAAACTTTAGATTCGATATTATGTGAAATCGTATGGATGTTGAGAACGTATAGATCTAATGATAATGCAAGCAAATAAATAAAGTTAAGGGATAGAAAAGACACAACCGATTTATAGTGGTTCGGCTACAAGGTCACCTTCCTTGCCCTACTCCACTCCCCGAGTCACCTACTCGAGAGTTCAAGCACTATGTCAACAAACTCCTTCACTTGGCGGAGAAGCCTTCACAACGTTGCTTACACTTTTTTCGGTACAAAGCTAGATACCGAGTCCGTAGCACGATGGACCAAACCAACACAACTATTACACAACAAATATGTGAAATATCTTAATACAAGATCTTCGCTAGAAATCTTGCGGAGTGACAAATCAATCAAGGACCCCTTGCTTGGATGACTTGTAGAATGCTCGTGATCTCGCCTTAGAGAAGGACTTATATGAGGATCACAAATAGAAAGAAAGAAGAAGAACTCTCTAGATCAAGTGATCTATATGTTAGAAGAGAATGAGAGTGTATGAGAGATTTAGTAAGAAGAGGGGTGAGTTAGAATGAAGAAATGACTCTCTATTTATAGGCAAATTTCTTCTCTGTTCCACGGATCCCACGGATCCCTCCCACTTGGGATCCGGCTAGTGTAATCCTAGGGATCCGTGGTCCGCTCCTCTTTGCCCATGGGTTTTTTGGTTATGGGTCATGGGTTATGGGTTGGTCCATGGGTTTTCTTTACATTCAATGTATCTAAGTATACATTGTATCTAGCCAACTTGGGTATGGGTTATGATCCATGGGTTATGGTTTTTACCCATCCTAATAAACTATTACAACAAATGCTTAATTATTACATTTTTGTATTTAAATGGTTATATGTAAATGCTTTACAAAAATAACATGTATCCTTATAATTATACTTAAGATAACATTATATTTGTTATCAACAAAACACAAAGAGATCGCAAAATATTAATAAACGTTTTTACGGTTTATTTGTATTAACAATCTCCCCCTTTTGTTGATGACAAAACATAATGTTATGATGAGTAAAACTTAAGAATAGATGCAAGTTTTGAAAGCCCTAAGTTTTACTTCTTCTCCCCCTTTTTGTCGAAACAAAAGATAACCCTGGAAGAAATAAAAACTTCTAACTCCCCTTGACGGTAGCTCCCCTTGTTTGGGGCGTCAAGTGAAGAAAAATAAAAATCCTACAAAAAGAAAGGTTAGTAACATGCTTATATAATCTTGTGGTTGCCGAGAATCAAGATTGGGAGCCAAGGTATGCAAACAAGGCCTTGTAATAAAACAACAAATTGTAGTGGTGTGTATGCCACTTACAAGCATGTAAAAATAAGAACAAGACTTGTTCTTGAAAATGACTTGAAAAGAAAAATAATACTTAAAAGTAAAAAAAATAGTAGTAGTGATTCCTTCCATGCTTGCATAAGGTTATGGATGGAGGTTTTGATGAGTAATGGTAGTGATGCGATCAAGGATGAGGTTGAGTATGAAACGCATTTCTTCCCTAACTTCTATTGCAATTTCCCTAGTGGATTGGCAATGTTCACAATGTAAATGATGTGGGTAAAGAGTGCGGAAGTTTTCCGGGTTGTTTTGATTTGAGTTATGCGGAAGTTGTGGTGGAAAAATAGGAAAATGTGGATCAATATCCGGAATGTTTGTAAATGGTGGTGGAAAAGAACCTAGATGTTCTTGTAATGTGATGGGAGCTAATGGTGGTGATGTTTCAAGATCTTGAAATATAGTATTTGGAGATGTGGGGGTGTTGAAAAGACTAATTCTTTTCTTTAGGTTGGTTAGATCTTGTTGGAGTCTTAAGGAGTTCCAAAGAGTTATTTTAGGTGGTGATGAAGTTGGTGTACTTGTTGGTGATGAGGGTGGTGCTATAATGGAAGCATCTTGTGGTGAGTTATTTGTTGAGGATGAACTATTTGAGGTTGATTTTGCTAAACAAAAAGATCGGATACTAATCGTGGGATATCCTAGCATTTGATTGTGGTATTTTGGATGGTGGAAGTACAAAGGTTTGGATATCATGATTGTTTGTACTAGATGATTCTCCTAAAGGGTTTTGGATGACATGATGAAGTGTGTTTGTGAGAAGGAGATGGAGTATGCAAGCATTTTGGGAGTTATATATATAGAAAAACAAAGCATTGTAATGAATGCTTGATCCAAAATGTGGATTAAAATCTAATGATTAGATATGAATTCAAGGCATGTGATCATGAGAACACAAGCATTAAAGAGCATACTCCCAAAATGAAACAAATGTGGATTTTTCATCCAAAGTGAAAAAATAGAAGTTGAAAACAGCTTACGTTACACGGATCCACGGATCCTTCCCTTGAGGATCCGTCCAAAGCATAAAGGCGGGATCCGTGGTAGTGCAGTGTTCGAGGCAGCACAAAATTTTCCTTTTTGGAAACATTTTTGCCTAGTGTGTGCCTATATGCAAACTATTTGGAGTTTCGGTTATCTCGACTCCTAAAAAAAAATAAACTAGAAGTATAAAACCGTCCTATTGAGATAACCCCAAAACACATATTTAGTACATGAGTACGTAATTTTGTGTTATCAATGCTCCTAATTCATTGTTGCTTAAATGAATGTACCCGAAAACACATATTAGTTATGTGTTCCCTTTAGCATTCAAAAGACATGAGATGCAATGAAAACGCGTTTTTTACTTTGTATTAATAATGAAAAAGCGATTTGTCCTAGACGTGAGAAATTGCTTTTGTGAAATTGATACGGGAAGGTATCATCTTTTAGAAAACATTGTGAAAGTAGGTTTCCTTTAAAAAAATAAGTAAAGACTATAAGTTGAAAAACTCATCTTGGGTTTTGAAAATTCCCGTATTGTTTGTGAGTTGTGTGTGAAATAGAAATCCTAGACTCCGAAAGAAGAAGGCTAGTGTTTACATACCTTGTAGAGTCAAATAAGTTACGACGTTTGTTCCATTAGACCAAGACCAAGACGAAGTAGGTTGAATTGTTCCCGCTTCAACGGTTTGGTGAGGACGTCGGCTATGTTGTCTTCGGATGCTACCTTCTCAATAGAGATGTTCCCCTTTTGAACATTGTCTCTTAGGAAGTGATGACGAATCTCTATATGCTTTGTGCGAGAATGCAATACCGGATTCTTGCTTAAGTCGATGGCACCTTTGTTGTCACATAGGATGGCTATGTCGCTTAGATGGATGTCGTAGTCTACTAACGCTTGTTTCATCCATAGTGCTTGTTGGCATGCTTTGTCGGCGGAGACATACTCAACGGTTGTTGATATTGCAAGTGTCGTTTGTTTCTTAGAAAACCAAGATGTTAAACAACATCCCATAAAAGTACATACCCCCACTTGTACTTTTTCTATCAACGTAATCACCTGCATGGTCAGAATCTACATATACAATTGTTTCTACTCCCATGCCCTTAGGATACCATAATCCTAATTGTGTTGTACCCTTAATATATCTAAATATCCTTTTACGGCTTCTAGGTGTGATGTTTTAGGGTCTTCTTGAAACCTAGCACATAAGCAAACACTAAACATGATATACGGCCACTTGCGTGAGGTAGAGAAGGCTACCTATCATGCCACGATATTTAGTATTATCTACGGATTCTCCGTCTTCATCTTTTGTGAGTTTGGTGTCGGATGACATTGGAGTCCTAATTGGTTTTGACTCTTCTAGACCGAATTTCTTTAACATCTCCTTGATGTATTTAGATTGATTGAAGAAGATACCATCTTCTACTTGTTTTATTGTAGACCAAGAAAGAAACTAAGTTCTCCCATCATACTCATCTCGAACTCGTCATGCATGATTTTAGAGAAATCATCACACATGTCTTGACAAGTGGATTCGAATATAATATCATCTACATATATTTGTACTATGATTATATGTGACTCTCTTTTCTTAGTAAAAGTGTGTTGTCAACTAACCCCATGGTGTAGTTGTGTTTAACTAGAAATGACTTGAGTCTATCATACCAAGCTTTTGGAGCTTGTTTAAGACCATAAAGGGCTTTCTTTAATTTATACACATGTTTGGGTTTTTCAAAATCAATGAAGCCGGAGGTTGAGCTACATATACTTCTTCATTTATGAAACCATTTAGAAAAGAGCTTTTGACATCCATTTGATAAAGCTTTAGATCATTAGCACAAGCATACATAAGAAGTATTCTTATAGACTCTAATCTAGCCACGGGGGGCATAGGTCTCATCAAAGTCTATTCCTCTTGTTGGTTATACCCTTGAGCAACGAGTCTAGCCTTGTTCCTAGACACTACTCCGTTTGCATCTAATTTGTTTTATAAACCCATTTGGTTCCTATTATGGTTTGATTACTAGGTGGAGGGACAAGTGTCCAAACATCATTAGAAACAAATTGATTTAGTTCTTCTTGCATAGCCATTACCCAACTTTCATCTTTTATGGCTTCTTGTGTATTCTTAGGTTCTAAGGTTGAAACGAAACAAAACAAGCTACTTTGGTTTTGAACTTGAGACCTTAATGTTCGTTCGTTTAGTTTTCCTATGACTTTATCTACGGGGTGATCTTTGGACTCTTTAATGTTTATTATTTCATCACTTAGAGGTTCTTCTTCTTCACTTATCTTTTTCTTTATTACTATAGCTTCACTTTCTATAATCTCGTCATCGACAAGAGGTGGAGAGGGTTTGGGTGGACTTTCATCAAATTTTATATTTAATGACTCTTCTACCTTCATTGTTTCTTTGTTTAATATGACGTAAGCTTTGCTATTTGGCGAGTAACCTAAAAGATACCTTCGGTTGATTTAGGATCAAATTTTGTAAGGTAATCTTTAGTGTTAAGAATAAAACATTTACTACCATAGACTCTAAAGTGATTGATTTAGGGCTTTTTGCCTCGAAGTAACTCATATGGAGTTTTTCCTAAGATTGGTCTAATTAAGACTCGATTGAGTATATACGTTGAAGTATCAACGGCATTACACCAAAACTTTTGAGGTATGGATTGTTCATTAAGCATGGTTCGACTCATTTCTTGTAGAGTTCTATTCTTTCTTTCTACTACCAAATTCGATTGTGGAGTCGCGTGGAGCCGAAGTTGTGAGTAATACCATTAGCGTCACAAAAGCTCAATTGCACTTCATTATCGAATTCCCTACCATGATCCGTCCTAATAGACACTATGGGACTTCCTAGTTGTCTTTGGATCTTTTTGCTTAATATTTCAAAATAGTTAAAGGTTTCCGTTTTGTTCTTTAAAAATTTTGTCCATGTATACCTAGAGTAGTCATCCACTAATACCAAAGTGTAGTAGTTGCCTCCATAACTTTGGATAGCGGATGGACCAAATAAATCCATATGTAGTAATTCTAGACACCTAGTTGTGGACACCATGTTTTTAGCTTTATGACTCGAATGAGCTTGTTTTCCTACATTACAAGCATCACAAAAATGATGTTCATATTTTAACTTAGGTAGATCTCTTACTAGATCTTTGGATGATAGCGATTGAAGAAGTCGCATGTTGGCGTGACCCAATCTTCGATGCCATAAGGTCGAAGTATCATCCATAGAGGTAAGACATAGTTTGTCTTTAGGTTCATTACCGATTTTAATGACATAGACTCCATGTTTCCTAATTCCTCTTCCTATGGTTATGCCATTTTTAAGTATCTTACTACCGGTTTCGGTAAAAAGTACATTGCACTTTTATCACATATTTGTCCTATACTTAAGAGGTTAAAGTTTAGGTTTTCTACATTGACACATCGTTAATGGTTAGAGATTTGTTAGAAATCGTACCTTTACCGATGATTCTACTTTTGCTATTTCCAAACACCACATTACCTCCATTGAAGGATTCATATGTGGAACACCCCTATTTCGTGATATGCCTGAATTCAAAGCTAGGTGTTACTTCATAGGCACTGGTGACCTTAACAACCTAAAACAACTCTAATGAAGTCGTTTAAAAGATTTATCACCATTTATATAAATATCCAGTTTACAAAATGAGGTCCATGGTTGGGTTCTATTGTTTTTACAAAATACATTAAATTAATTTTCAAATGATAATAAAATTTGCAGCCTTCTTGTTATCCTTGTTCTTCGTACTTTGACTTCAGACATTATGGACTTCAATACATGCTTAAACTGTCAACACAAAGGTTGAGTGAAATTCATAGAGTTTGGAAATGGGTTGACACATAATGTTTTGTAGTGTGAGTTATAAATTCACACCAATGGTTTGAAAACCAAAAGAGATATTATTGCACTAAGCTCGGATACCGAAAGCGTTAACAGCTTGTCAATAGAAATTGATATAATAGTAACAGTTGCCCTAATAGGTAATTTGCCAATAAACCTATGGTTCTTCAAATAGAGTGCGTTTGTTTACGGACTTGGTCAAACAAACGGGATTCGTCAATCCCGATAGATCTATCCCATTATTAGCTCACCCTTGAAGTGATTAATGGTTCATGATAATAGGGACTTAAGTTTGGCAATAGTGGTACTTAGTGCACATAATACATTCAGATAAGCATACAATTTCAAAGCAATGTGTTTGGTTTAAAAATAAAGCATGTATCTCCCCCAAAGGGTTTGTAAAACAATTAAGTAATAGAAAGTGGGGCTATGAACTCACCGTAGTGATCAGCAGTGGTGTACAGTGATATAAGACATATCGAGAGATCGCGAGCTTTTAGTGATAACCTAAAGATATAATATGCGTCTTCGGTTATTATATACGACGAGTTCTGAAATAGCGGTATATATAAGTATTTATAATATTTAGATATTGTACACATTTATAAATTTAAATATGTGTCAAGAATCAAGTTTTTAAAATATTAACAAATCCCTATTTGTAGGTATCTCTAAGGTTCAAGTTTAAATACTTTTAAAGTCCGCTATTCGTTATCAATTATGTCAAATCTTTATCGTAAGATAAAACAAGTCTAGTTCTCAGTAGTGGGTCCTACCACTCCGGTTTGCAAGGAAACGTGGTCAAGTGGTTTTAATTTATATTTGACCGATAACATTAAATTTCTATTAAGTTATTTTGGTTAGGAAAATATATATGGTTTTTGGTCATAAAGGATTATGACATTGTTTATATTTTCTCAAATATATATTTATATCTTTACATGTATAGTCATTTCATAACATTTTTCTAATATAACTTATATGTCAAAATTTATATTTTTTGTCACGTTTCGGTTTAAGAGTTTAGTTATTCTAACTTTACGTCTACATTGTTACTAACACCTAAAAGGTCATGAATTGTTTCTTATGTCTTTGAAATTGTATTTAAATGTATACATGATTTCTAGTGACTTTATAACCTTAATTACATCATAATATGATTCAAGTTACTAGTTTATACTTGCGTTTCATTACAGATTTGGGCAGCTCAACAGTTATGAAGCAAAGGCCATATTTTGAGTTCTACAACACTTTAGAACGCGATGCTTTTTCCTACGTTTAAGTTTATGTCTTAGCTACATTTCATAAAAGCCGACGAGTTCAAATGACCAGAACCGTCCGTTTAGTCAATTAAATCTATTGGTCAGTTTTCGACACCTTTTACCATTTTGGCTCTAATTTAATCATACGGATGAGTTACAGGGTGAGCCAAGGGGCAAAACGACCACAAGACATAGCTCTACCTCCCTATTATATTCCCTAAGTTTCATGGTTCACTGATCTTTTATAAAATTGTTAAAGGACATTTAGATTCATTCTAAAAAGTTACCTAGGACTTGTTTAAGTTGCTTTTTCATGTTTTAGAGCTTGTGTACAACATCAAATACATACATACTTATACATATATCATATAAATACATCAAATATACATCTAGCTATTACAACTATATTGAAATAATAGGAAGAACATAAGCATAATCTTACAAGGTTTGATGGTGAAGTTTAACAAGAACTAGGACACTAACTAAATCCTAACCACTTATAGTCTTTAACTCTTGCTTCCAAGACTTATCCAACTTGCTTTTAACCCTTAGAAGACTCTTGTATTTATCCTTTAACTTCAGCTCCTAACTTCCTTGTATAGCTTCTTTATGAACCAAGAAATCACCAAAGTAAAACTAGTTTCATGTATGGATCATCATGGCCTTTAACTTTGTAGTATAAATTGAACTATGAAAATCAAAGATGGATTATCATGATGATGATTATTTTTGGTCGTTCATATGGAGAAGAAAGAGTGAATGATAGCTTTATATTTTCTAAATGAAAGAAGAAAGAAAAATGGTATAAGTAACTTAAGATGTAATCATTATGTAAACTAGATATGACCAAGATTTTCTTGTCTTGGTGAATCACTCATATGTCGACCAAGATAAGGATTTGGTGAGTTTGTTTTGTTTTATTATCATTTTGTGATAATATTGAGCCACGGAGTGTAGTTTGGTCCCGGTAATTACTAACGTTAAGCCTTTAAGTTATGAAACTTAAAATCGGGTATCGTAAAAATATGAAACTTATAGAAATGCTTAAAGTGATTATTATACTCCATCTAAAAATATAAAATGAGTGATAAGTCTTATTGGGTGCAAAAACGCTGCTTAAAGCTGGAAACACGGGTCAAAAACGCGTAATTCGCAGTGTATCAGAAAAGAACGAAATTTAAGGGAAATGACCGTGAAATTAATTATGAGTGATCTAAAAATTATTCTGATGTGGGGAAAATTGTCAGAGTTGACTTTCGTTATGCGCGTGATGTTTAAATGGTGTCTGGAGTCAAATGAAACTTTATAACGATATTTTCTTAATAACTTTTGCGAAAATATCTAACGATGATTGAACTCTCAGATCATTACCAAAATAATTTAACTTACGAGAATGTGAAATAAAATTTTACTGATGAATAGTGAAAGTGAATAGTAAAAAATGAATAGTAAAAATGAATAGTAAAAGTGAATAATAAATTCTCGAAAAATGCGCGTTGTTACAGTTTCACCACCTTAGTGGGAATTCCGTCCCGGAATTCAATGTGTGTTATATGTTGAAGTGATGTTAGTGAATAGGTGTGGTTTCTTTCGGCAAATGGTTTATAGAATAACTAGTAATGTATATCAACTTATCATTTTAGAGTAAGTAGTAATTTGTCATTGTCCTAAATTTTTTTTTTTTTTTTTTTTTACGATGAACGATTTGCCAATTATGTGAAACGAGTAGCCTAACTTGGCTACTTTTTATTCCATTAATACCCCATTTTTTTTTAAACTTCATTCTTCCATACACTACTTAACTTTTCACCTACATTTCTCTCATCAATACTCCAAGATGCCGCATGTTATTATCATTATTGCGATCGTGTATTTTGTGGTAGTATCTTATGTTAACCTCTCGGAAGAAGAAAACAATCCGTTTTTGCTCATGATTTTGGCGATTCTTCTACTTTCGTGGGTTTGGCAATATGCGTAGTAAGTGTTGGGGTAATAGTTAGTTTGTGAAAAATTGTAATAAAACTTTGTTTGACTCTGTTTTGCGTGTAATTTTATCTTATTCCTCAGTAGTAAAAGAATATGTATGAATAATTCTATTTATCCTTAATTTGTGACTTGTTTGGTTTACTAGATATGTTTAACTTATTTGAAAAGGGAATAAGCCCATGAAAACTAGTTGTTGACACTCGGATTTATGTTAAGATGTGACCAAGTGGTTACGTTTAGGTATGGTCTCGCTAAATGGCTTTGTGTGGTTTTATTTTGATCAAGGGCCAACGCCTGTTAAGTATCGGGTGCGTTTGGATTAAAGTGTGGTTCGAAGCCCACAATTAAAATAAGGAGTGGTGGTAGATGAGATTGAATATTCGTGGTAAAGATGTGGTAAGGGTTCAGATAATAATGTGATATGTTGACGATTAGGAGAGTGTAGTGTAAGTTTACCGTTATTCTTAGGTAGAGATGTTAAGTTTTAAAAAATGAATTTTAGATTATGGCGGAAGGATATCCTTGAAACCTAATCAGGCTAGTACTTCTAAGAAATGACGAGAAGATTTGATGACTATCCCAAGATAGTAGTTCGGATTATCTCATGTATGAAAATTTCAAGAATGAAATTAGGTAGTACAAATAAGATGTTAAGATCTTGCTGAGTGGTAAGACACTAACGTGTCTCTAGATCTTTTTAATGAATTCTAGTGTTTTATCAAGTTTAAGTAGGAAATTAACCTGAATATAACCCTTGTATAACTGTTCTGAGTGTTTGAAAAATTTAAGTCGAACATAGTTAATCAGACCATGTTCCACTATCCCAAGGTTAAATATAGGTGATTAGGCTATATTTAGCCGAGGTTCGATAAAATTTTCAAATACCTAAATTAGGTATACTTGTGATATGTCCATAGCTTTTGAGAAATTGTCCACTAAGCAAAGGCGATATCAAACTATTCAGTTGCAAGTCCTGGCCAAAAAGACTTTGTAACTATGTTTTCACATTCCATTGCATAGAAGATAGTAGGGGGTAGATAAGTGGAAAGGATATCTTAAGTAATTCTAAAATAGTTCATACTTGGCTAGAATTACGAACTTTTAACAATGAAGGTTTCAGAAGAGAACTTTGATGAATGTAGAGAAAGTTGCTGAACTTCGACTTTTGTAGATGATGAATTAGTTTGTCCTTTAAATTCCATTCTTAGTATTTTCATTAGGAAATTGATAGATTGTGACGGGTTTAATTGTAAAGAATATCAAATAAGGTTTTATAAGATAATTTCTAGAGTCTATTATATAACTTACAATGTTTAAGAAGTAAATTAGACCATTGTGTAACTCACAATGTCTTGAGAATTAGTTGAGACAATTGTGTAACTCACAATGTCTAGGATAAATAGAGACCATTGTGCCACTCACAATGTCTTGAGAAATGATGGAGAGATCATTGTGTACTCACAATGTCTTGATAAATAAATGAGACCACTGTATGATTTACAGTGTCTGAGAATGTAATAGAGACCACTGTAGGATTACGGTGTCTAAGAATATAATGAAGACCACTGTAGGATTTACAGTGTCTGGAAAGTAGGAAAGACCATTGTAATCAGTTACAATGTCTTGGAGGAACTTTCTCAATCCTAAAATGCACGAGTAGATACATGATTTGGAAAAATATAATTGTGCCGTAATACCTTAGAATAGGCTTACGCAGATATGTTTAGTACATCGATTATGATTGAAATTATGTCCAGTGTATATATCAATATACTAGTATGTTTGTATAGCTTAAAATGCCTAAAAGTCACATAATCATCTGGAGGATGGAAGGCATGAGAGACGGAAGGCTATAAAATATTTTGTTTGTAAAAGTAGTTATAGTTTAGGTCACAAATAGACCGTTTCTCATAATTAAAGCTCTGATACCAATCTGTAACACCCCCAATTTGTGATATGCGCGTGAATTCAAACGTGTTACTTCATGGACAACAGTCATAACAATAGAAAAACGAACTCTAATGAAGTCGTTTTAAAAGATTTATCATTCGATTTATATAAATATCAGAGTTTTACAAAAATGAGGTCGATTGGTTCTATTGTTTACAAAATACATTAAATTGATTTTCGAATGATAATAAAATTTATAGCCTTCTTGAGTATCCTTTGTTCTTAAAGTGCCGCTTCGACATTATGGACTGAAATACATGCTTAAAACTGTCAACACCAAGGTTGAGTGAAATTCATAGAGTTTAGGAAATCAGTTGAACACATAATGTTTGTAGTGTGAGTTATAAATTCACACCAATGGTTTGAAAACCAAAAGATATATTATTGCACTAAGCTCATGATACCGAAAACGTTAACAGCTTGTCAATAGAAATTGATATAATAGTAACAGTTGCCCTAATAGGTAATTTGTCAATTAACCTATGGTTCTTCAAATAGAGTGCGTTTGTTTACCGGACTTGGTCCAACAAACGGGATTCGTAATCCCAAATAGATCTATCCACATATTCGGCTCACCCTATAGGGATTAATGGTTCATGATAATAAGGACTTAAGTTTGGCAATAGTGGTACTTAGTGCACATAATACATTCAGATAAGCATACAATTTCAAAGCAATGTGTTTGGTTTAAAAATAAAGCATGTATCTCCCCAAGGGTTTGTAAAACAATTAAGTAATAAAAGTGGGGCTATGAACTACCGTATTGTCACGTGATGGTGTCTGATATAAGACATATCGAGATCGCGAGCTTTGAGTGATAACCTAAAGATATAATATCGTCTTCGGTTATTATATCGACGGGAGTTTGAAATAAACGTATATATAAGTATTTATAATATTTAGATATGTATGCACATTTATAAATTTAAATATGTGTCAAGAATCAAGTTTTTAAAATATTAACAAATCCCTATTTGTAGGTATCTCTAATGTTCAAGTTTAAAATACTTTTAAAAGTCATTATTAGATTATCAATTATGTCAAATCTTTATCGTAAGATAAAACAAGTCTAGTTCTCATTGGGTCCTACCACTCCGGTTTGCAAGGAAACGTGGTCAAGTGGTTTTAATTTATATTTATTCGATAACATTAAATTTCTATTAAGTTATTTTGGTTAGGAAAATATATATATGGTTTTTGGTCATAAAGGATTATGACATTGTTTATATTTTCTCAAATATATATTTATATCTTTACATGTATAGTCATTTCATAACATTTTCAAATATAACTTATATGTCCAAAATTTATATATTTTCGCGTTTCGGTTTAAGAGTTTAGTTATTCTAACTTTACGTCTACATTGTTACTAACACCTAAAAGGTCATGAATTGTTTCTTATGTCTTTGAAATTGTATTTAAATGTATACATGATTTCTAGTGACTTTATAACCTTAATTACATCATAATATGATTCAAGTTACTAGTTTATACTTGCGTTACATTACAGAAATTTGGACAGCACTCACTTGAGTCCGCGGGCAAAGGCCATATTTTGAGTTCTACAACACTTTAGAGCGATGCTTTTCCTACGTTTAAGTTTATGTCTTAGTACATTTCATAAAAGCCCGACGAGTTCGAAATGACCGACCGTCCCGTTTGGTAGTCCAATTAAATCTATTGGTCAGTTTTCGACACCTTTTACCATTTTGGCTCTAATTTAATCATCGGTGAGTTACAGGGTGAGCAAGGGGCAAAACGACCACAAGACATAAGCTCTACTCCTATTATATTCCTAAGTTTCATGGTTCCTTGATCTTTTATAAAATTCGTTAAAAGGGAATTTGTTTAGATTTTAGGTTCTCAAAAAGTTACCTAGGACTTGTTTAAGTTGCTTTTCATGTTTTTAGAACTTGTGTACAACATCAATACATACATACTTATATACATATATCATATAAATACATCAAATATACATCTAGCTATTACAACTATATTGAAATAATAGGAAGAACATAAGCATAATCTTACAAGGTTTGATGGTGAAGTTTAACAAGAACTAGGACACTAACTAAATCCTAACCACTTATAGTCTTTAACTCTTGCTTCAAGACTTATCGACTTGCTTTAACCCTTAGAAGACTCTTGTATTTATCCTTTTAACTTGAGCTCCTAACTTCCTTGTATAGCTTCTTTATGAACCAAGAAATCACCAAAGTAAAACTAGTTTCATGTATGGATCATCATGGCCTTTAACTTTGTAGTTTAAATTGAACGCTATGAAAATCAAAGATGGATTATCATGATGATGATGATTATTTTTGATGGATTCATATGGAGAAGAAAAGTGAATGATAGCTTTATATTTTCTAAATGAAAAGAAGAAAGAAAAATGGTACTCGTAATAACTTAGATAATCATTATGTAAAGTAGATATCACCAAGACTTTCTTGTCTTGGTGAATCACTCATATGTCGACCAAGATAAGGATTTGGTGAGTTTGTTTTGTTTTATTATCATTTTGTGATAATATTGAGCCACGGAGTGTAGTTTGGTCCCGGTAATTACTAACGTTAAGCTTTTAAGTTATGAAACTTAAAATCGGGTATCGTAAAAATATGAAACTTATAGAAATGCTTAAAGTGATTATTATACTCCATCTAAAAATATAAAATGAGTGATAAGTCTTATTGGGTGCAAAAACGCTGCTTAAAGCTGGAAACACGGGTCAAAAACGCGTAATTCGCAGTGTATCAGAAAAGAACGAAATTTAAGGGAAATGACCGTGAAATTAATTATGAGTGATCTAAAAATTATTCTGATGTGGGGAAAATTGTCAGAGTTGACTTTCGTTATGCGCGTGATGTTTAAATGGTGTACCGTCCAAAATGAAACTTTATAACGATATTTTCTTAATAACTTTTGCGAAAATGATCTAACGATGGTCGAACTCTCAGATCATTACCAAAATAATTTAACTTACGAGAATGTGAAATAAAATTTTACTGATGAATAGTGAAAGTGAATAGTAAAAAATGAATAGTAAAAATGAATAGTAAAAGTGAATAATAAATTCTCGAAAAATGCGCGTTGTTACAAATAAGGTTTAGAATCTGATTTTTAAGTGTTTAGATAAATCATTTTAATAGCCTTAGGTTTACCCTTCAACTAGTACGTTTTTAGAGTCCATAATATACGTTTTTAGGGTGTTAATCCACACTTGATTCTAGTGTAATAAGAGCAGATTTATAAGTATTTTTCATGCCAAATAAAATAGGTCTAATGTCTGATTTAACATGCACATAATTAGATTATGTTTAGGTTACGTTTTGCAAATAATTAGATTATGTTTAGGTTACGTTTTGCAAATATATTACCCATGACAACACACGACCAGAATCAGCATACACGACCAGATTTTAAAGACCCCCAAACGCAGATTTATCAAGGTGATTATGTCGACAAAACATAGGTTATATTCATGGTTTCTTAGCCCCATTTATTCAGGTTTATACTCCTTACATTAAATATGGTTTTGAGGTTTAGAAAGTGCACAAAAAGGGTATCAAACCCCACCACAAAACCGAAACAAGGACCGTTTAAACTTATCGACATACATATTACGGTTTTAGGTTATGACCTTTATGTGTTAATTACCAAGTAAGTCATAGCTTCATGTTTAACATTAAATGGACATGTTTTTAGGTTTTAAAGGCATGCATAGGGGTTCAATAATACAAGACCGGAAAACAACCACCAACAGATTTTACAAGGCTCCAATCGACATACATCATGGCTCATAATCAGGTTATTAGACTTAGGTTAAAATACGTGTTATAACATAATCCTTAGGAGCCAAAAACATGCGTGTATAGGGCTGAAAACCCACCGAATGAGGAAAGAAAGGAGAAAACGAGAGGAAAGCTAATCGCCACTCTAATGCAGCTACTTTGAGCACTGATTTAGGAGGCTTAGAAAAATCCTAAAAATACCCAGCTGTAGACCACCAACGAGAGAACTAATGCCCAAAATTTTCTAAGGATTTATCATGCATACCTACCTCATATTAACAGAAGCTAAAAAATACATATATATTCAAAAATGGAGCTATAACTTTCACGCGGGTGACATGTCCCCGCTAAATAAAAATAAACAAAAAAATAATAAACATACCTTTTGGTCTCGGCTCTGTGGTCTCGCTCTGCCTCTCGGTCTCGGGTTGGTCACACCACGCCTACTGCACTCCAAAAAAATAAACAAAAAAATTATAAAAATTAGCAAAATTAACAATTAACAATTAACAATTAACAAATAACAAATAACAACAATTAAAAGAAAAATAAAAATAACGAAAACAAAAAAACTAGCAAAATTAAAAATTAGAAAAATTAAAAAAAATGTGTACCTGGTCTCGGTCTCGGATGTTGTGAGAGTAGAGGGGAAGAGAAAGAATTAAACAATGAGAGTGTTTGAGAAAATAATGAGAGGGTTGAGAGTAATGGTGTGGTGCACAGTGGTGCGCGAGTGGAAAAGTAGTAGCGTGGTGGTGGTGGTGGTGAGAGTAGCAATGGTGGTGGTGGTGTGAGAAGCGTGGTGCAATTTGTGGGGTGAGTTGAGAGGAGGAAGAAAGAAGGGTTTTTCGTTTTTTTCCCGAGTGAGACCAGACTGCTAATAATTGAGGTTAATATTTCCTTTCACCTTTTGCCACGGACAACTCCCCTACGATAGTTTTATTTGTCTTCTTGTGAAACTTTTGCGGACGGGTCCCTGGGAAACTTATGTGGGATAAAGCAAAAGTGCGGAGGAAAATGAAAATTTATTTCCAAAACTTTCCCAGGGACATGTCCTCGAAAAGGTTTAATTATAAAATTAAAACTATCATTTCTCCTCGCCCGTCCGTTCGATTGTTGTAGTGGTAAGCATTCTCTTCCTCAGAGCCTTCAAAATAAACCAAGTACTTCACCCGATTTTCGCCTAATCTTTCTAACCACCCCCGCCGTTGTCGAATGCATCAAGCAACTAGAAAGAAAATAATTAGGATAAGAGGTCAAACTCGACTTTGTGGGATGTAGGGACCTCATGATCGATATTGTGATTTGGTGGCGTCTATACTTCCTTAATATTGGCAGTAACTAAAAGAAAAACAACCCTAATTATGAACGTGTAAATCAGAATGAAATAAATGTAGCATGAATGTTGCCTTACAAAATTATTTGTGTTGATATCTCATTAATAACCCGGGAAAAGGTTTAATCATAAAATTAAAACTATCATTTTAAATAATTAGAACTAATAATAAATTATATAATTATATAATTAAATTTAACCTAAAAATTATAAAACTAATCTATGGTATTAATGATCATGTTAAACGACCGTAGTATAGGGCTATGGTATAATCATGTTAAACTAATCGAGTATAGGTGCTATGGTATAATGTATCATGTTAAATCGACCAAGTATAGGTACTATGGTACACGATCATGTTAAACGATCGAAATATGTGCTATTGGTATAATGATCATGTTAAAACCAAGTATAGGTGCTATGGTATACGTATCATGTTAAACAATCGCAGTATAGGTGCTATTGGTATATCGATCATGTTAAACGACCAAGGTGCTATGGTACACGATCATGTTAAACGAAAGTATATATGCTATTGGTATACGATCATGTTAAATCCACCAAGTATAGGTGCTACGATCATGTTAAAACCAAGTATAGGTGCTATGGTATACGATCATGTTAAACCACCAAGTATAGGTGCTATGGTATAATTATCATGTTAAACCGACCAAGTATAGGTGCTATGGTATACGTGATCATGTTAAACGACCGAGTAGGTGCTATTGGTATAATGATCATGTTAAACGACCGTGTATAGGTGCTATTGGTATACGTATCATGTTAAACGACCAAGTATACGCTCTATTGTATCATCATGTTAAACGACCAAGTATAGGTGCTATTAGACGATCATGTTAAACTTAATCGTGTATAGGTGCTATTGGTATAATGATCATGTTAAACGACCAAGTATAGGTGCTATGGTATAATGATCATGTTAAACGACCGAGTATAGGTGCTATTGGTATACGTATCATGTTAAATGACCAAGTATAGGTGCTATGGTACGATCATGTTAAACGAGCGAGTATATGTGCTATTGGTATAATGATCATGTTAAATCCATATAGGTGCTATGGTATACGGATCATGTTAAACGACCGCGTATAGGTGCTATTGGTATAATCATGTTAAACGACGAGTACAGAACAACAAGAACAACAACAACAACAACAACAACTACAAGAACACTACTACTTTGATTAGCAACAACAAGAACAACAACAACAACTACAACAAGAACAACAACAACAACAAAGAACAACAAAGAACAACAACAACTACTACTACTACTCACTACATACTGAAGATTTTCCATGTCACCTAACAGCTCAAGTAATGCATCCGACCGACATGCGTGGTCGCCGCAGAATCGCCATTTCAAGTTTGGCCTCAAGCACCCTTATTCTTGTCTCTAGCACATGTTTTTGTGTTTCCAGCAAGCTTATCCTAAGATCTTTTCATGAGCACTCGTTTGCAGAGATTGTTCTTAAGTACTCGTCAAATGCATCCTTCCACATAAAATATCCGCATCCATTATCTTTTCGAAAGCATTACATAATAAGAAAATTTTAAGATATTACAACCCAATTATTTGTATATTTACATAAATAGGAAATGTATGATTGTTCACCTTCGACAGAGGACATGAATAATATTGTCGCCCGGATGAATAATCTCTATATGATGCTCTTAATTTTATATTTCCTGCTCCACAAGAACACATAAAAGGACTAAATTGCTCCATCTCAGGTTTTGAAATTTGTGTGAAGATCAGATATGGTAGAAATTTGTGAAGATAAGATATGGTGGTTTTGAGGATAAGAAATTTGTGAAGATAAGAAATTTGAGGATAAGATATGGTATATAGAGTGTAATTTTTCTGGATAAAGGTTTTGCCGGGACATGTCCCAAGAAAAGGTTGGCGGGAATTTTCCCGCGAAAGCAATTCGCTTTTGACTTTGGCCGATTATTGATAAATGTTGAAAATATTTTCTCGGGACACGCCCCGGAGAAACATTGTGTTGAATTTTGACTGCTCGTCAGGTTAATAAAATCAAAGTCACTTTCCCCGGACGGTCCGCGGAAAGCGCGCATTGAAAATTTCGAACAAGCCGATTCATGTGCCACGCAGATTCAATTTGTTAAGTAGTTTACGGAGACTTTGTGTCCCCGCGAAAGTCTCCTCGCCGCCCATCCGATTGTTGTAGTGGAAGGAACGTTGTCTTCCTATCGAACATGTCAATATGCCCATCAACTGCTCGACAATGACAACCATTACTAAATTCATAAATTAATACTACATGTCTCTATTCTATTTCGTGTTCATGTACCAAGAGAGTAGCATCTGTTGCAACAACAATAAAAATACAGACATGAAACCCTTTCAACAAGGCTTATGACATAAATAAAGAACCTATTAAGCTCAAATACAGTTTATGCAAGAGAATAACAAATCTTTAGAAAAATAAAAACCCTAAATTTGATACGTTATCAAAGCTCTAGGAACAACAAAAAGATGCTATAATTACAACCTGCACAAAAACATATTAAAAATCATTAAAACCCTAAAATCGTGATGAAGTTTTCTTCATGCAGAGAGTTCTAATGATTAGGGTTTGTTTTTATAATTAAATACAATAAATACAATGGTGCAAATTCAATACATTCATACAAATTAAAGTGACAAAGATTAGTGGGGAGACATGGGTTTTACCTGAATGTCGTTTTTAATGAAGAACATGAACAGTAGCAGCTAAACTCTAACCTATCCAAGAATTCCTGCAATGATGCCGTTACAGACACTTACATGCACATATAGAAAATAAGAAAATCCAAACTCACATTACCTGTGCAAGCAAACTTTAATCTTGCAGTGCCAATTCATGGTTGCAAACCTGTGATGAAGAAAACACAAAAATCAGTAAAGGAACATTAGAAGAGATTGTGAGGAAAAAAAAGGATATTAGGGTTTTTGAGAAAAAGTATATTATGAATGAAGTGCAGAGTTTTTACTATATTTATGGTTTTTGAGTTTTTGTTTAGGGTTACCTAAGTTGTAGGGATTCTCCTAATTGGTTGCATATATTTATAATTTTGGAGTTGCAACATATATTCCAAAAAGCCATGTTGCCTTAGTGGTAAACACACATGTTATTCAACCAAATAACCAAGGTTCAATCCTTGTAAGGCTCATTTTTTATAAACAATTTTCAAAAATTTACAACAAATGCTTATGTGGCATGAAAAACAATTACTGGGCATTGAGGTCATATAATTTATATATATATATATATATATATATATATATATATATATATATATATAAGTAGAAGAAGAAACTAAAATGAAGGAATAAGAAGAATTTCTACCACACATTTCAAATAGGAGGGTGAATTTTATAGAGATCTATTTTGTAGATGATCCAAAATGAAATGGTTGCTTTCTTCTTATCATTCTTATTTTAATTTATCTTCTTATTTGATCCTAACTTTATATATATATATATATATATATATATATATATATATATATATATATATATATATATATATATATATATATATATATATAGGCTCCGGTTCCATTGAGAAGGTTTTTATTTTGAGAAGATTGAGAAATCTTCGTTTTAACCAATTGATTCATGTTTTTGATTTGATTCACAAGTAAACATCATTTTATGGTGAATCGAATCTATAAATCACAAATTTGATTCACAAATCATTGTTAAAATCGAGTTATAATGATGATTCATTAAATTTGTACAGATGATTTAGTATTCTACCTATATCTATAAAATCGAGAGATTTTAACATTGATTCAAAAATTTTTTACACATTTTGAATTTTAATCACATTAAAATGAGTTTTACGCTTGAAAACATGAATCAAAGTTAAAAATCTATCGTTTTTGAAAACCTTCTCAAAATAAAACCTTCTCAATCGATCCGGATTATATATATATAGGGGACCTTTCTTTTGAGAACCCTGTTAAGTGCGAGAACTTTGAGAACCCTTCTAAACCAATGAGATTTTTTTAAATATTAAAAATTATTATTAATCCAAAAGGGTATTATAGTAAAATACAATTTTTTTTTATATTATTTTTATTTTTTATTAAATCCCATTTTAAGTATTCCTAAATTTTCGATTTTTTTTAAAGCATGGTTTCATAATCTTATCATGCATTTTTTAATAAGTACATGTATGTTTTTTGCATGATTTTTAGTGAAGTACATGTATGTTTTTGCATGTTTTTTAAGCATGTTTTTTTTTAGTGAAGTACATGTATATTTTTTAAGCATGATTTTTTAGTGAAGTACATGTATGTTCTTTTTTAGCATTATTATTTTTTTTTGAAGTTTGAAGCATAAATTAAAAAACATAAACCATTAAAAAAAAAAAACAAGATTCATATACTTAAATGTCACATTTCATTTAATTACAAGTACAAAAAACACATATGCAATAATCGTATATCTTCAAATCTTCATGTATATTTGTATTCATCCACTTCTGCCTTCAATGATATCGTATTTTCATCAATCAAACAAGCATGAACAAAAACAATTAAAACATACATGTTTTCATCAATTAGAAAATACATGTTTTTAAAACATGCATGTTTTTATTGATTTTGTACGAGAAAAACACATGTCCAAGAACATACTTGCACACCTTCAAGAAAACAATAGAGAACATATATGCACTAAGAACATATATGCAGTAGAGAACCACAAGCAAAACTCATATGCACTAAGAACATATATGTACTAAGAACATAAGAGCCAAAAAAACACATATGCATTGAACACCTTAAAAAAATAGTAGAGAACATATATGCACTAAGAACATATATGCAGTAGTGAACAAATTTAATGTAACACAAACCAAACTTGTGTACCTACATTTTACCAAAGAAACACATATGTACGAGCCAAAAAACACATATGTACCTAAAAAATTTCCAACTTTTACTACTTTTGACTACTTTTTCAACTTTTTCAAAATATTAAAAAATTTCCAACTTTTTCAAAATAAATTTGTTACAATGTTTATGGCTGAATCTAAAAAAATACGGATCTTCTTAAAAAAATAGATCTACAAAAAAAACATTAGATCTAATAAAAAAAAAAAAAAAAAAAAAAAAAAAAAAAAAAAAAAAAAAAAGTTGCGGATCTTTAAAAAAAAACGTAACCTTGAAGAAAAATGAGCAAAAATTCTGGTCTCTAACAAAAATTTGTGCTTTGTTGATAGCCACTATTCATCTTCAAAACATCTATGTCAAATAAAGATAATTCATACCTTCCTCGGCTGTTGTGAACAAAGAAGCATAACTATAGAGATGGTGACTGAGGATGCCTCGGACCGCCGGATAAAACGATACGAGAGACCAAAGTCTCACTTGCCATACGAGAGACAAAAACATGAACAAACATCCGATGCTTGATACGAGACGAAAGTCACCAACCTATATGATCATACTATTAATTGAAATAACAGAAACAAAAGCATTCAAGCAAGAAAAAAAGTCAAAGCCCACCTTAACAGTGAATTTCTTATCAAAGAGATAATGATCAGATTGAAGACTTGGGCAAATGGTAATTACAAATTGGTATGCCAATATTAAACAAATGAAGATATCCTTCAAAACTTTTAATTGTCAACTATATTAACAAAAGAAAACATATAAAGCTATAAACTTACATCCTTCTGGGTGGTTCCATATATATTTGGCAAATTGAATTGTATTTCTTGACCATCAACTTCTCTTACGAGAAGAACAAAAATAAAACCATTTAAATAAAGATATATCCCATTACTTATACTTCTAATGAACAAGATGCTAACATGATCACAAACATATATATCCAAGAAGTAGCTTCTAATGAACGCTTAAGCAATGTGTCAATCGCGATCGTTGGTATACCGCAACAAACCGAGATCCGAAGTGCAAGATTGTTTGGAATCGAAGATGAGATACAATTTTATGAAAAACTGATACAACTATACAAATAAAAAATTAATGATATTAAAGGATATGGGGCGGTGATAAGAATAAAATAAAATTAGGTAATAGTTTTATGGTGGTTGTGATGAACAATAAAGGGCTGCTAGGGTTTGGGGTGAGGAACAATACGAGATGTGGGAGTGATGAATGGTTTTGGTGTAACTGTCACCTATTATCAACATATTTTGAAAATCCTATAATACCCTTTTTCATTTAATTAAATATGTTTTCTTTTTAGAATAATTACAAAACTGCCACATTCATTTATAACCATTGATCTTCTCATCTAAGGGTTTAAAAAGAGTTCTCATAGTTCTCGTGACTTAAAGAGCTTCGAAATAGTTACACTATATATATATATATATATATATATATATATATATATATATATATTTATATATATATATATACGCACGCATGTAACCATTATTTTGAAGAATTCATGAAGACTTTGCACCAATAAGAATTTAGTATTATTAAATATTTTTATTTAATTCAAAAGGGCATAATAGTAAAAACACATTTTCGCTATTCAAATTTTTTAATAAAAAAAACGTTTTTTATGATTTCAAATTTTTAATTTTTTTTCTTTTTTTTTTTTGTGCATGCATGTTTTTGGAAAAGAATAACAAGTGCATATATGTTTTTTTTTTAATATTTTAATTTTAAATATATTTTTTTGCCTACGATTGTTTACATATCAAATTTGTTTTGCTTAATATGATTGTTGCACGTATGTTTCTGGTGTCCATTCATGAATCTTTCAAATTTATAACCAAAAAACATAAACATATACAAGTAACCTCTAAAATTATACAAACCAAAATACTACGTATAAATAGTATACACAAATTTTGATATAAAAATGAAATACAATTCAAATACAAATGTGTCTTGTTAAATATATATGTGCACGTCATCAAAAACATGTGTGCACTCCTCCAACAACATACATGCATGCTACACTTTCTCATCAAATTCGTTAAAGCACACGAGTACCCTTCCAAAACATATGTGCACGCTACGTTTTCTCGTCAAATTCATTAGCATATATATGCACGCCTTCCAAAAACATATGTGCACGCCTTCAAAAACATATGTGCACTCCAACTCTACAAAATTGTCTTTGCTGCAACAAAGATTGTAGACTCAATACATTTATCTTATACAATAAATCTAAAGGAATATTCAAAAAAGAAAGAAAGAGCAAAAGATTCCATCATCTCCAAATTTGCATCGACAAAAGCTAGCTCAACAATAGTATAAAATGAATAAACTTCGCATAATGCCTTACATTGAGATTCACCTCCATTTTTTCAATTTGAGATGCCTTCTCACTTGCAATTGCTGCAATAAAAAACTTTCGCTCAAAATTTACCAAGTTGAATCATATAAACAAAAAGCTTGATACGTTGTGGATCACAATAACACCATTTTGACCCATTAGTTGTACAACCTATTTACTAGTAATTTCTTCCTGCATATGAAAAGCATTCCCATACTTCAACATATCTGCTCATTTTCATGGTTCTTTCATATATGTTTTTCCTTGCAAACAAATTATTATTATTGATTTCTAATAAAGTGTGACCATTTTTAACAAACAATCAAACTAAATCGAATAATAGATCGGATATAATAACATATCTTAAAAACAATGAGCAGATTAATGACCAATGAAATCGAATATAACAATGAATTAAAATACTTCCGCACTAGATCCATCCAATATCAAGCCCATTTTTGAAATACTTATAAAAGTTAACAAACCTGCACGTTTAATTAGAACCTCGTACACATCTCCACTCGACCCTCCACCGACAACTTTGACTAGATCCGACGGCCAAAAAAAATCCCTAAGAAAATATGATAATCACGGATCTGAAGTCAGAAGTGAAGATGATGCAATCCAAAAAAGTGGGGAACGATGGTAGTCGGTGCGTCAATGGGCCAGATCGAATCCAAGCGTGTTTTTTAGGCAAAAAAAAGAACCCAAATGACAACTTACTTGTATTGTGAATCACTCATACGCAAGAAAGCATGAATCAATTACAAGTTTAGATGGGATAAAAAAAAAGGCAGATGTACACCACCGATGTAAATGAAGATTAAAAAATGGCTTTCTTTTATTTTTTAAAAGATTGGGATGTTTTTTTTCAAAGATC
>OU343225.1:107704306-107836546 GCA_910596185.1 Chrysanthemum makinoi | reverse complement strand
AGTGATGAACTACTATAGTATTCGTGACATACCTCATCATTTTCCATGAGACAAATTTATTCCGTCTTCTTCGTTCGCTCATCCCCCACGTGCCGCTCAAGAACGCCTTTTGATCATCCGTTTGGGACACTTACTAAATAAAGTGGTTTGGTCCCCACACTAAAGCAAGTACGATCATCCTTCGGTTCTCGTCTCTTTGCTTTTCCGAAAGCCTTTCTTGTCGTCCATACGGTTGTTTGACATATCTTACCTTCTTCTAAAGAACTTTTTAAAGTCCCTTACCGCCATAGCGTACTCTTCGTAGTCACTACTCGAAGATGAGTTCTCCTCATCGCTTGAAGCCTTTTTGGCTTTAAGGGCAAGAGATTTGTATTTCTCTTTCACCTTTGAGGCTTCGGAATCTTTAGCAAGGACAAGCTCGTAGACTTTTAGATTGCCTATGAGTTCATCGAGGGTGAGGATTGTCAAATCTTTTGACTCTTCGATTGCGGTCACCTTGGATCTCCACTTCGATGGAAGTGCCCTTAGATATCTCCTAACATGGTTAGCTAGAAAAAGATTCATCAAGTGCTTGTAAAGATGTAATAATAGTGTTAAAGTTAGCAAATGAATGATCTATAGTTTCCTCATCCGATATTGAAAATTGTTCATATTGTTGAACAAATAAATCAATTTTATTATTTTAACTTGTTGGTTGCCTTGATGAGTTACAACTAAAGAATTCCAAATCTCTTTAGAGGTTTTAAGCATATAAATTGCATTCCGTTTTTCGGTAAAGCATTATATAAAACCATTTTTGCTTCACTTTTTTTAGAAAGCTTTTTCTTCATTTCATCGTTTAGTTTATCATGAGGTATGTGAACTAAATTTCCATTATCATCATTTAAGGTAGCCTCAAAATCACCTTCAACAATAATGTACCAAAGATCAATATCTTTAGATTTCACATATGTTCGAATCTATTTTCCAAATATATAAAACCATTAGTTTCAAGTAGTGGTGGTCGTTGCATAGATTGCCATTCCTTATAATTTCCAGAATCCATAGTGATCGAAAAGTTTTTAAAATACAATTTTATTTTAAAACTTTTATAAACTTAGGTCTTGATGCCAATTGTGGAAAACTAGAAGGGGGGGGGGGTTGAATAGTTTTGCCGATTTTAAGTTGATTTCAAAAACTTTAGATTCGATATTATGTGAAATCGTATGGATGTTGAGAACGTATAGATCTAACGATAATGCAAGCAAATAAATTAAGTTAAGGGATAGAAAAGACACAACCGATTTATAGTGGTTCGGCTACAAGATCACCTTCCTTGCCCTACGCAACTCCCCGAGTCACCTACTCGAGAGTTCAAGCACTATGTCAACAAACTCCTTCACTTAGCGGAGAAGCCTTCACAACGTTGCTTACACTTTTTCCGGTACAAAGCTAGATACCGAGTCCGTAGCACGGTGGACCAAACCAACACAACTATTACACAACAAATATGTGAAATATCAAGTACAAGATCTTCGCCACAGAAATCTTCGGCGTGAGTGACAAATCAATCAAAGGACCCCTTGCTTGGATGACTTGTAGAATGCTCGTGATCTCGCATTAGAGAAGGACCTATATGAGGATCACAAATAGAAAGAAAGAAGAACAACTCCCTAGATCAAGTGATCTATATGTTAGAAGAGAATGAGAGTGTATGAGAGATTTAGTAAGAAGAGGGGTGAGTTAGAATGAAGAAATGCTGGCTCTTATTTATAGACAAATTTCTTTCTATTCCACGGATCCCACGGATCCTTCCCACTTGGGATCCGGCTAGTGTAATCCTAGGGATCCGTGCGCTCCTCTTTGCCCATGGGTTTTTTGGTTATGGGTCATGGGTTATGGGTTGGTCCATGGGTTTCTTTAGATTCAATGTATCTAAGTATACATTGTATCTAGCCAACTTGGGTATGGGTTATGATCCATGGGTTATGGTTTTTACCCATCCTAATAAACTATTACAACAAATGCTTAATTATTACATTTTTGTATTTAAATGGCTATATGTAAATGCTTTACAAAAATAACATGTATCCTTATAATTATACTTAAGATAACATTATATTTGTTATCAACAAAACAAAAAGAGATCGTAAAATATTAATAAACGTTTTTACGGTTTATTTGTATTAACATACTTAACTAAGTATACACTAAAATGGGTAAAAACAAGTATATACTAAAATGGGTAAAAACAAGTATATACTAAATAGGTAAAAACTAGCTAATGGTTTTGACCCATAACCCATGGTTTTATTTATACCACTTAGCCAAGTTCATTGTATCCTTAAGATACATTGTATCTAGAAAGAAAACCATGGATCAACCCATAACCCATGACCCATGACCCATAACCAAAAATACCCATGGGAAAGAGGAGCGTAACCAGGATCCCTAGCTTTGTGCTAGCCGGATCCTTGTGGTAGGGATCCGTGGGATCCGGGGAACAGTAGGATTTTTCTCTATAAATAGTGAGCCATTTCTTCATTATTTCTCATCCTTTCAATCCTTTCTAACACACCTCCCCCCTAAGTTAAATCTCACTAACCTTAGATCCAAGAGATCTATGTTTGTAGTTTGTTTTTGTGTGATCTTTTAGGTTCCTCTTAAAGGCAAGATCACCACCTTGGAAGTCGAGCAAGCTCAAGTCCATGAGTTGCCATGCTTCTTCATCATCAAGGCTACTCAAGTCTTTGTGGATGATTCCTTTCTTTCTTAAAAGAAGTGTAGTAGACATTAGTGAAAGATGTCTCAAGTGTCAAGACGAAGATATTAGTGAAGGGTATCTATCGTTATGGATAAGCACTTGTGGTAAATGCTTAGAAGTCAAGACAAAGAAGCATTAGTGAAAGGTGCTTAGAAGTCAAGACAAAGAAGCATTAGTGAAAGGTGCTTAGAAGTGAAGACACAAGACATTAGTGAAAGGTGTCTTGTAGATCTAGTCAAAGGCATTAGTGAAAGGTGCCTTAGATGTACATTTGATTTGGTGTGTTTCGATGTACAAGATAGACTAGTATTAGATCCAAGGATATTGATATCCTTGATGATGTTGTAAAGGAGTAGATCTCCTTTGGGATTAGTCGTTGGTGTAGTGTGGTAGTAGTTCCTCCATTGCAATGGAACTAGGTGCTTAGCCTAGTACCTAATAAAAGGTAGGCGACGTTGTGATAGGCGTGTCACCTTGTGAGTGAAAGAACTAGGTGCTTAGCCTAGTAACTTATAAAGGGTAGGCGACGTTGTGTAGGTGTGGTTCACCTTGGAGTGAAAGAACCCGGTGGTAGCCTAGTACCGGAAAAAGAGTAGGCGACGTTGTGAAGGCTTCTTCGCCATAAGGAGATTGGTGTAGTGATTACTAACTCTCGAGTAGGTGACTCGGGGAGTGGAGTAGGGCAAGGAAGGTGACCTTGTAGCCGAACCACTATAAATACTTGCGTTGTGGTTTTGTGCTTCTTACTCTTATCTTTTCATTACTTACCTTTACATGCTTGTTTATCAACATCCAACACACACATCCAAATAGATTGACATAAGTCAATCTAAATAGATTAAAAAGGAAGTTTTAATTGGTAAAACTATTCAACCCCCTTCTAGTTTTGCACACATTCGTTCAAACATAGCATGTCTCTCATTCTGAAGTAGGAATGCATACAATTGTTCATAGTTAGTGTTCCTCAAACCCTTAGTTAACTTGACTGAAGTGACAAATTTGTGCCATTCGGGATTCATGTTGTTCCCAAACTTTGAGTTTAGCTGAATATTTGGCATAGTCATTTTGATATTCCTCATGTCATTCACAAGATTGTGGAACCTCACATAATATTCTGTTAGGAATTAGAAATTCCAGGTATTAAAGAGTCGGTCACCTCAAGTATATGTAATCGTTAGAAAGTTCGTAGTCATAGTAATATTAAGTTAAGTAGTATTTTGTTAAGTAACACCGTGGAGGACGGACGGGTCTTTACCCACTGTATGCCTGATCCACAGCCCGTTGTGTGGCGTTTTATGTAAGACTATAAATACTCTCTACCTCCCAAGGTAGAGAGTTGGAGCTCATAATAATATCTTTCACTTTCTCTCACTAAGTTCCCTAAACCTCTAACTTTCTCTCTCTAGAATTCCATTATATGCTACTTTGTGTGATGGTTTGATGTGTATGTGAAAAGTTATATCTTACAATTGGTATCAAGAGCCATGGTTAGATCATATCTGGCACATCTTTGGATTTGTAGTGGTTTTTAGGTGGTTTTTGAGTTTGAAAAAGTTTAGTGGTTTTTGCATCATTTGGATGATTTCTTGTGTTAAAGTTTGAATTTTGTTGGTACTTTTATGTTTAGAATCATCAAAAGTGTTTAGGTTTTCATTTGGTAAGCTTGAATCATCTTGGTTGGGTTGTTTTTGGATTGAAAAGTGATGTTTATATGGTTTTTCAAGCTAGCGACTTAGCTCACGGAATATTTTCTTGGTAGCGACTTGCTTCACATTTTGTAGCGACTTACAGTGTTGGAACTAGCGAGTTAGATCTAGCGAGTTAAAGTACAAGTAGTGGACTCTCCACTACGGGTAGCGACTTGTGGTAGCGACTTGTTTTAGCGAGTGCTCTTTAGCGAATTGCATTGTTGGCGACATGAGTAGCGAATTACTGCCGAATTTTTGTTAGCGACTTGAGTGTTAGCGAGTTACCACTTAGCGACTTACATCTGGCTAGCGAATTGGAAAGCTAGCGACTTAGCTTGGTGGCGAATTAAGTGTTAGCGACTTTGGACTTAGCGAGTTGCTCTTTAGCGACTGATGTGTAGCGACCTTGGGTTCTAGCGACTTGGTCTTAGCGACTTGGTTCAAGAATCTTAGACGACTTGTTGACTTTTCCTGACAAAACTTCAAACGGCTATAACTTTTGATCCGTAAATCCGTTTTCAGCGTTCTACCCATCAAAACGACCGTGAGAACTAAAGTTCATTGGTGGCAACCTTCGAGGGCTAAATCCTGAACGAAGTTATTGAGGTTTTTATGTTTTTAGACCTAAAATTCTAGGGAAAATCGTGCAACAACCAACCCAAATCACAACCAAACAACATCTCTACTTATCCCACAAACAATCATAAGTCCTAACACACAATTGTCTATTATTGTGTCGATCCATCAGTCATCTTAACACATTCCATTGGTCATTGCTTAACGGTTTGGTCTTGATTTTAGTAAAATCCCGAAAAGTTCTATTCTATTTCTCGGTTAAATCATAGACTTGTAAAATCCCGTGCATTCCACCACATCATGTCTTACTCTACTTACTCTACTGACCCAGTGATTTCAGAAGTGCTTAAATTGTATGATGATGTGGACAATAATGTTAATGATTGCTACACTGAACGATTAAAGATGTTTGAATTAAACAATGAGGATGTGAAATCTTCATGTTCTGAGTACAATGAGAATGAATTGCACCTGCTACAGAATGCCATGCAAATGGAATGCAGCATTGAGCCCTATCGCTACTTCATGCACCTCATAAAATGTTATCCATATGGGGATCGAACATGTAGTGCTCTTTTCCGCAAGGACTTACCTACATTGACAAGAAGCTTGCTGTTGAACTTAGAACACTTAAAGCTGCAACTTACCAATAAAGAGGTTCAAAAGGATGGTTCCAGTGCAGCTCTTCAAGTAATCTGCAAATAATTTCAGCCATTCATCAGTGGGGAATATTCAGCAGATTACGATCAACACTTGACAGGAATTTCCTTCAAAAAACATACTGGAATGGAAATTCAGGAATTCATTGAGACATTTATCCAACTCATGGATAATGTGAAAAAGTACATTGAAGAATCTGCTCAAAAGAATGAAGACGTGAATGAGTGTCAGGTGCAGTTGAAAGATTGTTGTGATAAGTTGGGTAATGTATATGTTGAAGAATCGGGTGTTGCTGAATGCAGAATGTCAGTGACAACAAAAATTGATGAGTCGGATAATGGAAAAATGGAATCTTCGTGCTCAAATTCACAAGAGAGAGAGGTGCACCAGACACAACCTGTGCAAGTTAATGCAAAGGAACGCTCCATGGAAGCTTCGGATGTACCCAAGATAAAGATGCACCCGTCACAGCCTGTGCATGTCAATGCTCAAGTAAGTTGCATGGATGTTTCTGCTGTACCTAGTTGTGCATCTTCTACTCAAAATGATGATAATGAACTGCATGAGTACGCTGCATTTGTGCCTGATGATTCCCTTACCACTGAGCTTAACATATATAAGGATCAGGTTGCTATTTATGAACAGCGTGCTAAGTTTGAGTTGACCACCCATGAGCAGGAAATGGATGTCCAAATACGTACAACTATTAGAAAAAGTAGATTTAGAGAAGAAGTATTAAAACAAGAGTTAAACTCCTTACAAGAAAAGCTTTCTAAAACTGCTAAGCAAAAAACAAGAACTTCAAGAAAATGTTAAAATGCTTAAGCAAGAATTCAAGGCTAAGGAATCAAAACTTTTGAATGATTTTTCCAATCTAAAAACTTTGAAAAACAAGCTTGAAAATAAGTTGTACGTACAAGGGAATACCATTCAGATCGCTCACATGATCACTAAGCATAGAGTCTTAAGCGATAAGCATAGCATTCCCTTGTTGAGGAACCTAATCCAGAGGTAATTAAAAAGGCTAGAAATGCTCATAAGGTATTGTATGATGGTAATGAGATCCTTAAGCCTAGACAGAAACCTAGTTGCTACTGCTGAGGCACTGCGAGGAAGATAAGAAATAAGATGAAGTCACTAGGGAGAAAATGAATAAGAAGCTAGAAGATCCTGAGTGTAAAAAGAACAAGATAACGATAAAACCCCATGATTACACTAAGGAAAATTGGATATCCTTAAACATGTTTAAGCCTCAGACTCTATTGACCCTGAACAAGTGTTCTGGAAAAAGGATATGGACTTGCAAAAGCTGAAAATCTTGTTGAAAAGAATCCCCCTTGTAGGAAATTCCCTAAAGCGAATGTGTATCCTCCAAATACACCAATGCATTTAGTTCCTAGAACTATTGCCACTAAGAGCAAGACCTTAATCAGTCAATATGTTATTCTTCAACTATTTACCGATTTTGAGAAAACTTGTAAGAAAAGGATCACACCCACTGGGATAACGAAGGGAAAGGGGTTTTGAGCAAATGAAAGAATGTTATTTAACCGAGGTCATGCCTTTCTTTAAACAACTAAAAGATCATTTTGAGAGTCTTAAAAGGGGATAAAATCAGATATTAAAGAAATGGAAAAGGAATTTGATGCAATGGTAGTTGAAGTTAGTGATTATGAGCGTGCACTAAAATATAATGAGATTGAGAGGAAGAACTTGCATACCTTAAATGAGACTCTTATTATTGAATGTGTTGCTCAAGATATCTTTTTCACCGCTTCAAATTGCTCTATTAATGCTTCCAAATTTCATGAACTATCTGTGGCCCTGAAAGTCTCCCATGATCGTGTCATTGAGCTTGAAAAACTAATTCTAAACTAAACGAGAAAATTGAACTGGATGATCACGACAATTTGGTTAAACATTTTCTAAACTAGAGGCTGAGCATTTTAATTTACAACTCAAATATCAACATCTCAAAGAAAATGTCAAAACTTCAAATATCAAGACATCTTCAGATGCTCCAGAGTTTGATGCAGTTTTTCAAATTAACAAACGTGATGAACAGATTCAAGCTCATGCAACACGATCAGAAAGTTGAAAGCCCAAATCTCTCAATTAAAGGGTCAAACGAACAATATGACAGGCTCCCAAATGCCTCCTCCTTTAGATTCTCAGAATTCTCAAACGTTTCATCTTCAAAACCTAGTAAATGCTTTACAAAAGGAAACCGAAAGTTTTCTAGAAGAAAATGAAAAGGTTAAACGACATTTTAAAGAGTTATATGATTCAATAAACGTCACCCGTGACCAAAACAACGAAAAAATAACGTCTTTACAAAAGGAAATTGAGAATCAGAAGTCGGGAAATGGGAAACTTCCACTTGTTTTCAATAAGAATGTTGTCTCAAAATCACCCTTAGATTGCAAATACAATGTGACAGTTAAATATATTCCTCCTCATCTTAGGAATAATGAACATGCTTTTCATGACTACTGTGCTCACCTTAAGGATAGTCTAGAATGTCTCCGTGAGATTGTCGAAGAGGATTTCATTAACAAACCTCTTGATAGTGAAATTAGGTTTGCTTGCCTCCAGGCCAAACGATCTCAAGAGCTGCTTGAATGTGTAATTGCAACATGTCCAAAACCCTTAGGTGAAAAAGGCAAAGCTGTGAAGCCTTGTTCTATGCCTAGTGCCAAAACAGGAAATCCGTTCTATGCCTAAAGCCAAGCATGTGACCCTTGATATGCCTTGTTCCATATCTAAATTCAAGCAAGCAACCTGTGATGTGCCTCCTAGAATTTCAGATCCCAGCACTTCTAGACCAGGAATGCAGAAAGTAGTGAAGCCATGTAATGTTCCCATCGTTACTTCTACAGATGTTAAGATTGACACTAAAGTTAGCGGGTCAAAACCTAGAAGCTATGCAAAGAAGGAAAGGATTACGCAAACTAAAAGTGTTCATGATAAGGAAGTGAAAGAACACCATAGGGACAAGAAGTTTGATTTGAACAAAAAGAATCGTGTTAGTTCTAGTATTAGCTCTAAGCTTACTAAAATTAATTCGAGGCCTTATGTTGTTTGCAAAACATGCAAAAATGTTTAATTTTGTAATCATGATAAATGTGATGTGTTATTTTACGAGGTCTAAGATTCATAACCCAGTTAAGAAAGTTTGGAGAGCGAAACAGATTAAGCAATCAAGGAAACCTACAGGGAAGGTTTTACCAATGTAGGATTTGTTGGAAGCCAACGGGTCGAATATTAACGAATGGCAAACCTTGCCCCTTAACTAGATCCACTATGCCTAGAGTAGTGCATGTTAAGGTTTGGAAGCCAACTGGTAGAACAATCCCATTAAGCACAAAATGTCCTCGACTAAGTCGATGCTTCTACTAGTTTAGCTCCTAGTGACAATGACATTGCACCTAGGGTTTCTTGCGATTCAAAGATTGTTTATACTAACCAAAAGGACCCCATGAGCACGTGGGGATCCAATGTTTCCAATTCTATGTCTTAGTCTGTTATCCAAAGCAGGTCGTACAAATCGTCCCTTGGTATTTGGATTCGGGCGGCTCTAAACATATAACTGGGCTCTAAACAATGACGTCTGTTCACATCAGTTCAGGCCTCGTTCTTCGTCATTATGGTGTCTGCGGATAACACTTGCAGGGCCCGTTCTTCAAAGAAAAGAAAAGTGTACGCTATTACGTAAGCGCTTTATCTTGACTAAAGAAATTCTCTCATGAATGGCCATACTCATCTACATTCTTCATCAACAAGCTTCATGTTTTCCCACGCTCATTCAGTCATCAAGTGGATCTGCGTTCATTGGTGTATACTCTTATTCACTTGCTAAATCAAAATGGCAACCCGGATGCAATTTTTGATAGGGAGAAGAGTGAATATACTACATGATGATGGATGTTTGAATAATGGTTATACGACTTTATTTTTGATGATGATGAGTGTTTATTCTTTTTTATTATGAGTGAATATACTAAGGATAACTGGGATTCATTGTTTTGATTTTTGATGACTCTCCTCCAGCGCCTAATGCTTCACTTACTAAGGATAATTGGGAATCAATGTTTGGGATTCATTGATTTTCAAAGATATGTTTGATGAGTACCTTCAACCTTCGACGAATGTTGATCATCCGAAGCTCATGCTCGGTTTCTATTGACTCAAGCTGGTTCATCATCAAAGAAGTACAACTCGACTACTCAAAAGCCCTATCTCGGTTATTCCTCAAGGCGTTGATAATGATTATCATAATATTGAGTTGCACTCATGAATAATGATCCGCTCTTTGGTATTCCTTTGCCAAATCTTCACGGATTATTGTTCATGAATAATGATCCACTCTTTGGTATTCCTTTGCCAAATCTTCATGGATTATTGTTCCTCACATCGTGCATGCTATAAATCAATCACATGAACTTCAAGGAAAATGTCTACCTCATCCGCTCGAAGTTATTGGTGTATCCTCCGGTCGGTCTCTACATGAATACTTTTAGGAAGAATACATTGATGTTGAGGCATCATTTGTTCCGGTTCATTCAATGGATGAATGTACATCGGTTGTATGTCTATTCACATGTTGGGCATTTGACACAAGCGATTACTTGAGTTAATCAATTATCACTTATTTGAGATTGAAGTTAAAATTTACAAAGGCGAGCTTAAGATGCAAATGCATGGAATTCTTCTTCAGTTTCAAGTTTGGTATATCGGGTTTCTTTATCGATGGTCACTTCAAATTGTCTACATATTGGTTGATAAAGATAGTCAGAGAAAGTTTCTATCGCAGTGGTCCTATGGCTCTGGACACTCCAGGTTCGAGACCCGCCTTCAAACAGTCCCATTAGTTCATCCCTTATACCAAATTCTTCTTTAGAAACTCCATATGTACCTCCATCTGAAGATGATTTAAAGAAATTGTTTGATCCCATGTTTGATGAACATTGTGAGCCAAGTGCTAATGAATGACAATTCCTACTTGAGGTACGCTCATATTCTGTGAATGAAGTCAATCCTTCAATCTCAATATCATTAAGTCAAGAAGCGCCTACTGCGATCACTGTCTCATCAACAAATCATCAATCTTCGAGGGTACATCATGGAACTATGTAAGCATCAATGATGAAGTTAATCCCTTTGCTACTCCGAAGATGCTCCATTTGAAAACATGTATTTGCTCCACGAATCTTCATAGAACCATCTTCTTCGGGGAGACATCGACTCTGCTACTTTAGTCCCTCAACCTACGCCATGAACACCTCAAAAAATGGACTCACGATCATCCATTAGACAACATCATTGGAAATCCCTCTCATCCTGTATCCACACGGAAACAACTTGCAACAGATGCCTTATGGTGCTTCTTCAACTCCGTACTCTCTAAGATCGTACCAAAAGATGTTAAAACCGCCATGGATGAAGATTGCTGGTTCAATGCCATGCAAGAAGAAATTCATGAGTTTGATCGACTTGATGTATGGGAATTAGTACTGCTCAGTTGTGCTATGATCATTACTATAAAGTGGATCTTCAAAGTGAAACTTGATGAGCATGGTGATGTGTTAAAAAACAAGGCTCGATTAGTTGCTAAAGGATACCGTCAAGAGGAGGGTATAGACTTTGAAGAATCATTTGCTCCATGGCTCGAATCGAGGCAATCGAATATTCTTAGCCAATGCGCGCAAGTAAGAACATGGTAGTCTATCGAGATGGATGTAAAGGCGGCATTTCGAACGGAGATCTTAAAGTTGTCTACTTCACCAACACGAAGGCTTTGTGAATCAAGAGCATCCTACTCACGTTTATCGTCTGAAGAAGGCTCTTTACGGTTTAAATCAAGCTCCAAGGGCATGGTATGATACGCTATCAAAGTTTCTTCTATCAACCGATTCAATTGACAAAGGAGCAGTTGATCCGACATTGTTCACCAGAAAGTCGGGCAAACATTTAATTCACGTTCAAATATATGTTGATGATATTATCTTTGCCTCGTCTGACCCCAATGAATGTGATCGTTTTCAAATGAAATGGGTTCCAAATTTCAAATGTCAATGATGGGACAAATGTCATTTTTCTTGGGATTACAAATTTCACAAAGTCAGGAGGCATTTTCATAAATCAATCTAAATATGCAAATGAAATTTTAAAGAAATTTGGATTTGATTCATGTGACACCGTTGACACTCCCATGATTGAACGTACTAAACTAGATGAGGACCACTCGGGGATCATGGTAGACCAAACGAAATATCGTAGTATGATTGGATCCGATGTACCTCACGCTAGTTGAGACTGGACATCTTGTTATTTGTGTGCATGTGTGCTAGATATTAGGCTAAGCCTACTAAAAAGCACCTTGAAGCGGTTAAACGGTCTTTCGGTATCTCCAAGGAACCATCAATATGGGACTATGGTACCCGAAGGACACGGTATGTCACTAACGACCTATGCAGATCTTGCGATCATGCAGGATGTCAAGATACACGTTGAAGTACATCAGGAGGTGCTCGGTTTTTGGGTGATAAGCTTGTGAGCTGGTCTTCAAAGAAGCAAATGAGTACTTCTATTTCCTCTACAAAGGCTGAATACATAGCCATGTCATCTTGTTGTGCTCAAATCCTTTGGATGAGATCCCATTATCGACTATGGCTTTGAATTTAACAAAATCCCACTGTACTGTGATAATAAAAGTGCTATTGCTCTCTCATGCAACAACGTTCAACACTCAAGAGCAAAGCATGACATCCGACATCATTTCATCAAGGAGCAAGTGGAAAACGGTGTGGTGGAACTCTATTTTGTTAAGTCGAGAATACGGTTAGCGGAACATCTTCACCAAAGCTCTTCCGAGAGAGCGTTTTGAGTTTATTCTTCCTCGACTTGGCTTGAAAAGCCTTCAACCAGAAACACTCAAACGCGTCTTGGGGAGGAAGACGAGGAGGAAAGGTCTTTTCTTCATCTATCTTTGTATATATTTATCCAAAAAGCAAAATACAAAATTATAAAACCCTATAAAACCAAATAGAAAAATATAAAACTTTCAAAAATCCATAAAAATCGAAAAAAATGAAAAATCTTCAAAAATTATTGTCAATTTGTCATGTTTTTCTCGGTTCGATTATATCTACGGTCTTTGTGCTGTCATTCAAAGAATGACAAGGGACTTTAGATGTTGTTCGAATTTAAAAAAAAAAAAAAAAAAAAATCAAAAATCAAAAAAATATTTTTGGGAGAAAGAGAAACAATGGTTTATTGTCATTTTGAGTGCAATAACCCGGTTTTAAAAGAAAGAATAGAGCCATGTTTTACCATGTTTTCAAATTCCATGCTCTGATTCTATAACATTTATCTGCGGAAAACTAAATGCTTTGAAAAATAACTCGGTCTCTATTTTTGATAATCATCAGGACTTATCTGTCAAAATCTCTATCGCTCAATCAACAACCTATGTCATTGATTGAGGGGGAGAATGATTTCAATTAAATTAAAAAGTTATTTGGCATTAAATTGTTTTCAAAAGATGTACATGCATGTTTAACCAATGGAGTTTAAAATCTCAACATCGATCCTTATCGGTTAAAACGCTTTCATAATCAAGTCACAATTCTCCTTAAAAGCTTTCAAAATCAATTTAAATCTACAGAGATCACAAATCTCAAATGTTTTAATAATTGTGATCGGGGAAGAAGTTGTGATTTAAATAGGATTTAAACCGATAATTCGATAAATGGTTTCTTAAGTGATTAGCATGTTTGCCTCCCCGTAAGTGACAAGCGATTTCAAATTTTCCATGCACATTGAGGGAGCATCTATAATTTGAAACGTGATCATTTATCTCAATGTGCAAGTTCCCTCTAGTATGTGTAAAACTCCTTTCAAACCTAGAAGCACATATTGAGGGGGAGCAAAATCATGAAAACCTCATCCTTCCCAAAATGCTTTATCTACTTGATTCGATTTGGGAAGTGATGTTGATATCTTTTAGAAAATGGTAATCAAAGAAGTTAATTCTTTCTCTTGCCTCCGTGTGCAAAACATTTTCAAATACTTGATGCACATGTTGAGGGAGAGTTCTCGTTCTAAAAATATCAAAAACAATTCAGGTACAAAATGCTTTGATAATATATCACAAGTATCTGAATTGATTTTCAAATGGTTTTCAATTGGTTCCAACGGCAGATGAACAATACCAAATAGACCGACCAACTTTACTTTATGTACGGTGATATAAGGATGATAAGGTTAGGTTTTGTTCCCAAGATCCGCCAGAACCGGAGGGATCTACCCAGGAACTATCCACTAGTTAGTGTAGAGTTCTTAGGTATGATAATAAAGGAGAAAAATGAGGAATGGGAAGAGTGCAGACTGAGACTGAGCTAGTCCTGGAATAAACCCAACAAGGTTCTAGCTATGAAGTCTCGGTAAGCACTGAAGGGGTTGAAGAATTAAAAAGAATTGAATGAGAAAAGGGTGAAAACAAATAGCCCTCCATTTATTCAACCTTAGGCGAAAACCGGGGTTCAATTCATATGCTCTTGATGGTAACATCGGTATTGAAGACAAGGCGTCATGGACCCGTGGCGCACTGCACTACAAACTTCCCAAACCACTCAAGTTCCTCTTAAAAGGACTTGTTTCATTCTCACGGGAACCGACATTATCTATCGACTTTCTCTTAGAGATTGTTGATATTGAAGAAGGAGACCCTCTCCCTAGTCTCCGGCATAGGATCCAAATATGCACAAATTGAGTCTAGAGCCACGAGATCATCAATAAATCTCATTAGGACACTTTCAATGAAGACTCTCTGTTTCACACAATGTGGAAAGAGATTATATCTTGAGTCCTACGCATTATCCTTGTGGTATTGCGAGAACATCTGAGTGATATGCAAACATACTCACAATGAAGATGGAAAGCCTTCGGGAGCCAACATCTAACAAGCTCCTGGTAGGTGGCATGTGAGATCTATTATCTAGATCAACCATGTGACAAGCTGAGCGAAACAATGGGGCGATTCATTCTTTTGAATCAATCACAGTTCGAGTTATGGATTGACGGATACCTTTGAAAAACCGGTCTTTGTGCTTTAAAAACTCTTTTCATTAGCACGTCGACCGTGTACTAATTTTCAAATCAAAAGGTGTTTTATGATTGATAATTGATTTTCATTAAAACCTTCGTTATATTGCAAAAACAATTTCTATTGAGCAATACACGATTGTTTTTCAAATCTCTTTTCATCAATCAGTGGACGAAAATTATTTGGTTCACTCACTCCGTGTTGTCTTCTTTGAGACGTTCGGTTTGAGAACAGCTAGAGCAGCGAGAAACCTGTCAAGGAAATTCTTCGAATTATACGATCACAAGTGCATTTGTATCTTGATCAACGGGGAACCGTGGGCGTGTACCTCAATTCATCGAAAGTGATCAAAGACACTTTACGTGCGCTTTATTGCTAAGCTGTCTTATGCAGGTACACCCGACGTTTGCGTGGTGATCGAATGAAGCGGTCAATACATAGCCGCATGCTCACCTAACACATTCATCTCAAAAGAAATCATGATTAGTGCATCAATGACTCGATATTTTTACTCCATGCTTTCTGCTACGCCGCCAATATCATGAATCAACAAATGCTTCCGCTACTCTGATGAGAATATATCAAGATCCAGAATGTGAGCATGTCGGTCCGAATGTCACAACATCACATAATACCAACACCACAATGGATGTATCGGAGATTTTCTACTAGCTGATGATCCCAAAAGCTGGCTCAAAATTATTATCACGTGGATCGGTAATAGACCTCCACTTGAAGTAACCAAACATGCAATGTGAAGAATCAATGACTACGAGCTTAGGAACAAAGGACTACATCAAGAATGCAAGAACAATTGTTAATGTCATATCTTTTTGTATTCAATGTAATTTTAGTGCATGATTGAGGTGACCTCCCTTAGGGGAGATTGTTAGGAATTAGAAATTCCAGGTATTAAAGAGTCGGTCACCTCAAGTATATGTAATCGTTAGAAAGTTCGTAGTCATAGTAATATTAAGTTAAGTAGTATTTAGTTAAGTAACACCGTGGAGGACGGACGGGTCTTTACCCACTGTATGCCTGATCCACAGCCCGTTGTGTGGCGATTTATGTAAGACTATAAATACTCTCTACCTCCCAAGGTAGAGAGTTGGAGCTTATAATAATATCTTTCACTTTCTCTCACTAAGTTCCCTAAACCTCTAACTTTCTCTCTCTAGAATTCCATCTATATGCTACTTTGTGTTATGGTTTGATGTGTATGTGAAAAGTTATATCTTACATATTCAGTGACACTTTCCCATGGTTTCATCTTGAAGTGCTCAAAGTCATCATACAGTTGAGATTCTCTGTCTTCTTTAGTTAATTCAGAACCATAGAGAAGCATCTTGACATTGTTCCAAACTGCCTTAGCTTCAGTGTTGTGGTTGATTAACTTGTAGATGTCTTTGGAAGACCCGAAGTATATAATGTTTGAAGCCCGATATCAGGCATCATATCTCTTTTGCTCCTTATCACTGAGCTCATCATACGTCTTTGGTCTGTCCAAACCTAAGATCAATGTACCATCCGCAGCAGTTTCAAGTGTGTCTCTGGTAGTTTCAATCTGATAAGGTCCTTCATCAATTGATTTGAGAATGTTAACCCCATTTTCCTTTCCCAAACGGTACAACCTAATTCGTTGAGCCCATGAGTCATAGTCAGTCAAGCATAGTGGGAAGTATCGATCCAGCTGCTTGAGCGTCCTAAATACTAAGAAGAGATGATTGTAGGCACGTTGGTAGACATGATTACAAATTTCACATGATTTTATAACTCTATGATTAAACCGGGAAATAGATTCTTTCACGGGATTTTACTAAATCAAGAGAAAACCGTATCAGAAACAATAATCAACCAAGTCGCTATAAACCTTAATGACAAGTCGCTAAGTAACAACTCGCTAAAAGCACAAGTCGCTGTGATACAAGTCGCTAGACACAGGTCGCTAAAGTAACAACTCGCTAAGTATACAAGTCGCTAAAGAACAACTCGCTAAAAGCACAAGTCGCTGTGATACAAGTCGCTAGACACAGGTCGCTAAATTAACAACTGGCTAAGTAGACAAGTCGCTAAAGAACAACTCGCTAAGTGGGCAAGTCGCTAAAGAACAACTCGCTAGACTGAACAGTACGGCCACTACTTTGTACTATATGTCGCTTTGTCTCAAAAGACAAGTCGCTAGTGCTCAAGTCGCTACCACAACAACAACAAGTCGCTGAATAATAAAGAAGCAAATCGCTACCAAGAATACTATTCCGAGACTCAAGTTGCTAGCTAGAAAAGTTCAAAAGCAACACTTTTAAATCCAAAACTAACCCAACCACAGTGATTCAAGCTTTCCAAATCAAAACCCAAGCACATACAATGATTCTAAACACGAAAGTATAATCAAAATTCAAACTTTAACACAAGAAATGATCCAAATGATGCAAATACCACTAAACTTTTTCAAACCCAAAAACCATATAAAACCACTAGAAATCCAAGAACATGTAAGAGAGATGATCAAACCATGGCTCTTGATACCATTTGTAACATATTGGATTTCACAAACACATCAAACCATGATCACAAAGGGGTGTATACTTTAGGTTTTAGAGAGAGAAAGTTTAGAGGTTTAGGGAACTTAGTGAGAGAAAGTAAAAGTATTATTATGAGCTCCAACCCTCTACCTTGGGAGGTAGAGGGTATTTATAGTATCTTACATAAACGCCACCTACGGGCTGTGGATCAGGCATACAGTGGGTAAAGACTCGTCCGTCCTCCACGGTGTTACTTAACTAAATACTACCTAAGATTAAATAACTACGACTACGAGCTTTCTAACGATTACATATACTTGAGGTGACCGACACTTTAATAACTGGATTTACTAAATCCTAACAAAATGGGTGTCTTTTGGTAGGAAAAGGGGTGTCTTTTGGTGGGAAAATCCCTGCAAGGGGCGCGACCCATTTGATCCCCGCACTTTGTTTGTGGCGGCATCAAGATAGATAGAATGAGTGTGCACTCGGCATCTTCTAACTGCCTGTAAGCTAAACCTAATTAAGCCATTAATCTCAACTAAATCACAATTACATAAAACATAACTAAAATCACCAACAGTTCCCTATATCTATAAAGGGATACATGTTGTCTTTTATTACTTATATTTATCTTACGATCAATATTTTTTATTCATGACAATTATCGTTTTACCCCTCAATGAAAATACTTTGGGATTTTCATTTTCTTACTACTTTTAATTCATTTCATAACTTGTTTCTCGTTTCCACATGCATGTTTTGTTTAGTGTACATCGGTATAACCCTTCAACATTTATGTAAAGGCCAATCATGAAAGCCGTTGTGTCTTTGCACATCATTTTTTAACCAAACACGAGAATCATTTTTAAACACCATTCTTTTATTAGATTATGTTTTTGTACCAAACAACTGAAGTAATTCCTATTCTCTTATATACTCCCATTCTTTTCAATTTCATTCTTTGATGCAATCCTATTGTTTAGGGTTCCTTCCTACAAACTATCTTAGGGAATTGGTGTCGTTAGGCATTCGGATTAAACTTACAACCCCTTTGGATGACCTTACTTATGTCTTAAGATAAACAAGAAAGTTGTAATCGTTACCAATGATTTTTCATATCTGAATACCACATTGTATTTAGCATAGACATAAACGCTTAAATATGCAGCAACTTGTGATTCTTTATTTTGAATTGTCGCATAATACAATAAAACCATCATGTTAAAAAAACAAACACATAGAAAACACACCAAGTAACCAACATGATGAATATTGAAATTCAGTTTCGCAACAACAAGAACAACAATCAAAACCGCGGACGCCGCCACGTAAAAATTTACCGCCCTCAACAACCTTCAAATGAGAGTTGTGATATATTGCTGCTCGGTTTCTTTTTCTAATGTTGGAGAAATGAAAGTGAGAGAAGTTTTCATAGATAGAATCTCATTCTATATGTCGATGCTCAAACAACTTCTCTTAAGCCATTGGCCATGGGTCTTTCGACAACAACAAGTGCATATTAGACGTATGATAACATCAAATTAGCCTGATCTTTTATATATCAAATTCCCGTGTTTATGGCCTCATTCGTATTAATATGGTACTTAATTCGTTCATATTCGTTCATAATTGCATTTCAGGATAAATGAGGCGCTGGAGCGGAAAAGAAGTGATAAAAGGCCAAATATATGTTCTGAAGATTGATTTACTAGGGCCTATGAATTATTTGTGAAGGTCACGCCGTAACTGATTAATGGTATTATGGCGTAAATATGAGCTTTGAAGGATACGGCGTAACCATTTCTTATGGTTACGTCGTAATTATTTTATGAAGGTTACGACGCAACGTAATATTATTACGCCGTAGAGATTATTTCGGATCGGATAAGTATGAGCTGGTAAAGGGTTACGGCGTAACTCTATGGATTAGTTACGCCGTAATTAATTACTTGGGCGCAAAGTTTCAAGGTCCAGGGATTAAAAGCGGCAAGTTTATTCGAAGTTTATTGAGTACAAGGACTTGTTATAAAAGTAACAAGAGCGATGAGGGACTAAAAGCGTCAACATGTGTATTTAAGTTTCAACATATATCGTTGACCATTAAAAGTACGAAGTTAATGTTTTTATATAGTTACGGCGTAACTTTAGTTACGTCGTAACTAATTTATTTAATTACGCCGTAACTATGTCGGGGCCTATAAATACAGCCCTAAATCTGCATTTTTAAGTATCTCTCTTCACCCCTCTCTTAGGGGTCGATTAGGGCACCACTCCAGGGCATTTTCCAGCAGTCCGAAGCAAGTTTTGAAGGAAGAATTCACTCGCAATCATCATCATTCTTAGCTCTACATCAAGTAATTTGTATCAAACATTATGTTCAATTCAATTTATGATTTATTCATTTTTGTTGGTATGATTTATTATATGTTTGGCTAAGCACCCTGGTGCTGGCCTAGTTATGATTCTTTAATTTTTTTGTGTTGAACCTTAGACCTTGATAGATCTTTGAGCGCTCGTGGATCGTTAGTAACGCTTATGTATTCATAAACACACTAATTGACAGTCTCAATTACTTGTATTCTAAAGCGGAAATCAAACACAAGTAAGAAAAATAATAACTAAGAATACTTTGATCCTCTATGGATCTTTGAATAGAACTAAAACTTGTTTTTCAAAAACTCGTACATCATTCATACTAACGTGTTCCTTTTATAGGCAAGGAACCCTAAACCGTTTCCCAAGAAACGTATAAACATAAAACTAAAAGAGATATACATTATCACTTCCTAATAAAGCTCATGCATATCCTAACTAACTATAAACTACGCGGAATATCTATCTTCGCATAAACAAACTACGCGGTTTTACTACTTCCGCAGAATCATTACTTCAGCAGATTCCAGCACTTCAGCAGAATCCATCAGCAGTATCTTCAGCAGAATTCTTATTTAGTAGAATTCCCAACAATCCTCCTCTAATCTTGAATTTGACATGGTTAAGTTCAAGATTCTTGATAGATCTTTATCACTTCAGAACAAGAGGATTGAATTCGAACATTAACAGCAAAGAACCAAAACAATCACATTTCTATGATGGCAAAACTTTGAAACCTCAGATCTTTGCAGCAACAAATGACAAAGTGTACATCAAAACATATTAGTTTCATACTATTCTCATCACATCCAGGTGTGTTAACTCCTGTGAGTGGTGAATCATTGAAAATAATGGATTTGATGTCTCTTTACCAATAGCCATCACTACTGGAGTAGCCAAATGTTTGAGTTCGAAAACTATGGTACACTGATAACCATCTGATTTGTAGCAAACCAGCAGCTATAAACGGATTTGAGATGTCTTTACCTGTAGCCGTTTGCTTAGGACTAGTCAATTCTTAGGGGAAAGAATCACCTTTGGTGAATTGATAACCCAATATGGTATTCCACTGCCTTTACCACAAGCCATATACTTGTGGGCTAGCCAATTATTGGATTCCAAAAAGGAAAAAGCCATGGTGAATTGATGACCATACAACCCTCAGCAATTAAGCATGGGTGAGTTGCATACCCTATGATTTTGAGTAAACCATTACAGCTATCAACAAATTTGATGTGTCTTTACCAAAGCTGTACCCTTTGGACTAGCCAACTCTTTGATGTACACAAGGCACAGCTGGTGAGTTGATAACCATCAACAGAGTAATGTACAACAAACCTACAAGAAAAAGTTAGACAAACAAAGAATATACAAGAATTTTTTATTTTTTTTAACTAAGAAGAAAACAAAGAAAGAGAGAAATAATACAAGATACCAGAATCAAGAAGAAGCTTGGTGTTGCAAAAGCTGAGTCTTGATCAACCCAATCAACTATTCAGCATGTGTCATATCATTCCCAACTGGATCAGGAGGAACTTCCAATTTCCTTCTAAGCATATGTTTCATCAGTTTCATAGCCAAAGGATAGAGCTTATCAGAAAACATACACACAGACATCCCACACTCTGTCTCCACAACATGCACACTTGGGATAGGATAAAATCTCCAAGTCTCAACCTTTCACTTATGTGACTCCTGCCAAATTGAATACCCTTTACTATTTGGAGACTGGGAGTCAAAAAGAACTTGAAGATCTCCCAATAAGTACAAACCAGAACCCTGTGGTGTATGAGTGGCATGATACTGTGTGACAAGACCATAGAGAGTAATCAAATCTTGCCTATCCACCAAATGAAGGATTTCTTTCAAGAAAGTAAACTGCATAGAAGAGTTATCTATCCTATATATGGTGTTAAGCTGTCCATCAGTTGTCCATTGTGTCAACACACCATAAGAACCCTCAAGAAAAGTTGCAGAAGACCTCACTTTGATAAATGTTGTATCAACAGCCTTAAGGTCCAAATGATTCATCTAGGGGTTCTGATGACTCCACAGAGCATCTAGAGCCAATCTTCAAAAGATTGGTGAGAGAGGAAGAGGAGAGAACATCATCAGGTGAAGAGAAGCCCCAACCTTCACAACCCCAACCCCAACCAAGGCCACGTGCCAGAAATCCACCACTCCTAAAAACAAGAGAGGTGGTGATTGCTCTACCTGCTCCAGGATTTGGTGCTTCATCCCAAGGAAGCAGGGGAAAGGGCAAGGGGGCAGAGGTAAAGGGAAAGGGAAAAGGGAAGATGGAGTGATGCTCAATGGTGGAACGAGTAGATGGAACAACTGAAGATTTCTCATATCACAAATGCATCCATCATGCCAAGGACCAAAGATTAAAACTAGGTTCTTGAGCATCTTCCTCGTCGTTTTCATCAATCCATCCTTTCCATTTTCATCTTCAGCTTCTTCATCATACTTGTCAAGTGTATCCACCAGCTTTTGTAATAGATGATAGGAACTATTATATGTTTGGTAGATCTTGTATAGGAATGGTCTTGTATTTCATTTGAAGTTGATTGTAAGCTGTAAATTATTTCTTGAATGAATGATCAACATGTCTTTCTCTCAATGATTAGCACTTAATCTATACTTCAGTACTTTCCTTCAGTAGAATCAATGAGATAACTTGTAACAATACTTGTGCTTTTCTTCAGTAGAAACAAACTTTAAGCTTACATGACCATATTCCCATTTACCAACTTGGTGAACTTCAACCTAAAGAAGCATTCTGCAAAACAGACACAAAAGAGCACACAAACCAAACCAAGACATACAAAACTTAAAGATCATTAGCTGGTTAGTGTTAGCAAACAAAAATATAAACAAATATCTACAAAGTTTACAAGATATATAACTACAATCCTCCCCTGAGGCATATGCCTCCCCTGAGGCCTATGCCTCCCCTCAAACTTTGTAGTTAAGGGTTAACCATCCCAATATGGACAACTAGGTGTTGAAACCTAGGGCCATCAAAAGCTTTAGTCAATAAATCTGCCACATTATCATCTGTGTGAATCTTAATCACCTTTATCAAATGTTTTTCATATGCATCTCTTATAAAATGGTGCCTGATCTCAATATGCTTAGTTCTATTATGAAAAACTGGATTTTTAACTATGCATATGGTACTTTGATTATCAATAAAGATTGTGGTGTTCATGAAATTAAACCCATAATCCAGCAATTGATTTTGGATCCATAGTACCTGACCACAACAATTGGCAGCAGCAACATACTCTGCTTCAGTAGATGAGGTAGCAACAATAGTTTGTTTCTTGCATTGCCAAGAAATCAATCTTCTACCAAGAAATTGGCAACCTCCAGTTGTGGATCTCCTATCCAGATTCGCACCAGCATAATCACTATCACTATATGCTTCCAAAACAAAAGGAGACTCTTTTGGGTACCAAAGACCTAACTTGGGTTGGCCTTTCAGATACTTGAAGATCTTTTTGACTGCATTCAAGTTGGAAGTAAGTGGAGTGACCTGATGTCTAGAACAAGCACTCACAGCAAAGGTAATGTCAGGCCTAGAAGCTGTTAAATACATTAATGAACCAATCATAGATCTGTATAAGTGAACATTCAAAGCTGGATCTGGTTCAAAATTGTTCTTTGGTTTTGGAGCTTCATAAGGTGTAGTGGCAGTTCTGACATTTACCATATCAAACTCCTTCAACATGTCTCTCACATATTTATCCTGACTGATAAAAATACCATCAGGTTTCTGCTGAACTTGTAGACCCAAAAAGAAAGTAAGCTCCCCCATTGCACTCATCTGAAACTCTCCCTTCATTAACTCCTCAAACTCCCTGCACCAAGCTTCTTTAGTGGAGCCAAAGATAATGTCATCCACATAAACTTGCAAAATAATGATGTCTCTGTTATTTTTCTTTAGGAAGAGTGTTTTGTCAATGGCACCTCTTCTGTAACCATGCTTCAGCAGAAATGCAGATAGCCTAGCATACCATGCTCTTGGTGCCTAATGGAGTCCATAGAGAGCTTTAACAACCTTGTAAACATGTTGTGGATGATCTGGGTCTTCAAAGCCTTTAGGTTGAGTGACATATACTTCTTCTTCTATCTCACCATACATAAAAGCACCTTTCAAATCCATTTGATAAACCATGAACCCCATATAAGATGCATAAGCCAAGAAGATTCGAATGGCCTCAACTCTAGCTACAGGTGCAAAAACTTCATCATAATCAATTCCTTCCTCTTGCCTGAACCCCTGAGCCACTAATCGTGCTTTGTTTTTAACCACAATACCCCTTGCATCTCTTTTATTCTTCAAGATCCATTTTGTCCCAATAGCAATCTTCCCATGTAGTAGTGGTACCAATATCCAAACCTGCTGATTCTTGAATTGTTGCATCTCATCCTGCATTGCTTCAAGCCAACTTGAATCTTCAAGAGCTTGAGTAACACTGGTTGGTTCCACTTGAGAAAGAAAGCAAGCAAACAGACAATGCTTAGAGTCTGTGTGATTGTCCTGTGGAAAACTAGAAGGGGGGTTGAATATTTTTACCAATTTAAATATTCCTTTTAAATATTTAGATCGACTTATGTCAATCTATTTGGTTGTTTATGTTGGACGTTGATAGATAGATATATAAACGTGTAATGAAATATAAAGAGTAAAAAGCACATCACCACGACACAAGTATTTATAGTGGTTCGGCTACAAGGACACCTTCCTTGCCCTACTCCACTCCCCGAGTCACCTACTCAAGAGTTCGTAAGCACTACACCAACTCCTTATGGCGGAGAAGCCTTCACAACGTCGCTTAACCTTTTTCCGGTACAAAGCTAAATACCGAATTCTTTCACACCAAGGCAAACCACACCTAACACAACGTCGCCTACCCTTTATACGGTGCTAGGCTAACCACCGAGTTCTTTCACACCTTAGGAGAACTAATCCTATCACAACGTCGCCTACCCTTTATTAGGTACTAGGCTAAGCACCTAGTTCCATTACCATGGAGGAACTACTACCCATCACAACACAACACCTAATCTCAAGGAGATCTACTCCTTGTTACAACACCATCAAGGATATCACCATCCTTGGATCTAGTACTAGTCTATCTTGTACATCGAAACACACCATATCGATTGTACATCTAAGGCACCTTTCACTAATGCCTTTAGCTAGATCTTCAAGACACCTTTCACTAATGTCTTGTGGCTAGATCTTCAAGACACCTTTCACTAATGTCTTCTTCTTGACCCTTGAGACATCTTTCACTAATGTCTTCAACACTACACTTCTTAGAAGTAAGAAAAGAATCATCAACAAGAAGACTTCAGTAGCCTTGATGATGAGGAAGCATGGCAACTATTGGACTTGAGCTTGCTCGACTTCAAAGGTGGTGATCTTGCCTTTAAGAGGAACCTAGAAGATCACACAAAAACAAAAGACAAACTACATAGATCACTTAGATATGAGGTTAGAGGTTTAGAATACTTGGGGAAGTATGTGTGTAAAGTAATACATAGAAAGGGAGAAATGGCTCTCTATTTATAGAGAAAATTCTCTACTGTTCCCCGGATCCCACGGATCCCTTCCACTTGGGATCCGGCTAGCACAAAGCCAGGGATCCGTGGAACGCTCCTCTTTGCCCATGGGTATTTTTGGTTATGGGTCATGGGTCATAGGTTATGGGTTGATCCATGGTTTTCTTTCAAGATACAATGTATCTCTTGAGTGCTCACCAATGGTTCAATGTATCTAGACATTCTCTTGAGTGCTCACCAAGGGTTCAATGTATCTAGACATTGGGTATGGGTCAATACCATGGGTTATGGATATTATCCATATATGATATAAGCATGATGTCATGCAATGGGATATGGGTCAAGCTCCATGGGTCATGGGCTTTGGGTTGTACCCAACTACATTCAATGTATTTGCCCAATGAGTTATGATACTTAAGTTTCTACCCATTTATATTACCCAATATACTACATACTAGTTATGTGTATATTTTACCCAAATATGTAAAACACTAGTTGTTGTACATATGTATTACTAAATCATAAAATCACTTATACTTGTTTTAGTGTTTTATGTGAAAATGTGAATATGTTAGAAACTATTAGTTCAAACCATTTACGTATTTTATTTGTTTCGTTAATATGATTTTACGTTTGTTATCGACAAAACATTAGAAGATCGTAAAATATAAATAAACGTTTTTACGGCTTATTTGTATTAACAATCTCCCCCTTTTTGTTGATGACAAAACATAAAATTATTTTAAGGAAAAGCTAAAATTCGTAAAAGTTTGAATTTGTAGTTTTTACTTTCTTCTCCCCCTTTTTGTCGAAACAAAAAGTGTTTGAAGGAAAGCAACACATTGTTTTTTTTTTAAACATTTGAAAGAAAAAAATATAGAGCAAGTAACGGGAACGGATCTCGTCTTTTACTCCCCCTTGACGAGTCCATCCCTTTGTAAGGGCGTCAAGAAAGTAATACTAAGCTAGTTTGTTTGCAACTAAGTTTGCAAAAGATTTCGTCTAAGTGACGAATGTGCTCCCCCTTGATGATTGCAATTTTGCAAAGGGATGTCGAGAAATGTAATCCTAATATTGCAAGTGATTTGCAATGTATTGTTTTGACACAAAGCTCCCCCTAGCTTTAGGGTGTCAAAGGCTTCAAGTGTAGATTGAATAACTACAAAACAAAGGTTAGAAAACAAGTATAATGCACAATTTCCTACATATGTGATCCAAGTTAGTAGAAAAATAGTTTTCTGTCTCACGGATCCCACGGTTCCCTCCTAGTAGGGATCCGTCTAGGCAATTTTGAGGGATCCGTATAGCTGATGATTAAATTCAGCAATGGTGATGTAACAAGTAAGTTTAACATCAAAATGAGATATGTATTCAACCAACAAACATATACTCAATGCAATATGGCAAGTAAACTATCATTCAATAAAACATAAGAGATGATCAACAAATCTCTAAAAACTAAGAGAATGATTTAGCCATATTCTACTAATACTAATAAGTGACCTAAGCTTAAGAAGCAACAATGTGCTTGAGTCTAGGGATGAGTAGACTTGTTGATTTGATCCAATCTTTCAAGAAGATGGTTAAACATGAAATGCAACTCATTTCGTACTTCTTGACCAAGTCCTTGGGTGATTAGACAATTAGAGCAATTATTGTCTTGATTAGGAACATGATGTTTTGAGGAGGTTCTACAAATGATGGTGGAGGTACATTGAGTAATTTAGGATGAGGTTCTACTAGGAATGAGAGTGGTAATGGAAATTTCTCCATATGATCAAGTCCTTGGTGGTTCCTTGTTTCCAACGATGGACTAGTTAGTGATGTAGGTGGTTCCTATTTTAACGAGAAGGTTGGTGAATGGGAAGTTCTCGGTGGTGAGTGCTCTAACGAATAGAGAGAGGCTCGGTAAAGGAGTGTAGTCCATACTCTAGGAATGAAGGTTTAAACGTTTTGCTAGAACTAGGTACGTTTGGTTTAGAGCTCGATGATCCCTTCTCTAATCTAAGAGGTTTAATGCTAATTATTGTGGTTCTCTTGGCAATTGTTGATTGGGTTTGTTGAGGTGAGATTCTAGCACTATTATCTCTTACGGATGATGATTCGGTGGATGGGAAATCCTACCATTTGTGGGTTTAACCGGAGATGATTCGGTTGAGGAAATTTCGTGTACAACACGAGCAAGTTTCTTGGGTGGTTCTTGGTTGGATGAGTTAGCACTAGGAGCTTTCCTCATGATGAAATGACTAAGGAAAAGGTTTATAAATGCTGAGAATTATGTTGTGTTTGATGACTAAGGGATTCTAGCAAGATGACTTATAAAGGGAAGGATTTAGCAAGTGCATTCAAGACTTAAGTCTCTAATATCCTTTGGAATGTGATGATTAGCATGCACAAGAGTTAACTTCAGAGTTTTACTGATCTAGGGATTTAGATGAGGTGGAGTGTTTAAGTTAGCAAGATGAACTTGAAATAATTGTTCGAGCAAGAGTTGACATAAATCTGTCACCCGGATCCTACGGTTTCCACCAATGGGGGATCCATCTAGGCTAATCCTAGGGATCCGGCTCTCAGTAGCTAGGAAAGGATAGAAGTGATGTTTGAAAGGTCTAAATCCTATACCTTTTTGAATGTTTCAGTTCTCCTAAGTGTCTTTAAATGGAAGGGTACTTAAATGTTCAAGGGCAATGAGTGATGTAGCTAATGATTGCCTTATTTGGAAGAAATTGGAACTTTCGTGAGTACCAATGAAAGAACAAAGATGACACTAAAATCTTGAGAGTGTCAAGTGGAGCTAAATGATCCTAATGATCAGATAGTGACTTAAGATAATGTCGTGGAGAAGATCCTAAAGGTTTTAAGGTGGAAGAACTAGAATTTGATCCATTTTGACCAATTTTGAGGTAAGGATGATTATGATCAATTTTGCCATAATCGAAAGATTTCTAAGTCTAGATGTGAGGGATCATGTGAGAAATAATGAGTGATCTAGAGAGCGGAAGAGTAATGGATTTAGGTGAAACGATAGATCGAAAAGCACTTTGAGTGTGATCCTTAATGAGCTATGAGTGAGTGTGAAGCTTACTAAGCTTGAGAAGGACTTAAGAGATCCTAAGGTATTAAGTTCAGCTAGTGTGAAGTAGTCTAGGAACATGGTTTGAGGTGTAAAGGATTGAAACTCCACTTCTATTCGCCCGGATCCCACGGATCCTTCACTTGAGGGATCCGGCATCTGGGACAGTTTTACTTAACAGTGAGCATTTGTTCTAAGTATCGAAATTAAAAACTAATGATCTCTACAGTAAGCATACATGTATACAAGTAAAACATACTAAGTATCATGTAGAAATAGCACATAAGCAATTAAATGAGATCTAGCTCACAAGTAACACAGAGGTTTATCAAACTTAACAAGCGCTATTCAAGAGGCTCAAAATAGATTTACTATCTAGATTAGTAAATCGTTTGTATTAACAATGGCGTACAGATTAGATGATGGAGTTCAAGACGATAGGGTTGTTTTGGCCAACGGAAGCAATGAACTATGTATAGTCATTATGGATGGTGATTAGCATACAATGAACTTCGTCCATGAAGTCATGTAGCTCTTCTCGATCAAAGCAAGATAACCGCTTGATGAGTCAAGTGGTTGTGATTAATTAAAAGAAAAATCAATTTTACAACTTGGTTGATTAGTAATCCTAAGACAACGCAAAGTATTTCCATTGTGAACTTACTTTAGGAAAACATAGGAGTATAAATTTCTCAAGTGAGAGAATGAATATGCGACTATTACTAGCGGTGCTCAATTACGGCTAAACACGACCATTTTTACGGGTGATTCCACATACCCAACTTCCATCAAGGAAGCAATTCAACCGTTAGGTCAAATTGAGTTTCTAGTGCAATAAGTTCGCCAGTATTCATTCTCAAGTTAGGAAAATTTATATTCCTACAATGGCCTATCGAAGAATAACAATGATGATACTTTGCTTCATTTTTATAAATATTATTATTGAAACTACTAAGGTGACGAAGGTGTCATGTTTAAAAATAAAAATCTAAAGTTGTCCATAAGGTGAACAAAAATGATTGTGTGAGCTACTTCAACATATGTTATTGGAAAGCTCGAGTTTGGATTTTCGGATATGACCAATTATATTTGTGTTGCAAAATAATTTACTTGAGTATATCGGATGAAATAATCAAGTTGTCAATCCTACTATGAAGCTTGGAAAGCGATCATGAAACGGAAAACGGGAGAGTACATCATCAACACAAGTGTAGGTTATGATCCGATGTACATTCTTGTGGTTTTTAGAAAATGACACAAGAAATATGAAATCAAGAAATCATATAAGCACATAAAACATTTATGATGCAAATATGACAAACTTAACAAGAAGCCTTTTAGTATATTACATGTTTTAAACATTTTTGAACTTATATGACTTATCTAAGTATTTAAACTAACATTTTTGACACACCTAGATGTTATCCCAAACACTCTTTCAAATAGCACATTGATTAATAAAATATTACTAAATCGACAAACAAGAGGATGAATAGCAAGGTGAGAAAACCAAATATGTTATTCAAACAAACAAGCACAAAAACTATTTGAGATAAGCAAATAATCAAGTGATGCAAGGTAAGACAATTAATCAATTAGCATACCAAACGAAAGTTCTTTTCATCGCTTTATGTTAAATATAAACATGTATACCAAGCTTGATTAGTTTCTTTTATATTTATAAATATGATCAAAACCTTAATTTCAAAATAGGACACATTGTTATTCAAAGATGAAAACATCCGTCTCCAATTAGATCAAAAGTTGTGCAAAAGTTATGACCGAAAAATGATTTTCTATTATAAATCAATGATTCTATAAATTTTTTTTTGAATCAGTTTATGAAATTATTTTTAAATGAAAGTAGACTCAAATACCTTTAAAACGATAGGTGGCACGACTTCTAACGACTTACGGTTAAAAAGTTATGAATTTTTGAAATTCAGACAAAAACTGTCTTCTGTACCACGGATCCCACGGATCCTTTGCTTGAGGGATCCGTCCAGTGTAAACTGAGGGATCCGCGGATCTGACACAGAAATACATAAATGTATGTTTTGACCCGACGAAAAGGTTTAACCTATGTAGACTTTTTAGTGAAGTTATATTACCCATTTTTACCTTTATTCAAGCTTGATTAACAAGATATCTAACAACAAAACTTTTAAGGAAAAAAAAATAACAAAACACTTTTTATATTATGCTTATTATAAGAGAGAAGCATATATCACCATTTTATCCTCAAGCAATTAGCACGTTTTTTACCAACTAATTGTAACTAAGAGAATATACCTTTGCAATATTCCCTTTGTATGGTTTTAGAAACCATGGACGCGAAAAACTTCATGAGCTTTTAAAATACCCCAATCCTTTGATAAATATTCTTTTCAGGGAAAGAAATATTTAGAGAAATTCTTCATGATCTTCTTAGGATGCCCAAATCCAAGTATGGAGAATACTTAACAAGGAAAATGTTAGAACATTCTATCATTGTCCAAAAATAAACATTATAATGATTTTTAAAACATGACTTGATAAATCCTTCTTTGTAGTTTTCAAACATACACGGATCGTATCAAGTTTTTAAAGTACAACATACTCTAAAAAACTTGGTAACGAAGCTCTGATGCCAATTGTGGAAAACTAGAAAGGGGGGGGGGGGGGGTTGAATAGTTTTACCAATTTAAAACTTCCTTTTAAATATTTAGATCGACTTATGTCAATCTATTTGGTTGTTTATGTTGGACGTTGATAGATAGATATATAAACGTGTAATGAAAGATAAAGAGTAAAAAGCACATCACCACGACACAAGTATTTATAGTGGTTCGGCTACAAGGACACCTTCCTTGCCCTACTCCACTCCCCGAGTCACCTACTCGAGAGTTCGTAAGCACTACACCAACTCCTTATGGCGGAGAATCCTTCACAACATCGCTTAACCTTTTTCCGATACAAAGCTAAATACCGAGTTCTTTCACACCAAGGCGAACCAAACCTAACACAACGTCGCCTACCCTTTATACGGTGCTAGGCTAACCACCGAGTTCTTTCACACCTTAGGAGAACTAATCCTATCACAACGTCACCTACCCTTTATTAGGTACTAGGCTAAGCACCTAGTTCCATTACCATGGAGGAACTACTACCCATCACAACACAACACCTAATCTCAAGGAGATCTACTCCTTGTTACAACACCATCAAGGATATCACCATCCTTGGATCTAGTACTAGTCTATCTTGTACATCGAAACACACCATATCGATTGTACATCTAAGGCACCTTTCACTAATGCCTTTAGCTAGATCTTCAAGACACCTTTTACTAATGTCTTGTGGCTAGATCTTCAAGACACCTTTCACTAATGTCTTCGTCTTGACCCTTGAGACATCGTTCACTAATGTCTTCAACACTACACTTCTTAGAAGTAAGAAAAGAATCATCAACAAGAAGACTTCAGTAGCCTTGATGATGAGGAAGCATGGCAACTCTTGGACTTGAGCTTGCTCGACTTCAAAGGTGGTGATCTTGCCTTTAAGAGGAACCTAGAAGATCACACAAAAACAAAAGACAAACTACATAGATCACTTAGATATGAGGTTAGAGGGTTAGAATACTTGGGGAAGTATGTGTGTAAAGTGATACATAAAAAGGGAGAAATGGCTCTCTATTTATAGAGAAAATTCTCTACTGTTCCCCGGATCCCACGGATCCCTTCCACTTGGGATCCGGCTAGCACAAAGCCAGGGATCCGTGGAACGCTCCTCTTTGCCCATGGGTATTTTTGGTTATGGGTCATGGGTCATGGGTTATGGGTTGATCCTTGGTTTTCTTTCTAGATACAATGTATCTCTTGAGTGCTCACCAAGGGTTTAATGTATCTAGACATTCTCTTGAGTGCTCACCAAGGGTTCAATGTATCTAGACATTGGGTATGGGTCAATACCATGGGTTATGGATATTATCCATATATGATATAAGCATGATGTCATGCAATGGGTTATGGGTCAAGCTCCATGGGTCATGGGCTTTGGGTTGTACCCAACTACATTCAATGTATTTGCCCAATGGGTTATGATACTTAAGTTTCTACCCATTTATATTACCCAATATACTACATACTAGTTATGTGTATATTTTACCCAAATATGTAAACACTAGTTGTTGTACATATGTATTACTAAATCATAAAATCACTTATACTTGTTTTAGTGTTTTATGTGAAAATGTGAATATGTTAGAAACTATTAGTTCAAACCATTTACGTATTTTATTTGTTTCGTTAACATGATTTTACGTTTGTTATCGAAAAAACATTAGAAGATCATAAAATATAAATAAACGTTTTTACGGCTTATTTGTATTAACATGTCCCTTTGCTAATTTGAGACATAGGAAAGAAAAGCAACTTGACCATACTTGGAACTTGTCACAGCACTTCTAGTTCGAACAGGTGCTTGAGGATCACCTATAACATTTGATTGAGGATGAGCAATGTTGATCCTTTTTGTAGCAGTGGGGTTGACATCAATTGTGGTGTCAAGATTGGTCACAGTTGGTTCAAAATCACTGTCATAGGAAGGTGAGTTGAAGATTCCATCTTTGGGTTGATGATTACCAAGATCTGAAGGACTTGGAAATCGTGTATATGGTTTTTCAAAGTCTGTGGACACACTAGTAGGAATTGGAGTAGATGCAGCAGGGCTGTCAGCAGATTTGGTGATGTCAGGAGAAACAGCATACCTGTCAGGAGAATCATGGTTTCCATTGACTGCTTCTCTTGCAAACTCCCCACCAAGCCTCTCAGCTTTTAGATTGGCTGCATACTCTTGCTTCTTGAGTCTAGCAAGGTCCTCTGCATAGTGTAACTCATCTTCATGCGCATCAGAAGTTACATTAGAATGATCACCTGCAAAATGGGTAGGGGAGAAGGAAGGTACAAGAATTGGTTGTTCATCATGTTCAGACTCAATCTCTGAGTCATCATCCAGGGTACCTGCATTGTCAGTGGGAGACTCTTGTGTGCCTGCCGATTGGTTAGCAACATGTCTAGTATAACCCAAGTAATCAGTTAAGTAATCCAGGTCAAAGGACCAAACATGACCTTGTCACTGAACATTAGGCTTATCTTCTAGGTATCTCAGGTTCAAAGTCTCCTCAATCTTCTTAGCAGTTAAATTGTATACCCTATAAGCCTTACTATGAGCTGAATAACCCACAATATACCCCTCATCAGCTTCCTCATCAAATTTTCCCAGTGGATCACTAGTGTTTAAAATGGTCACTTGACATCCAAAAGGTTTGAGGTAATGAATATCAGGAACTTTCCCAGTTAGAAGTTCATAAGGTGTCTTGAAATGAGGTCTAGTAATGGATACCCTGTTTAGTACATAGCAAGTCGTGCTAACTGCTTCAGTCCAGAACATAGTGGGTAATTTAGAGTCTGCAAGCATGGATCTTGTTGCCTCTATTAAGGTCCTATTCTTTCTTTCAGCTACCCCATTTTGTTGTGGGGTTCTTGGAGTGCTATAGTCCCTTTTTATCTCTTTAGACTTACAGAGTTCTATTAATATAGCATTTTTGAACTTTGTCCCATTATCACACCGAATACCTTTAACCCTTTTGTTCAGCTGGTTTTCAACAAGAGTAATGAACTCTTTTAAAACTTGAGATGTTTCATCTTTAGTTCTCAAAAAGAATACCCAACAAAACCTGTTATAGTCATCAGTGATTACCAGGCAGAAATACTTGTGATCAATACTCCTGACTTGGGTTGGACCAAAGAGATCCATATGTAGCAACTGAAGAAGTTCTGAGATAGTGCTCACAGCTGTAATGGCTTTGTTTGAGGCTCTGTGTTGCTTTCCTTTGTTGCAGGCAACACAATTGTGTTCATTGGTGAAGACTTTGGAAGGAAGTCCTTCAACTAGACCCAGTTTAGAAAGCTTGTTAATGGTCTTGAAGTTCACATAAGCCATCCTTCTATGCCATTTTGTAGACTCATCCAGGGATGCTTTAGCCACCAAACATGTTAGGTTACCTTCTGTTTGAACATCATTTAAATTGAATGTGTATAAATTATGGCTTCTAGGAACTCTCAGCATAATTGATGTATCTTCTGGAAGTGTGAAGTCTTTAGAGAGCACAAGACATTCATCCCCAGTAAATAATACTTTGTTCTTGGTGTCACAAATTTGTGATACTGAGAACAAGTTGAAATTTTGCAGTTCCTTTACATAGTACACATTCTCAAAATCCAAATGAGGTGTTCTAATGGTGCCTTTCCCAGTGATTCTACCATCTCCTCCACCAAAAGTCACACTGCCTCCTCCTTCTATGGGTACAAAATCATGCATCTTCTCTTTGTTTCCTGACATGCTTCTGGAACAACCACTATCTACTATGCCAACATCTTTACTCCTCAGAGGATGATCCTCAACAACAACAAGAAATATATACAAAATATTAGTACACTATGGAGACTCAAGTCATTACTAACTTGAGCCTACCTTGTGGATCATAAGATTTAGGCCAAGTAGATGTATAAGATCCACCATTGTTCTTGGACCTCCTTTGAAAATTAGGTCCCTTTTTAGTCCAAGAACAACCTGCTGAGGGCTTCACAGCAGTATTCCTATATCCCCTTCCATCATACATAGAGTCAAAACATTCAGGCCAATAACCATTTTGAAAATATGAACTAGTTGGTTGCACATATGGTCTAGCAACTGATCTTCTCCAACCAGAATTGTGTTTGCTGGTTTTATGAGTTGCTTGTGGAACAAAAGATGGTATATCATTAACATTTTTCCATATTGGTCTAGGTTTCTTTTGACTAGCACATACACCCATTCTTTGCTCATGAAAATTACAATCCTTAATCAAATGAAATTTACTTCCACAAACAAAACATTTCTTCTTCTTAGAAGATTTATTCAAATTGAAAGATATTTCATTACATGCAAAAGCATTCAAACCACAAACATTAACAGAATTGTTTTTAACATAATTAAAGACATTATTTTGCAAAGAATTAAATGACAAGTCTTCAGAGGAAACTGTCTTGGAAGTTGATTCCTCAGCAGCAACTCTAAAAGGCTTGTAAGGAGTCTTGGGTGTAGGCTTGGGTGAGGTCTTGGGAAGGTCTGACTTTTCATTTGAATCACAACTGGTAGAAGTAGTCGACCCTTGGTCGGAGGACTTGTCACTTTGTCAACACAAGAGACAAGGTCAGTAGATGAAGAATCAGGGTCTGGCAAGTCTCTTGACTTTTTGCCATAAAGATGGTGTGATCCATCGAAGTCAACAGTGATGGAAAGGTCAATGGGCATATGTTCTTCTCTAATAGGTCAAGGTACAACATGTAATTCTCCTTCTTTTACATAATTAGCTAATCCTGCTGGAGTAGATTTACGCATATCATTCCTAGCTTCTAAGCCAACATATTTTTTAAAACCTAAACCTAACCCAGAGTTTACAGATTGACTACCATAGAGAAAGCGAGCTACTTTGTCACCTGATACTAACCATTCTTTATGTCTAGCTACTTCCTCATCTAGTTCCTTTTTCAACACTTGGTTTTCTGAAACTACATCAGCTTTTTCTTTCTTAGTATATTTTAAATCAATTTTAGTACATTCTAAATCACTTTCTAACACCCTTATCTTTTCATCATAAGCCAGTTGATTCTTTTGAAACCAAACTTTTTGTCTTTCTAATATTTTTAAAGCCATTTTATAAGCCTCAACTTCGACATAACATTCATTATATTTAGGTTTCAATTCACCATAAGCTTCCTTAAGTTCATTATATCTTTCACTACAACCAAAAACACAATTATGTACCTAAGAGATACCCATTAAGGCAATTTGATCATGCTTATCCTCTGTAGTACAGCTTGCCAGCAATCCACCATGCTCAGAAACAAGAGCTTCATCATTTTCAGGCTCATGCACTTTCCAGTTGACATGGTCATCCAGAGTGACCAAAGCATTGGAGGATCCAGCTTTGGAATTTCCAGCTTCCATATGATTCTGCTGATAGGAAGAATACCTAACCTCATCACCAGCCTTCCTATCCTTGCATTCTCTTGAGAAGTGACCCATCTGACCACAAGTATAGCACTTGACTTTCCTTTTGTCAAATCTTGCTGGATCTCTTCCCTGGAAACCAAACTTTCTCCTAGACTTACGCTCAAACCTTTTGATGTCCACTGAGAGAATGGCCAGTTGCCACTTCAAGTTTATCTCTTCCATATCAAGTGGATCCACCTGTTCAAAGTCCTCAAAAGCTAGTTGCTGCTGATTGTCATAATCAGCAACAAAAGAGTGAAGTACATCTTCCAATACACCACTAGATTTAGGTTGAGAATTTGATGGAGTGGTGATGTAGGATGATGCTGAGGAAACTGGGCTTGGAGCATAAGTCATCTTATTTAAGGAGGCCCCAACAAATGCTGAGTGACTGGAAGTGGATGAACGAAAAGGACTTCAGACATCAGGCTCAAGAGTTTTATTCCTGTTGTAGAGATCATCAAAAGTGACCATATCCAGCCCACCTTTAGCTTTGAGTGCAATGCTCACTAGCAACCAAGATTGAGGTAAAGATCGTAAGAACTTTGAATTGCAGTCCTCATTGTCTGGCCTGGCCTTCATCTGATTCAATTGACTCAAGATCTTATGGAACCTGTCATATCCCTTGTAGATACCTTCTTCCTCAGAGATTTGGAATTCTTGAAACTGCTGTTTTAGCATTGATTTCCTCATTCTCTTTGACTCCTCGTCCCCACCAAACCTAGCCTTGATAGCCATCCAGATGTCCTTAGCATCCTGCATGTAGTGATATTCACCCATGTGATCATCATGTCTAGCCTGAAGGAGAATAGTTCTAATTTTGTTCTCTCTCTGAACAGCTAGTATCTCTTCAACAGTTTTGGGACCAACGATGGTAAAAACACCATCAGAATCTGTGACATGCCTCTTCAAACTGTTACCCTTCTTCACAACTTCCCAAAGATTCCAATCAATATTGGAAATCCAATTCTGCATCTTCATAGCCCACAAATCGTACTCCTTCTTCAGGTATGGGAACTTTGCATTGCTGTTTGTGAGATTGAGTTGTTGCAAAGATGTGGTGTTTTGATTGGTAGTGACTTCAATTTCATCGTCTGACCCAGGCATGGTTAAGGTAGTTTTGGTTGTGTGGGTGTAAAGAAAAGAATATTCTTAGTATCACAGAGACTCTCTCGAGGCTCTGATACCACTTGTTGAACCTTAGACCTTGATAGATCTTTCAGCGCTCATGGATCGTTAGTAATGCTTATGTAATCACAAACACACTAATAGACAGTCTCAATTACTTGTATTCTTAAGCGGAAATCAAACACAAGTAAGAAAAATAATAACTAAGAATACTTTGATCCTCTATGGATCTTTGAATAGAACTAAAACTTGTTTTTCAAAAACTCGTACATCATTCATACTAACGTGTTCCTTTTATAGACAAGGAACCCTAAACCGTTTCCCAAGAAACGTATAAACATAAAACTAAAAGAGATATACATTATCACTTCCTAATAAAGCTCATGCATATCCTAACTTACTATAAACTACGCGGAATATCTATCTTCGCAGAAACAAACTACGCGGTTTTACTACTTCCGCAGAATCATTAATTCAGCAGATTCCAGCACTTCAGCAGAATCCATCAGCAGTATCTTCAGCAGAATTCTTATTTAGTAGAATTCCCAACATTATGTTTGCATTTACTTTACTTCCATACAATTATTTCTAAGTGTATGCATGCATAGTTTATTGGTAGCCACCCTTGGTTCGGTAGTTTTGAATGGTGGTAGAGGCCAATTGCCTAGGAGATATGACCAACTGACCCTAGGTGAGTGGACTGAGACGGGAAGGGTAAGATATGACCAACTGACGACCCTTTCTACTTGTGCGATTTGACCAACTGATCACCTATCGTTTGGATGAACTTAAGAATTAGGGGGTGAGTATTTAAGTTCCTAACGGCCGGGCACTCACTATTATAAATCTATCATGTAGTGGTACTTAATGACTCGGCTTAGGGGACCAGGAACAACAGGACTTATGACGGTGCGCCTGATTTCTCCTGTGGTGGCATCTTTGCTGATAGGTTAGGGCGAATTGACCAAATGATGTCCTCTCGACTTTGACCCCACCTGAAGTAATTGGAAGTAAGTAGACGTAAACATAACTAGCTAGGAGGATTAACTAGGTTAGCACCACTCTCCTTCATTGATCACATCTCTTGCCTTTTTATGCTTTCTTGTCTTATTAGTTAATTTATTATTTCAATCTTAAAAGCAATTAAAATCGTGACATAGACTTAAGTTAATTTCCAATCCACGTAGCTCTTGGGACGACCTCGGTTTTACCGAATACTACACTACACACGACCGGGTACACTGCCCGTTAGTGCATTAGGGTAGACCATAGGTATAACGAGTAATTACAAATATTAAAAAATTGTCATTAAAACCTGCATCAACGTACATGGCCCATGCCTGGTTGTGAGCTTTGGGTCCATTAGGATTTCTAATAGGTATCATGTAATTGAATTATAAATACCATATCATAATACAATATCTCTTACTGGGTTTTATGATTCTTTAATTGTTTTGTTTGCATTTACTTTACTTCCGTACAATTATTTCTAAGTGTATGCATGCATAGTTTATTGGTAGCCACCCTTGGTTCGGTAGTTTTGAATGGCGGTAGAGGCCAATTGCCTAGGAGATATGACCAACTGACCCTAGGTGAGCGGAATAAGACGGGAAGGGTAAGATATGACCAACTGACGACCCTTTCTACTTGTGCGATTTGACCAACTGATCACCTATCGTTTGGATGAACTTAAGAACTAGGGGGTGAGTGTCTAAGTTCCTAACGGCCGGGCACTCACTATTATAAATCTAGCATGTAGCGGTACTTAATGACTCAGCTTAGGGGACCAGGAACAACAGGACTTATGACGGTGCGCCTGATTTCTCCTGTGGTGGCATCTTTGCTGATAGGTTAGGGCGAATTGACCAAATGTTGTCCTCTCGAATTTGACCCCACCTAAAGTAATTGGAAGTAAGTAGACGTAAACATAACTAGCTAGGAGGATTAACTAGGTTAGCACCACTCTCCTTTATTGATCACATCTCTTGCCTTTATCTGATTTCTCGTCTTATTAGTTAATTTATTATTTCAATCTTAAAAGCAATTAAAATCGTGACATAGACTTAAGTTAATTTCCAATCCACGTAGCTATTGGAACGACCTCGGTTTTACCGAATACTACACTACACACGACTGGGTACACTACCCGTTAGTGCATTAGGGTAGACCATAGGTATAACGAGTAATTACAAATATTAAAACCTGGTCAGTAAAACCTGCATCAAGTTTTTGGCGCCGATGCCGGGGAGCTATTTAGGATTTTAATTTAAGTTTTTCTTTTATTTTTATTTTTAGTTTTCTTTTTCTCTTCTTTTTTGCTTTTTGTTTGTTTTTGATATTTCAGGTTATGGAAGATTCAGATTTTGACATGCTCACAATGGAAGAATATAGCGCTTTGACTCAAGATAACCAAAGATCGGGCGTGGTATGCCCCGAATTGAATGATAACTTCGAGTTTGAGATGAGCTGCCAGTTCATGAGGGAACTTAGACAAAAGCTTTTCGCGGGGACTAATGATGAAGATGCCCACCTGCATGTGCGAAGAGTATTAGAGATCACATATCTTTTCCACACTCCAGGAGTCACTCAAGATGCATTAATGCTTAGAGTGTTCCCAATTACACTCACTGGTGCAGCCAGAAGATGGATGAAGATGCTTCCTGCTGGGTCGATCAATACATGGAATCTTTTTGAGAAAGCATTTATTAGAAGATATTATCCTCCTTCAAATATTGCCAAGAAGATGGAAGAAATAAGGAGTTTCAGACAGAAGATGGATGAAACGCTAGATGAAGCCTGGGAAAGATATAATGACCTTCTTTACAGATGCCCAACGCATGATATCAGCAACCATCAGATGGTCCTTATTTTCTACAAAGGTTTAAACATCTCGTCCCGCCAAATGCTCGACTCTCAAGGACCTATTCCTACAATGCCACCTGCACAAGCCCTTAGATCAATTGAAATGATAGCTGACCATTCACGAAATTGATATGATGGAGCAACCACTTGGGCCATAAATAGCAACAGCTTGGATGACATTGGCGACATCACCAAGCAGCTGGATAGACTTGGATGTGATATGAATATGGTTAAAGAAGACATTCATGCTATACAAGAGCATTCTCTCCAAGACGAACGCAAAGAATATGAGCAGGTCAGGTATGTGGAATCATTGGAGGAAGCCGTCAAGAAATTCTCGGATAATTTAAAAGGGATGCACGACTCGAATGACGAATGGATTAGGAAATTCAAGGAGGGCGCGGACTTAAATTTAAAAAATCTTGAAGCTAAGAGGAAAAGCTTGGAGGCTAAGCTTGAAGAGTTAAACCAAAAGGTCCTGGAAAGTAAAAAGAATGCAGTTGGAACTATCAAAGCAACAGTGGGAAAGATGAAAGAAGTCAACAAGGAGTCGGTTCCTCGTGATTTAACTTATATCAGACCCTATGTACCACCTATCCCATTTCCAGGACATTTGAAGAATGTGAGAAAATAAGAAACAAGCGACGATCAATGGAAGAAAATGGAAGCAAAGAACTTACAGAGTGATGAAGCAACGCCATAAGCTAATCAGGAATCAACCACAACACAAAACGGTATTACTTCTAATTCTTCTTTTATTCCTAACAATCTTGCTTGTTTTTCTATTCAGGATGCTGAAATTATGGATGAAATCGTGCAACCCAACACATCACCTGATAATGGTTATGAAGCTTCAGCTACTGAACCAATTCTAGTTGATCTTGCAAAGGAATTAGAAGACAAAATCTTGGACACCTCAGTGATTAACAAGGAGACATATGAGCCGATTAATCAGCCACATCACGAGGTGAACAAATAATCAATGCCATCAACTAAAACGGGTAAAGTATGGAGGGAAATGTCATCTCCTTTTAGGTACGATCATAATTTATCATTTCCCCATCCCATAGAAAATTCACACCCTCATGGTGTTTATTTCTATTTTCACCCACACTTAATTTCAAGTAAGGGGATGAACACCCTTTTACACGTAGTAAATAAGGGTGGAGTCAAGCTCGTGACTCGAACAAAAACAAGCGCTTCATGGGAGGCACCCCATGCCTATCTTTTCTTTCCATTTTATTAGTATAGTTGGGTTTTGTGTTTTTAACCATTTTTGCAGGAATCAGAGAAGATTGCAACAGTAACTTAAACGGGGACCTGACCTGTCCATCAGTTACGGCGTAACTCATCCCAATGATTACGCCGTAACACATCACAAGTAGCGATTCTCTCCAGAGCATTACCAATTACGGTGTAATCCCATTCTGTGGTTACGCCGTAGCTATTCTCCTGTAGCAAATTTCCAGGTTTGCCACAATTACGGCGTAACTCTTTTATTGGGGTTACAACATAATTCTCCTGCTGTTCAAATTCTTTCTATAATAACACAATAACCTTGTATTAGTTTTAAATGAACTTTGTGGGTGTGTTCCCTGTAAACCCTCACGAGACTACACTCGTCCGCTTGGGACACCAAGTAGTTTAAAAGGCTTATTGCATACGCTAAATGCAACCGTGATTCCTACGAAAGTGAGTTAGGTTTTTCATTTTCTTTTTATACTTGTTGTTTTTCTAGTATGATGCGTGTTGGGATATGAAAGTCAAAGTACTGAAGAAGTCAAAGTGCTGAAGATTCAAAGTACTGTTAAGTGGAAGTTAAAGTACTGCTATCGAAGTCAAAGTACTGCAAAGCTAAAGAACTGCTATATTCGTTTATGGAAACCTTTGTTATTCTAGAATATTCTTTGTTTAGATTACTTGTCGTACAAGGTTACAAATTGTAAACCGACTAGGGTTATCCTTAAGCCTATAAAAGGACCCCTAGATTGGCATTAAACGTACGTGCATTATTAGAGTTTTAGAGAGTTCGATATTAGAGTTTAGAGTTGTTGAAGAATCTGTATAACAAGCAGGTTCAGAGTTATTAATAAAATTGTTAAAGTTAAAGTGAATTCTTCTTAGCTTTATTGAAGTAAATTCCGCGTACTTAATAGAGTTTATTCAGTGTTTCATTGTTAATAACTTAGGATTTATCCGAGGTTATTAAACCCTTAACAAGCTATATAAGTTAGTTTGGTTAGAGTATATCGATCCAACAAGTGGTATCAGAGCTTGTGTGGAAACTCTGATTAAAAAGAAACCTTAATAACCAATTTAACAACAAACCTTAAAGATGTCAACTGAAGCTGCACCACCACCATCGATCACCTCACTCAGGATACCAATCATCAAGAAGGGAGAATATGATCTCTGGAGCATGAAGATGAGGCAGTACATTGCTATTATAGACCATGCATTGTGGAATGTAATTGTCAATGGTAATGAAGTTGTGGAAGATCCTCCAGAAATTCCTGGACAACCTAAACCACCTAAGGCTGTCTTACCAGCAGCAACCATAAGAAATCAAGAGAAGGCTCTCAACATATTGCTGTCTGCTATTCCTGATGGTCACTTACTCAAGTTCCATGATGCTAAGGATGCAAAGCAACTATTGGCTGCACTCAAGACCAGATTTGGAGGTAATGATGCTTCCAAGAAGATGCACAGAAATCTGCTGAAGCAACAGTTTGAAACTTTCACTGTTGGTGAAAGAGAAAGTCTTGATGCTGCATATGATAGATTCCAAAATCTCCTCAGCATGCTAGAGTTATACAAGGCAGAGGTATCTGTTGAAGATGCAAATTTGAAGTTCTTAAGGAGTTTGCCATCTGCATGGCATGTGATTGCAACAATGATCAGAGGACAACCTGGTTTGGACACTATGGACTTTGATGATCTCTGTTAGCCTTAATAGTTTTATTAGAAGTGATGGTCATTCACGTTTAGGAACTTTGTAACGTGTGTTAGATATCGTGATAGAATAGTCAACGGGCTCGTGGATTGGACTAAGCTAAATGGGTATTAGTTTAGTTAAGCTAGCCTTATATCAATCCATGTCCAATCCAATCCAAACGAGCCCATGCCAAGCCCATTAGGGCATCTAGTTACTTGTACTATAAATACCCCTCAAGTATGTCATTTGAGGGGTGTGCTTGAAAGTGTGTGTGTGTGTGTGTTTTTCCTTTGAAATAAAACATCTATTGTTTTCATCTTTCTCTCACAACATACACGGTTTGTATAACATCAAGTCACCATCTTTCTCATCTTTATTTCTTTGGTTTCACGCATAGTTTGTTTGTGTGTTAACGTGTTCTAAGCAAAACGTGGGTATTTGTGTGATAAGGTTGATATATCTTAGGTCCTAACAATTGGTATCAATCGCCTAACAATGGTTTAGGAGTGTTTGTGTTTGTTTTGAAGGGTTACGCGTAAAGGCTCACGTTTTACATATTTCATACGCTTAAAGCTTTAATTTTTTCATCAAAAAATTCAAGATTCTTATGGTTTAAGGTTTATTTGGTGTTAAAGTTTCAGTTTTTTGCAAAAAGTTCGAAGCTTTACGTGTTTTTCTTCACTTTTAAGCTCGTATTTGGTTCATTGGTCATTTCTACTCGTAACTTTTCTAAGCACTTTGGGTGAAAAAGGTCAACATTTTTGGGTTATTCGAGTGTTTTTAAGGCTATCTGTGCAAAAGAAATCATTTGAATCGTTGGAAATTTCTTACGCGTAGAAGTCAAAAAGTCAAAACCCTAGTTTTCTACGCATAACATTTTGGTGAAGAATCTTCGAGCTATAACGGTTACTCATTGCTTCCCTCACTTGGATAAGTGTGTGGAACACTTCGACTTGTGGATATCCCTTACTCTGTGACAGTGTAAAGGATTTTTGGTTCTTAACCATAGTTTACGCATAAGCTAAAAGCTACGAGTAACTCTACGCATAATTTCACAATTACGCGTAAGGTTTACGAGTAACTTTTTGTCTACGCATAAGCTTAAGGTTACGCGTTAGATACTGTTTACGCATAAGGATTCCTACGCCTAAGATTACGCAAAAGATCCTACGCCTAAGATCCTACGCATAAGATCCTACGCATAAGCACAATCTCTAAGCCTAAGCCTCGTCTACTCGTAACTTCTGTTTCTACGCCTAAGCTCTTTCTACGCATAAGGGTTTAAAAAAAATTAATTTTTTGAGGAGACTAAACGTTCAATTTTTACGCGAGATTCAAATTTTGGCTTAACTGTGAAAATTTTGGTCAAAAATTCGAATTTTTAGGTCTAAATTCAAATTTTTCGGGTCAAATTTGGCGTCAAAATTTTCATAACTCAAAATTTTCATACGACCTTAGAATTGATTTTTATAGTGAATTTCAAATTTTGGGCCAAAATTTTTTAGAACCAAGGTTACGAGTACGACTTTCAGAAACACCTCAACCGGGCTTAATCGTCATCAACCACAACTCCTTTATTGTTGAATCGATCCTACATCAACTTTATCAGATCATACCTTCATCAATGGCAACTCAACAAGACATTCATGCGCCGGTGCAGAAAACCGACCTCCTATGTTGGCAAAAGGTGGTTATCTTCAATGGACAAGTCGTATGCTTCGTTACATCAAGACCAAACCTAATGGAAAACTCATGATTAAATCCATTCAGGATGGACCCTTCAAGCCTCGACAAGTTCATGTACATGGAAATGCAGATGCAACACCTCCCGTCCCACCATCTTCTCGTCTTCAATACGAATCTGAATACACTACAGAGGATCAGAAACAAGTCGAAGCAGATGACATGGCAATTCATATTATCCAAGTGGGTTTACCAATAGACATCTTTGCTGCGGTGAGCAGGTTGTGAAAGCTGCTTTCGATATGTTGGAACGTGTTAGACGACTTTGTCACGGAACAGAAATTGGTCAACAAGACATGGAGAACAAGTTGCTAACTGAATGGGAAAGGTTTACTTCTACTCGGGAGAATCCATTGAATCCTACTATGGAAGGTTTTGCACTTTGATGAATGAGCTAATCGAAACAAGTGACACCCAGAACTATCGTTCAAAACATCAAGTTCCTGAACAATCTTCCAAAAGAATGCGGACGATATGTCACTATTGTCAACCAAACAAAAGACTTACATCAGGTGAACTTTGATCAACTCAACGATTTTCTGAAAACAAAACCAAGTGAAGTGAATGAAGTTAGTAAAGAAAGATTGGCAAAGAATCATGATCCATTGGCACTTATTGCAAAGACTCAACCTTCAGTGAATACACAACAACAAGCTTCATCATCTTCCAACACCAACAACTTGCAGCAATACATTCCACAACCACAACAACAATTCTATCCAGATCAACAATACCAGGAACTAGGAATCACGATCCTGGCCCGACCCGAAGCGACCTTACAACAGATATACTCTTTATTGGGTAATGCACTAAAAAGTCGCTATTCCACACCAACTAACAACAACCAAAGGATTTCGTCAAACACTTGCAACAGGCAAATTGCACAGCTGGGTGTGAATATGGGGAATCAAGGAGGACAAATGGTTGATGCTATTGGGAATCAGAATGCATTTGCTACGGGTATACAAATGGGGAATCAGATACAATATGGAGGGCAGTTTGATGAAAATCAAAGGAGAGTCGTTGTGAATCAGAATCTGGGATATCAAAATGGGAATAACTGTTTTATGACTTCGGCTCAGAATGCTACTTCTGAACCTCAAAGCCATGATTCAGGATATTCAGAATGCAGTGTCAAACCAAGGATATCGTCTGAAAAGCTCAAGTACATGTTGTTGTTAGCTGAGAAAGAAGAGTCGGGAATTGAGTTGACTGATGAGGAATACGAATTCATGAATCCAGGACGGACAGATAAAGCAAACGTACATGCAACCTCCAGTCATACATTCAATCAGCAGGACACAACATCAAGCGATACTTTTGATACACCTCCAGTCTATGATACAAATTCACTCAATGAGGTACCAAATTATAGTAATGTTGCTAATCAGTTTACTCATGATGAACAGCATTCTGTGACATCAGCACCTACTTATGATACATACCTGGACAATCCGAGTCGTAGCAATACGAAATCTGAAACTCCAGATGTGGATCCTAATGGAGGCTGTGTGGCACAAAATACTGAGACTGATGAGGAAACCCGTGCTTATTTTGAAACATTAATCAATAATTGTGGCATTGAAATTGAGAAAGTGAGTAAGGTCAATCGCGAAGTTAAGGCCGCGAATAAGAAATTGACCGCTGAGCTTGAGAGTTACAAGGAGCACGCCAAAGCCTATGAATTTCATACAAACAAAATATCAGAATTAGAAATTGGTTACCGAGATTCTGTTTTAAGAGAAAAACAATTGCAAATCAAGTACGATACACTTGATGTGAATCTGAACTTAAAAATAAAATCTTTAAACAAGGAAATTTCAGATCTAAATGATCAACTTTCTAAACAAACAACATTGTTTTCTGATCTTGAAAAAGAGAAGAAACAGTTGATTGCTGATTTTTCAAAACGAGAAGATTCTCTTCTTGATGAAATTCTGGATAAAAATGAAACTATCAAAAAATTGGATAATTTACTTCTTACAACGGGTCATTCCGCTAAAACAAACAAGATGCTTTCTAATCAAGTAAATCCGATTTTTCATACTTCACATAAAATGGCTCTTGGTAACTCACCTCCTGGTTTCCTCAAGAAAGCTCAGAAAGAACGGAATGTGTTGCACAATGGAAAACCTTTGCATGAACCCATAATTGTGCATGATTCTCTTGAAACGTTGGAACTATCTGAGGAGAGTAGATCAAAAATGAAACAAAAACATCCGGAAATCAAACCAATTGATTATAACACATGGAACAAAATTAATGGTATTTTGTTTGTTTCTCAATCAACGTTTTCCACCAAACCAAGTGTTTCAAACAAAGTGTCAACACCAGTTTCAAAACCAGTTGCAACTCCTGTAGTTGTCTCAAAATCCTTTTCGAAAATCGAACAAATGTCTTCAAACAATCCTTTTAACACAAGTGATGCCAGAAGCATTTTAGATGACGTTATAACTAGAATTGGGTATCTTCAAGAGACTGTCAAATCTAAAACCAATATTACTACTAACATCTGGTTTACTCGTCATGATGACGAAACGAAAAAGTTTTTTGAAACTCAAATTGCCCCTCCGTTAGCGCCATCGTGCGAGGGTAATTCATTTTGAACAAGCTTTTTTAAAAGAAACAGTTGACTTTGTCTAGGACCATAAATCCCTGGTAAAGCAAGCTAATGAAAGTGTTGAACACATCAAAGTTTTGGAAATTTTGAATGATTCTCTCTTCGAAGATGTTATGTCTACTGATATCATGTCCATCATTTTGCAAACATATTCTGTTGAAGATCATGAAAGACTCTAGTCTGAGACCTCCGCAATTGTTTCAAAATATGAAAAGGCTCTTGAAAAACTTGAAAACGAAAACGTGTCCTATTTTAAACAACTTGATCGAAAATCTGAGGAATGCAAGTATGACAAACTGTCGTATGAGCGTGCCTACAAGGACATAAAAGAGCAAAATGATCTTTTGAGAGCTCAACTGGGAAGTCTACAAGGAAAGGCTGTGGATACTAAGATTGCAAAACCATCGACTGAGGAGACGGCAAATGTTCCCAAACCGGTTTTTAAACCAAAAATGTCTATTTCTTAGCTTCCTCCAAAAGTCAATGAGAAAAATGATTTGTCAAAAACAGTCACTCCACAGTCCCTGTCTATTAAAAAGAGAATTGTCAAAAGTTTTGAAAAAGGAAAAGCAGTTGCTGAAACACCAAAAGTGATTACACCTGGCATCTCTAAGACTAGTACACGGAATGTGACCAAAAATCCAGGTAAAGAATCTGTCGGTTCTAACAACATGGTCAAAAATCACTATCTAGAAGAAGCTAGGAAAAAGGCACAGACTCGAAAAGACGGAATTTTAGGTGCAACATCTAGGGTGATGAATTCTACAAGATTTCAAGGCACTGCTAGTAGTAGTAAACCATTACCTAGGAACACTCTACAAAAGACTAGGGATTGGCTTGCATCTAAGAGTAGTTGCACAAATGAAAATGTTATGCCCTTAGAAAACAACACTAGGAATGCTAAGTCTTTTTCGAACAAGAATCAATTTCTAAAAGACTGTAGTGACAAAGTTAAAGCTGATGTTTTAAACAAGAACATTGAATTTGTTTGTACTACATGTAAAAAATGTGTCTTTTCAGCTAATCATGATGCATGTGTCTCACAATATCTCAAGAAAGATAATTCTCGTGCCAAGGCACAATCCACTAAGACTCCAAACCGAAACAAACCCGTTGACAAGATGAACATCAAAAGGAAACTTAATAGGTGGATCTCTTCAGGACGTAGTTTTTCTAAAAATGAGTCTTCCGCTGCATCTGATAAGAAAACAACTCCTAGATCTTACCTTAGGTGGATACCCACGGGAAAAGTCTTCAACAAAGTAGGTCTTAGATGGATTCCCACAGGAAAGATTTTTGATACTCGCACCAACACAGATAATAGTTCCAATCATCAGGATAAGGAAGTAGAAACCACTACAACCGTTGATAGTGATCACCCTCGCCGTGAGGAAACATATACTTCTAACACTGTTATTTGTGAAAATTCTTCTTCTGTAGATGCAGGTACTTGTAAAAGTATTGAAGGTTCATATACCCCGTGTGGTAAAGAAGAACTTTATGCCAAATTCGCATGTGGAAATCCTTTTCTAGTTCCACTCTTAACTCCACTTTTACTTGTCCCAACTTAATTTCTCTTTCTTCAAATCTTCTATGTAAATATTTTTGAAAAACAAAATACAAAATTTGAAAAACCAACAAAAGCAAAATACAAAAATAGAAAACTTTCAAAAATACAAAAACATTATAAAATTTTTCAAAATCCAAAAATATTCTTCTCACGACATGTCTCTCGTATAATCGATATTCTGTACGTTTCTAGAAATGTCATTCAACAATGATACGGGTATGTACAGATGCTTGAGCGAGAGTTCTTTAAATGTTTTCCAAAACATGTCGTTTCTCAAAATTTCTTAAAAAAATAATGGCTTCTGGACACATCAGTTCAGGACCCGCGCTTCAAAGAAAGGAAAGTGCTTATCAAAATCAAAGGTTTTTAAATATTTTTCAAGCACTATGCAGTTACTTCAGACTGTAACCCGAACTTTAAAGAAAGGAAAGTGCTACGCAAAATCGATTTTCAAAAATATCGAGCACTTATCCTAAAACAAATGAAGATAATTCTTCTCCAATATCTTCACAAGATTTTCAAAATCTTCTTCACATCTTGCGTACCATTGATTCGAAATTTTTCAAAATGATTTTTCAAAATCCCTCACAATTGGTACCAAGATAACTCCCTCTAAACCCTTAATTGATTATAAATTTTCTGTATGAAAAATATGCTTTCGTTAAGGGGGAGTATTAAATCAAAATTGTTCCAATATTCATGCTAAATCAGTTTCTCTCCAAATGCTTTCCGAAAAACATATCTTTTAATTATTTTGTTTCAAAAACATCATAGATATGCTATTTTTGAGGGGGGGGGGGGGAAACGTGATTAAAATGTGATAAAAAAAAACGTTTAATGATCGGTGTCTGAATCTCAAAAGAGCTCGACTCAGTCGGAACCAATGAATTGACGAGTAATCAACGTACCATTTTGAGAAACTCGTGATAGACATGAACTTACATGGGTCTAACCTCCTTTTCAAGGAGTGTTTACAACTTCAAGGTAGTTATTAGAGCTAGTTGTCACCTAAAAACTGACAATGGAACTCTTTAACTAAGCAACGTAACCGTGTCTCATAGGGAATTGTCTATCATGAGCAGATCAATTCAAAAAGTGCGAACTCTACCCTCTATGTGCAGATTTAAGTTAAAACAATATAAGCACATGTGAAGGGGGAGTGTTTCTGAAAATATAAAACTCTCAGAGTGTTCCAAACATGTTTTCAATCATAAACACTTTGAGAGATTTTCAAGAAAATGGTTTTATGGCAACAATAGGACAGTCATGGAGTTATAAGGTGACTAAGGATAGGAAAATCCGTCCTATGATCCGCCAGAGCCGGAGGGATCTACCCAAGGACATCACAAATAGTTAGTATTAGAAGTCCTTAGGAATGATTGAAAAAAGGAGTAATGTGAGAAAGGAGAAAGAAGGGGTTGAAGAATTAAAAAGAAATGTGAAGAAAGGGTGAAAAGAAATAGCCCTCCATATTCAACCTTAGGGCAGAAACCGGGTTCAATACATATGCTCCTGGTTGTCACTAGATGACACTGGTATTGAAGACAAAGACGTCATGGACCCAGTGACGCACTGCACTAAACCTTCTAGCCACTCAATTTCTCTCAAAAGGGATTTGTTTCATTATCACTGGGAACCCTACATAATCTATCGACTTTCTCTTAGAGATTGTTGATATTGAAGAAGGAGACCCTCTCCCTAGTCTCCGCTCAGGAAAACCAAAATGCACTAATTGAGTCTAGAGCCACGAGATTCATCAAAATATCTCATAGGAACACTTGACATGACATCGCTTGTTGTTCATCAATAAGGACACAAGTGATATATTCTAGAGTCCTACGCAGATCTTAGCAATCTGCCAGAACATTTGTGAGAAGTTTCACATCTGTGATCTTCAATGATTGAATGGAAACTCTTGCCAGGGTCAACATCATGCAGCCCCGACAGCAGGTCACTTCGGTAACTCCTCATGGATTACGCTTAGTGTGTCTCAAACGGTCTACAGTCGTGAGGTGATGCTTCGGTGTACCTCAGCGACTCATCTGAACTGTAGGTGTATTTCGTTACATCGCGTTATCTCAATTGTGGGACTCCAGGTTCAGGCGGCCCTTGTGAGAATAAGAGACGTGTTTTCACACTATGCTGTTAACACCCTCGAAATTCAAACTTGTAAGTGCCGGAATCCGCTTATTACTAACCTGTTTTATGTTTTCTTCTTATGGAAGCTCCGGAGCGGATGGATCGTGCAGAATCGCCACATGCTCATACCAAAAACACATGAAAGTTCTCATCATAATCAAAGGCTACACAAAGTTTAAAGACTCGAGAACTACATCATTGGTAACCAAAAGACAAATAGAAGTGTGAGCATGGTGGAGAAAGACGTGGAGATACCTAACCAACGAAGTTGACAACGGCAGACAACCACATTAACTGATCAAAAAGCATGAAGGAACAAAGATTCAAGACTATTCTATATCTACACACAAAGTTCAAGCTCGAGAAAAGTAAAGACCTTATCAAGTGGAGCATCATTTGAATGACCACCCCTTAGGGGGAGATTGTTAGCCTTAATAGTTTTATTAGAAGTGATGGTCATTCACGTTTAGGAACTTTGTAACGTGTGTTAGATATCGTGATAGAATAGTCAACGGGCTCGTGGATTGGACTAAGCTAAATGGGTATTAGTTTAGTTAAGCTAGCCTTATATCAATCCATGTCCAATCCAATCCAAACGAGCCCATGCCAAGCCCATTAGGGCATCTAGTTACTTATACTATAAATACCCCTCAAGTATGTCATTTGAGGGGTGTGCTTGAAAGTGTGTGTGTGTGTGTTTTTCCTTTGAAATAAAACATCTATTGTTTTCATCTTTCTCTCACAAAATACACGGTTTGTATAACATCAAGTCACCATCTTTCTCATCTTTATTTCTTTGGTTTCACGCATAGTTTGTTTGTGTGTTAACGTGTTCTAAGCAAAATGTGGGTATTTGTGTGATAAGGTTGATATATCTTAGGTCCTAACAATCTCTACAACCATCTGAAGATGTATGAGCATGAGATGAATGGGAAAACAAGTTAAAGTCTCACAGTATAGCTTTTGTGTCTTTTGAAAAGAGAAGCAGTACTTCTACTAAAAGTACTGCTCACCCTACTCAAAGTACTGTTGCTCAAAGTACTGCCTATCCTGCTCATTCTATCACAACCATGACCAACCCCACATCATCACGAACAAACACCAACCATTCTGATGAAGTCGTATGCTCATTTTTTGCTCAGCAAGCAACCTTACCTGTTACTTATGAAGAAGACTTGTCACAAATTGAAGAGGATGCTCTTGAAGAAATTGATATAAGTTGGCAAGTTGATATGATCACTGCAAGGATCAAGAAGTTTATGAAGAAAACAGGAAGAGGCATCGACTTCAAACCAAAATAGGGTATCACTTTTGACAAATCCAAGATTGAATGCTTTAACTGTCAAAGGACTGGCCACTTTGCAAGGGAATGCAAGTTTGCTAAATATCAGGCAAACAGGATGACTGAGAAACCTAGGCTTGAACTTAAGGAAATTCCTATTACTGAAACAAAAGCATTGGTTGCTCAAGAGAATCTATCAGAGGTTGACTGGAGTGCTGAGTTTGATGATGAACCAGTAACCTACTGTATGGCAGCAATGGAAGAATTTGATTGGAGCACAGCGTTTGATGAGGAACCTGGATTTGCTGCTATAGAGTCTAGAGATGGTTATGGAAGCTTTGATTGGAGCATGGAGAGTGAAGATGAACCTGTTCTGCTCGCTATGGTAGCCACTTCACCAAGTTCACCCCCTATCTCTGAGGTATGTTCTAAGTGTCATGACTTTTATCAAAAAGTGCTTAATGATTATGTGACTGAAAGAGATAAGTGTAGAACGGCTAGATCTGAAGTAGCTGGTTACCAAATTACTTTAGAATCAATGGAAGCCAAAATAATAACACATGAAAATAATGAAATGGCTTGGGCAGAAAAGTATGAACAACAGGATTATCAGTTAAAATTAAGTGAATGGAAACTAGGATGTAAGATTTCTGAAATTGAGAAACTAACTAAGGAAAGGGACGAATTGCTAGAAAAGTTTGCTGCTTGGGGACAATCTGGACTTTCTCATGTTAGTTATGTAGAAAAACAGAGAAGAGCTTACATTAGAACTGGTCTAGGTTTTGGTATGGACTTTAATAACATAGAAAACCCACCTAGTGATCAGGATGAATGTGATTTTGAGGATATAACAACTAGTGATGATGAACTCATTAACTATGTAGACACATCTAGTAATGAGGAATCAATTAGTGAAACACCTCCTTAATATAAGAAAGAAAAAGGTTATCGTGATGTCCCTCATCCCACTGGTAGTTTTCAACCTCTTAGACCAGATGTTTCTCGTTTTGGAGTAGACAACCTAGAGTTTAGGAAAAAGCTTACTGGTCAATCTAGGTCTGAAACCCCAAAAGAAACTATTGAAAAACCTAAGGATAATGATGTTAAAAGTTAAGCAGTACCTTTAACTCAAAGTACTGCTACATGTTCAGCAGTACCTTTAGGAAAACCTTTTCAAAATACTGCTAAACCTTTTTGGGATAATTTTGGTCAAAACAGTTTTAATCATTCACCTAGAAGACATAATATTTTTGGTCATAGACATAAAGGAAGCAATTTTGGGATTACAGGTCAAAAATTATGTTTTGTTTGTTTTAGTCCTGATCATTTGATTAAGGACTGTGACTTTCACTCAGAGTACCTAAGTAAGTTCCTAAAGAACAGAACTGCCAATCAAAAACCAAGGGAGACTAGACCAGCTTGGAATCATTCACATAGGGTTAACCATAGAAACTTCTCACAAGACTATAGGTACCCTCACCAGAGAAGACCTTTTTCAAAACCTCCAGTACCTTCAAACACTTTTCAAGGTACTATTAAGCAACATACAGTACTTTCTCAAAGTACTGCTCAGTTTTCACCAAACACCTTTTGGAATAGGAACCCTAGAAGATCTAATTACTATCAATCTAGAAGGCGTTACAACTCAAAGAAAGTAGCTAGATCAAGGGACTCTACACCAGAAGTTAAAACCAAATGGGTTAAGAAGGAAAGTACTGATGGGGAACAAACAGTACTTTCAGCAAGTGAGAGTGAAACAGAGATTTTTGTTAAAAATGACTTTGTTGAAAAAGAAAAGGAGATTTTTGTTGAAAAAGAATGTTTTACTGAACCACCTCTACAAGTTTTTGAACAACCAAAGATAATTGATCATGTGCTTAAAGAAAGTGAGAATTACATACTTAAAGAATTTAAGTATGTAACTCCACAAGGGGAACACAAGTCAGTAATGGCTTGGGTTCCTAAAATTAACTAACACTTTTATCTTTGTGCAGGGCAACCCAGAAGAGGAGCTTAAAGATCATTTAATTGTGGATAGTGGTTGCTCTGGAAGCATGACAGGAGACAAGGAGATTCTGTCAGATTTTAGATCTTATTGTGGAGGAAGAGTTGCATTTGGGAATGATGCTAGTGGAGGTAGAATTAGTGGGAAAGGAACCATCAAGGCAGGGAGCATAGATTTTGAGATGCTAGTGGCTGCTGCAAGCTGTTGTGGACAAGTTTTGTGGATGCAGAATCAACTCTTGGATTATGGGTTCAACTTCAAGAATACTCCTATCAACATTGATAATGAGAGTACAATTTGCATTGTGAAGAATCCAGTTTATCACTCCAAGACCAAGCACATTCAAATTAGGCATCACTTCATCAGAGATTGTTATGAGCACAGGCCCATTAATATTGTCAAGGTTCACACGGATGATAATGTAGCTGATTTACTCACCAAAGGTTTTGATGTTTCCAGATTCAATAATTTGGTGGTAAGCATTGGAATGATTAATTACTGAGCTACATTTGAGGGGAGGACTGATTAGTATGTTAGACAGTCCTGTGTATTGCTTGAGGGGAGGCATATCCATGCCTATTTGAAGTTTTTGCCAGTATGAAGAAGAGAATGGGAAAGTACTGCTTTTTGGTTATATGAAAGTACTGCTTTCAAAGTCTTGCTTTGGAAAGTCGCACACGCGTGGAAAAAAGCGCTTGTCTTATTAACGCATCTTGTTCCAACGGTAATATTGAGGGGTAAAACACACTAACGGTAACTTTGTTATTATGGGCTGTGATTTTTCAAATCTCATCTATAAATAACTACCTTCCGATTTTCTCTCTCATCTTTATTCATATCAATCTTTTCCATATCTCTCTCTCTCTCTCACATTTACTATTCATCGAAACACTTTCTTTGTACACAAATCATCAATGGCAAATCGTAATACAGTTTCTAAACACAACATGGTGGCGAATTTGTATAAAACTGAAGCTAATGTCATCTTCCATGACATCATTGATTTTCTCACTGGATCTCCGATTAGTTATGCACTTTTAGTGGAACCAAATATAATTGAGCCATGGATTCAACAGTTTTGGGCAACTGCTATAGTTCATAATGAGAATGATGATTCGTATATTCAAGCTAAAGTTCTTTGGAAGAATAGTGAAGGTTTCTGAAGCTTCAATTCGTGAAGATCTATTGTTTGATGATGAAGAAGGAGCTGTTCGTTTTGATAAACAATTGATTTGGGATACATTTAGAGACATTGGGTATGAAGGGTCCTTAACTGAACAAACTTTCAAGTAACCCTTATTTAGTCCACACTGGAAGTACTTGGTTCATGTATTGCTTCATTGTATTAGTGCTAAGAGTACTTCTTGGGAACAATTTGGATCCAATATAGCATCTGATATAGTGGGATTAGCTACAAATCGAATGTTCAATTTTTCAAGGCTAATTTTAGATGGTATGCTATCTCACATCTCTCATGGATCGCGCTCGTTGATGTATCCAAGATTTATTCAAGTGTTCTTGAATAAACAATTGCATGATGTACCAAAACCTACAAGCTTATTACCTATTGTGGTACAACCTGCTAAGATTTTCACCTTCATGGTTAGGAAGAGTGATTTGTTCCTTTGGAAGGAACACTCCATTGACTACTTCAATGATGGAGATTGTTCAAGCAATTCGAGATGAGGCTGCAGCAAGTGAAGATCGAGAAAGTACTGCATCACAAGGTACTGCATCACAAGGTACTGCATCACAAGGTGCTGATGTTCAAGAAGATACTGCAGTTTCACCTCCACCATCTCCACACGTCTCTGCTCATACTTCAGCACAGGAAGAATATCCACCCTCCTCTGAAGGAGATAAGGGAGATGTGGCACATGAGGGTACAGTTCTAAATACTTATGCTTTATCAAGAGATATGACCAGATTGAAGAAATATTTTGAAGAACAGGCTACACAGATTAAGCAGTTGAAGCTTAAGTTTAGAAGATTCAAGAAATTTTTCTGGCCATTGGTTCAACATCATCGATTATGGGTCAAGTCTGAAAGAAAGCAAGTCAGGCCAGTTAGGCAATTTTAGAAGACCACCTAAGGCAAAAAGGTTCAACCGCAATCTTCATTCCAATTGGGGAGGAAATTGGAAGATAAGAATTTGAATGAAGAAGCTGAACCTCAAGGTACTGATGTTCAACCTCAAGGTACTGAAGCACAAGTTAGTATTGAAAGTACTGAGGAAGAAAGCACTAGAGTTTAACGTACTGATGATCAAGGTATTGCTCTTCAAGGAACATCTCGACAAGAACTAATTACACCAAGGGTGTTAGATTTTGATGAAGAAGCTGGTCCTTCAACAATTCCACAAGAAGAAGAAGTTGATACACCTATGGTTGAACATACTGCAAGTGATGATGAAACTATTCTTTGAGATATTGCATGATTTATCAAAACCAAGGGGTGTGAGCATTCCAGGAGTTGCTGAAGAACAACCACAAGCTTCTCAACCTACTATAGATCCAAAAGATAAAAGGTCAAGGATATATTAGATTGCAGAAGTTGAATTATGTGGAGATGAAACATATGTATGAAGCTGTTAGAGAAGCTTATCAGAAGCATGTTGATAGTATCAAAGACTTTAAAGATGATGATGCACAGAAAGAAGATGATAGAAAAGGAAGTTTAAAAAGAAAAAGAACAACTGAAATTGAACATCCATCAAAGAAGGTTGAGTTAAGATCTTATACAGATGATGAACTAAGGAATTACTTAAGAGTTGTAGAATTTGAGTATTCTAAAGATGATGCAGAAAAGAAGAAGAAAAAGTCACCAATAACTACTTTTGAAGTTGTAGAATCTAAGGATGGAAATTATCTGATGTTTCATAGAGAAGATGAAAGCTTCAGAGTGTTTAATATGCTATGGGATCTATTGCACATAATAGATAGAGAGGATTTATTTCATTTATATCATTTGGTGCAAGAATATTTTGAACACATTCCATCAGAAGGTATTGGTTTAATCTTGCTTGGAGATCTCACAACTGTTTGGGAAACTGAAGAATCAAGCAATCGATGAGATTTGGAAAAATCAAGAAGATTAGGAGATTATCACCGGAGATTTTTGAAGAATCTGGAGTAAATGTTTTAGAGTTAGAAGATGGAACTATGATTCATATGTTAGCAGACAGAAGATATCCGCTACATCGATCTTATGAGGAGAATGCTAGAACATGGTATGGAGGTTGAAGAAGATAATGAAACTGCACTTATAGTCATCAAATTGTTTATCAGATGGACAACTATGGCTGATGATGATACATGAATAACTGGTATGAATTTTTATTGAATAAATTTTTTGAAATATCGATACTTTATTCAAATGCTGGCTGGTCAAACAAGATACTTTAGCCAAAGTGCGCTTGCGATTAAACCAGTTAATGATTTTGAAAGAAAACTTTTAAATGCTAAATATTTTGAAACAAAGGTTAAAAGAAATAAATGGTTTTTGAGATGGTAACAACAATAGGTTATTAATCCACAATGGTTACAAAAGGATTGGCTAATCCATGAGCAAACGGCTCTGGTAAAGATATCTCAAATCCGTTTTATAGTTGACAACTTGCTAATAAGTTGTATGGTAATCAACTCACCATATCAGTAAATGTGAAGAGTTGGCTAGCCCACAAGAAAATGGTTTGTGGTAAAGGCTGTGGAAAAACCATTTATATGGTAATTAGTTCACCATGGTTGAGAGAACTAACTAGTCCAAAAGTGCGCTTTTGGTAAAGACATATCAAATCTGTTGATAGCTGATGATTTGCTAAAAATCATATGGTTATCAATGTACCATGGTCTTACACACCTAAAAATTTGGCTACTCCATAGATAATGGCTTTGGTAAAGAGACATCAAAATCCATTAAAATTTCAATGATTCACCTCTCACAGGAGTTTACACACCTGGAAGTGATGAGAATAGACTGAAACTTAAACTGATCTGATGTACAAATTGTCATATGTTCTTTGAGTTCTTTGAAATGATGGAGCTTCTTTGAATGTTGCTGAAAAGAGATTATTGATTAAGGTTGATGTAAAGAATGTTACTGAAAGAATAAAGACTACTTTGATAATGACAATCCAAGCACGGTGAATACAAAGACAAATCTGAAGATAAAGAAAATTGATAAAGACACAATCTTTCCAAGAGGCTAACAGAAGTTAATAATAATGATGCAAAGGAAACTTGAAGTCAAGCAAGTAGAATTCAAGTTAGGGGAGGATTGTTGGGATATGAAAGTCAAAGTACTGAAGAAGTCAAAGTGCTGGAGATTCAAAGTACTGTTAAGTGGATGTCAAAGTACTGCTATCGAAGTCAAAGCACTGCAAAGCTAAAGAACTGCTATATTCGTTTATGGAAAGCTTTGTTATTCTAGAATATTCTTTGTTTAGATTACTTGTCGTACAAGGTTACAAATTGAAAACCGACTAGGGTTATCCTTAAGCCTATAAAAGGACCCCTACATTGGCATTAAACGTACGTGCATTATTAGAGTTTTAGAGAGTTCGATATTAGAGTTTAGAGTTGTTGAAGAATCTGTATAACAAGCAGGTTCAGATTTATTAATAAAATTGTTAAAGTTAAAGTGAATTCTTCTTAGCTTTATTGAAGTAAATTCCGCGTACTTAATAGAGTTTATTCAGTGTTTCATTGTTAATAACTTAGGATTTATCCGAGGTTATTAAACCCTTAACAAGATATATAAGTTAGTTTGGTTAGAGTATATCGATCCAACAATGCGTTTGGTTGTCTTAAGTGAATTCAGGTTATTAAAGTTTTCTCATAAATCTCAAAGCGGGACACGTTTGTTCGTGTGTCTTCAATCATGTCGAGCAAATCCAGGGGAGTTTTCTGTTCCAATTCTAACCCTTCTTATCTTTCATTTATATGCCTAAGTATGACCCAAGTGGGGGGAAGGGATTAGACATAGACACCCGCTTGATTTTTACTTGCCTTTATTTTTCTAGTTTTTGATGAAAAGTGTTTCATAAATTATTTTGACATGTTTTTCATTACTTAACTGGATTAATCTAAACTGAGCACACCTACCCTATATTTCCATTGTGTGAGGATAAGCCTTTCCGTTTTCCCCTTATACATAATACCATAAAAATGAGTGTGCCGGTGGTTGTATTAGACTTTAGAACTTGGCCTTGTATATCTTTTCGAGACCATTATCATGAGCATTACACTGAGGTAACTTGGTGTGATCGGTGCAGCTAGGATATAAGGCAATTTTAGGATTAAACCCAAATAGCCCATATATGTATTGTGTATATTGAATTTTCACATCGATAAGTCAATCCCCCTGTTAAACCCTTTTTGTTGCACTCATATTTAGTGCAAGATACCCCTAGATACACCCTTCAGAGCCTTTCTTTTCATTTTGTTCACCCAATATAATTGTTTCGTTACACCTATCGCCTAGCCTACCCTGTAGTTTCTTATGTCCATGGTCCGGGCGCTGTTGGTTAATTTTGGTTCCACTAGTGAAAGTCGCGGGTTTTGAATAAAGGGTTTTGGAAGAAAATCGGGTTTAGATGATAGTTGATCTCAAGTGGGGGGATGCTTTATATGTTCGTATCGTTTTTTTTTTTTTTTTTTTTTTTTTTGTTCATGTATACCTTGTCTTGCATCCAAAAAAAAAGTGAAAACAAAAATAATTGAGAATGCAAGCAAGAGTTTATTAGTTTGTTCATTGCTGATCGTAATATAATCAGCGTATGTGTCATATTGTGATAAGTGTTCTCGCCTTGTTTCAATTAGGCGCAAATTTTTACAAATCCGTTTTGGTTCTTACGGATAAAATTAGAAACCCGTACATTTCTATCTCGACTTTCAAATTTTAATCAATATTTGTACAATGGGGACATTGTACATTTCAAGTGGGGGGATGGGAGATAGAAATGGTTGATTTTAGTAAAAACATGTGCTAAAAGTACCCTAATTTTAAAATTTTTTATAGCACATATTTTTTTTTCATTAATGATGAAGGCCGAGTTAATGCATCTTATTTGCCTGGTTTATGGAGATTATGAGGCTCTATGCTACATTTTATATGCATTGACTCGTGTATTGAAGACCCCTTGACTCTTGACCTTTGATTTTTGCTATGGGATTGAATGCGACAAGTCGTGGGGCGACTATGGACTTAGGAATCTATTTGTTTCGTGTCTTTTTGTTTACACCCATTAAATGTTTCCCATGTCTTATCCTACCCTTAGTCATGAATCGAGTTTAGGTGAGGAAGCGAGCAATCATTGGTGTCTTGGCCATGGATTTGGTCATGTATCATTGGTTTTGTCCCCTTCGCCGTAGCTCGTTAGTAATGACAAAATAACCCCATAAGCCTATGTTGTGTCAACCCATTGCCTTTTAGAATAGCTGCATCTATAGACTCTAGTGGTGGAGATTAGTATCTTTGCCAAGCCTATGATAGAATACTCGCCATGACTGAGCAGTTGAGTGATCACCCAAAAATAAACACGTGAATTATGAGAGAGCGTGTGATTTCAATTCCCTTTTCTTGAGGTGCTCGGTTTGGAATTTTCTAGCTAGGTGATTTTTAGACTCATATCTTCCAATTAATCATGGGAGATATCTTTTTAAGAATTATTTAAAGGGTCTACTTGAGGACAAGTAAGATTCAAGTGGAGGGATATTTGATAACATCAAATTAGTCTGATCTTTTATATATCAAATTCCCGTGTTTATGGCCTCATTTGTATTAATATGGTACTAAATTCGTTCATATTCGTTCATAATTGCATTTCAGGATAAATGAGGCGCTGGAGCGGAAAAGAAGTGATAAAAGGCCAAATATATGTTCTGAAGATTGATTTACTAGGGCCTATGAATTATTTGTGAAGGTTACGCCGTAACTGATTAATAGTATTACGGCGTAAATATGAGCTTTGAAGGATACGGCGTAACCATTTCTTATGGTTACGTCGTAATTATTTTATGAAGGTTACGGCGTAACGTAATATTAGTTACGCCGTAGAGATTATTTCGGATCGGATAAGTATGAGCTGGTGAAGGGTTACGGCGTAACTCTATGGATTAGTTACGCCGTAATTAATTACTTGGGCGCAAAGTTTCGAGGTCCATGGATTAAAAACGTCAAGTTTATTCGAAGTTTATTGAGTACAAGGACTTGTTATAAAAGTAACAAGAGCGATGAGGGACTAAAAGAGTCAACATGTGTATTTAAGTTTCAACATATATCGTTGACCATTAAAAGTACGAAGTTAATGTTTCTTATATAGTTACGGCGTAACTATATAATAGTTACGGCGTAACTTTAGTTACGTCGTAACTAGTTTATTTAATTACGCGGTAACTATGTCGGGGCCTATAAATACAGCCCTAAATCTGTATTTTTAAGTATCTCTCTTCACCCCTCTCTTAGGGGTCGATTAGGGAACCACTCCAGTACATTTTCCAGCAGTCTGAAGCCAGTTTTGAAGGAAGAATTCACTCGCAATCATCATCATTATTAGCTCTACATCAAGTAATTTGTATCAAACATTATGTTCAGTTCAATTTATGATTTATTCATTTTTGTTGGTATGATTTATTATATGTTTGGCTAAGCACCGTCTTGGCCTAGTTATGATTCTTTAATTGTTTTGTTTGCATTTACTTTACTTCGTACAATTATTTCTAAGTGTATGCATGCATAGTTTATTGGTAGCCACCCTTGGTTCAATAGTTTTGAATGGCGATAGAGGCCAATTGCCTAGGAGATTTGACCAACTGACCCTAGGTGAGCGGAATGAGACGGGAAGGGTAAGATATGACCAACTAACGACCCTTTCTACTTGTGCGATTTGACCAAGTGATCACCTATCGTTTGGATGAACTTAAGAATTAGGGGGTGAGTGTCTAAGTTCCTAACGGCGGGCACTCACTATTATAAATCTAGCATGTAGCGGTACTTAATGACTCGGCTTAGGGGACCAGGAACAACAGGACTTATGACGGCGCGCTGATTTCTCTGTGGTGGCATCTTAGCTGATAGGTTAGGGCGAATTGACCAAATGCTGTCATCTCGACTTTGACCCCACCTGAAGTAATTGGACGTAAGTAGACGTAAACATAACTAGCTAGGAGGATTAACTAGGTTAGCATCACTCTCCTTCATTGATCACATCTCTTGCCTTTATATGCTTTCTTGTCTTATTAGTTAATTTATTATTTCAATCTTAAAAGCAATTAAAATCGTGACATAGACTTAAGTTAATTTCCAATCCACGTAGCTCTTGGGACGACCTCGGTTTTACCGAATACTACACTACACACGACCGGGTACACTGCCCGTTAGTGCATTAGGGTAGACAATAGGTATAACGAGTAATTACAAATATTAAAACCTGGTCATTAAAACCTGCATCAACGTACATGGCCCATGCCTGGTTGTGAGCTTTGGGTCTATTAGGATTTCTAATAGGTATCATGTAATTGCATTATAAATACCATATCATAATACAATATCTCTTACTGGGTTTTATGAATCTAACATGTATCAGAGCGGGTCTGATCCTCATACCTAGGTAGCTAAGTTGAGTCACCTTTTCTATGTTACCCCGTCAAACCCTAGCCGCCTCCATTTATCCATTGTCCAAATAAAATAAAATTAAGTCAATGCTTTGCTTTTATTTTTGTTTATTTGCTTTTTCTGATGCTGCATGGTGAAGATTAATCTTCGCTTGTTGTCGAATGTCTTCATCAACAAATATGTTATTTGCTTTTGCTACTGATTTGCCTTTGTTGCTGCTTGAAGAATCGCTTTCGCTTGGTGCCGAAATTCTTCATCAACAAATTATGTTTTTATTGCTTTCACGTTTTTTTAGTTTTGTAATCCAATCCGAGCTTTTGCGATTTCGTCGCTCGGATTGCGAGGGAGTATTAGACGTAGATGGCTCAAGCCCGGTTGTGAGAGCTTTGGGTCCGTTAGGGTTTCTAATAGGTATCATGTAATTGCATTATAAATACCGTATCAATAATACAATATCTCTTACGGGGTTTTATGAACCTAACAGTGCAAAGCATAGTTGCTGGTCTACACGAAATGACCATAACTGAATCGTTGATAGATGCTTCAAATAATCCTTGTTCTCGTTGTTCCACTTGTTCATCAACACATAATTATTGGTTCTTGCCATATGCCATATCTTTAACTTCATGGGTTCATCATACATTTTTAGAGTTGGCCCCAACAATGGAACCACAATCTCCTTACAGTTTTCCAGTTCCGTTTTCTCTTCTACTGTCAAGAAATCTTTAGTCTCTAGTTGCTTAAATGCCAAGTTTAACCTGTTCTAGATTCACTTTAAATCACTCATATAAAAGATTTTCTGAATCACGAGCTTTATTTCAAAACCTTTAATTGTTTTTCTAATGCAACTTTCTAACTGCTCAATCAGCTCATTCTTCACAGTCGATCATTCGATCCGCATTTGACCTTCTCTTGTACCTTCCTCTTCTTCTTATTTGGTTCATTTAATTGCTCAGCAGTTACCTATAATCCAAACTCGATTCTTTTTCTTTTCTTCCTCCTCTTCATTGGTCCGTTAACTTGTGTGGCTAACACATCCTTATAAGTAAGACACATGTCTTGAGGTTCCATCAACCTGAGATAATAATAATCAACATTAAGTAATACTGTAAGAACTAATTAAATATTGTGTTATTTTCAAAAAACAGGTTATTATAACAAAACTTAATAAACATGCATGCATAATAAATTCTAAAAGGTGGGTCTTTCTTCACTTCTTGGGAAGCAACCAACATATATGTTCTTGGATTAATTACCTTTTGTCGATTGCCAAACTTGATTTATCGGCGGACGAAGATTTGATGAATGAAGTACTATTTTTGGCCAACGATGATCAGTTTGTTTCCTTATAGTTATCACTCACTTTTAGTGTTTTGTATATCACATCTTCGATCACGGATCAGTCTTCTTTGCCGATCACGAAAAGGTATATATATATATATATATGGTTGTGGTTTCTTCTTATCCTTCTCATTTTAATTTTTCTTCTTATTTGATCCTTACTCTATATATATATATATATATATAGGGTAAAGTTAAAATAAAATGACAAATATCCGTAAAAAAAATAAAAATATTTTCTTTTTAAATTCTCCAAAAATTCCAAAAAAATTCTACAAGATCGGGTATGTTGGTGCATAAAACTTTTGCGAAAACTTTTTTTATAATTTTGAGTTTTGATACGTTTTTTTTAATGCACAAAAAACGAATTTTGATGCACAAAATTTTCAACTTGTTTTAGTTAGATGCTCAATGTTATTTTGATGAAAAAGTCAGCGAAGTTGGGTGCAAAACCAATTTTGATGCACAAAAACGATTTAATGCAAAGCGTATTTTTTCATAATTTTTTTCGGAAAAAATATCCTCTTTTAGAAAAAAGTTTTTCACAACTTTTTCATGCACCATCATACCCAATCTTGTGAAATTTTTTGGGAATTTTTAGAACTTTTTGAAAAAATTTTTTTATCTTTTACGATATTTATCTTTTTATTTGATCTTTATCATATATATATATATATATATATATATATATATATATATATATATATATATATATATATATATATATATATATATATATATATATATATATATATATATATATATATATAGAGTCCCTTTATTTTCGAACCCACCTTATTCTAGAACTGCGAGAACCACTTATGTACTCCTAATAATGCATAGTGTGCAACATATCAATGCAAAATGGCATTTTTGAAAATATCTATATTTTTTGAAAAATATTAATTTTTTTATTTAATCAAAAAGGGTATAATAGTAAAACACAATTTTTATTTTATTTAATTTAATTTTGGTTTTTTTTTTACTAAATCCCGTTTTTTTTTTTTTTTTTTTTTTAAAGATATCATTTTCCAGGTTTAGTGCATACATGTTTTTAAGCTAGCAGATTTAGTGCATATATGTTTTTAAGCTTAACATGTTTAGTGCATATATGTTTTTTTTAATATAGCATATTTCTAGATTTTGTACAATATATGTTTCCAGAAATAATTTGGTGCATATGGGTTTTTTAATATAATGAAATTTATAACAAACAAAGAACATAATGTCATACACAAACTTGATATCGATTGAAATACAATTAAATACAAATTTTTAAAAAGCATAAATACATGAATCTAATCTATCTATACACATAATATTCAACACAAATGGATATGTGATAACAACGCCGTCAACATTTTTTAAAAAGTCGAACATATATGCACACTCGTAGCCGTGAACATTCTTGTAATTACACCTGATACAAAAAAAAAATACAAAAATTAGCAACAATGATATTATTAAAATAGAATTGTGTTGAAATACATATATGTAACTAATAAAACATGTATGCACACTTGTTAAAAAGACATAACATATATGGTTTTCATTAGTTAGATCCCACTAATTAAAACATACATGTTTTGAACATACATGTTTCGCATAGTTTAAAACATATATGCATTCATTTATCCTTGAATCTTTATTAACCTTAACCTTCCACACTTGTACGAAAAATAATCTTTAAACTTAGCTCTAACCTACCACAAAAAATATCCTTATATACTTGTAGCACTGGTAGTCCTTAAAGTTAACTAATCATTCCTACGCTTAAGAACTAGGACTTTCCAAATACACCTAAATCTAATATCACATTAACAACACAGCCACAAAAGTTTCAAATCAGATTATCAAATGCACCTAAATATACGATGCACCATACAAATCATTTATTAACAATATGCCTAATTAATACTATATCAAACTAACTAACTAGAGCCTAATTCTATCATCATCTAAAAAAAAACAACAAAAAACTTCAACAAAAAATATACATTGAGATTATCATCATCTAAAAAAATAATACAATGAGATCCATTTACATCGATTGTACTACCTAAGTCCGGTATTGGTTTGCAAACATATTGAGTAAATTAAAGCAACCATCTCTCTGATTTTGTTTTAACCATTTATCCGGTTAGTAATAAATAAAATTTTACATTGAGATCCATTTCAAAATTTCTTCCCCCAGAGGCCCATGGTAATGGTCTAACACCTCCATTAATTAAAAAAATGCTTATGATTGAATGGATCCTTATTAGATAACAACTAGAACATACAAAACAATCAGCATTTAACATTCACAAATCATAGATACTTATGATTTTTATCAAATCGATTATCATCATCTAAAAAAACTCAAAACAGATCCAAAGACACTCATAATAGATCTTGACAGAAAATTAAATTATATCAAAACCTTACCCGAAACCCGTGTATAGCATCTTGAAGTAGCGGTCTTCGTGATTTCGCATGATAACAAGAGATGATCTTGTGTTTGTGATTCGGATCTCATCAGATACAACAACAAAAGTTGCGATCTGCTGTGGTTTGTTTTGATTTATGGAGGTATAAAAAGTGATGCGTTTGATCTGCTGTGGATATTTTTTTTGTTGAAGTGTGCATTTAATCTTCACTGAATATTGATCTGCTGTGGTTTGTTTTTTTTAGGATGAGAGGATTTTTTGACTGCGTGAAATTAAAATGATGAAACCCTATTTAGTGGGACGGTTTTGTAGAGAGGGGGGATGAAATTCCACTACTACCCTTTTTTTTATTTTAGGATTAATATTTAGTTTTTGATTTATTACAATTATGCCATACATCATCTTGGCCATTGATCTACTTATCCAACGGTTTTAAAAGTTCATAGTTCAAGATTTAAAGTAGGTTCTGAAAATAAAGTTTCACTATATATATATATATATATATATATATATATATATATATATATATATATATATATATATATATATATATATATATATTGTAACTTTATTTTCAGAACCCTGTTAAGTGCGAGAACTCTTTTTTAGCCATTGGAATGTTGATCAATGGATGAGATTATATGTGCCATTAGTGTCATTATAATAAAGATTAGGAAAACTTTTGTAACTCTAAAAGGGTAATTTGGACATTTCTTATTCACCCCTAAAAAGGAGGGATGAACCAATTTATCTCATTTATCTGCACTCTAATCTCAAAACCTAAAAACCGTCACACCCAAACCCTCTATGCCGCCTCCTTTATATCTGTTTTCCGGTCAAAAAACATCACCGAATTAAAAGGTTTCTTTTCATTATAATTCTTTTCTTTTCATTATATATATATATATATATATATATATATATGTTGATCTTCTTTTCTCGTTGGTTCATAAGCTTCTAGATTTAATAATGATAGCAATTGCACTGTGATGAATTTTGTTACGTCTTTTTAGATACTTTATGTTAGCAATGGTTTGATTATTCGATTTGTTGGTTTAGTATTGTTGATTGGAAAATCATATTTGCAATGAATAGTTTTTTATCGTAATTAATCACTTTTTTTTTTAATTAGAAAATCATATTTGAAATTAATAGATTTTTGGGTCGGCTTATTTATTTATTTTTTTATTGTTCGTGATCCACCACCATATCCGTGGTCGGAATGGATCACAGAGGCGCGATATCAATTTTCAATACTAGCTTGATATTAGTGATCCAATGGTAAATCGTTGAAAAAACAATACAAAGATTAATCCTAATATATAGGAACGCATGGTCATAGTCCTGTACCAATTTTTGTATCAAATTAAATGGGTGAATATGCTTGATTATTTATGTTTGTGAGTAGGTTCTCATTTGAGAATATATGTTTTTAATTTGATGATGTTGATTGTGTGCTTTAATTTTTAAAATTTGTATGCGTAAAAAAAATAACATCTTAATGCCCACTGTGTTTCATGGCTCTTTAAGTCTAAGATGTTATTGTGTTTGGATTATATATGTTTTGCATACATAAAAAATTGGTCTCTTGTATGGTCTTTTGTGGTACGATGCGATCCATTAGCAGGTTATTATGTTTGCGTATAAAACATGCATGTTTACGTATAAAACATATATGTTTTGTATTTGAATTATAAAACATATATGTTTTGTGTTTGGATTATATATGTTTTGCATACATTAAAAAAAATCTCTTGTTTATTTGTGTTCATTAGTTTAAGCTGGTGCATGTTTGTTATGTTATCTTGAGTTTTATTTTAAAAGTATTTAATCTTGACTATTATTTTTTTCTAGGCGTTACGTTCTTTGAAGGCGTGCACACATACCGGAAGTGCGTATATGTTCTTGGAAGACGTGTATGTATGTTTTTGGAAGACATGCACACATGTTCAAAAATAATCCGATGAGAAACTTCAAACACATATGTTTTGTGCACATATGTCCGTTTACGTTAATTATTGTTGGTACACAAGTGTAAAAATAGATTATATGCATGTATTTCTTCTTATTATAAATTTGTATTTGAATTGTATTTCAATCTATATCGAATTGTGAGTTTAACATTATGTTCTTGGTGTTATAAATTTACATCATCTAAAAACACATATGCACCTTTTCATTCGAAAAACATGTATGTAGAAAATCTAATCCAAAAACCGAAATAATAAAATTAATTCATAAAAACACATATGCACTAAATTAGTTTTAAAACATGGATGTTGAATCAAGATCTTGAACAACTAAATGGTCAATTGAATTTTATTCATGCGTAAAGAAAATGACCTGCTAGTGTTAACAAATTCCATGTGTTTCGATAACCTGCTAGTGTTAACCTGAGATAAAAGATTTATTAACTATTAATTTAATAGTTAATTACTCATTTATCTCTGGTTAAGTCCATCGAAACAGGATGTGGCTACTAAGCCTAGTATTTCTTCTTCTTCGTGTACTTCTTCAACTAAAGTGGGTAACCCATTCTCTAAGGTGGGTAATGTGGTTGTTTCTGATAGCGACGATGATGAAGTTCTCTAACGTGACTAATTAATTCGGTAGTAGAGGAAACAAGAAGAGTCTTTTTGATCAATGGAAAAATGGTACATGTGAGTATGTGACTACAATGATTATGATGATGATTACTTTGATGATTGTGGTCTATCTACGACCCAATTAAAGGTTGTTGCCATCCATGATATTAGACTTGGATAGGTTGTTCATTTATTTAGCATAAAGGTTGATGTGTTTCAATTTATGCTTGTTTTTGTTTTGGTTTTCTAGTTGTGTGTAGCTAGTTGGATCATTTATAGCCTGTCATGAGTTTAGTGTTTGTTCAAATGGTTGCTTGAGGTTAATGTGGTATTTCAGTCATATTCCATTGTACTTAATTGTTTTTTTTAGAATAACATATTTTATCGGGTGGAAAACCTTTTACCAAAAAAAAGTCCATCCAAACACATGGAACTTTTGTTAACACTAATAGGTCGTTTTCTTGACACATGGAACTTTATTTCAGGTCGTTTTCTTTACACTCGTCAGCTGATAGTGAAGAATGAGGTGGCTGAGAAGTTAGAAAGTTGCATTAGAAAAACAATTAAAGGTTCCGAAATTAAGCTCGTGATTCAGAAAATCTTGTATATGAGTGATTTAAAGCGAAACGAGAACAAGTTAACTTGCCATTTAAGCAACTAGAGACTAAATATTTCTTGACAGACGGTTTAAAACGGAACTGGAAAACCGTAAGGTGATTATATTGTGTTTCCATTGTTGAGGCCAACCCTAAGAATGTATCACAAACCCATGAAGTTAAAGATATGGCATATGGCAAGAACCAAGAATTATGTGTTGATGAACAAGCTAGTGGAACAACTTTGTGGAAGAGAACAAGGATTATTTGAAGCATCTATCAAAGATTCAGGGCCCGTTCGGTTGGGGTGTATGGGTATGAGTCTATGACATTGAAAGTCATTAATGTTGTTTGGTTGGTTATGGGTCCCACCACAATGGATTGATGATACCCAAATGTGAAGGTTTCCTCGTATCTTATGTGTGCAGGTAGTTTCATCATACCCTCCATTACCATTTCACCTTATACCAACACCCATACCCATTGTGATTCATAGCAACAAACCAAACACACCCTCAGTAGTTATGGTCATTTCGTGTAGACCAGCAACTATGCTTTGCATGCACTTGCTGTTGTCGAGAGACCCATGGCCAATGGCGTAAACGAAGTTGTTTGAGCATCGACGTATACACTAAGATTCTATCTATGACAACCTCACTTTTATATCTCCAACATTGAATTGAAACTCTAAAACTACTACGTAACTACAACAAAGAAAAAGAAACCGAGCAGCGTGATACCACAACTCCAGATTGAAGGTTGCTGAGGGTGGAGATTTTTTATGTGGCGGCATCCGCGGTTTTGATTGTTGTTCTTGCTGTTGCGAGACTGAATTTCAGTATCCATCATGTTGGTTACTTGGTGTGTTTTGTGTGTACGTGTTTTACATGATGGTTTTATTGTATTATGGGAGAACTCAAAACAAGGTAATTAGAGCATCACCAACACATCAAGTCATAAAAGACTTGATGTATTTATGGCAATAAATACTAACGTTATTTTGTCTTGATACATTTATTAACAATGCTTGCAAGTTAAAAGCTATTTCTTTAAACGCTTTGTACCAGCCAAGTCTTTCTTTCTAATGTATAAAAAGTCTTTCCATGCAATAGTAGAAAGCTTTTATAAAACTTTTTCAAATAGTAAAATGTTTTTCATCAAACACCCTATTGCATATGCTCTTCGTAAGAGTGGTTCTTGTTTTGAGTCAAATGGTATTGTGTTATCTGTGTCAATTGGTCACTTTATTTATAACCGTGATCATATAGCCATGTGTGTGTTATTCCCATTAACGTGATTGCATGTGGTGAGGACCCATGTTTCTTTAACATTAGGTACAATTTTTACCTTAGGTTTATATTTATGGAAATGTTAGGCATGTTTTTTATTATATATAGATGACTAGATGTGATATGGTATGTTAACTTTCACCTTTTGAAAAAATATGTTTAGTTATTTTGGGCATGCATATTTCAAACTATGGGAAAATTTTAATTGGGTCTAGAAAACATATCAAAGATACATTGTATTTGATTTGAGATGTGATCTAACATTCGTACTAATTGCCATGTAATTAGGAACTCTATAAATCAAAGATGGAAACTATATATAAATTGATTTGAGCTTTTTTCGAGCAAGGAAAGTATTGTGCATGATCATACAGCACTGCTTGTAAAATCTACATAGATTCATTTGTACATGATCATCTCCATCTTCATATCATATCCCCACCATTTTCATAAAGAACACAGTTGACTGCTTGGATCAGTTGCCTAGGCTAGAGGAGAGCAGATAGAATATACCTGTCACACTCATGTTGGCGTTTGTTGTACGAGCGAGTTGCTTGCTTCTAAGTGACATGTAGCACTTAATGTGACAACATAGTCATATTTACAAAAAAATGTCGTCAATATCATAGATCATTAAATAATCATCGTAACAAAATGACACTTCCTTGTAGAGTGTATATATCTACATTTTATTTTAAGCAAGTTGTTCAATTCCAAATAAAGATTGACACCAATACGGTAATACCGAAATATATACACTCTCTAGCGATGTGTGTCGTTATTCTTTGAACGTTCGGAATCCACAAAATTACACAGGCCCACTTTGCATAAATATACACAAGCCCATGTAATCAGTTTATTGGTTTGATCCCGGGTATGTAAAATTCAAAAATGGAACCAAGCCGTGATAGACAGGTTTCTCTGATTTTTGGTTTTCTCGAGTATTCGTTTTTTTCTTATTACAGGTCTAGCGAATCCGTACAGTTTGTCGATTTCTCGGATTCTTTTTTTATTACGCAACTAGATGCCTTATAATCTCAAAGCGCTATATATGATTTTATTAGTAACACCATTGTATAAAGGAAAGATGGACAGGATATTTGTGAATAGTAGGGTTATGCAATTTTTTTTGTTAATGGTTTTTACTCTGATTAAATATATTAATGGTTAATATACAAACAAGTCATTAAAATTTGCGAAAAATTTGTTCTAAGTCACTAATTTTTATTTCTGTCATCTAAGGTACTAAACTTCACGAGTTGTTTAAACATGTTACTGAACCTTTAAAATGATGACATTGCATATTTTTTTAGTACAAAAAGGTCCTTGTGGTTAGTCGGGTGTCACGGATTTAGTCCTTAGACCACTATTTCTGTTAGTTTGACCGTTTTCTTACATTTTGGTCCATTTTTTTACCTTTTTATTTGTTTTCAACTGTTTTTATACGTTTTCGTCTGTTTTTTTACGTTTTCGTTCGTTTTCATCCATTTTTATACGTTTTCATCCGTTTTTGTCCCTTTTTTACGCTTTTTATACGTTTTTATTCGTCTTCATCCGTTTTTATACCCGTTTTCCTCCGTATTCATCGTTTTTATACATTTTTCTCTGTTTTTGTCCGTTTTTATAAGTTTTCCTCTGTTTTTATACGTTTTTATGCGACCTTTATAAGTTTTCATCCGTTTTTATACGTCTTCATTCGTTTTTATACGTTTTTGTCCATTTTTATACAACTATTATACGTTTTTATTCATTTCATTTGTTTTTATACGTTTTCATGCCTTTTTTTACGTTTTCATCCGTTTTTATATGTTTTCGTCCGGTTTTGTTCGTTTTTTTACAATTTTAGTACGTTTTCATTTGTTTTTATACGTTTTCGTCCATTTTTTATGTTTTCGTCCATTTTTATACATTTTCGTCCATTTTTATACGTTTTATTTTTATGCTTTTATATTTTTTATACGTTTTATTCTTTTCATCCTTTTTATATGTTTTCGTCCGCTTTTCTCACATTTTCGTCCATTTTTTCTACGTTTTCACCTATTTTCTTATGTTTTCAAACGTAAAAAAGGGAAGAAAACGTATGAAAACATAGAAAAACGGGCAAACATAAGAAAAGCGGACGAAAATGTATGAAAACATAAAAAAACGGGCGAAAACGTAAGAAAAACGGACGAAAATATATAAAAACGGACGAAAACGTATAAAAACATAAAAAATGGATGAAAACGTATGAAAACATAAAAAAAGGGCGAAAACGGACTAAAATATATAAAAACGATGATAACGTATAAAAAACGGGACGAAAACGTATGAAAACATAGAAAAACGGGCGAAAACGTAAGAAAAACGGACGAAAACATATAAAAGCAAACAGAAACGTATAAAACGTAAGGATGAAAACGTATCAAAACATAGAAAAACAGGCGAAAACGTAAGAAAAGCGGACGAAAACATATAAAAATGCATAAAACGTAAAAAAAGGGACAAAAACGTATGAAAACATAGAAAAACGGGCGAAAAGTAAGAAAAACGGATGAAACATAAAAACGTATGAATACATAAGAAACCGGGTGAAAACGTATGATAATATAAGAAAACGGGCTAAAACGTTGTTAGGTCACCATAATGTAACACAAACATCAATATGTAAGAAATAGATAAGAGATAGAGCGGATGAACACAAAATACACACACACGTATGATATGGAAAAGGTTATGCGTAGGAGAATGTATTATGTGAACAACCAACCTTCAAATGAAGGTTTACAAGACTATTTATAGGGAAGGTGACTAGGGCAACATATCTAGTCCCTTCCACTAATTATTGGGCTTGGGCCAAGGCTTATGGGCTTTCTACATAAGCCTTGCCTTTAATACAAACATAAAAGCCTAATTAAGCAACCTATTACATATTGATTACAAACACTTGAAATATAGTTTAGGAGTGATTCCAACAATCTCCCCCTAAGTGTTGGTAATTAATAACTTCAGTAATCTTGAAACGTTGTTGGTGCTGATGTAATAGTTGCTTTGACGTCTTCTGACATTCTTCTTTCTTGTGAGAAGAAATGTCTTGATTCTAACAATCTCCCCAGTGTGAGGATCTTGTTTTTCTTTGAAGTTTTCAGCTTTGACGTCTTCATTTATCTTTGTTTTTGTTCTGGTGTGGATATGGTGATGTTATGTTGTCGTAATCTGCATCAGGTCCGTATCGTTGCTCAGGTGTCTCCACGTCCTTCTCCAACAGGCTCACACGCTCTTTGACATTGGGTTTCAGTGTTGATGTAGTTCTCTTTAGTCTTTACACTTTGTAGATTCTTTGGCTTTATCGAAGAATCATTCTGACTTTTGTGTTGCCTTTCGAGAGAACTTCAATTTATGTTGCTGTTGGTATGAGCATGTGGAGAATCTGCACAATCATCTCCCAGGAGCATCCATAAGAAGAAAACATAAGAATGGGTTAGTGATAAACACCAATCGATCATTGTGGCCGTTTCTTAGAGAATTGACCACTACGATTGTTCTTCTGATGAATGTCTTGATTCCATTCACCTTGGTCGGGCGAATCACCGTCCAATCCCATAAGGGACAGTTGGCATTACATTGAACAAGTTCAAGTAATGACCCACATCTTGAGGACTCGATTCTTGAAAGGAATCTCCTTAGCGGGATTTCCAGCACTTACAAGTTCAAACTTCGAGCATGTTAACAGCATAGTGTGAAAACACATCTCTAATTCTAGCAAAGGCGTCTGAACTGGAGTCCCTCAAGTAGGATAACACGATGTACCGAAGTAAACCTATAGTTCAGGTGAGTCGCTGAGGTACACCGAAGCATCACCCCACGATCAGACCGTTTGAGACAACACTAAGCGTAACCCACAAGGAGTTACCGAAGTGACCTGCCGGCCGTCGTTTGATGTTGACCCTGGCAGGAGTTTCCATTCAATCACTGAGGATCACAAATGTGAACCTCTCATAAATGTTCTCGACAGATTTCTAAGATCTGTGAAGGACTCAATAATGTTATCACTTGCGTCTTTAATGTTGAATGACAAGTTATGAAAGGTTACGTGTTCCTAGGAGATCTTTTGATGAATCGCGTGGCTCTAGACTCAATAGTGCGCTTTGGTTTTCCTAAGCGGAGACTAGGGAGAGGGTCTCCTTTTTCAATACCAGCAATCTCTAAGAGATAGCCGATAGTTTACGTAGGGTTCCCTGTGAGAATGAAACAAGCTTCTGTTGAGAGAAACTTGAGTGGCTAAGAAGGTTTAGTGCATGCGTCACTGGGTCCATGACGACTTTAATCTTCAATACCGGTGTCATCTAGTGACAACCAGTAGCATATGTATTGAACTCGGTGTCCGCCCTAAGTTGAATAACTTGGAGGACTATTTCTTTTCACCCTTTTCTTTACTTTTCTTTTTAATTCTTCAACTCCTTCTTTCTCCGATTCTCATTTTCCATTTTTTTTTATAATCATACCTAAGGACTTCTAAATTCTAACTATTGGTGTTGTCCTTGGGTAGATCCCTCCGGCTCTGGCGGATCATAAGACGGTTATTCCTAACCTTAGTCACCTTATAACTCCATGACTATCCTAAGTTGCCATAAAACCGTTTTCTCGAAAATCTCTCAAAGTGTTTATGAGTGAAAAACATTTTGTAACACTTCGAGAGTTTTGTATTTTCAGAAATACTCCCCCTTCACATGTGCTCAAGTGTTTTGACAGAAATCTGCACAGTGAGGGTAGAGCTCGCAATTTTGAATTGATCGACTCAAGATAGACAATTCCCCGCGAGACACGGTTACGTTGCATAGTTAAAGAGTTACATTGTCAGCTTTTAGGTGACAACTAGCTCTAATAACTACCTTGAAGGTGTGGACAAACCTCGAAAGGCTGTCAAACACGTCAAAGTTCATGTCTATCAAGAGCTTCTCGAATAGGTACAATCTACTCGGATAAGTCTTGGAAGACAAATCTTTTGATGTATGACAGTTCAGATCTCGTCAATTCATGGGTTAAGTCTTAGCACGAAGATTCAATCACATTAACCAACATATTTGTATCACACAATTTTTCTCCCCCTAAAAAATGGCATATAAATGTTATTTTTGACGAAATTTTGATATCGAATATGACCATTTTGAGTTTTGTGGGAAGTTTCCACGAAGAACAATTTGTGAACAAAGATTTTTAGCAAATACTCCCCCTCAACAAGTAATATTAACTTTTGAGGTTTTGAAAACATAAGGGGAAGTACTTGTTCTTTTGAGCAAAACTTTGAAAATTGAAAGTTTTGATAAGTTTTACTCAAAAGTAAGAAGCTTTCGCTCCTTTTTATAGGATTGTGGCACTGAAGCGTACCACAGGGTCCTTTCATTACAAGAACGGGTTGTACACTGTTATGTGTGCACAAGCCACTGTCAATTATACAGATCATAATATCCAAAAGAATCAATCAATGAAAGAGTTTAAGGAGTACCAAGCAATTCGTCAATGAGACCGGGAGTTCTCTCTTGACGTTAATAGCCCGTAAGAGGGAAACTCTCTCTTCCACCGACAAAGCTCTCTAGCCTCCGCATCTGATCCCGGCGAAATAGCCTTTCATCAATCCTTGTGATTATCTTCCTAGCATCACTCCTTTCCTTAGAATTCCAAGGCTTCTTTGACCCAATACCTTGCTTTATGTCTTTCAACCGATATGCTAACCCATCACGAACCGACTTCAACGCGTGATCGCAAAACTTGTGAACCTAGGTGTACGCCATTAAACAATTGTGGTGAAGTTCACTGCGGTAAACAACTCCAAATTTTGGTTTTTTGACAATGGTGTACTGAGATAGTTGGTTTATGTCGGGAAAGTGTAGTAATGGTTTACTGAGGTTGACTTGTTTCTGATATGATTCCACAACAAGTTGAAGATCTTCAACACGTTCTTGGATCACTTTGCTTCTAATGAATATTAACAAGGAAGTGATGTACTGGAGCTGAATATGTGTGGAAAATTTTCTCATCCGACCTTGTACCTTAGCAAGGTACATGTCTTCGATGTCGTGCAGCGACAACCTAGGAAAATCAGCTTCAGTAAAGTCATATTCTTGTTCGTCTTGGCATTTGACGGTGATTTTCTTCAGGAATGAATAATCCCATTTAGTAGCCAGATCGACATTCATGATAGCAACGATCCGTTTGTCACTGAACACTTCTTTGTTTGATTTCTGAACTTGGCGGCTGCGGTAGTAAATTCTTCTTCGTTCAGGCCAATGATGAATGCCGTATTGTGCATCAAGATCATAAGTCACCACATTTTCTACAAACATTCTTGTGGCTTCTTCTTCGATGGCAACATTGTTGGAGAAGGCCGATGCTGGGATGTTGAAAGTGAGTGACGTAGCATACTTCGTGCTGACTTTGCTACCATGTTGTAGGAATTCCAGGTCGTTGTTGAAGAAGTATTGGTAAGGGATTCTAGGTTGATCTGGTCGACCAATGGTTGGTAATGGTTTGTTCCAGTCTGTGTAATATGGAGCTTTATCCGGTCTTGTGAAGTCAATGTTCGATTCTAGGTTGATCCAGTCAATGTTGTTAGACATAGCTCGTGCAATGTTGTCGAGGTGATATTCAACTTCAACAGCACTGTCGGATCTGTCCTTTAACAATTGGAAAACATCATTTTTTATCCGGCGTAATTCGCCCTTCGTCATCTTTTTGACCCTAAATTCATCCTGGATAAGCTTAACCTGCTCCATAGTACGACCATCTACCGGTTCTTGGCCTTCCGGTAATCGCGGAGTAGCATCAACGAGCTTGTGAACCAGTCGTGATTCTGCAGTGTCATCTTTATCTAACCAAGAAACGACAGAGCTGGATCTCTTCTTCTTCTTAGGTGTGGATGATGGTCCCGATTGTTGCTCGCTTGATGTTTTAGGTGAGGGCTGTGGTTGAGGCTCAGGAATCTCTTCGTCATCACCACCGGTGTATTGGAAATAGTCACCAGTTTTCTCCTTTGGTGGTGAGGACTCAGAGTCCCGAGGTTTATCTAATGCAGGACGACGTTGAGCAGATCGTGTAGTGGTGGTGGTCTTTTGGGGTGGTGGAGGCATGGAGGAGGATTCGCCTATTTTCTTTGGACGTTTAGGCTCGGAATCCTTGTCAGCATCGTCATCATCTCTTGGTCGCTTAACTTGACCAGCCGACTCTTTACAAGATGTCTTGAGTTGATATTCTAGTAATGCCTCAAAAAGTTTTGCTTCGTCAGAAGTGAAAGTTGCATATCGTTGAGACATTTGCATAACCAGCTTGGAGATCAATTCAGCATCAATGACAACAGGAGACGGAACTGGTTTGATTTCCATGACCGCAGGGGTATTTGACAGTGTATGCTTGACCAGTGACATGAGATGTGGATAGAGTTGTTCGAACATCTCTCTTGTGACTCCAGGGACGGTGTCGAGAAGGAACTTATGAGTGTAGTCCCTAATCGTCTTGTCCATTTTACCCTGTATATCTCGGTTGAGAAATTGTTGGATCTGGTCTCTTTCCTCCGAGAACTCATTAATCATATTTTGAAGTAAATTAACTCTTTCGGCAAGCTGATTCAATTTCTTGTTAACAACGTTTCGTTTCCTTGCTTGCCTGACAGCTTTGACAATCTTGGTCTTGGCACGTGATGCCGAAGTGTCGGTCGGTTTCTTGACTGATTTGGACGTGGATCTGGTGGTAGCATCTTTGGATGGTGGTGGTGATGAGTGAGACGATGAATCAGATGAAGATGAGTCATGAGAAGGCTCAGGGTCCTTAGGTGGCTTAGAGGATTGTTCCGGGTTATGTTCTGGATTATCTTGTAGATAATTGCCAGCTTCCTCTTGAGCTTTCGCCTCTTCCTCTGCTTTAGCCCTAGCCTCTTCTTCAGCTCTCTCCATAGCTGCTTCCTCTATGTCTTCATCGGTTATCTTGTCATTCTTCTCCTTTTCCTCTTCTTCAAAATCGAAAATGATTTCATCTTCTTGCTGCTGTTGCTCTGTTGATTCCTGAGTGGTGCTACCAGTTTCCTTATTGGGTTGATTAACCACATCGAGAACTGGTGTGGTTAGTGCACCACCACTGGAACCTCCAGGGCCTCTGTTTTGTTGAAGATTAAATTCTGTAGCAGCATGTTGAATCCTCAGATGCTTAAGAGTTTTGTGGTATTGCTGTTGTTCATCCCTTGGTTCATCATCTGAGCTTTCTTCTTCTGTTTCAGCAACGGGTGTCTTCCCTTTCTCTGATTTTGGACTTAGTGGTTTATCTTCTAACCTTGTTGAGGTAGTATCATCTGTAACTGATTCGGAGTGATAAACCACTTCTTCAGACTCAGTATCTTCAGAATCGATGTCCTTGTCCTCAAGTTTGAGTGCCGGTTTTGGGTTAGGGATGGCACCCTTAGATGGGACTTTTCTTTTGCGGGGAGGATTCCTCTTAGGATACTTAAGGTTACTCCCAGTGCTTTCTACACTTCCAGCACTGCCTTATCGTCGTTTCTTCCTTGTAGGAGTAGCAGAAGTCTTTTCATCAACAAACCCAACTTTGCCTTTGCTCACAGCTTCTTGGTATTGACGATACGATTGAAGACTTTTGATATCATCAGTGAGAAGGCAGACAAATAGCACTGCACCTTGTTTCTTTGTTGATGAGTCTTTAAATCTGACAGTGTTTAATGTGGGCTCATACAACGCAGAGTGTTGGTTGGGGTCATTTAGTCTCAAGGGAATGTCCCGATGTTTCCCGAGAATATTTTGGATCAACAGCTTGGTGTATCTGATAAAATGAACTTTAGTCCCGGGCTTCTTGAGATGGGACATCATGTCTTCCCATATCAGACTATCAAAGTCGATGTGCTGCTTGTTGACCATGCCCCAGAAGGTTTGCAGATGCATAAGTTTTGGATGCTCGTGGACCGACGCTCTCCCGACACGATTTGGCGATCATAATATACAGTGTTCTCCATGGTTGAGGAATATTCATTAGATCCACAGAGGAATGTCTGGTAATGATCCCGGTAGCTTCATCATGTCCAATGTCGATCATGAATTGAATGGTAGCCTCTTCACTTGGAGTTGCCACATAGTTATCAGGCTCAATAGTATGTAGAAGAAGAATTGATCGAAGATCTGCAACTGTAACGGTGACTTCCTTATGATTGAGAGTCACAGTGGCAGCGTCTTGACCATCCACCTTTTTCATTTTGTGCCAAAATTGGTGAATGTATATTCCCGGTATAGTTGCAGTGTTGGTAAGCATGTTGTTGTAAGGATGAGTTTTGAGAATATCAACAGCAATCCTGCATGAAGACTCTGAACAGGTGAAGTTCTCAAAGTCGACCTTGAGGTTGTTCTTTCCAATCTTCATGCTGTAATCAGAAGGGAAGATATCTTCCATTGTGAGCTCATTTGGTGCGTTAACATTTTCCTTGGTGATGTCCATATCGTGATCTGAAAGATATTGAGACAAAAGTACCAACATATCGAAAGACATTATGTTAGTCAAAAGTTGATTTTATTGTCCAATTTATTGAATATGTTATGTTAATGAATGTTACGAGTCCAAGGTCACTTGTTGTCCAATAGTCTAAAGTTGATGTGATAAGTTTCGTAAGTATATTAATTTTGAATTTTAAAGTCCAAATTTTTCACTTATGCATACAACATTTTAACAATTATTTCTTATTAATGACATTTTGGTCTTGTGATGTTATGATTAACTTATTACAAGTTTGTACGCGTAACATTTCATAATAAAAGTTAAAATTTTTGGCTTAAGCGTAGGATTGTAAGCTTATGCGTAAACATTGTAACCATACGCGTAGAACTAAGCTTATGCGTAGGAGTCCCTCTTACGCGTAAGAAAGCTTACGCGTAGGAATAGACTCTTGGCGTACAGCTTACGCGTAAGCGTAGGTTGGGAGCTTACACGTAAGGTTTTCTCGTAAGAGCAAGCCTTATGCGTTACAATCCAAGTTTATGCATATCCTTCACAGGATACGCGTAGTCCCTTTGTAGACCCTTACGCGTAAGCATTACGCGTAAGATTACTCTTATGCGTAACATCTATGCGTAAGGTATTCCATAAGCGTAGAATGCCATTATACCCTTGTTTCTGAATTGGAACGCGTAAAACCTGAAATAGATCATTCATAACATATCCATTAACAATTAATTCAACCTCTTTCAATATCGTAAGGAATCACTGATAAAAACTCATACGCGTAAGACATGTCTAAGCGTAGACATAAACCCTAAAGTTTCAATCCTACTCGTAAGAATTTTAACCATGGAAAGTCTACCATCAGATTTATAGGAGGTCTTAGATGCAATAAGAGTTTCTTTCAACAAGGTTTAACATCAAATGACAAATGAATCAAGAATACCCAAACTTTCGAATACATAAACCCTAAAGTCTAATTTCATCAATTTGTTGTTTCAGGGTTAGATTCAAAGGTGCCATGTATCAAACATCTATCAAACAACTAATTGTCCTAAAACACTGACACTGGGAAATACCCAAATCCACGCATAAACTCTAAATCACGATTATGATCAAAAACGTTTTCTCGAGTGATAATTTTGATGAAAATGTTCATAAAACTTGTTTCTAATGACTTTGACACAATCTATTTCATCAGAAACACCCCATGATGAATTCATGTTCATGCGCTTATGCGTAAACACAAAATCATCTCTTGTTTAAAATCTAACCGTTAAAATCGTATGAAATTCAAAACCAATGTTTAAAATCACAACACAAAGCTATTATCACTTACAAATTTAGTTTTTGTAGCACCGATTTCTGTTTTGAATGTTAGGCCCATGAGGTAGGTTGTAAAGTTAATGAATGTAATAAATGATTTTGAAATGTTAGTTGGTGGTTTTGATATTATAAGTTTTAAATTTTAACACATTTGGCCCTTCCACCTCATCAATTTTCAACCACAGCCCATAACTTCCAATTTTGGTTAAGTAAAGCATGATATTTGGAAAGAAACTTGATGACACTCCCCCGCGACTTTAGATACCAAAGTCACCCTTACGCGTAGAAATAAGTACACGAATTTAAACAAGCTCAAAAACTATTCTACACACGTAAAGTTTCAAACTTGATGCTAAAAACTTAAACTTTAACACTAAATAAACCTAAAACCACAAAAATCTTGAGTTTTTAAGTGTAAAATTTGAAGCTTTAGGCGTATGAAGGATTTGAGATACAAAACCCACGCGTATGAAACAATACTTCAAAAACAAAAGTGTTTCGCCCAAATAGATGGCGATTGATACCACTGTTAGGTCACCATAATGTAACACAAGCATCAATATGTAAGAAATAGATAAGAGATAGAGCAGATGAACACACAATACACACACACGTATGATATGGAAAAGGTTATGTGTAGGAGAATGTATTAAGTGAACAACCAACCTTCAAATGAAGGTTTACAAGACTATTTATAGGGAAGGTGACTAGGGCAACATATCTAGTCCCTTCCACTAATTATTGGGCTTGGGCCTAGGCTTATGGGCTTTCTACATAAGCCTTGCCTTTAATACAAACATAAAACCTAATTAAGCAACCTATTACATATTGATTATAAACACTTGAAATATAGTTTAGGAGTGATTCCAACAAACGTAAAAAAATAGACGAAAACGTAAGAAAACATATTAAAACATAAGAAAATAGGAGAAAACGTAAGAAAAATGGACGACAACGTATAAAAACAGACGAAAACCGATAAAAACGTATGAAAACGTATAAAAACGGATGAAAATGAATAAAAACGTATAAAAATATATAAAAACGTATAAAAATGTATAAAAACGTATAAAAACAGATGAAAACGTAAAAAAATGACGAAAACGTATAAAAACAGTTGAAAACGAATAAAAACGTAAAAAAGGGGGATGAAAACGGATGAAAACATAAAAAAACAGACGAAAACGTATAAAAATGGTTGAAAACGAATAAAAACATTAAAAAAAAGGACGAAAACGTAAGAAAATGATCAAACTAACATAAATAGTGGTTTAGGGACTAAATCCGTGACACCCGACTAACAACAATGACCGTTTTGTACTAAAAAAATATGCAATGTCATCATTTTAAAGGTTCAGTAACATATTTAAACAACTCGTGAAGTTGAGTACTTTAGATGACAGAAATGAAACATTAGTGACTTAAAACAAATTTTTCGCAAAGTTTAGTGACTTGTTTGTATATTAACCCATATATTAACCATCAAAAAAGGTTCAAGTACATGAAATGTGGCGAAGCACCACAATAACCATCACAAGACACGCCATTTGTGCTTTACTCTAGCAACTATACATGCATATGACAAACCAACAAACCATATCATGAAAACTAGACACAAAACATCTCTAAACGCGAAGAACAGTAAGAGCGAGGGACGAATGTGAGAATGCAACGCACCAGCTCCTCATCTGAATTCCATGCGAATCGATTAAAGTAGGCAGCTTCCAATCTTCTAATAACCGAGAAACATTCTGTGTCTTCTTAAAATGGAAAGTGAGCAATTCATATGCGTAATCAAGTATAGTGTTTTGAGATTACAATGGCTTTTGGTTGCGTAATCAAGAAGACACAGAATGTACTTGAAAGTATATTGATGAGAATGCATACCAATTTTAGATGATATTCAATGAATTGAATATAGGACTTATCCCAACTACATGATTTTACTTTATGGATATTGTTATTAAGTAAATCATGAATAGTTATCCTCAGACTTGAGATACCAGATAAGTGTCATGAATGTAGTGCACTTCTGTGGAACAACTTAACGCTATACGTAACTGGTAGTCATAAGGGTTGTTTCATGAAGTGTTGAAAAGTTCATGGGTTATTCTCGTAGTCAAGATAGAATTTGTTCCTTCAAATTTATTTTGGAGTTTAATACTGCTGGGCCCCTCGTAGGGTTGACAAGATGTTTGCGTGTCCACGCCCAAAGATCTCCCCTGAATATGTTCAGAAGATTTGGTAATCTTGCTCAATCACTTATAACGAGAAACAAAATAGTTGAATAAAGAATGACTTAATTCTATATCTTTATTTAACATGGTATTAGAAACAAAAGGATAATAATAATGATAAAACATTAAAAGGTTTTCCAGGAGCCTTGCTCGAGTTGCACTAGAGGCATCGAAGTGTTGCTAGACGCTAACCGATGTGATCACTCTATTAAGATATGTCCAAGTGGAAGCTGTTGGTTTAATGGACAAAATATTAATAGATGTGTGTTAGGATCGAACTCGAGACCACGAGATTGCACACTTTGCGTATGAGAATTAAAGTTAATAATTAAATATAAATGTTATATTTATTTATTAATTAAACGAAATAACATAACGGACGTTAAGTAATTAGTTGTAATGGACTAACGGTTGTGAAATGTAATTGGAAAAGGACTAAGTTGTAAATATTGGGAAGGTTCCGGAATCCCCTTGTGGGATTACAAACCGATCGGCCACAAGGACCCAAACCCAACCCATCTACAACTCAAACTTGTTCACCAAGTTAGTTTGGGTATAAATACAAAACCAATGGTGTTTGTAATTTATCTCTTGTACTCATTAGCTAAACCTAAAAACTTGTTTTGTGTGTTTCTTTGCTAAAACTGGTCGACACACACCTCAAGGGTGTTGATCCTTAACTTTTCCAATACAAAGTTATTTGTTTGATTAAAACTAGCATTTCTTTAATTCGGTATAGTACGTGTGTACAAGAAAGTGGTACTAACACATTATTTTTAGTATTCTTGGATTGAATTACAAAACGGTAAGGGGTAATTCACATAATCCTATAAACCCTAATTAGGGTTCATCCAATTGCTAGTTTTGTGGATTTGATTCTTATTCAGCTAGAATCAAGAAAGGTACGAATATTCTTGTTTATGTTAATTAATTATTCGTTAATCTTTCCTATACGCTTCCGCATGTTTCTTTGATGTTTATTGTTTATATTTATGATTAGTCATGTTATATAATTCCAACACATATAAGTGTTAAATATAGATCACAAATTTTATCTATATATTGTATGATATTGATTAATGACCACCAACCATATATATCACATATTAAGTCACATTCAAGCACAAATAAACATGTAAGAACACACAACAGAATTTATTTCATTCAAACACAAAGCATACAATATTTTATTCTAGCCAACTTGTGTTCTTCCAAAGGAAAAATTCCTAGGTTTTCTGATGTTCTCTAATTTATTCTTCATTCTTGTCTTAGAAAAAGACCCTAGCAACATCCCTAACAGTAGCATTTAAAACCTTGAGGTCGCTGTTAATAGATTTGTGTATTTTCCTCATTTCCCTTCTGTGAGAATACACATTTTCCCCCGTCACGTGTTGTATAGTACAACACTTACACTCTTTTGTGTGAGCGTCACGGATAGGTTCCACAAGCTTTCTTCTTATCTTACTCCATACTTCATCTTCAACCAAGCACAACTTGAGGAAGTCTTTGATGATTGGAACTTCCGCACCACTTTACTCATTCCAATTAACACTTTCTTCTTCCTCGGTAGACATAACTCTTCTACTAGTGTTGTCATGGTTTGATGATCCTTCAAAATCACTAATTTTTCTTATCGTATTCTTTTCTTAGCCTAAATTTTTTATAGTGTTTGTTGTGTGTTTTATGATCTAGTGTTAGTTGGTTTGTATAGAGGTGGATTAAGGTGTTAGGTATGTGTTTTGAGTTGTAAGTATGATATTAAAAGCTGGTCAAGGAATACTTACAAAATGTAACTTGACTCCTTGATAAGATGGTATCGGGAAGAATCTTAATCGTAGATGATTTGAGTGTTTTAGTTGGGTTTTAGTTGAGATTGTATGATCAAGTTGCACAAAATAGTTCCTATAATTATGCATGCATGCACCATGATTTGTCAAGCCATGCATGATACTTTCAATTATAGTTTGTTGTGATGAACCTTGATCATCATTTTGAATTTTTGAAAATGATAACTTTACTTTCTAATTGAGTTGCAAGGAAAATACTCGGGATCTTAGATGAGTTGTCCAAGTTATCAATCCTATTTCATTGAGCATTTTAATCAATTTACACATATAAGAACACATAATCCATTGTACAAGCATCAAGTGCACAATACCTTGGAGTTATGGTTCAATGTGTTATGTCAACATTGATAATTTTTTATTTACCAAAAATAGTATGGTAAGTCACTCACATAGAATCTCATATGAGAGTTCTATATTATCATGTTTATTCATTGTGTATTTTAGTATGTCAACATTGATAATTTTTTATTTACCAAAAATAGTATGGTAAGTCAATCACATAGAATCTCATATGAGAGTTCTATATTATCATGTTTATTCATTGTGTATTTTAGTATGTTATGCAATACCATGCCAAATTTAATTAACATGAATTCTCTTCAACTATGCAAATAGTTTGTATGTTTGCATAAAATCTTTCTTTTCTTTTGTACCCTAATACACATAGCATGCAATTTTCACATAAATTGGACAAGTAGACATAAACACAACATTATCAACACAGGTGTAAGTTGTGATCCAAAGTGTTATTATGTCTTGGCATTTGACTAATCAATCTTTCATGTTCTACTGAGTGTGATAGAGCATGCAATGTTGTTAGTATATCAATGATCACAAATTTAAATTTATGAGTTAATGGTTACTTAGAATATTAGAAAGATGTAGTTCAAATTCCTTGGCCATAGCACATAAGAAATGATATGTAGAATCCAAGATAATATCAGCCTTGTTTTGAATAATGCATTGATACATATCCTTCATCTCATTAAAATAACAATGTTGCTCTACGTCCATGTCATGCACATAATTCCTAATCATATAAGCACATAATCTTTGAGATCATTTATAAGGAACATGCAAACGACTTTCTAGACCTCTAACTAGACTTTTTGAGAACTTGTTTTCTATGGTGCATGTCAACCATGAACATCCTTTTCTATACTCGTACAATTTGGTATTTGAAAAATGTCATGCAAAAATCCAAATCTTCTTTCACACTCTCAGGATAGCCTTCTTCCGAAACATTAACTTGTAATGACGGCGACCTATCTTGATCTTGAACATTTTTTTCATTGATCGCATCATCTTCTATCGAAGGAGATGATTTAGGCTCGGGCAGGCTCTCATCAAAGGTCACGTTGAGAGATTCCTTAATCCTTATTGTTTCCTTGTTAAGCACAATGTATGCTTTACTAGTTTGAAAGTATCTTAAGAACACACTTTCATACGATTTTGGGTCAAACTTGGTGAGATACTCCTTGGTGTTAAGTATGAATACTTTACAGTCAAATACCCTTTCGAAGTATCTCATTGGGTATTTTATTAATAAATTTTGTAATATATATATACTATATTAAAGATATAAGAAGCGGTATCTAAGGCATGCCACCAAAACTTTAGTGGAATGGATTGCTCGTCAGGCATTGCACGACTCATCTTACGTAATTTACGATTTGTCCTTTTAACAATCCATTCGATTGAGAATTGGACAAGCCCGATAAGTTATAAAATATTCCATGTTGTTCACAAAAGCTTCCAAATTGCAATTTATCAAATTCGAAATGATTAGTTTCAACTGAAATAATAGAACAATCAAGTAGGTTTTCAAACTTTTCAGTTAATATTTCAAATTTCCTTAAAGCTTCAATCTTAGACTCTAAAAACAACACCCGAGTGTAATTTGAGTGATCATCAACAATCATCAAAGCGTAGAAGTTACCTGCATAGCTTTGAATAGGAGATTGGTCAAATAAATCTAAGTGTAGCACTCTAAAACCCTACTAGTTGACACTTCATTTTTAGCCTTATTGTTTGCATGATCATGACTCCCTAAACTACAAGTATCACAAAAATGCCTTTCAAAGCTCAACTTTGGTAGATTCTTAACTAGCTCTTTTAAAGCTAAGTTTTAGACTAAACTCATATTGGCGTGACCTAATCTTTTATGCCAAAGCGTTGAGTTATCTACCATGGATGCAAGACATACGTGTTGTTTTGAGTTATTTCCCAACTTGCAAGTATATAGATTATTTTTCCTAATCCCTTTAGCTAGTGTCTTACCATCTTTACTAATGGTGTAATCTACCTTAGTAAACTTAACTACGCAATCATCATCACATAACACCAATCAAACTAAAATCTAAACCACTAACATGCTTAACATTGGTAATTTTTATGAAGTCATAAAGGACATTACCTCAACCGATGACTTTGCCTCGCAGGTTTCTCTTAAATACGACTTGTCTACCATCATACTCCTTGTATGAAGTTAATGATTGATAAGGATTTAAAACGTACGCTTTGAGGGGGTCATTTAAGCCCTAAATCGTCCACTTTTATATCCGTTACTGCTTAATTTCGTTCATTTTCACTTTTTAGGTCTCTTGAAAGCAAAATGCTGGAATGAAGCATATTTGGACGAAAAGGAGCAAATACATGAAGAAAATGGCAAAGTCAAGATCGAAGCCACTCAAAGCTGATCAACAGTACTTGACGGTGTCCCAAACAAAGGGCGATGCCGTCCCTCTATGATCACTTGATCAAAACATGCACGCGATGGCTCAGTGAAAATTCTGATCTTATAACCTGACGGCGTCACGCTTTAAATAAGGATGGCGTCACTCACAGTTTTCAACTAAAGCGGCCCAGATCTAGAATTAAGACGACGTCCCAACTAAAGACCGACGACATCACAACTCTAAGGTGACGCCGTCCCATCGATGACTTGGCCCACACAAAACCCTAATGACAGCGAGCTGACGGTGTCCCATGCAAAAGGTGACACCGTCGCATTTGTAAATCTATATATAGAATTTGATTTTTCTGCATTTAGAGAGACAGACTTTTGGAGAAAAAACCCTAAATCATTTGTAGTCTGAATTAGACAGTATCTTAGGGTCTCATACCCCATTTTACACATCGAGATAAGTCTTTTAATCCAAAGTAACATTATGTCTATCCCTTATTCGATTGATTGTGTGTATGGTTGCTTGTTTACCATGTCTAGCTAAATTTCTTGTGTGTTTGCTTAGATCTATGAAACATAGTTATTGATTATTGTTAGGTTGTTTCTTATCTTAATTGTAAAGTGGCTTAGGAGTGCAACTAGGCATCATTCGTTGTATTTAATGCTTGAGTGTTCTTTGTTAATACAAATAAGCGGTAAAAATGTTTATTTATATTTTACGATATTCTAATGTTTTGTCGATAACAAACGTAAAATTATTTTAACGAAACAAATAAAATACGTAAATAGTTTGATTCAATAGTTTTCTAACACACTAAAGTTTTCACATAAAACACTAAAACAAGTATAAGTGATTTTATGATTTAGATACATATGTACAACAACTAGTGTTTCCATATTGGGATAACATATACTTAACTAAGTATATACTAAAATGGGTAAAAACAAGTTTATACTAAAATGGGTAAAAACAAGTATATACTAAATGGGTAAAAACTAGCAAATGGTATTGACCCATAACCCATGGTTTCGTCCAAACCACTTAGCCAAGTTCAATGTATTCTAGAGATACTTTGTATCTAGAAAGAAACCCATGGATCAACCCATAACCCATGACCCATGACCCATAACCAAAAACACCCATGGGCAAAGAGGAGCGTCCCACGGATCCCTAGCTTTGTGCTAGACGGATCCCTTGTGCGAGGGATCCGTGGGATCTGGGGAACAGTAGAATTTCTCCTCTATAAATAGTGAGCCATTTCTTCCTTTTTGCTCACCACTTTCACACACATACTTCCCCCAAATATTATATCTCTCTAACCTCATATTCAAGAGATCTATGTAGTTTGTCTTTTGTTTTTGTGATTCTCTAGGTTCCTCTTAAAGGCGAGATCACCACTTCTTGAAGTCGAGCAAGCTCAAGTCCATGAGTTTCCATGCTTCGTCATCATCAAGACAACCGAGGTTCTCTTGTTGATTGTTCTTTCTTCCTCCATAGATGTTGTGTTGAAGGCATTAGTGAAGGATGCCGAAAATGTCAAGACGAAAGCATTAGTGAAAGGTGCTTATAGTCCGTGTTAAAGCATTATTGAAGAATACTAAAGGTGTCAAGACGAAGGCATTAGTGAAAGGTGCCAAGCGTTGTATCAAAGGCATTAGTGAAGGATGCCTAAGAATCAAATCAAGTGGCATTAGGGAAGAATGCCTAGGTCGTATAATCGATAAGGTGCATCGTTATACATATAAGTATTTGTTTATTTCAAGGATGGTGATATCCTTGATGGTGTTGTAACAAGGAGTGGATCTCCTTGATATTAGGTGTTGTGTTGTGATGGGTTGTAGTTCCTCCAGAGTAATGGAACTAGGTGCTTAGCCTAGTACCTAATAAAGGGTAGGCGACGTTGTGATAGGATTAGTTCTCCTTGGTGTGAAAGAACTCAGTGGTTAGCCTAGCACCGTATAAAGGGTAGGAGACGTTGTGTTAGGTGTGGTTCGCCTTGGTGTGAAATAACGCAGTATTTAGCTTTGTACCGGAAAAAGGTGTAAGCGACGTTGTGAAGGCTTCTCCGCCATAAGGAGATTGGTGTAGTGTTTACGAACTCTCGAGTAGGTGACTCGGGGAGTGGAGTAGGGCAAGGAAGGTGTCCTTGTAGCCGAACCACTATAAATACTTGTGTCGTGGTGATGTGCTTCTTACTCTTTATCTTTCATTATACGTTTATATATATATATATATATATCTATCAATATCCAACATAAACAACCAAATAGATTGACATAAGTCGATCTAAATATTTAAAAGGAAGTTTTAAATTGGTAAAACTATTCAACCCCCCTTCTAGTTTTTCACAATTGGTATCAGAGCTTCGTTACCAAGTTTCTTAAAGTATGTTGTACTTTAAAAACTTGATACGATCCATGTATGTTTGAAAACTACAAAGAAGGATTTTTTTTTGTCATGTTTTAAAAATCATTATAATGTTTATTGTTGGACAATGATAGAATGTTCTAACATTTTTCTTGTTAAGTATTCCTCATACTTGGATTAAGGATTACCAAGAAGATCATGAAGAATCCATCTAAATATTCCTTTTTCGCAAAAAAGAATGTTTAGTATTGTCCTTCCTACAATATGAATCTGGAGATTCCAAAAAGATCATAAAGCATTTAATCTAAATACTTCTTTTCTTAAAAAGAATATTTAGCAAAGGTATGATCGCTAATAATTTACTTTTAATTTTATTATTGTTAAAATCTTAGTCGCATGATTTATATCTATTAGTAATTACTTGAGTAGTTATCTATATTATAGTCATCATCAAGAATAGTATTCCTCGACTAAGTTGTATAGACTACGCTACCAAATCGTAATAATGATATCTTGGTTATTCGATAGCCTCAATCATTATTCATCACAAAGGGTTTATTGACACTTCATCTATGTCAATAAATATCCATGTAAAACTTCTTATATTATGATAAAATGGGATTTTATTATAATATTTGAAAAGCTTCCCAAGAGTTATGACTAATTCTTAAAAAGAGAACCACGTCTAATAGAAATAGTATTAAAATCTTCAAAACCTCAAATCACAAGTTTTAGAGCCTCAACATCAAAACACTAGATGTTTTAGAACTCCCAAACCAAAGTTATCAAGGAATGCTTGAGCTGATTTTTTCAGTCATGCCGGATCCCTACGTTCTCAATAGCCGGATCCCAAATGAGAGGGATCCACGGGATCCGTGCAACAGAAGAAAACTTAAATTAAAGAAAGATCACTGTGGATGTTCCACAATTATACTCACCCCAAAGACTCACGAACAAGAACTCAGCTATTGTTCATAGGAGCAATTTGATCATTCCTCTCAAGATTAACAATCACTTGTGTAAGTATAATCTTCACTACATTGTTAATTTAATTCCTTGATTTCTAGGATTACAATTTCTTCATCTTTAAGAGTTGAGTTCAAATGGGTTTATCATAATTTGTCACCACATTGTTTTCTAAAATAATCTAAATCAAAGAATTAATATTGTTAATACAAATTAAACACATTTCTTGAATTCAACAAAGATGATGAGAGAAAAATTGTGATCAAACCCTCTAGGTTACTATTCACAATTAACACCTCATTGTGGTTATATTGTTTAGGAACAATCATGCCAAGCAACAAGATTACCAAGACACCGCTCACTACATACCCATGTACCATAGGAAAGATGGACTAAGTCCGGACGATAGAAAAGCCTTTAAGATGCTTGAAAAGAGACTCTTTCACGAAGGTAGAGTTGTTGATCCATCATTCCTTGCAAATACCGACATAAGGGAAGTTTTTGGAACAATTGGGTTTGATTGTTTATTGGATATAAATGAGCAAATTTGCCCGGTCTTTGTGCTTGAGTTCTACAAGACAATGGGTATAATTAGAAATGATGATGGGTCCATCTCAATTGAATTCACCATAAACGGACATGAGTACACTCTTTCTCTTGTGGAGTTTGGAAGAATAATAGGAGTTCCATATGATGGTGTTTGCATGTATTCTAATGAGTGGTCGTTGGAGGAGATACACTCTATGGTTGATCATCACGAAATTTATCACACGATAATCCCGGAAGCAACCACGGTAAGGGACACCGTGTTTATGCCAAGAGCATCCCCATCAAGGGTTACTAGGAAGTCAAAAGTAATCTATAGGGATCCTGTAACATATTGGATTTCACAAACACATCAAACCATGATCATTATAGGCGTACACAATGATGTTTTAGAGAGAGAAATAGTTAGAGGTTTGGGAACTTAGTGAGAGAAAGTGAAAATTTTTATTATGAGCTCCAACTCTCTACCTTGGGAGGTAGAGAGTATTTATAGTCTTACACAAATCGCCACCTACGGGCTGTGGATCAGGCATACAATGGGTAAAGACCCGTCCGTCCTCCACGGTGTTACTTAACTAAATACTACTTAACTTTAAATAACTATGACTACGAGCTTTCTAACGATTACATATACTTGAGGTGACCGACACTTTAATAACTGGATTTACTAAATCCTAACAATCTCCCCCTAAGGGAGGTCACCTCAAAATTCATTGAATACAAACAGATATTACATTAAGATTGTTCTTGGATCCATGTTCCTGTTCTTTGCTCAGTAGCTCGTAGTCTTTGATTCTTCATTTTTGCATGTTTGGATAATCCAAATGGAGGTCTTTAACTGATCCACATGATAATGAATGTTGAGTCAGTTTTGAGATCATCAGATATCATAAATCTCTGACTCATCCTTTGTGGTGTTGGTATTATGTGATGTGGTGACTTTTGGACCGACATGCTCACATTCTGGATCATGATTTCTTCTCATCAGAGTAGCGGAAGCTTTCATTGATTCATGATATTGGCAGCAGCGTAGCAGAAGCATGGAATGAGAATATCAAAGTCATTGATCCACTAATCATGATTTCTTTTGAAATGAATGTGATGTGTGAGCATGCGGCTATGGATTAACCTCTCCATTCTGATCAGCTGCAAGCGTCGGGTGTACCTGCATACAACAGTTAGCAATAAAGCGTACGAAAGTGTCTTTGATCATTTTCGTTGAATTGAGGTACACGGCCCACGGTTCCCCGTTGATCAGTACATGTACTGCCTGTGATCAGGTATAATTCCCAAGAATCTCCTTGACAGGGTTTCACAGCTGCTCTAGCCGTTCTCAAACTGGAACATCTCAAAGAAGACAACACGGAGTAAGTGAACCAGCAAATTTGAGATTCACTGATTGATGAAAAGAGATTTGAAAAAACAATCGTGTACTGCTCAATAAAGTGTTTTTGCAATACAATGAAGATTTTAAGAAAAATCAATTATCAATCACAAACACCTTTTAATTTTTGAAACATTAATACATAGTCGATGTGCTAGAGTAAAGATTTTATAAGCACAACGACCGGTTTTCAAAGGTATCCGTCAATCCATAACCTGAACCAGGATTGATTCACAATTATGAATCGCCCTATTGTTTATGTTCAGTTGTCACATGGTTGATCTATTGGATAGATCTCACATGCCACCCTCCAGGAGCTTGTTTGATGTTGGCTCCAGAAGGCTTTCCATCTTCATTGTGAATATGTTTGCATATCACTCAGATGTTCTGGCAATACCACAAGGATAATGCGTAGGACTCATAAGATATAATCTCTCTTTCCACATTGTGTGAAACAGAGAGTCTTCATTGACAGTGTCCTAATGAGATTTATTGATGATCTCGAGGCTCTAGACTCAATTGTGCACATTTGGTTCCTATGCCGGAGACTAGGGAGAGGGTCTCCTTCTTCAATATCAACCATCTCTAAGAGAAAGTCGATAGATAATGTCGGTTCCCCGTGAGAATGAAACAAGTCCTTTTAAGAGGAACTTGAGTAGCTTGGGAAGTTGTAGTGCAGTGCATCACTGGGTCCATGATGTCTTGTCTTCAATACCAGTGTTACCTTAGTAAACACCAGTAGCATATGTATTGAACCCGGTTTCTACCCTAAGGTTGAATTATTGGAGGGCTGTTTCTTTTCACCCTTTTCATATTCATTTCTTTTTCATTCTTCAACCCCTTCAGTGCTTACCGAGACTTCATAACTAGAACCTTGTTGGGTTTATTCCAGTACTAGCTCTCTCAGTCCGCACTCTTCCCATATCTCACTTTTCTCCTTTTTTTTTCATCATACCTAAGGACTTCTACACTATCTAGTGGATTGTCCCTGGGTAGATCCCTCCGATTCTGGCGGATCATGGGAACTAATACCTAACCTTATCATCCTTATATCACCATACATAAAGTAAATTTGGTCGGTCTATTTGGTATTGTTTATCTGCCATCGGAACCAATTGAAAACCATTTGAAAATCAATCCAGATACTTGTGATATATTATCAAAGCATTTTGTACCTGAATTGTTTTGATATTTTTAGAAAAAGAGCTCCCCCTCAACATGTGCATCATGTATTTGAAATCGTTTTAGCATACGGAGGCAAGAGGAAGGATTAACTTCTTTGATTACCATTTTCTAGAAGATATCAACATCACTTCCCTGATTAAATCAAGTAGATAAAGCATATTGGAGAAGGATGAGGTTTTCATAAGTTTGCTCCCCCTCAATATGTGCCTCGAGGTTTGAAAGAGTTTTGCACATATTAGAAGGAACCTGCACTTAGAGACAAATCAATCAAGTTACAATTTTTTTTGTGGTTTTTTTTAAAAAAAGATGCTCCTCCTCAGCATGTGCATGAAAAATTTGGAAAATTTGAAATCGTTTGGTACATGTGGGGAGGAAAGCTTGCTAAACACTTGTGAAACCATTTATCGAATCATCAGTTTAAATCCAATTTAAATAAAAAATTCTCCCCCGATCACAATTTTCAAATCATTTGAGATTTGTGATCTCTATAGATTTAAATTGTTTTTGAGAGCTTTTAAAGAGAATTATGACTTGCTTATGAAAACATTTAACCGATAAGGATCACTTATGAGACTTTAAACTCCACTAACATGCATGAATATCTTTTGAAAACATGACAAATAACCTTTTGATTTAATTGAAATCATTCTCCCCCTCAATCAATGACATACGTTGTTGATTGAGAGATCGAGATTTTGACCGATGTCAAGTCCAAGTGAATTTCAAAAATTTAGTCCGAGTTATTTTGTTTAATATTGTTTTCATTAGATAGCAAATATTTTTCAGAAGAATTTATAGAAGGAAAAATATTTGTGAAAGAAACATTTGTCCTTTTGGTGACAAACATTTGTTTTTAGAATCAGAGCATGAGATTTGAAACATACGTTAAAGCATGGCTCTGTTCTTTCTTTAAAAACGGGTTATAGACTGAAATGACTATAAACCATTGTTTTACTTTCTCTCAATTTTTTTTTTTTAATATTCGAACAACATCTAAAGACCCGTGTCATTCTTTGAATGACAGCACAAAGACCGTAGATATTATCGAATTGAGAAAAAAGTATGACAAAATGACAATTTTTTTTTTTTTTTTTTTTTTTTGAAAATTTTCAAGATTTTCAAGTTTTGATGGATTTTTGAAGGTTTTATATTTTTCTATTTGCTTTTTGAAGGTTTTGTAATTTTGTATTTTGTTTTTCGAATAAATATTTACAAGAGATGGATGAAGAAAGACCTTTACTCCTCGTCTTCCTCTTGAAGACGTTTGAGTGTTTCCGGTTGTAGACTCTTTAGACCAAGTCGTGGAAGAATAAACTCAAAACGTTCTCTAGGAAGGGCTTTGGTGAAGATGTCTGCTAATTGGTATTCAGTCCTCACAAAATAGAGTTCCACCACACCGTTCTCCACTTGCTCCTGATGAAATGATGTCGAATGTCGATGTGCTTTGCTCTTGAGTGTTGAACGTTGTTGCATGAGAGAGCAATAACACTTTTATTATCATAGTACAGAGGGATTTTGTTGAATTCAAAGCCATAGTCAGATAATTGGGATCTCATCCATAGGATTTGAGCACAACAAGATGACATGGCTATGTATTCAGCCTCTGTAGAGGATATAGAAGTACTCATTTTTTTCTTTGAAGACCAGCTCACAAGCTTATCGCCCAAAAACTGAGCACCTCCATACGTACTTCGACGTGTATCTTGATATCATGCATGATCGCATCGCATAGGCAGTTAGTCACATACCGGTGTCCTTCGGGTACCAAAGTCCCATATTGATGGTTCCTTGGAGATACTGAAAGACCCGTTTAACCGCTTCAAGGTGCTTTTGGTAGGCTTAGCCTGATATCTAGCACACATGCAAACAGCGAACGAGATGTCGGTCTACTGGTGTGAGGTACATCAGTGATCCAATCATACTACGATATTTCGTTTGGTCTACCATGATCCCTGAGTGGTCCTCATCTAGTTTAGTACACTCTATCATGGGAGTGTCAACAGGGTCACAAGAATCAAATCCAAATTTCTTTAAAATCTCATTTGCATATTTAGATTGATTAATAAAAATGCCTCTGGGACTTTGTGAAATTTGTAATCCTAAGAAAAATGACATTTGTCCCATCATTGACATTTGAAATTTGGAACCCATTTCATTTGAAAAACGGTCACATTCACTGGGGTCAGTCAAGGCAAAAATAATATCATCAACATAGATTTGAACGTGAATTAAATGTTTGCCTGACTTTCTGGTGAACAATGTCGGATCAACTGCTCCTTTGGTGAATCTAGTAGATAGAAGTGTTAGCCTTAATAGTTTTTATTAGAAGTGATGGTCATTCACATTTAGGAACTTTGTACCGTGTGTTAGATATCGTGCTAGAATAGTCAAAGGGCTCGTGGATTGGGCTAAGCTAAATGGTTAGACGTTTAGTTAAGTTAGCCTTGCATAAGTTCATGTAACCCAATCCATGTCCAAGCCCATCTCACGGCCCATGGCCAAGCCTTAGGGCATTATCTCTCTTACTATAAATACCCCTCAAGTATGTCATTTGAGGGGTGTGCTTGAAAGTGTGTGTGTGTGTGTTTTCCTTTGAAGTAATACAACATATTGTGTTTATCTTATCCTCTCACATACACGAATTTTACATCAAGTCACCATCTTTCTCATCTTATTTCTAAGCTTTGTTTGTGTTTGTGTTTCATGTTTTATACGCGTAACTTGGGTTACGTGTGTTGGGTTTGCTTGGTAAAGTGATAAGGTTGATAGATCTTAGGTCCTACAATTGGTATCAATCGCCTAACAATGGTTTAGGAGTGTTTGTGTTTGTTTTAAAGGTTGGTACTATACGCGTAGCTTTGTTATAAACGTTGTCACGCTTAAAGCTTTAATTTTTGCACTCAAAAATTCAAGATTCTTGTGGTTTAAGGTTTATTTGGTGCTAAAGTTTCAGTTTTTTGCAAAAAGTTCGAAGCTTTACGCGTTTTGGTTAAGTTTTAAACTCGTGTTTTTGAAAGTGGTCATTTCTACTCGTAACTTTTATAAGCACTTTGGGTGAAAAAGGTCAACATTTTTGGGTTATTCGAGTGTTTTTAAGGCTATCTGTGCAAAAGAAATCATTTGAATCATTGGAAATTTCTTACGAGTAGAAGTCAAAAAGTCAAAACCCTAGTTTTCTACTCATAACTTTTTGGCTAAGAATCTTCGAGCATCAAAGGTTACTCAGTGCTTCCCTCACTTGGATAAGTTTGTGGAACACTTCGACTTTTGGATATCTCTTACACTGTGATAGTGTAAAGGATTTTTGGGCAAAACCCTAATCTTACGCATAAGTTTCGACTTACGCGTAGAATACTTTACGCATAAGCATTTTTCTTACGCCTAAGTTTTCCTTACGCATAAGCTAAATCTTACGCATAACTTTTTCTACTCGTAACTTTAAACTTACGCATAAGATCCTACGCCTAAGGAATCCTACGCCTAAGATCCTACGCCTAAGGAATCCTACGCATAAGCTTCCTACGCATAAGATCCTACGTCTAAGCACCATTTCCTACTCGTAACTTCAGTTCTCTACGCCTAAGCTTTTTGGCGGGAAAACTTGAGTAAAATTTAAATTTTTGAGGAGACTAAACGTTCAATTTTACGCGAAATTCAAATTTTGGTTTAACTGTGAAAATTTTGGTCAAAAATTCAAATTTTTGGGCCTAAATTCAAATTTTTCGGGTCAAATTTGGCGTCAAAATTGTCATAACTCAAATTTTTCATACGACCTTAGAATTGATTTTTAATTGTGAATTTCAAATTTTGGGCGAAATTTTTTTGAACCAAGGTTACGAGTACGACTTTCAGAAAAAACCTCAACCGGGCTTAATCTTCATCAACCACAACTCCTTTATCGTTGAATCGATCCTACATCAACTTTATCATATCATACCTTCATCAATGGCAACTCAACAAGACATTCATGCAGCCGGTGCCGAAAACCGACCTCCTATGTTGGCAAAAGGTGGTTATCTTCAATGGACAAGTCGTATGCTTCGTTACATCAAGACCAAACCTAATGGGAAACTCATGATTAAATCCATTCAGGATGGACCCTTCAAGCCTCGACAAGTTCATGTACCTGGAAATGCAGATGCAACACCTCCCATCCCACCATCCTCTCATCTTCAAACTGAATCAGAATACACTGAAGAGGATCAGAAACAAGTCGATGCAGATGACATGGCAATTCATATTGTCCAACTGGGTTTACCAATAGACATTTTTACTGCTGTAGACAGTTGTGAAACTGCTTTCGATATGTGGGAACGTGTTAGGCGACTATGTTATGGAACGAGAATTGGTAAACAAGACATGGAGAACAAACTGCTAACTGAATGGGAAAAGTTTACATCTACACCAGGAGAATCCATTGAATCCTACTATGGAAGGTTTTGCACTTTGATGAATGAGCTTATCGGAAACAAGTTGGCACCCAGAACAATCGTTCAAAACATCAAGTTCCTGAACAATCTTCCAGAAGAATGGGGACGATATGTCACTATTGTCAACCAAACAAAGACTTACATCAGGTGAACTTTGATCAACTAAGCGATTTTCTGAAACAAAACCAAGCTGAAGTGAATGAAGTCAGGAAAGAAAGATTGTCAAAGAATCATGATCCATTGGCACTCGTTGCAAAGACTCAACCTTCAGTGAATACACAACAACAAGCTTCATCATCTTCCAACAACAACAACTTGCAGCAATACATTCCACAACCACAACAACAATTCTATCCACAAGAACAACAAGTCTTTCAACAACAGTATCCACAATACCAGGAACAAGGAATCACAGATCTCGAATCGGATCAAGAAGACCCTATGTCCCAAATACTTTCTCTCTTGGGAAAAGTAATCAAAGGTCGCTATTCCACACCTACTAACAACAACCAAAGGATATCATCAAACACTCGCATACAGGAACAAATTGCTCAACCGGGAGTGAATATGGGTCATCGGGACAAATGGTTGGAGTTATTGGGAATCAGCAGGATATGCTACTGGATTTCGTATGGGTAATCGTTCCGAATCGGGTATCAGTTGGGTCAGAAAGTTGGAAATCAGATGGGACAGAATGTTGGGAATAGAGCAGTGGGTAATCAGAATGGCAATGTTGCAGCTCCAGTCGTTGGGAATCATGGAAATATGAATCAGGGTAATCAGATTAAGTGTTATAACTGTCAAGGAGTGGGTCACATGGCACGAAACTGTCCCACTAAGCCGAAAAAGAAGGATTTTGCGTATCTTCAGAAAGCTATGCTGTTAGCACAAAAGGCAGAATCTGGAATGCAGTTGAGTGCTGAGGAAAATGATTTTTTCGCTATTATGGATGATTTGGAAGACCTCGAGGAACTCAATGTGAACTGCATCTACATGGCAAATCTTCAGGAGACTAAGTACGACACTGACTCTGACGCACCTCCTGTCTATGACGCAAATGCAGTATCTAAGGTACCAATCATTGATCCATGCTATAACAATGTCATATGTGATGTTTTTACTCATGACGAACGCATTCGTGACGCCAGGCACCTACTTATGATACATACCTGGACAATCCGAGTTGTAGCAATACTAACTCTGAAACTCCGGATGTGGATCCTAGTGGAGGCTGTGTGGCACAAAATACTGAGACTGATGAGGAAACACGTGCTTATTTTGAATCATTAATCAATAAGTGTGGCATTGAAATTGAGAAAGTTAGTAAGGTCAATCGCGAGGTTAAGGCCGCGAATAAGAAATTGACGTGAGCTTGAGAGTTACAAGGGCCAAAGCCTATGAATTTCATACAAACAAAATGTCCGAATTAGAAATTGGTTATCGAGATTCTTTTTTAAGAGAAAAAGAATTGCAAATCAAGTATAACACACTTGATGTTAATTCTCACTTGAAAATTAAATCTTTAAACAAGGAAATTTCAGATCTAAATGACCAACTTTCTAAACAAAAAGCAATGTTTTCTGATCTTGAAAAAGAGAAGAAAAAGTTGATTGCTGATTTTTCAAAACGAGAAGATTCTCTTCTTGATGAAATTCTGGATAAAAATGAGAAAATTAAAGCTTTGGACAATTTGCTTCTCACAACGGGTCATTCAGATAAAACAAACAAGATGCTTTCAAACCAAGTAAATCAACGTTTTCATACTTCACATAAAATGGCACTTGGTAACGACCCTTCTTCGTTCCTCAAGAAAGCTCGAAATCTCAAAATCTCATAATGTGTTAAACGATGGACAACCTTTGCATGAACCCATAATTGTTCATGATTCTCTTGAAACGTTGGAACTATCTGAGGAGAGTAGATCAAAAATGAAACAAAAGAATCCAGATCTCAAACCGATTGATTATAACAAATGGAACAAAATTAATGGAATTACTTTTGTTAATCAAAAAGAACAATCAACGTTTTCCACCACACCAAGTGTTTCAAACAAAGTGTCAACATCAGTTTCAAAACCAGTTTCGAAACCAGTTTTAGTTTCCAAATCTCTTTCAAAAATCGAACAAATGTCTTCAAACAATCCTTTTAACACAAGTGATACTAGAAGCATTTTAGATGACGTTAAAACTAGAATTGGGTATCTTCAAGAGACTGTCAAGTCCAAAACCAATATTACAACTAACATCTGGTTTACTCGTCATGATGACGAAACAAAGAGTTTTAAAACCCAAATTGCCCCTCCGTTAAGCGCCATCGGTCGAGGGTAATTCATGCTGAACAAGCACTTTTGAAAGAAACGAGTGACTTTGTCAAGGACCATAAATCCCTGGTAAAGCAAGCTAATGAAAGTATTGAACACATCAAAGTTTTGGAAAAACTCAATGATTCTCTCTTGGAAGATGTTATGACTACTGATATCATGTCCATTATCTTACAAACATATTCTGTTGAAGATCATGAAAGACTCGATATGAGACCTCCACAATTGTTTCAAAATATGAAAATGCTCTTGCAAAACTTGAAAAAGAAAACGTGTCCTATTTTAAACAACTTGATCGAAAATCTGAGGAATGCAAGTATGAAAAACTGTCGTATGAGCGTACTTACAAGGACATGAAAGAGCAAAATGATCTTTTGAGTGCTCAACTGGGAAGTCTAAAAGGAAAGGCTGTGGATACTAAGTTTGCAAAACCATTGGTGGGAGAAAACAAATGTTCCCAAACCGGTTTTCAAAACAAAAATGTCTATTTCTCAGCCTCCTCCAATAGTCAATGAGAAAAATGATTTGTCAAAAACAGTCACTCCACAGTCCATGCCCTTTAAAAAGAGAATTTTAAAAGTTTTTGAAAAAGAAAAAGCGGTTTTGGAAAAACCAAAAGTGCTTACACCTGGCATCTCTAGGATTAGTACACGGAATGTGACCAAAAATCGGTTAAAGAATCATGCGGTTCTAACAACATGGTCAACAATCACTATCTACAAGAAGCTAGGAAAAAGGCACTGACTTCGAAAAGACGGAATACTAGGTGCAACATCTAGGGTGATGAATTCTACAAGATTTCAAGGCACTGCTAGTAGTAGTAAACCATTACCTAGGAACACTCTACAAAAGACTAGGGATTGGCTTGCATCTAAGAGTAGTTAGCAAAAGAAAATGCTATGCCCTTAGAAAACAACACTAGGAATTCTAAGTCTTTTTAGAACAAGAATCAATTTCCAAAAGACTGTAGTGACAAAGTTAAAGCTGCTGTTTTAAACAAGAATATTGAATTTTTCTGTACTACATGTAAAAATGTATCTTTTCAGCTAATCATGATGCATGTGCCTTACAATATCTCAAGAAAGATAATTCTCGTGCGAGGCACAATCCCTAAGACACCAAATATAAACAAACCCGGTGACAAGATGAACATCAAAAGGAAACCTAATAGGTGGATCTCTTCAGGACGTAGTTTTTCTAAAAAGAGTCTTCCGCTGCATCTGATAAGAAAACAACTCCTAGATCTTACCTTAGGTGGAAACCCACGGGAAAAGTTTTCAACACAATAGGTCTTAGATGGATTCCCACAGGAAAGATTTTTGATACTTGCACCAACACAGATAATAGTGAAACTCATCATGTTAAGGAAGTCGAATCCACTACAACCGTTGATAGTGATCACCCTCGCCGTGAGGAAACATGTACTTCTAACACTGTTATTTGTGAAAACTCTTCTTTGGTTGCAGGTGATTCAAATATCTCTGAACCCGACTCATCGAGAGGGTTCCAATTCTATAAAATCTTCTTCTCATTCTCTCTATCTTCTATTTTTGATTTTCCATTTCTTTTATAAAACCAACAAAAGCAAAATATAAAAATATAAAACTTTCAAAAAATTCAAAAACAATAGAAAATCAAAAATCCAAAAATATTCTTCTCACGACATGTCTCTCGTATAATCGATATTCTGTACGTTTCTAGAAATGTCATTCAACAATGATACGGGTATGTACAGATGCTTGAGCGAGAGTTCTTTAAATGTTTTCTAAAACATGTCGTTTCTCAAAATTTCTTCAAAATAATGGCTTTCGTATACTTCAGTACGAAACCCGGACTTCAACATAATGGCTTACGATCACATCATTCAGGGACCCAGCACTTCAAAGAAAGGAAAATGCTTATCAAAATCAAAGGTTTTTAAATATTTTTCAAGCACTATTCCTAAAACCATAATGGCTTGCGTTACTTCTTTGTAACCCGATCTTTAAAGAAAGGAAAGTGCTACAAAATCGATTTTCATAAATATCGAGCACTTATCCTAAAACAAATGAAGATAATTTTTCTCTAAATATCTTCAAAAGATTTTCAAAATCTTCTTTTCATCTTGCGTACCATTGATTCGAAATTTTTCAAAAAGATTTTTAAAATCTCTCACATTTGGTACCAAGATAACTCCCTCTAAACCCTTAATTGATTCTAAATTTTCTATATGAAAAATATGCTTTCGTTAAGGGGGAGTATTAAACCAAAATTGTTCCAAAATTCATGCTAAATCAGTTTCTCTCCAAATGTTTTTCGAAAAACATATCTTTTAATCATTTTGTTTCAAAAACATCATGGATATTCTATTTTTGAGGAGGAGAAACGTGATTAAAATGTGATCAAAAAGTTTAATGATCGTTGTTTGAATCTCAAAAGAGCTCGACTCAGACGGAACCAATGAATTGACGAGTAATCAAAATCATGTACCATCTTAAGAAACTTTCTATGGACTTGACCAAGACGGGTAATAATTTCAAGCTAGTTCTCTAGTGATGTAAACGTGTCTCGAATCGGTCTAGTTCATTTAAAGTCGATCAATTCAAAAAGTGCGAACTCTGCCCTCTGTAATGTGCGATTTGTCAAAACTTATAAGCACATGTGAAGGGGAGTGTTTCTGAAAATATAAAACTCTCGAAGTGTTCCAAACATGTTTTTCTATCAAAAACACTCTGAGAGATTTTCAAGAAAAATGGTTTTATGGCAACAATAGGACAGTCATGGAGTTATAAGGTGACTAAGGATAGGAAATCTATCCTATGATCCGCCAGAGCCGGAGGGATCTACACAAGGACATCACCAATAGTTTAGAACTAGAAGTCCTTAGGTATGATTGAAAAAGGAGTAATGTGAGAAAGGAGAAAGAAGGGGTTGAAGAATTAAAAAGAAATGTAAAGAAAGGATGAAAAGAAATAGCCCTCCATATTCAACCTTAGGGCAGAAACCGGGTTCAATTCATCCACTCTTGGTTGTCACTAGATGACACCGGTATTGAAGAAAAAGACGTCATGGACCCAGTGACGCACTGCACTAAACCTTCTAGCCACTCAATTCCTCTCAAAAGGGATTTGTTTCATTCTCACTGGGAACCCTGCATAATCTATTGACCTTCTCTTAGAGTTGGTTGATATTGAAGAAGGAGACCCTCTCCCTAGTCTCCGCTCAGGAAAACCAAAAATGCACTAATTGAGTCTAGAGCCACGAGATTCATTAAAAGATCTCATAGGAACACATGACATGACATCGCTTGTTGTTCATCATTAAGGGCACAAGTGATATATTCTAGAGTCCTACGCAGGTCTTAGCAATCTGCCAGAACATTTATGAGAAGTTTCATACGTGATCTTGATGATTGAATGGAAACTCCTGCCAGGGTCAACATCAAGCGACCACGGCAGGTCACCGGTAACTCCCGTGGATTACGCAGGTGTGTCTCAAACGGTCTACATCGTGGGTGATGCTTGGTGTACCTCGGCGACTCATCTGAACTGTAGATGTACTTCGGTATATCGCGTTATCTCACTTGTGGGACTCAGGTTCGAGAACGGCCTTTGTGAGAATTAGAGATGTGTTTTCACACTATCTTGTTAACACCCTCGAAATTCAAACTTGTAAGTGCCGGAATCCGCTTATTACTAACCTATTTTTATGTTTTCTTCTTATGGAAGCTCCGGGCGGATTGATCGTGCTTGACTCGCCACATGCTCATACCTAAAACACATGAAAGTTCTCATCATAATCAAAGGCTACACAAAGTTAAAGATGATTCTTCGTCAATGAATCTAAAGACTCGAGAACTACATCATTGGTAACCAAAAGACAAATAGAAGTGTGAGCATGGTGGAGAAAGACGTGGAGACACCTAACCAACGAAGTTGACAATGGCAGACAACCACATTATCTGATCACAAAGCATGAAGGAACAAAGAATCAAGACTATTCTATATCTATGCACAAAGTTCGAGCTCAAGAAAAGTAAAGACCAAATCAAGTGGAGCATCTTTTGAATGACCACCCCTTAGGGGGAGATTGTTAGCCTTAATAGTTTTTATTAGAAGTGATGGTCATTCACATTTAGGAACTTTGTACCGTGTGTTAGATATCGTGCTAGAATAGTCAAAGGGCTCGTGGATTGGGCTAAGCTAAATGGTTAGACGTTTAGTTAAGTTAGCCTTGCATAAGTTCATGTAACCCAATCCATGTCCAAGCCCATCTCACGGCCCATGGCCAAGCCTTAGGGCATTATCTCTCTTACTATAAATACCCCTCAAGTATGTCATTTGAGGGGTGTGCTTGAAAGTGTGTGTGTGTGTGTTTTCCTTTGAAGTAATACAACATATTGTGTTTATCTTATCCTCTCACATACATGAATTTTACATCAAGTCACCATCTTTCTCATCTTATTTCTAAGCTTTGTTTGTGTTTGTGTTTCATGTTTTATCTGGCGTAACTTGGGTTACGTGTGTTGGGTTTGCTTGGTAAAGTGATAAGGTTGATAGATCTTAGGTCCTACAAGAAGAAACTTTGATAGCGTATCATACCATGCCTTGGAGCTTGTTTCAAACCGTAAAGAGCCTTCTTTAAACGATAGACGTGAGTAGGATGCTCTGGATTGACAAAGCCTTCAGGTTGGCTGAAGTTTACGACTTCTTTAAGATCTCCGTTAAGAAAAGCCGTCTTTACATTCATCTGATAGACTACCATGTTCTTACTTGCAGCATTAGCCAAGAAGATTCGATTGCCTCGATCGAGCAACTAGAGCAAATGATTCCTCAAAGTCAATACCCTCTTCTTGGCGGTATCCTTTTGCAACCAATCGAGCCTTGTTCTTTAAAACATCACCATGCTCATCAAGTTTTACTTTGAAGATCCACTTTAGAGCAATGATCATAGCACGGTCGGGAGCGGTACCAATTCCCATATATCTAGTCGATCAAACTCATGAATTTCTTCTTGCATGGCATTGAACCAGCTGTCTTCATTCATGGCGGTTTTAACATCTTTTGGTTTGACCTTAGAGAGTACGGGGTTGAAGAAGCACCATAAGGCATCGGTTGCAAGTTGTTTCCGTGTGGATCTTGGGCGAGAGGGTTTCCAATGATGTTGTCCAATGGATGATCATGTGTCCCTTTTTCTTAGGTGTTCATGTGGTTGTTGTTGAGGAACGAAGTAGCGAGTCGATATCTCGATGAAGATGGTTCGATGATGATTCAGAGCAAATATATTTTCAAAGGGGCATCTTCGGGGTAGCAAAGGGATTATCATCATCTTTATGCAACAACATTTCCATTGTGTACACTTGATGATTGAGGCATTGATGATGAGACAGAGTGATCCCGTGAAGGCTTCTTGACTTAGTGACATTGAAGCTGAAGGGTTAACTTCATTGGCAGGTATAGGAGCGACCTCTATTGATGGATTTGATGTATCATTACCAATTGGCTCATAGTGCTTATCAAAAATTGGATCAAACAGTTTCTTCAATTCATCTTCTGAAGGGGGTACATATGGAGTTCTTTGGTGAGGAGTTTGGTACAAGAGAAGAACTAATGGGACTATTTAGAAATGCGGGTACAGAACTGGATTGTCCAGGAGCCAATTGACCGGTCAGCTCATCAAACGTAACGTGAATTGTTTCCATGATATTTCGGGTTCTCTTGTTGTAGATTCGGTATCCTTTTCTGTTTGGTGCATATCCTACAAATACTCCAATGTCCGCTTTAGCTTTTATTTTACTTAAATCTTGACCGTCATTAGTTGGGTAACATAAAGCACCAAACACACGAAGGTAAGAAAGATCAGGTTTTCGTTTATGGACAAGTTCGTATGGAGTTTTTTCATGAGATGTGTATATGAGAGAACGATTTTGGGTGTAGCAAGCAGTGGCAATGGCTTCAGCCCAGAGAAACATTGGAACCTTTAAATAAATAAGCATTGTTCTTGCGGCTTCCACAAGAGTTCGATTTCGTCTTTCAACTACACGTTCTGTTGAGGAGTTCGTGGAACACTTCTTTGATGACTGAATCCAACACTTTCATAAAACTGAATTAAGTCTTTGTTAACGAACTCTGTGCCATTGTCTGTTCGAACAATTCTAACAATATTGTTGAGTCGAACCTGCAGTTGTTTAATAAGTTTAATGATGACATCTGGAGTTTCATCCTTTGTTCTCAAAAACTTAGTCCAAGTGAATCGGGAGTAGTCATCAACCACAACTAACACATATCTCTTCCCATTAATAGTTTGCACTCTCATGGGTCCACATAAATCCATGTGAATAGTATGTAGAACTTCCATAACTGAATTTGTAGATTTGGGTTTATGGGCATACTTCTTGCTTTTTCCCAATTGACATCTTTGAACAAAGATGATCTTTTTCATACTTAAGTCTAGGTAGTCCTCTTATTAAGTCCTTTCTGGAAAGATTGTTTATGGTACCAAAGTTCAAGTGATTGAGACGATGGTGCCATAGCCATGACTTAGTTTTAGAAGCCTTTGTGTGAGCAGGATGGGAGAAGATTTCATCATATCTTCAATAGAGATGGTGTATAGGTTTGAACCACGAGTTCCTCACGAAGTTCCACACCATCAAGATCTCTAACAAAGCAAGTATGTTTTTTGAAGGCCACTTCTAAGTCAGAATCACAAAATTGTCCAACAGAAAATAGATTATGTCCAAGACCTTCAACATAATATACACTGGAAATCACACTATCTCCAACCACGTAATCTCCATAACCCATAATAGCACCAAAATGATCGTTTCTGAATCTCACAGTTCCGATGAATTTACTCACGAAGTTCTTGAGCGTGACGGTCTCAGTCATATGCTTGGAACAACCTTAGTCCAAGTACCACGAGCGATTTGAGCGACTGCTTAGTTGAACACATACAAGAATGGATAACTGGATAATTGGGATCCCCATGCAGGAATGGGTTCCATTTGGTTAGTAACAATGATTGGACCACCCACATAAGAAGTAGAAACAATGGAATCATCAGGGATAGATGCAATGCTAGTGTCCGTATTTGACCTATTCAAAGTATGTTCATTTCTTAAGGGAATAGTTCTACCGGTAGGCATCCATTTTCTAATGGGCATTGATCTAGATAATTTAGGGCACATCTTATTAAGATTGAAATTTCAGTCAGTAGGTATCCAATGATAACCTATGTTACTAAATTTCCTTCTGTGGGTTTCAATGTTTCCTAACCTTCCTCAGCCATTGCTTTCTAGCCTTTTTAGCTTGATTATTTGCATTAACAACTTAACAGGGGCATTTAACGCATTAATCAAATCATTCACACCACATTCAAGATTAGTACTGAAAACCACGCAATCATCATTACATGTTTTGCCAAAAGTAGCGAATTAGCATTAATTACGATGCGCTTAGAGCTAACACTAGAATCAACATGATTCGTTTTATTCAAATTCTCCCTTAGGTGATCTTTTACTCTCTTCCAGTGAACATTCCTAACATGCAAGGTCCTATCATTCTTTGTGTTGCCTTGAGGCTTTGACCCGCTTGCTTTGGTGTCACTTCTTACTCTGTAGGGAATTGGAACATTAGTTGGTTTTGCTACTTTTTGCATTCTGAACTAGAAGTGCGAGGATCTGAACTACTTGAGGACACATTCTTATCTTGGGCATTGAATGAGCTGCATACTTATCACTAGGCATCGAACAAGGCATCACAGCTTTACCTCTCTCACAAAAAGTTTTAGGACACGTTGCTCTTAAACATTCTAGCGACTCTTGAGATCATTTGGCTGAACTGCAAAAACCTAATTTCACTATCAAGTGGCTTATTTATAAAATCCTCTTCTACAATCTCTCGGAGACATTCTAGACTATCCTTAAGGTAAGCGAAATAGTCATGAAGCAGCGTTAGTTATTTCTAAGATGAGGAGGAATGTATTTAAAAGTCACATATATATTTGCGATCAGTAGATGACTTTGATGCAAAATTCTCATTGAAGACAAGTGGCATTTTCCTTTTCTGACTCTTGATTCTCAATTTCCTTTTGTAAAGATGTTATTTTTTCGTTGTTCTTGTCACGGGTGACTTTCATTGAATCATATAACTCTTTAAAGTGTAGTTTAACTTTTTCATTTTCTTCTAGAAAACTCTCATTTTCCTTTTTTAAAACATTAACCAAGTTTTGAAGATGAAAAGTTTGAGAAGACTGAGAATCTAAAGGTAGAGGCATTTGGAAGCCATTTGCATTGTTTCTTTCTCCCTTCAATTGTGAGATTTGTGCTCTCATTTTTCTGATCGTGTTGCAATGAGCTCGAATTTGTTCATCACGTTTGTTTATTTCAAAAAGCTGCATCAAAGTCGAGGCATCCAAGGATGTCTTGATATTTGAGGTTTTAACATTTTCCTTTAGATGTCGATATTTTAATTGCAAATCAAGATATTCAACTTCCAATTTAGAGTAATGTTTTACAGTTATCATGATCATCTGTTCAATTTTCTCATGCAATTTAGAATTAGTTTTTCAAGCTCAATGATACGATCATGGGAGACTTTCAGAGCAATAGATAATTCATGAAATTGAGAACCATTAATGGAACAATTAGTGCGATGTAAAACACATCTTAAGTAATACATTCAGAAATAAGATTCTCATTCAAGGTATGTAAGTTCTTCCTCTCAATCTCATTATATTTTAATTCTCGCTCATAGTCACTAACCTCAACTATCATTGCATCAAATTCCTTTTCCATTTCTTTAATATCTGAATCCATCCCCTTTTTAAGACTCTCAAATTGACCTTTTAATTGTTTAAAGAAAGGCATGACCTCGGTTAAATAGCATTCTTTAGTTTGCTCAAAACCCCTTTCCCCTTGATTATCCCGATGGTGTGATCCTTTTCATACAAGTTTTCTCAAAATCAACAAATAATTGAAAATTTACATATTGACTGATTAAGGTCTTGCTCTTAGTGGGAATAGATCTAGGAACTAAATGCATTGGGGTATTGGGGGATAAGCGATTGGCAGGAAGCATTCGCCTACATGGGGAATTCTTTTCAACAAACTCATCAGCTTTTTTCATCTCCATATCCTTTTTCCAAAACACTTGAGGTCTAAACTTGTTAAAGGCAATCCAATTTTCCTTAGCATAGTTGGGTGTTTTATAACTGATTTTCTTTTCTATGCATAAAAGGCTCTTAAGCTTTTCATCCAATTTCTTTCTAGTTACTTCTTCTAAGCATTTATCTTCCTCGGTATTCTCAGCGCAACTAGGTTTCTGTCTAGGCTTAAGGATTTCATTGCCATCATAGATTACCTTATGTGCTTCTCTAGCTTTCAGAAACGCCTTAGGGTTTGGTTCATCAACTAATGCCACACTATGTTTGTCACTTAGAACTCTATGCTTAGTGATCATGTGAGTAGTTTGAATGGTGTTTCCTTGTACGTACAATTTGTTTTCAAGTTTGTTTTTCAAAGTTTCTAGGTTGGAAAATTCATTTAAGAGTTTTGATTCCTTAGCATTAAATTCCTGCTTAAGCACTTTCACATTTTCTTGAAGTTCTTGTTTTTGCTTAGCCGTTTTGTTAAGCTTTTCTTTTAAGGAATCTAATTCTTGTTTAAGTATTTCTTCCCTAAAATTACTTTTTCTAATAATTGTACGCATTTGGTCATCCATCTCCTGCTCACGGGTAGTTAACTCAAACTTAGCACGTTGTTCATAAATGGCAACTTGTTCTTTATAGGCATTAAGTTTAGAGATGGCAGAATCATTAGGAACACTAGCAGTGTATTCATCAAAAATATAGTCATCATTGATTGCATTAGATACATCACTTGGTTCAATGTCGCACTCACATTGGGTCACATATTGATCATATGGGACAATATTATCATTGCCCATATTAGCAATATCGAGTCAACTGGTTTCTGCGATTGAACTTTATCATGTATCTTTTCTTTGATCAACATTATCATATAGTTTTAATACCTCAGAGATGATTGATTCTTTGGATGGACCAGCTTGCTGTGGTGAGGGAACCTTTGGAGAGACCATTGGAGAAATGCTAGCCATGAAAATTGTATGTGCAGTAGGTTCATCATCGACGTCGAGTCGTATGCATCCTGATCGGCGACTTGAAAGGCATTATGATGATTATGACCTATCTCTGAATTGGTTGCTCATTCACATCGCATCATATGTCATGGCATTGCCCTCAGCAAGAAACAACAACTCCTCTTCATCCAACACAACTCCATTATCACGAGCTTGCACAAGTAACATCTTGTCTCACGAAGTACTCGCATTTTGTGGGCGTTTTGGAGATGTGCGGTTTCTAGCTATATGTCCATCACCACCACAGTTGTAGCACTTGATCGGCTTTGCTTGTCCTTGATTTCCATTCCTTCCCTATTACGATTTGCCACATACCCTCCACTACTCCACCTCTTCCATGTTCATATTGTCTTCCTTGATCTTGGTTGCACCATAACCTTTCCATCTCGGCAGGTAGCTTGATTGTGTGGATTGGATGCGATTCAGAGGTTATTGTTGGTGTGTGGAGTGGAATTCATGTTTTGTGACCATGAGAGCAGTTGATTGATGAAGTTTTCCATGAATGTGTTTGGGTGGAGGTTTATATCTTTGGATCGGGGATGAGTTTGTAATTACCATTACCCGTGGGTATGACTTGAGAAGCTTTGGTGGTAATTCCAACATTTGTGTAAAACGCTGTTGAATCATTTGAGGAACTTGTTTCTCCACGGTTGGTTTTGAACTGTTCAAGAATCCTTTTTTCAGACATATCATGTCTCTCATTCAGAAGAAGGAAGGCATACAGTTGCTCATAGTTTGTATTCTTCAATCCTTTGGTTAGCTTCACAGCGGTGACAAATTTGTGCCATTGAGGATTCATGTTGTTCACAAACTTTGAGTTCATCTGAATGTTTGGCATGGTCATTTTGATATTCCTCATATCATTCACAAGCTTGTGGAATCTCACGTAATACTCATAGACACTCTCATCGGGTTTCATCTTGAAGTGCTCAAATTCATCATAGAGTTGTGATTCTCTGTCTTCCTTAGTTAATTCAGAACCTGAGAGAAGCATCTTGACATTATCCCAAAGCTGCCTTGGCCGGTGTTGTGATTGATAAGCTTGTAGATATCTTTTGGAAGACCACGAAGTATAATGTTTGAAGCCACGATATCGGCATCGAACCTCTTTTTCTCCTTATCATTGAGCTCATCATACGTCTTTGGTTTGTCTAATCCATAGATCATTGTTCCATCTAGGCAGGTATCCATTATGTCTCTTGTAGTCTCAATCTGATAAGGTCCTTCATCAATGGATTTGAGAATGTTGACCCCATTTTCCTTTCCAAGGCAGTACAATCGATTCATTGAGCCCAAGAGTCGTAGTCGGTTCATCAAGCATGGGTGGACAGTATCTGAACCATTTGCTTGAACATCCTCAACGGCAACATTGGAGATGATTGTAGGTACGTTGGTAGACATGTTACAGATTTCACGGGATTTTATAACTCTATGATTAAACCGGGAAATAGATTATTTCACGGGATTTTACTAAATCAAGAGAAAACCGTATAAGAAACAAAAGTTCAACCAAGTCGCTAAGAATCCTTGAACCAAGTTGCTAAGCACCAAGTCGCTAAGTAGCAACTCGTTAAACCTTAAGTTGCTATGAATCAAGTAAGCTAAGCCCAAGGCGCTAAGACCCAAGTCATGGACACAAATCGCTATACGGTCAAGTAAGCTAAAGAGCAACGCAGCTAAGTATCCAAGTCGCTAATGTCAAGTCGAGAACAATAAGTACAAATTAAGCTAGAAATAATGAAAGCAAGTCGCTAACCCCACCAAGTAAGCTAGCGTAGTGGAGAATCCACTAACTTGTCTACATTTGTTTGTCGGCTTGTCTCAATAGACAAGTCGCTAAGCTCAAGTCGCTACGACTAACACCACAACTTCGCTAGAAATTCTTGAAGCAAGTCGCTACGACAAAATTCACAACGAGACTCAAGTCGCTACCTTGAAAAACTTCAAAAACACACTTTTCAATCCAAAACAAGCCCAACCACAATGATTCAAGCTTTCCAAATCAATACCCAAGCACTTACAATGATTCTCAACACAAAATTACACTCAAAATTCAAACTATAACACAAGAAATTATCCAAATGATGCAAAAACAACTAAACTTTTTCAAACTCAAAAACCATCTAAAACCACTAGAAATCCAAGGATATGTAAGAGAGATGATCAAACCATGATCATTATAGGCGTACACAATGATGTTTTAGAGAGAGAAATAGTTAGAGGTTTGGGAACTTAGTGAGAGAAAGTGAAAATTCTTACTATGAGCTCCAACTCTCTACCTTGGGAGGTAGAGAGTATTTATAGTATTACACAAATCGCCACCTACGGGCTGTGAATCAGGCATACAGTGGGTAAAGACCCGCCCGTCCTCCACGGTGTTACTTAACTAAATACTACTTAAGTTTAAATAAATACGACTACGAGCTTTCTAATGATTACATATACTTGAGGTGACCGACACTTTAATAACTGGATTTACTAAATCCTAACAGATCCTTTCCAAATGGAGCTCTCGGAGATGTACGGGTTGTATAGGAAATGGGAAGATGTGATAAGGGAGAATGTGGTGTGCCTAGTAGGAAACAAGGATCACCCCAACGCATGTCTAAGCTTCATGATCTATTGCCTAGTGACGTGCACAACTTTAACATTACCTACTACATGATCAAGAGAATGGCAAGTGTAAGAAGCATGGACAAGATGGTGCTCCCGTATACAATGCTCCTAACCCGTCTTGCTAAATTCATCTTTGCATTAGATCCTTCTCAACAAACCTATGACCATAGCTTTTGCAACAAGGTTATGGTATCATTAACCGAGGGAAGAACCACGAGGTTTATGATAGATGGCAAAAGGCCTCATCCACCCACAGTTCCTTGGAAGAAAGGGAGAGACAAAGAGAAGGTGAAGGAAGTAGCAACAGCTCGGAAATACCAAACTCGACCCCTTGGGTATATCAACCAATTGTTGGACGTTCTGGTGCATCACAGAATGGCAACAAACCAAGGGAATCTTCAAGTGCTTTGCCAACTTCTTGAAGAAAAGAGGTAGAAATGGTATGATAAAGAATGGAGGGTGGTGAAGGCGGGATGGGGAGGTGAAGAAAAATAAGGTCATAGGACCCAAATTTGTGATGAACAATTTCAAACAATGGTTTGTAACACTTTAACTATGCTCGTAGTATGTAGGTTTCGACATATCTTGGCACTAAACAATTCTAACTTAGGAATTTGAAGAATGAGACTTTCTGACCCCTTGAGTGGTGATGCGTCACTCATTTTAGGAATATTAACTCTTCCTACTTTGCTATACATTATATTTGTTGTGTTCGTACACTTAGTCCCTATAGAAACAACTAGGAGAAGCATTTACTAGAAAGTGCAAAGTTGCACATTTCTTTGAAAATACGTCTGGGTAAGGATCGACATTTGAACTAGGTGATCCCTCGAGAGGGGAACAGCGGGATCCGTGACCTCTGATAAGTATCTGAGACTTGCTTACATCAAAATAGCCTACTAGATCACCTCACACTAGGTCAAACATAAGATACTAGAGCCAACTAAGTCTTCCTCAAATAGTTGAAAGCCTCACTCTCATCCATAGCTTACCTAGGATATATTTCAAAATATTTTTGATTTATCAACTCGTCAAAACTCACCATAATTCCGCTTCAACACTCCGCATTATCTATCATTAATAGCACTTAGTTTGGTATATCCATCAATTTTAGCAAATTGATCTTAATCATCTTTTGACTCAAAATTAGGCTCAAAACTAGTTTTAAATTTTTTCTTTGTTTTTAAAGATTTTAGTAAACTCTTCTTAGGTCATCATCTGACTTCTAGGACTTATTACCACCATTTCTCCATATCAAATTAAATGGTATCCTTGTCAAGCACATAGTTAGACTACCCAAAGTAAATTTTACTACCCGAAACCATCATTAAGCACCATCACTCATTATGGTTGAGGATTTAAGATATCCAACAGCTAAAGACTTCAAAAATAAGTCAAAACCTCGAAATCCATTAATAGCAAACCTTACAAAAGCATAATCATTTCACCTAGAACACACTGTCAGCGGATCCCTAGTCTTTAACGAGGCGGATCCTGTGAGAGGATCCTTGAGATCCGTAAATTTGGAGAAAAACTAAATCGACTTCCATATTCAATCTTAAGTCACCTTTGGTTATCTAACCACTTTTAGCATTCATTTATTATCCTCCTAGAGTTGATCAAAATCCTAAGTGCATGCTTAATACTCTAAGTGGCCAAGAATTTAATTTCCTAAATTCAAATTATCCTTTATAAACCAAACAACCTTACGGTTAAGGCACCATTCTCATTTACCTTTCAAAAATAAGCAATTAGAAGTTTATATTAGCATCATCATCACTATGACTAAGGCTCTTAAAACAACTCTTTCAACCATAGGATCATCCAAAAGAAAGGGTCAAATGATCCATGAAATCTCATCCACCGAAACATCTCCCATTAGAGATAATGATACTAGAATCCCACCTCATCAAACTCATCCAAAGGCTAAGAGAACCGCAAGGATTAGCATCAAACCTTTCGGACTAGAAAAATGATCATCTAGTTCAAAACCAAACATGGCTAGTTCTAGCAAGCCGTCAAAACCCTCATTCAGACTACACTCCTTGAATGAACCTCTACCTCACCCAAACATCTACTCATTGGATCATTCACTACCAAGAACCTCTCATTCACCAACCTTTTCATTGAATAGGAAACCACCAACAACACCAACTAGTCCATCATGGGAGACAAGGAACAACCTTGATCATATGGAAAAATTTCCATTACCACCCTCATTTTTAGAACCTCATCCCACTTCACAAAATGAAGACCCACAATCACACATAGAGCTTCCTCAAAATATCCATTTCCCTCCGGCTCCAAACCAAGACAATAATTGCCCAAATTGTCTAATCACTCAAGGACTTGCTCAAGAAGCACGAAATGAGATACATTTCATGTTTAATCATCTTCTTGCAAAGTTGGATCAAATCAACAAGTCCACTCATCCCAAGACTCAAGCACATTGTCGCGTTTTAAGTCTAGTACTTAGTTAGTATTAAGTAGTATTTGTATGGCCTAGTTCATTCTCTTAGTTTTAGAGATTTGCTTGATTATCTCTTGGTTTTATTGAATGAACATCTACATGCCATGATTATTTTGTTGTGCTTGCTATATTGTACACATATCTCACCTCTTCATTAGCATTGTTTGACACATCTTCATTCTTGGAAAGCTGTCACCAGACAGTAGGATCCTCAAAATGCCTAGACGGATCCCTCCAAGAAGGGAACCGGGATCCGTGTCTGAGAAATACAAAACCTACTAACTTGAGTCTTGTTTGCAGGAAATTATGCACTATACTCTTGTTTTCTAACCTTTACTTTGTAGATTTTCAAAGTACACATGAAAACTTTGACACCATAAAGCTAGGGGGAGCTTTGTGTCAAACGATATTGCAAAATCATTTGCAACTTAATCCGCTTTTGGATTACACTTCATGACACCCCATTGCATCTTTGCAATCTTCAAGGGGGAGCACGTTTTCCTCACTTAGACGAACCATTTGCAAACATATTTGCAAATACATTAGGTTATTTACGTTATGTACTTGGCCTTCTCAAGGGATGGACTCATCAAGGGGAGTTAAGGCGAGTACCATTTCCGTCACTTGCTCTCTTTACATTTTCTTTTACATATTTTTCTTACAAAAATTGTGTTTGTTTCTTTTAACACTTTTTGTTTCGACAAAAAAGGGGAGAAGAAAGTAAAAACTACTTCAAATTCTACTGAATTTTAGTTTTCCCTTAAAATAATTTTATGTTTTGTCATCAATAAAAGGGGAGATTGTTAATACAAATAAGCGAAGTAAAAGCTTTTTATATTTTCACGATCTTAATGTTTTATCAATAACAAACGTAAAATCATTTTAACGAAACAAATAAAATACGTAAATAGTTTGATTCAATAGTTTTCTAGCACACTAACGTTTTCACATAAAACACTAAAACAAGTATAAGTGATTTTATGATTTAGATACATATGTACAACAACTAGTGTTTACATATTGGGATAACATATACTTGACTAAGTATATACTAAAATGGGTAAAAACAAGTATATACTAAAAGGGTAAAAACTAGCAAATGGTATTGACCCATAACCCATGGTTTTGTCCAAACCACTTAGCCAAGTTCAATGTATTCTAGAGATACTTTGTATCTAGAAAGAAACCCATGGATCAACCCATAACCCATGACCCATGACCCATAACCAAAAATACCCATGGGCAAAGAGGAGCGTCCCACGGATCCCTTGTGGGAGGGATCTGCGGGATCCGGGGAACAGTAGAATTTCTCCTCTATAAATAGTGAGCCATTTCTTCCTTTTTGCTCACCACTTTCACACACATACTTCCCCCAAATATTATATCTCTCTAACCTCATATCCAAGAGATCTATGTAGTTTGTCTTTTTGTTTTTGTGTGATTCTCTAGGTTCCTCTTAAAGGTGAGATCACAACTTCTTGAAGTCGAGCAAGCTCAAGTCCATGAGTTGCCATGCTTCGTCATCATCAAGACAAGTGAGGTTCTCTTGTTGATTGTTCTTTCTTCCGCTATAGATGTTGTGTTGAAGGCATTAGTGAAGGATCTTTGAAAATGTCAAGGCAAGCATTAGTGAAAGGTGCTTATAGTCCGTGTCAAAGCATTAGTGAAGAATGCTAAAGGTGTCAAGACGAAGGCATTAGTGAAAGGTGCCAAGCGTTGTGTCAAAGGCATTAGTGAAGGATGCCTAAGAATCAAATCAAGTGGCATTAGGGAAGAATGCCTGGAGTCATATAATCGATGAGGTGCATCGTATACATAGTATTTGTTTATTTACAAGGATGGTGATATCCTTGATGGTGTTGTAACAAGGAGTGGATCTCCTTGATATTGGGTGTTGTGTTGTGAAGGGTAGTAGTTCCTCCATAGTAATGGAACTAGGTACTTAGCCTAGTACCTAATAAAGGGTAAGGGACGTTGTGATAGGATTAGTTCTCCTTGGTGTGAAAGAACTCGGTGGTTAGCCTAGCCAGTATAAAGGGTAGGCGACATTGTGTTAGGTGTGGTTCACCTTGGTGTGAAAGAACTCGGTATTTAGCTTTGTGCAGGAAAGGTGTAGCGGCGTTGTGAGGCTTCTCATATAAGGAGATTGGTGTAGTGTTCTGAACTCTCGAGTAGGTACCTCGGGGAGTGGAGTAGGGCAAGGAAGGTGTCCTTGTAGCCGAACCACTATAAATACTTGTGTCGTGGTGATGTGCTTCTCACTCTTTATCTTTCATTACACGTTTATATATATATCTATCAACGTCCAACATAAACAACCAAATAGATTGACATAAGTCGATCTAAATATTTAAAAAGAAGTTTTAAATTGGTAAAACTATTCAACCCCCCCTTCTAGTTTTCCACATGCTTTATAAATGTGTGGCTTATGAATGAAATAGCTTAGGCTTGCCGATTTCGTATATCATAAACGAGAGATAACCTCAAAGAACTAGAGATTACGCATACCCTACGACCTTGGGCCACAGCAGCGTTAAGATAAGGTGTGACGATTCAACCGACCAATAAATGATAACTAGGGAGTAATAGTATCTAGGTAAACACATTTTTATCATCATACGAGCACACATCAAAATAGACATAGCTACCCGTAGTAATTAGATAAACTAGATAATTAGATAAGTAAGTAATGTCGGTAGAAGTACCACCCCCAATAATTGCCAGAGATTTTACCTTAGCTTTCTAAAAACCTAAAAGATAAAAAAAAGAATAATCCTCAACCCCACCTTCTCGTCATATATTTCTTACTAGCATTCCTATTCCCTAGAGAGCGATATCAATCCCCGACTTACCCAATACTACACTACAGCGATTAGGTTCAACACTTTAGGTGGTTGAGAAACTTGCTTTCGACGAAAGGAAGTTCCTTTGACCCCGAGCATCTACTCATTACCGCACATCAAATTTTTGGCCCGGCTAGATAAGAATAGCTAGTTTGATTTCCATCTCGTTTAGGTTCCCTTGCTTGATTCCTATCAAGTAAGATTTTTCTCATTTTTATTAGCTTCCTTTTAGTCTATCCCCTTCTTGTCTTTTGTTAAGTAAATCTCATCACTTTCATGATTAGCATCTTTTCATTTGGAGAAACTTTGCACTACGCCCTAATCCTGTGGAAAGCATAGCAATCCCACAAAACCTTTCACCTCTTCACCACTTTGGAAATCACCTAGGGCATAATGAAATAAATTGGGAACATAATAGTCCTTTTTACGATTCGGATTCCGATAAGGAATTTGATTTATGGAGAGGCAATCGAAAACGGGGAGGTCATCAATGAAGTTAGACTTGAGATAGAAGAAGACCTCTCCCAATGTTTTGACCCTAGGTGTAGAATTGAGATTGATGGCCCCTTCAACATGCAATTCCCTTGTAAAATAGGATTTGAATGTTTTGATGATTACTTGCATTCATTCTTACCTTTAAACTTAATCTCAAAGAATTTATATAATAAAATTAATGTGATGAGTTAGCTATTAAAGGGACAATATTGTTGTTGATCGGTCACTCACTTGCATGTGTTTGTTGGAAGTTTTGCCTATTTGGTTGAATTCATGATCTTAGAAAATTTAGGAGAATTCATTGATGGAAGCCTCACTCAAGTGATATTTGGAACATCCTTTAAAAGAATGACTAAGTTGAATGAACGGATGGTTGATGGTTTAGTCACATTCTCTAGTGAAGTTGAGGATTTTATCTATGAAGATGCCGATGCACTAGGTTTAACACAAAGATATAAAGGCATGTAATCGGATGGCTCCCATTCCGATACTTAGTGAAAGGGACAAACAACGGGGACTTAAACATACTTATGAAAAGAATGAAAGGTACTATAAAAAAAATGCCTAGAATTAGGAGATGATTACAAAAAAGATGAGAAAACACTAGAGTGGCTTAGGTATGGGCATGTGAGCGTGCATGAGACAACGTAGGAGCACAACTTCGAGTCTAGCTACAAGACTCATAAATAAAGAAAACCACTTCGTGGGAGGCAACCCATGCTTAATTGTTTGCTTGTTTGTGTGTCATATATATTTTTCATTGCTGTTTATTCTCATGTTTGACTTTGTGAAAATGATTTATTTTGTCTTTAACTTCGTCTTAACTACATATAAAGGTATTTTATAAAAAGATTAGTGTAGGGAAGATCACATACGTTTTTAAAAGAACATAAACATGAGAATTACAATTAGTGAAATTGATATATATGTGTGTTTGTTAGAGTCAAATGCTTGTATCGAGTCATAATGGATGTTTTGCGAGGAATTTTTCCGAGGTTTAAAGATGTAATTTTCGAGGAAAAAGCACTTGCAGAGTTCTGTCAAGATTAAAAGCTTTGTGGCCTTGAGGTTTAAGCGACTTGATTTTATCATTTTAGATTTTCTGTACTACTTATAAATTTTGGAAATTCCTATGTCTTAATTTTCGAGAAAAAGCGCAAACATCCATTCCAAAAGCATTATATCTTACTTGCTTTCTAGTGTAGTTGTGTCATATATAGTTTTACCTCGCACTACTTAGCGAAGATTTAGATTTGTTTTCTTAAGTGTGCGGGTATATTTATGAAGAAGAAACACAAAATTGGATGGAGCTTATCACTTATGCATTCTTCTTGAAAAGAATTTAACCGCACTTTTTAACATACGAGGATCCTACCGAGCTAATCAGGAGGAGTACTAGTTTATTTTCCTTACTTACCCTCCTTTATCATTAACTTTGATACTTTAGAGGGGAACATTGGGGACAATGTTGATTTAAGAATGTAGGGAGGGAGAATAAAGCAAGAGGAACTTAGAAACTATTCACTCAACGATTATTTGTCTTATCCTTAGTAATTTGTGTAATAAACTATAAGAAATATTTGTTAGGGCAATTTTAGCACCAAATTTAAATTTTTTATGACATGTACGAGCTAAACTTTAGTCTTAATAAAGCTGTTAGGAATTAGAAATTCCAGGTATTAAAGAGTCGGTCACCTCAAGTATATGTAATCGTTAGAAAGCTCGTAGTCATAGTACTTTTATGTTAAGTAGTATTTAGTTTAGTAACACCGTGGAGGACGGACGGGTCTTTACCCACTGTATGCCTAATCCACAACCCGTTGTGTGGCGATTTATGTAAGACTATAAATACTCTCTACCTCCCAAGGTAGAGAGTTGGAGCTCATAATAATAATTTTTCTCTCTGCTAAGTTCCCTAAACATCTAACTTTCTCTCTCTAGAACTCACCTTTATACGCCCACTTTGTGTTATGGTTTGATGTGTATGTGAAATCCAATATCCTACAATTGGTATCAAGAGCCATGGTTAGATCATATCTTGCACATCTTTGGATTTCTAGTGGTTTTTAGGTGGTTTTGAGTTTGAAAAAGTTTAGTGGTTTGTGCATCATTTGGTTGATTTCTTGTGTTAAAGCTTGGATTTTGTTAGTACTTTTATGTTTAGAATCATCACAAGTGTTTAGGTTTTCATTTGGTGAGCTTGAATCATTTTGGTTGGGTTGTTTTTGGATTGAAAAGTGATGTTTATGTGGTTTTTCTTGCTAGCGACTTGATCACGGGATCTCTTTCTTAGAGCGACTTGCTTCACAATTTTGTAGCGATTCTGATTTTGGAGCTAGCGACTTAGACCTAGCGATTAACGGTACAAGTAGTGGACTCTCCACGAATTGCTTGACAGTGGTAGCGACTTGGTACGTAGCGACTTGCTCTTTAGCGACTTGAAGTTTTAGCGACTTGAGTAGCAATTCTTTGCCAAAATTTGCTAGCGACTTGAGGGTTAACGAGTTACTACTTAGCGACTTGCATTTGTCTAGCGACTTGGGACTTTAGCGACTTGGGGGTGTAGCGAATTAGGTGTTAGCGACTTGGTGCATTATCTTCTAGCGACTTGGGTGATTGTTTACGGTTTTCTCTTGATTTAGTAAAATCCGGTGAAAGAATCTATTTCCGTTTTAATCATAGAGTTATAAAATCCGTATAATCTGTCACATGTCTACCAAGCGTTCCTACTATCATCTCCCTTTATTTAGAGGATGTTCAAGCGGTGGTTCGGATACTCGTCCACCCATGCTTGGCAGGCCGACTACGATTCTTGGGCTCAACGAATCAGATTGTATTGCCTTGGAAAGGAAAATGGTGTCAACATTCTCAAATCCATTGATGAAGGACCGTGTCGAGTTGAGACGACTAGAGATGTACTTGATACTGCTGAAGATGGAACTCTGATTCTGGAATGGAGCCGGACCAAAGATGTATGATGAGCTTGATAAGGAGAAAAAAAGAGATTCGATCTTGATATCGGGGCTTCAAACATTGTTCTTCAAGGTCTTCCTAAAGACATCTACAAGCTGATCAATCACAACACAGAAGCAAAGACAGTATGGGATAATGTCAAGATGCTTCTCTCGGGTTGAAATTAACTATGGAAGGCAGTCACAACTCTATGATGAATTTGAACACTTCAAGATGAAACGGATAGAGTGTCTATGAGTACTATGTGAGATTCCATAAGCTTGTTAATGATATGAGGAACATCAGAATGACTATGCCTAACATTCATATGAACTCAAAGTTTGTGAACAACATGAATCCCGAATGGCACAAGTTTGTCACCTCTTTGAAGCTCACTAAAGGATTGAAGAATACAAACTATGAGCAACTCTATGCCTTCCTCCTTGAGAATGAGAGACATGCTATGTTTGAAAAATTGGTTCTTAACGGTTCAAAACCAACCGAGGGAGAGACAAGCTCTTCTAATGACTCAAATGCCTTCTACTCAAACATCGGAATCACAACCAAAGCCTCACAAGTCATACCCATGAGAAATGGTAATCACAAAACTAATTCACGATCCTATGTTCAAACAAAGTGATCTTTGATGCACCGTGGGTAATTTCATTAATCAACTAGCTCTCCTGATTAGTCAAAACATGAATTCTCTCCCACAAACCAATAACAACCTCGAACGACATCTAACCCACACAATCAAGCTCTCTTGTTAAAGATGGGAGGATCGTGGTGCAACAGTTCGGGGAAGACAGTGATCGAGGGAAGAGGTGGAGTGGTAGGGTTATGTTGGTATCGAGAATCGAGGAAGGAATGGTAATCAAGGTCAAGCTAAGCTAATCAAAAGTTATAATTGTGGTGGTGAGGACACATTGCAAGGCGCACATCTCAGCGTCCACGAATCTTTGATTACGGAGATAAGATCTTTGCTTGTGCAAGCTCGGGATAATGGTCTTTGCTTTGGATGAAGAATTATTGTTTTCTAGGCGAGGGCAATGCCAAGACCTATGCAGATGTGGATGAGCTGACCTATTAGGAAATAGGTCACAATCATCGAATGCCTTTCAAGTTGATTGTGATGCATCGACTCGATGTGGATGATGGACCCTCGCACACACAATCTTTATCGCTAGCATCTCTCCAATGGTTTCTCCCAAGGTCTCCTCTTCACCACAAGGCTGGCCCATCCAAGACAAACTCATCTCGGAGGTACTAAAACTATACGATGATCTTTGATGTGCAAAGATGCATGACAAAGTACTATCAGCTGAAACTTTTGTATCAAATATTGAAAATATGGGTAATATCAATGTTGTCCCATATGATCAATATGTGAAACAAAGTGAAAGTGAAGTTGTACCAAGTGATGCATCTCCTGCGGTCAACAATGACTATATTTTTGATGAATACACTTGCATGTGCCCTGATGATTCATGTATCTTGAATTAAATGCCTATAAAGAGCGTGTTGCTATTTATGAACAACGTGCTAAATTTGAGTTGACCACTCGTGGCGAGAAATGGATGACCAAATCGCATACAATATTAGAAAAGTAATTTTAGAAAAGAAGTATTAAAACAAGAGTTAAATTCCTTGCAAGAAAAGCTTTCTAAAAGTGCTAAGCAAAAACAAGAACTTCAAGAAAATGTTAAAATGCTTAAGCAAGAATTTAATGCTAAGGAATCAAAACTTTTGAATGATTTTCTAATCTAAAAACTTTGAAAAACAAGCTTGAAAATAAGTTGTACATACAAGGAAACACCATTGAGGCCCTTTCATGATCACTAAGCATAAAGTTCTAAGCGATAAGCATAGCATTCCCCTTATTGAGGAACCAAATCCAGAGGTCATTAAAAGGCTAGAAATGCTCATAAGGTTCTTTATGATGGCAAGGAAATCCTTAAACCTAGACGAAAACCTAGTTATTTGAGTGCAGAGGAAGATAAGAAATCAGATGAAATCACTAGGGAAAAGATGAACAAGAAACTAGATGATCCTAAATGTAAAGAAAAGAAAGTAATCATCACACCCCATGATTACAAAAAGGAGGTGGATTTCCTTGAACATGTTTAAGCCTGGACATTGTTGACTCCAGAACAAGTGTTCGGAAAATGGATTTAGATAAGAGAAAATATTATTTGTAACCAACCCCCCTCTTTGGAAAATGCCTAGAAGCGTTATGTATCCTCCTAATATACCAATGCATCTTGTTCCTAGAACAATTGCCACTAAAAGCAAGACCTTAATTAGCCAATATGTTATACTTCAACTATTTGTTGATTTTGAGAAAACTTGCAAGAAAAGGATCACACTTGGTATTACGGAAGGAGAAAGGGGTTTTGAGCAAATGAAAGAATGTTATTTAGCTGAGGTCATGCCTTTCTTTAAACTTCTAAAAGATCACTTTGAGAGTCTTAAAAAGGATAGAAGCTGATATTAAGGGAATGGAAAAGGAATTTGATGCAATGATAGTTGAAGTTAGTGACTATGAGCGAGCACTAAAATATAATGAGATTGAGAGGAAGAACTTGCATACACTAAATGAGAACACGATTTCGAATGTATTACTCGGGATGTGTTTTTCATTGCTACAAATTGTTCCATTAATGCTTCCAAATTTCATGAATTATCTGTTGCCCTGAAAGTCTCCCATGATCGTGTCATTGAGCTTGAAAAAACTAATTCGAACTAAGCGAGAAAATTGAACTGGATGATCACGACAATTTGGTTAAACATTTTTCTAAACGGGAAGTTGAGCATTTTAATTTACAACTAAAATATCAACATCTTAAAGAAAATGTCAAAACTTCAAATATCAAGACATCCTCGGATGCTCCGAGTTTGATCACAGTTTTCAAATTAACAAGCGTGATGAGCGATTCAAGCTCGATTGCAACACGATCGAGAAAGTTGAAAGCCCAAATCTCTCATTAAAGGGTCAAGCGAACAATATGACAGGCTCCCAAATGCCTCCTCCTTTAGATTCTCAGAATTCTCAAACTTTTCATCTTCAAAACTTAGTTGATGCCTTACAAAAGGAAAGCGAGAGTTTTCTAGAAGAAAATGAAAAAGTTAAACGACATTTTAAAGAGTTATATGATTCAATAAAGTCACATTGACCAAAACAACGAAAAATAACGTCTTTACAAAAGGGTTGAGAATCGAGAAGTCGAGGGAAATGGGAAGCGCCACTTGTTTTCAATAAGAATGTTGTCTCAAAGTCACCCTTAGGCTGCAAATACATATGTGATTAAATATATTCCTCCTCATCTTAGGAATAATGAACATGCTTTTCATGAATCTTGCTCACCTTAAGGATAGTCTAGAATGTCTCAGGTGAGATTGTGAAGAGGATTTCATTAACAAACCTCTTGATAGTGAAATTAGGTTTGCTTGCCTCTCAGGCCAAAGCGATCTCAAGAGTTGCAAGAATGTGTAATTGCAACATGTCCCAAATCCTTAACCTTAGGTGCAAAAGGCAAAGGTGTGATGCCTTGTTCTATGCCTAGTGCCAGCGAGGAAATCCGTTCTATGCGGTTTTAAGAAAGGAAACACTAATGTGCCTTCAAGTAGTTGATTCGGATATGTTAGTGCTAAGAAAGTGAACGTTAATGTGCCTGCAAAAAGCTCAAATCACAGTCTTAAGAAAGTATACACTAATGTGCCTTCTAGTACTTGAGATCCTTGCATCAAGTTGGGGAATGCAAAATTAGATCAACCAACTAATGTTCCCATTCCCTCTACAGGAGTAATCGGTGACTTTAAAGCGGCGGTCAAAGTCTCAAGAATATACAAGGAATGATAGGACCTTGCAAGCTAAGAATGTGCATTGGAAGAGAGTAGAAGACCAATCTAGGAACTTTAAGCTTGAGTTGAATAAAGCGAATCGTGTTGATTCTAGTATTAGCCTTAAATCGTAATTAATTGAATTGATACTATTTGCAAACCTTGTAATGATATGCGCTTGAATTACATTTGCTAATCATGAATGTGGTGTGAATGCTTTGTCTAATCTTTGTCAAATGCCGTTAAAATTGTTAATGCTAATAATGTCGAGCAAATAAGGCAAAAAGGCAAAAGCGAAGATTGTTAGAAAACGATTGAAACCACAGGAAGAACATTATAAAGATAGGTTATTATTGGATACCTTTTGGCCATAAGAATAATCAGTTTTGTTCTCAATCTGCTAAGATTATGCCCACTAGAAAATGGATGCCTATTGGTAGAACTATTCCCTTAAGAAGTGAACATACTTTGAATAGGTCAAATCTGAGACACCCGACATTGCATCTATTCCCAATGATTCCATTGCTTCTACTTCGATATGGATGTTTACATTTACGATGTGGGTGTTCCAATTCTTTGTTACTAACCAAGTGGAACCCATTCTTGCATGGGGATCCCAATTATCGATTATCCATTCTTGTGCGTGTTCAGCTAGGATCGTTCAAATCGTTACGTGGTACACGGACTCGGTACATTCCAAGCATATATTTGGGGCCGTCTGCTCATGAACCGTGAGCAAATTCATCGGACATTAGATTGGTAATGATCATTTTTGTGCAATTATGGGTTATGGTGATTATGTTGTTGGTGATAGTGTTATCTCTAGAGTATACTATGTGGAAGGTCTTGGTCATAATCAATTCTCTGTCGGTCAATTCGTGACTCGATCTAGAAGTAGCCTTCAGAAAACATACTTGTTTTGTTAGAGAACTTGATGGTAAGGAACTTTTAAGAGGAACTTGTGGTTCAAATCTTTACACCATCTCTATAGAAGATATGATGAAGTCTTCTCCAATTTGCTTGTTGTCAAAGGCTTCAAAAACAAAGTCATGGTTATGGCATCGGCGTCTCTCAATCACTTGAACTTCGACACCATCAATGATCTCTCCGGAAAGGACTTAGTTGTAGGTTTACCTCGACTAAAGTATGAAAAGGATCATCTTTGTTCACCATGTCAATTGGGAAAAAGCAAGAAGTATGCCCATAAACCCAAACCTACTAACTCATCGCGAAGTTCTTCATACATTTCATATGGATTTATGTGGACCAATGAGAGTGCAGAATATCTTTGGGAAGAAATTGTAGTTGATGATTTTACTCTAGATTCACAGGGTCAAGTTCTTAAGGACAAAGGATGAAACTCGATATCATCATCAAACTCATCAAGCAGTACGGAGTTCGACTTAACAAAACCGTCGAATTATCGGACGGACAATGGGCGAGGTTTGTAACAAACAACTTAGTGAATTCTATGAAAGCATTGGAATCGCCATCAAAGTGTTTCACGAACTCCTCAACGAGCGGTGTAGTTGAAAGGCAATCGAACTCTTGTAGAAGCCGCTAGAACAATCTTGATTTACTCAAAAGTTCAATGTTTCTCGGGTGAAGCTATTGCCTGCATGCTACTACACAAAATCGTTCCCTGATTCACCTTGTTCATGGAAAGACACCATATGAACTTGTCCACAACAAAAAACCTAATCTCTCATTCCTTCGTGTGTTTGGAGCATTGTGCTATCCAACTAATGAGGGTCAAGACTTAGGCAAACTTAGAGCTAAGCAGACATTGGAGTATTTGTAGGGTATGCACCAAACAAAAAGGGATACGAATCTACAACAAAAGAACCCGAAACATCATGGAAACAATTCCGTTACGTTTGATGGTGACCGGTCAAGGCTCTGAACAATTCATTACGGACGCACTTCAAATCAGTTCAATTGGTTCATCCCTTGTTCCAAACTCTTCTCAAGAAACTCCATATGTACCTCCATCCGAAGATGATTTAAAGAAATTGTTTGATCCTATGTTTGATGAACTTTATGATCCAGTACTAATGAGGTGTTGATCCCACAGCGAGGTACGCTCATATTCCGATGAATGAAGTCAATCCTCGATCTCAATATCTTTAAGTCAAGAAGCACCTGCTCACTGATCCTTGATCTCATCAACAAATCATCATTCTTCAAATGTACATCATGGGCTGTTTACGGCATCAATGATGAAGTTAATCCCTTTGCTACTCCCGAAGATTCTCCATTTGAAAACATATTTGCTCACGAATCTTCATGAGAACCATCTTCTTGGGGAGACATCAACTGCTACTTGGTCCCTCAACAACTACCACAGACACCTCGGAAAATGGACTCACGATCATCCATTAGACAACATCATTGGAAATCCCTCTCGTCCGGTATCACCGCGAAACAACTTGCAATCGATGCCTTATGGTGCTTCTTCAACTCCGTACTCTCTAAGATCGAACCAAAAGATGTTAAAACCGCCATGAATGAAGAAAGCTGGTTCAATGCTATGCAAGATGAAATTCATGAGTTCGATCGACTAGATGTATGGGAATTAGTACTGCTCAGAGATTGTGCTATGATTAATTGCTCTAAAATGGATCTTCAAAGTGAAACTTGATGAGCATGGTGATGTGTTGAAGAACAAGGCTCGATTAGTTGCTAAAGGATACCGTCAAGAGGAGGGTATAGACTTTGAAGAATCTTTTGCTCTGTGGCTCAGATCAAGGCAATTAGAATCTTTTTGGCTAATCTTGCAAGTAAGAACATGGTAGTCTATCAAATGGGCGTAAAGGCGGCATTCTGAGCGGAGATCTTAAAGAAGTCGTCTCACGTCGGTAACACTGAAGGATTTGTAAATCAAGAGCATCCTACTCACGTTTATCGTTTGAAGAAGGCCCTTTATGGGTTAAAGCAAGCTCCAAGGGCATGGTATGATACGTTGTCAAAGTTTCTTCTCTCAACCGGATTTAGCAAAGGGCGATTGATCCAACATTGTTCACAGGAAGTCAGGCAAACATTTAATTCATGTTCAAATTTATGTTGATGATATTATTTTTGCCTCGACGGACCCAATGGAATGTGATCGTTTTTCTAATGAAATGAGTTCAAAATTTCAAATGTCAATGATGGGACAAATGTCATTTTCTTGGGATTACAAATTTATGAAAGTCAGGAGGCATTTTCATAAATCAATCTAAATATGCAGCTGAGATCTTAAAGAAATTTGGATTTGATTCAAGTGACCCTGTTGACACTCCATGATTGATCGAACCAAACTAGATGAGGACCACTCGGGGATCATGATTGACCAAACAAAATATCGTAGTATGATTGGATCCCGATGTACCCTCACTAGTAGACCGACATCTTGTTATTTGTTTGCATGTGTGCTAGATACGGGCTAAGCCTACTAAAAAGCACCTTGAAGTTAAGCGGGTTTTCGGTATCTCCAAGGAACCATCAATATGGGTCTTTGGTATCCAAAGGACACCGGTATGTTACTAACGACCTATGCGATCTTGATCATGCGGTGTCAAGATACTGTCGAAGTACATGGAGGTGCTCGGTTTCTGGGTGATAAGCTTGTAAGCTGGTCTTCAAAGAAGCAAATGAGTACTTCTATTTCCTCTACAGGGCTGAATACATAGCCATGTCATCTTGTTGTGCTCAAGTCTTATGGATGAGATCTCAATTATCGACTATGGCTTTGATTCAACAAAATCCTCATCTTTGTGATAATAAAAGTACTATTTCTCTCTCATGCAACAACGTTCAACACTCAAGAGCAAAGCATATATCGACATTGACATCATTTCATCGAGGAACAAGTGGAAAAAAGGTGTGGTGGAACTCTATTTTGTGAGATCTGAATATCAGTTAGCGGACATCTTCACCAAAGCTCTTCCAAGAGAGCGTTTTGAGTTTATTCTTCCACGTCTTGGCTTGAAAAGTCTTCAACCAGAAACACTCAAACGTCTTGAGGAGGAAGACGAGGAGTAAAGGTCTATCTTCATCTATCTCTTGTATATATCTATTCGAAAATCAAAATACAAAATTATAAAACCTTCAAAACCATAAAAATCTCAAAAATTCGAAAAATCTTCAAAAATATTGTCATTTTGTCATGCGTTTTCTCTGTTCGATAATATCTACGGTCTTTGTGCTGTCATTCAAAAATCGGGACTTTTAGATGTTGTTGAATTAAAAATCAAAAAATCAAAAATATATTTTTGAGAGAAGAAACAATGGTTTATTGTCATTTGGTACTTCGCTTTTCAAAGGAAGAAAACGAGCCATACTTTATCATGTTTTCAAAATTCCATGCTCGATTCTTTAAACATTTATCTCTATGCGAAAACTAAGCGCTTTGAAAAATAACTTCGATCTATTTTTTGATAATCATCAGGACTTATTTGTCAAAATATCAATCTCTCAATCAACAACCTATGTCATTGATTGGGGGGGAGAATGATTTCAATTAAATTAAAAAGTTATTTGGCATTCAATTGTTTTCAAAAGAATATTAGAGGCATGTTTTATCAATGGAGTTTAAAAGTCTTAAAATCCGATCATT
>OU343225.1:107590385-107704206 GCA_910596185.1 Chrysanthemum makinoi | reverse complement strand
GGGATGATTTAAAGACCTCAGGAACTCCAATGTGAACTGCATCTACATGGCAAATCTTCAGGAGACTAAGTACGACACTGACTCTAACGTACCTCCTGTTCATGACGTTGTTCAGTATCTAAGGTACCAATCATTGATCCATGCTATAACAATGTCATATGTGATGCTTTTTTACTCATGACTTAACAGATTTCTGTGACGCCAGCACCTACTTATGATACATACCTGGACAATCCGAGTTGTAGCAATACTAACTCTGAAACTCCAGATGTGGATCCTAGTGGAGGCTGTGTGGCACAAAATACTGAGACTGATGAGGAAACACGTGCTTATTTTGAATCATTAATCAATAAGTGTGGCATTGAAATTGAGAAAGTTAGTAAGGTCAATCGCGAGGTTAAGGCTGCGAATAAGAAATTGACCGCTGAGCTTGAGAGTTACAAGGAGCACGCCAAAGCCTATGAATTTCATACAAACAAAATGTCCGAATTAGAAATTGGTTATCGAGATTATGTTTTAAGAGAAAAGAATTGCAAATCAAGTATAACACACTTGATGTGAATTCTCACTTGAAAATTAAATCTTTAAACAAGGAAATTTCAGATCTAAATGACCAACTATCTAAACAAAAAGCAACTGTTTTCTCGATCTTGAAAAAGAGAAGAAAAAGTTGATTGCTGATTTTTCAAAACGAGAAGATTCTCTTCTTGATGAAATTCTTGATAAAATGAGAAAAATTAAAGCTTTGGACAATTTGCTTCTCACAACGGGTCATTCAGATAAAACAAACAAGATGCATTCAAACCAAGTAAATCCCAGTTTTCATACTCACATAAAATGGCACTTGGTAACGACCTTCGCTCCTCAAGAAAGCTCAAATCTCAAATGTTCAAATGTTAAACGATGGACAAACTTTGCATGAACCCATAATTGTTCGTGATTCTCTTGAAACGCTGGAACTATCTGAGGAGAGTAGATCAAAAATGAAACAAAAGAATCCAGATCTCAAACCGATTGATTATAACAAATGGAACAAAATTAATGGAATTACTTTTGTTAATCTAAAAGAACAATCAACGTTTTCCACCACACCAAGTGTTTCAAACAAAGTGTCAACACCAGTTTCAAAACCAGTTTCCAAACCAGTTTTAGTTTCCAAATCTCTTTCGAAAATCGAACAAATGTCTTCAAACAATCCTTTTAACACAAGTAATGCTAGAAGCATTTTAGATGACGCTAAAACTAGAATTGTATCTTCAAGAGATCCAAGTCCAAAACCAATATTACAACTAACATTCGGTTTACTCACATGATGACGAAACAAAAGAGTTTTTAAACCCAAATTGCCCCTCCGCTAACTGCCATCCATGCGAGGGTAATTCATGTTGAACAAGCACTTTTGAAAGAAACGAGTGACTTTGTCAAGGACCATAAATCCCTGGTAAAGCAAGCTAATGAAAGTATTGAACACATCAAAGTTTTTGAAAAACTCAATGATTCTCTCTTCGAAGATGTTATGACTACCGATATCATGTCCATTATCTTACAAACATATTCTGTAGAAGATCATGAAAGACCAGTTGAGACCTCCACAATTGTTTCAAAATATGAAAATGCTCTTAAAAACTTGAAAAAGAAAACGTGTCCTATTTTAAACAACTTGATCGAAAATCTGAGGAATGCAAGTATGAAAAACTGTCGTATGAGCGTACTTACAAGGACATGAAAGAGCAAAATGATCTTTTGAGTGCTCAACTAGGAAGTCTAAAAGGAAAGTGGATAAAGTTTGCAAAACCATTGACTGAGGAGAAACAAATGTTCCCAAACCGTTTTCAAACAAAAAATGTCTATTTCTCAGCCGCCTCCAATAGTCAATGAGAAAAATGATTTGTCAAAAACAGTCACTCCACAAACTTGCCTTTAAAAAGAGAATTTTAAAAGTTTTGAAAAGAAAAGCGGTTTTTGAAAACCAAAAGTGTTACACCGGCATCTCTAGGATTAGTACACGGAATGTGACCAAAAATCCAGTTAAAGAATCTGTCGGTTCTAACAACATGGTCAACAATCACTATCTATAAGAAGCTAGGAAAAGGCAAGGCACTCAAAAGACGGAATTTTAGGTGCAACATCTAGGGTGATGAATTCTACAAGATTTCAAGGCACTGCTAGTAGTAGTAAACCATTACCTAGGAACACTCTACAAAAGACTAGGTATTGGCTTGCATCTAAGAGTAGTTGCGGAAAAGAAAATGCTATGCCCTTAGAAAACAACACTAGGAATTCTAAGTCTTTTTCAAACAAGAATCAACTTCCAAAAGATCTGTAGTGACAAAGTTAAAGCTGCTGTTTTAAACAAGAATATTGAATTTGTCTGTACTACATGTAAAAATGTATCTTTTCAGCTAATCATGATGCATGTGCCTTACAATATCTCAAGAAAGATAATTCGTGCGGGCACAATCCCTAAGACACCAAATAGAAACAAAACCGGTGACAAGATGAACATCAAAAGGAAACCTAATAGGTGGATCTCTTCAGGACGTAGTTTTTCTAAAAAGAGTCTTCCGCTGCATCTGATAAGAAAACAACTCCTAGATCTTACCGTAGGTGGAAACCCACGGGAAGTTTTCAAGACAATAGGTCTTAGATGGATTCCCACATGAAAGATTTTTGATACTTGCACCAACACAGATAATAGTGAAACTCACAGTTAAGGAAGTCGAATCCACTACAACCGTTGATAGTGATCACCCTCGCCGTCAGGAAACATGTACTTCTAACACTGTTATTTGTGAAAACTCCTTCGTGTGTGATTCAAATATCTTCAACCCACTCATCAGAGGGTTCCAATTCTGTGTAAATCTTCTTCTCATTCTTCTCTATCTTCTATTTTTTTCATTTTTATAAAACCAACAAAAAAGCAAAATATAAAAATATAAAACTTTCAAAAATTCAAAACAATAGAAAATCAAAATCCAAAATATTCTTCTCACGACATGTCTCTCGATAATCGATATTCTCATAACGTTTCGAAATGTCATTCAACAATGATACGGGTATGTACAGATGCTTGAGCGAGAGTTCTTTAAATGTTTTCTAAAACATGTCGTTTCTCAAAATTTCTTCAAAATAATGGCTTTCGTATACTTCAGTACGAAACCCGGACTTCAACATAATGGCTTCTCGACACATCACCAGGACCCGCAAGAAAGGAAAGTGCTTATCAAAATCAAAGGTTTTTAAATATTTTTCAAGCACTTCCCTAAAACCATAATGGCTTGCAGTTACTCAAACGTAACCCGATCTTTAAAGAAAGGAAAGTGCTACGCAAAATCGATTTTCATAAATATCGAGCACTTATCCTAAAACAAATGAAGATAATTTTTTCTCTAAATATCTTCAAAAGATTTTCAAAATCTTCTTTTCATCTTGCGTACCATTGATTCGAAATTTTTCAAAAAGATTTTTTAAAATCTCTCACATTTGGTACCAAGATAACTCCCTCTAAACCCTTAATTGATTCTAAATTTTCTATATGAAAAATATGCTTTCGTTAAGGGGGAGTATTAAACCAAAATTGTTCCAAAATTCATGCTAAATCAGTTTTTCTCCAAATGTTTTTCGAAAAACATATCTTTTAATCATTTTGTTTCAAAAACATCATGGATATTCTATTTTTGAGGAGGAGAAACGTGATTAAAATGTGATCAAAATATTTAATGATCGTTGTTTGAATCTCAAAAGAGCTCGACTCGCATCTAACCAATGAATTGACGAGTAATCAAAATCATGTACCATCTAAAACTTTCATGGACTTGACCAAGACGGGTAATAATTTCAAGCTAGTTCTCTAGTGATGTAAACGTGTCTCGAATCGGTCTAGTTCATTTAAAGTCGATCAATTCAAAAGTGCGACTCGCCCCTATGTGCAGATTTCTGTCAAAACTTATAAGCACATGTGAAGGGGAGTGTTTCTGAAAATATAAAACTCTCGAAGTGTTCCAAACATGTTTTCTATCAAAACACTGAGATTTTCAAGAAAAATGGTTTTATGGCAACAATAGGACAGTCATGGAGTTATAAGGTGACTAAGGATAGAAAATCCGTCCTATGATCCGCCAGAGCCGGAGGGATCTACACAAGGACATCACCAATAGTTTAGAACTAGAAGTCCTTAGGTATGATTGAAAAAGGAGTAATGTGAGAAAGGAGAAAGAAAGGGTTGAAGAATTAAAAAGAAATGTAAAGAAAGGGTGAAAAGAAATAGCCCTCCATATTCAACCTTAGGTAGAAACGGGTTCAATTCATCTGCTACTGGTTGTCACTAGATGACACTGGTATTGAAGAGCAAGACGTCATGGACCCAAAGGACGACCGCACTAAACCTTCTAGCCACTCAATTCCTCTAAAAGGGATTTGTTTCATTCTCACCGAACCCGCATAATCTATTGACCTTCTCTTAGAGTTGGTTGATATTGAAGAAGGAGAACCTCTCCCTAGTCTCCGCTCAGGAAAACCAAAATGCACTAATTGAGTCTAGAGCCACGAGATTCATTAAAAGATCTCATAGGAACACATGACATGACATCGCTTGTTGTTCATCTATAAAGGCACAAGTGATATATTCTAGAGTCCGCCAGGTCTTAGCAATCTGCCAGAACATTTATGAGAAGTTTCACATCTGATCTCTTCGTGATTGAATGGAAACTCCTGCCAGGGTCAACATCAAGCAGCCCTGACAGCAGGTCACTTCGGTATCTCCCCGTGGATTACTTTAGTGTGTCTCCAACGGTCTACAAGTGGGGTGATGCTTCTCAAATGGACTCATCCGAACTGTAGATGTACTTCGGTATATCGCGTTATCTCACTTGTGGGACTCCAGTTCAGTAACGGCCTTTGTGAGAATTAGAGACGTGTTTTCACACTATGCTGCAACACCCTCGAATTCAAACTTGTAAGTGCCGGAATCCGCTTATTACTAACCTATTTTTATGTTTTCTTCTTATGGAAGCTCCGGAGCGGATTCATCGTGCAGACTCGCCACATGCTCATACCAAAAACACATGAAAGTTCTCATCATAATCAAAGGCTACACAAAGTTAAAGATGATTCTTCGTCAATGAATCTAAAGACTCGAGAACTACATCATTGGTAACCAAAAGACAAATAGAAGTGTGAGCATGGTGGAGAAAGACATGGAGACACCTAACCAACGAAGTTGACAATGGCAGACAACCACATTATCTGATCACAAAGCATGAAGGAACAAAGAATCAAGACTATTCTATATCTACGCACAAAGTTCGAGCTCAAGAAAAGTAAAGACCAAATCAAGTGGAGCATCTTTTGAATGACCACCCCTTAGGGGGAGATTGTTAGCCTTAATAGTTTTTATTAGAAGTGATGGTCATTCACATTTAGGAACTTTGTACCGTGTGTTAGATATCGTGCTAGAATAGTCAAAGGGCTCGTGGATTGGGCCAAGCTAAATGGTTAGATTAGTAAGTTAGCCTTGCATAAGTTCATGTAACCCAATCCATGTCCAAGCCCATCTCACGGCCCATGGCCAAGCCTTAGGGCATTATCTCTTATTTCTAAATACCCCCAAGTATGTCATTTGAGGGGTGTGCTTGAAAGTGTGTGTGTGTTTTCCTTTGAAGTAATACAACATATTGTGTTTATCTTATCCTCTCACATACATGAATTTTACATCAAGTCACCATCTTTCTCATCTTATTTCTAAGCTTTGTTTGTGTTTGTGTTTCATGTTTTATACGCGTAACTTGGGTTACGTGTGTTGGGTTTGCTTGGTAAAGTGATAAGGTTGATAGATCTTAGGTCCTACAAGAAGAAACTTTGATAGCGTATCATACCATGCCTTGGAGCTTGTTTCAAACCGTAAAGAGCCTTCTTTAAACGATAGACGTGAGTAGGATGCTCTGGATTGACAAAGCCTTCAGGTTGGCTGAAGTTTACGACTTCTTTAAGATCTCCATTAAGAAAAGCCGTCTTTACATTCATCTGATAGACTACCATGTTCTTACTTGCAGCATTAGCCAAGAAGATTCTGATTGCCTCGATACGAGCAACTGAGCAAATGATTCTTCAAAGTCAATACCCTTTCGACGCAGTATCCTTTTGCAACCAATCGAGCCTTGTTCTTTAAAACATCACCATGCTCATCAAGTTTTACTTTGAAGATCCACTTTAGAGCAATGATCATAGCACAGTCAGGAGCAGGTACCAATTCCCATACATCTAGTCGATCAAACTCATGAATTTCTTCTTGCATGGCATTGAACCATTTGTCTTCATTCATGGCGGTTTTAACATCTTTTGGTTTGACCTTAGAGAGTACGGGGTTGAAGAAGCACCATAAGGCATCGGTTGCAAGTTGTTTCCGTGTGGATACTGGACGAGAGGGGTTTCCAATGATGTTGTCCAATGGATGATCATGTGTCCCTTTTTCTTAGGTGTTCATGTGGTTGTTGTTGAGGAACTGAAGTAGCAGAGTCGATATCTCCTGATGAAGATGGTTCTGATGATGATTCAGGAGCAAATATATTTTCAAAGGGGGCATCTTCAGGAGTAGCAAAGGGATTATCATCATCTGTAACTGCAACAACATTTCCATTGTGTACACTTGATGATTGAGGCATTGATGATGAGACAGAGTGATCAGCAGAAGGCGCTTCTTGACTTAGTGACATTGAAACTGAAGGGTTAACTTCATTGACAGGTATAGGAGCAGCCTCTATTGATGGATTTGACAGATCATTACCAATTGGCTCATAGTGCTTATCAAAAATTGGATCAAACAGTTTCTTCAATTCATCTTCTCGGAAGGTACATGGAGTTGCCGGTGAGGAGTTTGGTACAGAAGAACTAATGGGACTAAGAAATGCGTCCAGGAACGATTGTCCAGGAGCCAATTGACCGGTCAGCTCATCAAACGTAACGTGAATTGTTTCCATGATATTTCAGGTTCTCTTGTTGTAGATTCCGTATCCTTTTCTGTTTGGTGCATATCCTACAAATACTCCAATGTCCGCTTTAGCTTTTATTTTACTTAAATCTTGACCGTCATTAGTTGGGTAACATAAAGCACCAAACACACGTAGTGAAAGATCAGGTTTTCGTTTGGACAAGTTCATGGAGTTTTTTCATGAGATGTGTATATGAGAGAATCGATTTGGGGTGTAGCAAGCAGTGGCAATGGCTTCACCAGAGAAACATTGGAACCTTTTGAATAAATGCATTGTTCTTGCGGCTTCCACAAGAGTTCGATTTCGTCTTTCAACTACACCGTTCTGTTGAGGAGTTCGTGGAACACTTCTTTGATGACTGAATCCAACACTTTCATAAAACTGAATTAAGTCTTTGTTAACTAACTCGTCCATTGTTCTGTTCGAACAATTCTAACAATATTGTTGAGTCGAACCTGCAGTTGTTTAATAAGTTTAATGATGACATCTGGAGTTTCATCCTTTGTTCTCAAAAACTTAGTCCAAGTGAATCGGGAGTAGTCATCAACTAAACACATATCTCTTCCCATTAATAGTTTGCACTCTCATGGGTCCAAATAAATCCATGTGAATGGTATGTAGAACTTCCATAACAGAATTTGTAGGTTTGGGTTATGGGCATACTTCTTGCTTTTTCCCAATTGACATGCTGAACAAAGATGATCCTTTTCATACTTAAGTCTAGGTAGTCCTCTTATTAAGTCCTTTCTGGAAAGATTGTTTATGGTACCAAAGTTCAAGTGATTGAGACGACGATGCCATAGCCATGACTTAGTTTTTGAAGCCTTGACAACAGGCAGATGGGAGAAGATTTCATCATGTCTTCGATAGAGATGGTGTATAGGTTTGAACCACGAGTTCCTCTGAGAAGTTCCACACCATCAAGTTCTCTAACACAGCAAGTATGTTTTCTGGCCACTTCTAAGTCGAATCACAAAATTGTCCAACGTAAAATAGATTATGTCCAAGACCTTCAACATAATATACCCTGGACACTATCTCCAACCACGTAATCTCCATAACCCATAATAGCACCAAAATGATCGCTTCAATCTCACAGCTCCGATGAATTTACTCACGGTTCTGAGCCATGACCGTCTCCATCATATATGCTTGGAACAACTCCAAGTACCACGAACGATTTGAACGACCTGCAGTTGAACACATACAAGAATGGATAACTAGATAATTGGGATCCCCATGCAAGAATGGGTTCCGTTTGGTTAGTAACAATGATTGGACCACCCACATGTAAGTAGAAACAATGGAATCATGTGGATAGATGCAATGCTAGTGTCCGTATTTGACCTATTCAAAGTATGTTCATTTCTTAAGGGAATAGTTCTACCAGTAGGCATCCATTTTCTAATGGGCATTGATCTAGGTAATTTAGGGCACATCTATTAAGATGAACAGTCAAGAGGTATCCAATGATAACCTATGTTACTAAATTTCCTTCCTGTGTGTTTCCAATGTTTCCTAACCTTCCTCCGCTTTCTAGCCTTTTAGCTTGATTATTTGCATTAACAACCTTAACAGGGCATTTAACAGCATTAATCAAATCATTCACACCACATTCAAGATTAGTAACAAACCAAGAATCATCATTACATGTTTTGCCAAAAGTAGCAGAATTCGATTAATTACAAGACGCTTAGAGCTAACACTAGAATCAACATGATTCGTTTTATTCAAATTCTCCTTAGGGTGATCTTTTACTCTTCCAGTGAACATTCCTAACATGCAAGGTCCTATCATTCTTTGTGTTGCCTTGAGGCTTTGACCCGCTGGCTTTGGTGTCACTTACCTCAGAGGGAATTGGAACATTAGTTGGTTTTGCTATTTTTTGCACTCAATAGGAAGTGATCTGAACTACTTGAGGACACATTCTTAATATTGGGCATTGAATGAGTTGCATACTTATCACTAGGCGTCGAGCAAGGCATCACAAATTTCTCTCACAAAAGATTTAGGACACATTGCTCAAAACATTCTAAAGTGCTCTTGAGATCGTTTGGCCTGAATGCACGAAACCTCAACTATCAAGTAGCTTATTTATAAAAATCCTCTTCTACAATCTCTCGGAGACATTCTAGACTATCCTTAAGGTAAGCGAAATAGTCATGAAACGCACGTTCGTTATTTCTAAGATGAGGAGGAATGTATTTAAAAGTCACAGTATATTTGCAGTCTGTAGATGACTTCGATGCAAAATTCTCATTGAAGACAAGTGGCATTTTCCCTTTTTCCTGACTCTTCAGATTCTCAATTTCCTTTTGTAAAGATGTTATTTTTTCGTTGTTCTTGTCACGAGTGACTTTCATTGAATCATATAACTCTTTAAAGTGTAGTTTAACTTTTTTATTTTCTTCTAGAAAACTCTCATTTTCCTTTTTTAAACATTAACCAAGTTTTGAAGATAAAAAGTTTGAGAAGACTGAGAATCTAAAGGTGGAGGCATTTGGAAGCCATTTGCATTGTTTCTTCTCCCTTCAATTGTGAGATTTGTGCTCTCATTTTTCTGATCGTGTTGCAATGAGCTCGAATTTGTTCATCACGTTTGTTTATTTCAAAAACTGCATCAAAGTCAGGAGCATCCAAGGATGTCTTGATAATTGAGGTTTTAACATTTTCTCTTTAGATGCGATATTTTAATTGCAAATCAAGATATTCAACTTCCAATTTAGAGTAATGTTTACCAGATTATCATGATCATCCTGTTCAATTTTCTCATGCAATTTAGAATTAGTTTTTCAAGCTCAATGACACGATCATGGGAGACTTTCAGAGCAACAGATAATTCATGAACTTGAGAAGCATTAATGGAACAATTCGTAGCAGTGTAAAACACATCTTGAGTAATACATTCAGAAATAAGATTCTCATTCAAGGTATGCAAGTTCTTCCTCTCAATCTCATTATATTTTAATTCTCGCTCATAGTCACTAACCTCAACTATCATTGCATCAAATTCCTTTTCCATTTCTTTAATATCTGAGTCCATTCCCTTTTTAAGACTCTCAAATTGACCTTTTAATTGTTTAAAGAAAGGCATGACCTCAGTTAAATAGCATTCTTTAGTTTGCTCAAAACCCCCTTCCCCTTCAGTTATCCCAGTGGGTGTGATCCTTTTCTTACAAGTTTTCTCAAAATCAACAAATAATTGAAAATTACATATTGACTGATTAAGGTCTTGCTCTTAGTGGGAATAGATCTAGGAGCTAAATGCATTGGGGTATGGGGGATAAACAAGGGTGAAGCATTCTCCTACATGGGGAATTCTTTCAACAAACTCATCAGCTTTTTCATTCCATATCCTTTTTCCAAAACAATTTGAGGTCTAAACTTGTTAAAGGCAATCCAATTTTCCTTAGCATAGTTGGGTTTTGATAATCATTTTCTATGCTTAAAAAGGCTCTTAAGCTTTTCATCCAATTTCTTTCTAGTTACTTCTTCTAACTGTTTATCTTCCTCAGTATTCTCAACGCAACTAGGTTTCTGTCTAGGCTTAAGGATTTCATTGCCATCATAGATTACCTTCTGTGCTTCTCTAGCTTTCAGACACGCCTTAGGGTTTGGTTCATCAACTAATGCCACACTATGTTTGTCACTTAGAACTCTATGCTTAGTGATCACGTGAGTAGTCTGAATGGTGTTTCCTTGTACGTACAATTTGTTTTCAAGTTTGTTTTTCAAAGTTTTTAGGTTGGAAAAATCATTTAAGAGTTTTGATTCCTTAGCATTAAATTCCTGCTTAAGCACTTTCACATTTTCTTGAAGTTCTTGTTTTCTTAGCCGTTTTGTTGCTTTTCTTTAAGGAATCTAACTCTTGTTTAAGTATTTCTTCCCTAACATTACTTTTTCTAATAATTGTACGCATTTGGTCATCCATCTCCTGCCCACGGGTAGTTAACTCAAACTTAGCACGTTGTTCATAAATGGCAACTTGTTCTTTATAAGTATTAAGTTTAGAGATGGCGAATCATTGGAACACTAGCAGTGTATTCATCAAAAATATAGTCATCATTGACTGCATTAGATACATCACTTGGTTCAATCGCACTCTCTCATTGGGTCACATATTGATCATATGGGACAATATTATCATTGCCCATATTAGCAATATCTGAGTCACTGGTTTCCTGCGATTGAACTTTATCATGTATCTTTGGCTGATCAACATTATCATATAGTTTTAATACCTCTGAGATGATTGATTCTTTGGATGGACCAGCTTGCTGTGGTGAGGGGACCTTTTGAGAGACCATTGGAGAAATGCTAGCCATGAAAATTGTCTGTGCAGTAGGTTCATCATCGACGTCCGAGTCGTATGCATCACAGTCGACGACTTGAAAGGCATTATGATGATTATGACCTATCTCCTGAATTGGCTGCTCATTCACATCTGCATCATATGTCATGGCATTGCCCTCAGCAAGAAACAACAACTCCTCTTCATCCAACACAACTCCATTATCCTGAGCTTGGACAAGTAACATCTTGTCTCAAGTACTCTCGATTTTGAGGGCGTTTGGAGATGTGCAGTTTCTAGCTATATGTCCATCACCACCACAGTTGTAGCACTTGATCGGCTTTGCTTGTCCTTGATTTCCATTCCTTCCCATATTCTGATTTGCCACATACCCTCCACCTACTCCACCTCTTCCCTGTTCATATTGTCTTCCTTGAACTGGTTGCACCATAACCTTTCCATCTCTGACAGTAGCTTGATTGTGTGGATTGGATGCAGTTCTGAGGTTATTGTTGGTGTGTGGAGTGGAATTCATGTTTTGACTGACCATGAGAGACAGTTGATTGATGAAGTTTTCCATGAATGTGTTTGGGTCTGGAGGTTTATATGTTGATCGGGATGAGTTTGTAATTACCATTACCCGTGGGTATGACTTGAGAAGCTTTGGTGGTAATTCCAACATTTGTGTAAAAGACTGTTGAATCATTTGAGGAACTTGTTTCTCCCTGGTTGGTTTTGAACTGTTCAAGAATCCTTTTTCAAACATAGCATGTCTCTCATTCTGAAGAAGGAAGGCATACCATTGCTCATAGTTTGTATTCTTCAATCCTTTGGTTAGCTTCACAGTGGTGACAAATTTGTGCCATTCGGGATTCATGTTGTTCACAAACTTTGAGTTCAGTGAATGTTTGGCATCATTTTGATATTCCTCATATCATTAACAAGCTTGTGGAATATCACGTAATACTCATAGACACTCTCATCTGGTTTCATCTTGAAGTGCTCAAATTCATCATACCGTTGTGATTCTCTGTCTTCCTTAGTTAATTCAGAACCTGAGAGAAGCATCTTGACATTATCCCAAACCGCCTTGGCTTCTGTGTTGTGATTGATAAGCTTGTAGATATCTTTTGGAAGACCCTAAAGTATAATGTTTGAAGCCCTGATATCAAGATCGAATCTTTTTCTCCTTATCATTGAGCTCATCATACGCCTTTTGGTTTGTCCAATCCATAGATCATTGTTCCATCTCAGCAGATCCATTATGTCTCTTGTAGTCTCAACCCGATAAGGTCCTTCATCAATGGATTTGAGAATGTTGACCCCATTTTCCTTCCAAGACAAAGATAACTGATTCATTGAGCCCAAGAGTCGTAGTCAGTTCGTCAAGCATGGGGGACAGTATCGAACCACTGCTTGAACATCCTCAGCAACATTGGAGATGATTGTAGGTACGTTGGTAGACATGTTTACAGATTACACGGGATTTTATAACTCTATGATTAAAACGGGAAATAGATTATTTCACGGGATTTTACTAAATCAAGAGAAAACCGTGAAGAAACAAAAGTTCAACCAAGTCGCTAAGAATCCTTGAACCAAGTTGCTAAGCACCAAGTCGCTAAGTAGCAACTCGTTAAACCTTAAGTTGCTATGAATCAAGTCGCTAAGCCCAAGACGCTAAGACCCAAGCTGACACAAATCGCTATACCAAGTCGCTAAAGAGCAACGCTATATCCAAGTCGCTAATGTCAAGTCAGCGAGAACAATACAAGTCGCTAGAAATAATGAAAGCAAGTCGCTAACCCCACCAAGTCGCTAGCCGTAGTGGAGAATCCACTAACTTGTACTGTTTGTCGGCTTGTCTCAATAGACAAGTCGCCAAGCTCAAGTCGCTACACTAACACCACAACTCGCTAGAAATTAATGAAGCAAGTCGCTACGAAGAAATTCACAACGAGACTCAAGTCGCTACCTTGAAAAACTTCAAAAACACACTTTTCAATCCAAAACAAGCCCAACCACAATGATTCAAGCTTTCCAAATCAATACCCAAGCACTTACAATGATTCTCAACACAAAATTACACTCAAAATTCAAACTATAACACAAGAAATTATCCAAATGATGCAAAAACAACTAAACTTTTTCAAACTCAAAAACCATCTAAAACCACTAGAAATCCAAGGATATGTAAGAGAGATGATCAAACCATGATCATTATAGGCGTACACAATGATGTTTTAGAGAGAGAAATAGTTAGAGGTTTGGGAACTTAGTGAGAGAAAGTGAAAATTCTTACTATGAGCTCCAACTCTCTACCTTGGGAGGTAGAGAGTATTTATAGTATTACACAAATCGCCACCTACGGGCTGTGAATCAGGCATACAGTGGGTAAAGACCCGCCCGTCCTCCACGGTGTTACTTAACTAAATACTACTTAAGTTTAAATAAATACGACTACGAGCTTTCTAATGATTACATATACTTGAGGTGACCGACACTTTAATAACTGGATTTACTAAATCCTAACAGATCCTTTCCAAATGGAGCTCTCGGAGATGTACGGGTTGGTAGGAAATGGGAAGATGTGATAAGGAGAGAATGTGGTGTGCTAGTGAAACAAGGATCACCCAACGCATGTCTAAGCTTCATGATCTGCCTAGTGACCGATACTGCTTAACATTGCCTACTACATGATCAAGAGAATGGCAAGTGTAAGAAGCATGGACAAGATGGTGCTCCCGTATGCAATGCTCCTAACCCGTCTTGCTAAATTCATCTTTGCATTAGATCCTTCTCCACAAACCTATGACCATAGCTTTCGCAACAAGGTTATGGTATCATTAACGAGGGAAGAACCACAGGTTTATGATAGATGGCAAAAGGCCTCATCCACCCACGGATTCCTTGGAAGAAAGGGAGAGACAAAGAGAAGGTGAAGGAAGTAGCAACCCACTCAGAAATACTAAACTCGACCCCTTGAGTATATCAACCATTGCCGGACGTTCCTGGTGCACCCTAATGGCAACAAACCAAGGGAATCTTCAAGTGCTTTGCCAACTTCTTGAAGAAAAAGAGGTAGAAATGGTATGATAAAGAATGGAGGACGGGTGAAGACGGGATGGGGAGGTGAAGAAAAATAAGGTCATAGGACCCAAATTTGTGATGAACAATTTCAAACAATGGTTTGTAACACTTTAAACTATGCTCGTAGTATGTGTAGGTTTACATATCTTTGGCACTAAACAATTCTAACTTAGGAATTTGAAGAATGAGACTTTACGACCCCTTGAGTGGTCGTCGTCACTCATTTTAGGAATATTAACTCTTCCTACTTTGCTATACATTATATTTGTTGTGTTCGTACACTTAGTCCCTATAGAAACAACTAGGAGAAGCATTTACTAGAAAGTGCAAAGTTGCACATTTGTTGAAAGCCTTCGATTCGCAGTAGCAGATCCCAAGATTTGAACTAGACTCATCCCTCCTGAAGGAACCCAAGGATCCGTGACCTCTGATAAGTAATACAGACTTGCTTACATCAAAATAGCCTACTAGATCACCTCACACGAGTCAAACATAAGATACTAGAGCCAACTAAGCCTCAAATAGTGAAAGTCACTCATCCATAGCTTACCTAGGATATATTTCAAAAATATTTTTGATTTATCAACTCGCAAAACTCACCATAATTCGCCTCAACATCACGCATTATCTATCACGCCCGATAGCACTTAGTTTAGTCTATCCATCAATTTTAGCAAATTGATCTTAATCATCTTTTGACTCAAAATTAGGCTCAAAACTAGTTTTAAATTTTTTCTTTGTTTTTAAAGATTTTAGTAAACTCTTCTTAGGTCATCATCTGACTTCTAGGACTTATTACCACCATTTCTCCATATCAAATTAAATGGTATCCTGTCGCACATAGTTAGACTACCCAAAGTAAATTTTACTACCCGAAACCATCATTAAGCACCATTATGGTTGAGGATTTAAGATATCCAAATACAAAGACTTCAATAAGTCAAACCTCAAATCCATTAATAGCAAACCTTACAAAAGCATAATCATTTCACCTAGAACTCGCCTCATTAGCCCGATCCCTAGTCTTTAACTGCATCGGATCCTCTGCCGAGAGGGATCCCGCGGATCCGTGAGCTGAGAAAACTAAATCAGCTTCCATATTCAATCTTAAGTCACCTTTGGTTATCTAACCACTTTTAGCATTCATTTATTATCCTCCTAGAGCTGATCAAAATCCTAAGTGCATGCTTAATACTCTAAGTGGCCAAGAATTTAATTTCCTAAATTCAAATTATCCTTTATAAACCAAACAACCTTACGGTTAAGGCACCATTCTCATTTACCTTTCAAAAATAAGCAATTAGAAGTTTATATTAGCATCATCATCACTATGACTAAGGCTCTTAGAAACAACTCTTCAACCATAGGATCATCCAAAAGAAAGGGTCAAATGATCCATGAAATCTCATCCACCGAAACATCTCCCATTAGAGATAATGATACTAGAATCCCACCTCATCAAACTCATCCAAAGGCTAAGAGAACCGTAAGGATTAGCATCAAACCTTTCGGACTAGAAAATGGATCATCTAGTTCAAAACCAAACATGGCTAGTTCTAGCAAGCCGCCAAAACCCCTCTTCAGACTACACCCAACAAACCTCACCCAAACATCTACCTGGATCATTCACTACCAAGAACCTCTCATTCACCAACCTTTTCATTGAATAGGGAACCACCAACAACACCAACTAGTCCATCATGGGAGACAAGGAACAACCTTGATCATATGGAAAAATTTCCATTACCACCCTCATTTTAGAACCTCATCCCACTTCACAAAATGAAGACCCACAATCACACATAGAGCTTCCTCAAAATATCCATTTCCCTCCGGCTCCAAACCAAGACAATAATTGCCCAAATTGTCTAATCACTCAAGGACTTGCTCAAAAGCAACAAATGAGATACATTTCATGTTTAATCATCTTCTTAAAGTTGGATCAAAAACAAGTCCACTCATCCCAAGACTCAACACATTGTTGCTTTTTAAGTCTAGTACTTAAAGTATTAGTAGTATTTGTATGCCTAGTTCATTTCTTAGTTTTAGAGATTTGCTTGATTATCTCTTGGTTTTATTGAATGAACATCTACATGCCATGATTATTTTGTTGTGCTTGCTATATTGACACATATCTTCACCTCTTCATTAGCATTGTTTGACAATACCATTGTCAAAGAACTGCCACCGCATTACCGGATCCTCCAAATGCCTAGATTGATCCCTCCAAGAAGGGAACCGCGGGATCCGTGGTACAGAAGCACAAAATACTACTAACTTGAGTTTTATTTGCAGGAAATTATGCACTATACTCTTTTAACCTTTACTTTGTAGATTTCAAAGTACACATGAAAACTTTGACACCATAAAGCTTGGGATTTTGTCCAAACGATATTGCAAAAATCATTTGCAACTTAATCCGCTTTTGATTACATTCATGACACCCCATTGCATCTTTGCAATCTTCAAGGGGAGCACGTTTTCGTCACTTAGACGAACCATTTGCAAACATATTTAAACATACATTTAGGTTATTTACGTTATGTACTTGACGCTTCCTCTCAAAGGGATGGACTCATCAGGGGAGCAAGACGAGTACCATTCCCGTCACTTGCTCTCTTTACATTTTCTTTTACATATTTTCTTACAAAAAATTGTGTTTGTTTCTTTTAACACTTTTTGCTCAAAAGTGGGAGAAGAAAGTAAAACTACAAGTCAATTTGCTAATAATTTTAGTTTTTCCTTAAATAATTTTTATGTTTTGTCAGGGGAGATTGTTAATACAAATAAGCCGTAAAAACGTTTATTTATATTTACGATCTTCTAATGTTTTGTCGATAACAAACGTAAAATCATTTTAAATAAACAAATAATTATCCAATAGTTTTCAATAGTTTCTACTTAACGTTTTCACATAAAACACTAAAACAAGTATAAGTGATTTTATGATTTAGATACATATGGTACAACAACTAGTGTTTACATATTGGGATAACATATACTTGACTAAGTATATACTAAAATGGGTAAAAACAAGTATATACTAAATGGTAAAACTAGCAAATGGTATTGACCCATAACCCATGATTTTGTCCAAACCACTTAGCCAAGTTCAATGTATTCTAGAGATACTTTATCTGAAACCCATGGATCAACCCATAACCGACCCATGACCCATAACCAAAATACCCACAGGGCAAAGAGGAGTCCCATGATCCCTTGTGGGAGGGATCTCGGGATCCGGGAATAAAGAGAATTTCTCCTCTAAAATAGTGAGCCATTTCTTCCTTTTTGCTCACCACCACACACATACTTCCCAAATATTATATCTCTAACCCATATCCAAGAGATCTATGTAGTTTGTCTTTTGTTTTTGTGATTCTCTAGGTTCCTCTTAAAGGCGAGATCACCACTTCTTGAAGTCGAGCAAGCTCAATTCCATGAGTTGCCATGTTGGCCATCATCGACAACTGAGGTTCTCGTTGATTGTTCCTTCCCATGTTGTGTTGAAGGCATTAGTGAAGGATGCCGAAAGTGTCAAGACGAAAGCATTAGTGAAAGGTGCTAAACGCGTTAGCTAGTGAAGAATGCTAAAGGTGTCAAGACGGCATTAGTGAAAGGTGCCAAGCTGCTTGTGTCAAAGGCATTTTGAAGAATATAAGAATCAAATCAAGTGGCATTAGGGAAGAATGCTAGGTCGTATAATCGATGAGGTGCATCGTTATACATATAAGTATTTGTTTATTTCAAGGATGGTGATATCCTTGATGGTGTTGTAACAAGGAGTGGATCTCCTGATATTAGGGGTGTTGTGTTGTGATGAGTTCCTCCATAGTAATGGAACTAGGTACTTAGCCTAGTACCTAATAAAGGGTAGGCGACGTTGTGATAGGATTAGTTCTCCTAAGAGGTGAAAGAACTCGGTGGTTAGCCTAGCACCGTATAAAGGGTAGGCGACGATGTGTTAGGTGTGGTTCACCTTGGTGTGAAAGAACTCGGTATTTAGCTTTGTACCGGAAAAAAGTGTAAGCGACGTTGTGAAGGCTTCTCCGCCATAAGGAGATTGGTGTAGTGTTTACGAACTCTCAAGTAGGTGACTCGAGGGAGTAGCAAGGAAGGTGTCCTGTAGCCAAACCACTATAAATACTTGTGTCTGTGATGTGCTTCTCACTTTTTATCTTTCATTACACGCTTATATATATATCTATCAACGTCCAACATAAACAACCAAATAGATTGACATAAGTCGATCTATTTAAAAATAGTTTTAAATTGGTAAAACTATTCAACCCTTCTAGTTTTCCTACATGCTTTATAAATGTGTGTTTATGAATGAAATAGCTTAGGCTTTTTACCGATTGTATATCATAAACGTAGAGATAACCTCAAAGAACTAGAGATTACGATACCCTACCACTTACGTAATACAACGCTAAGATAAGGTGTGACGATTCAACCGACCAATAAATGATAACTAGGGAGTAATAGTATCTAGGTAAACACATTTTTATCATCAGCATATAATAACATAAAATACAGATAGCTACCCTAGTAATTAGATACAAGATAATTAGATAAGTAGAGTGATCGGTAGAAGTACCACCCCCCAACCAATTGCCCCGAGATTTTACCTAGCTTTCTAAAACCAATAAAAAGATACAAAACAGAAATTATCCTCAACCCCCACCTTCTCGTCATATATTTCTTACTAGCATTCCTACCCCAGAGAACGATATCAACCTCAAGCTTACCCAATACTACACTACAACGATTAGGTTCATCAGCTTAGGTGTTGAGAAACTTGCTCGACGAAAAGGAAGTCCTTCTACCCCGAACGCACCTGTACATCAAATTTTATGCCGCTGCTGGGAATAGAATAGCTAGTTTGATATTTATCTCGCTTAGGTTCCTTGCTTGATTCCTATCAAGTAAGATTTTTTCTCATTTTTATTAGCTTCCTTTAGTCTATCCTTCTTTCGTAAGGTCTTTGTTCAAATCTCATCACTCACCATGATTCGCATCTTCGCTGGAGAAACCAAAATTACACGCCTCTCTAATCCCAAGAATGGAAAACGCATCCCACAAAAACCTTTCACCTCTTCACCACTTGGAAAATCACCTAGGGCATAATGAAATAAATTGGGAACATAATAGTCCTTTTTACGATTCGGATTCCGATAAGGAATTTGATGATGGAGAGGCAATCGAAAACGGGGAGGTCATCAATGAAGTTAGACTTGAGATAGAAGAAGACCTCTCCCAATGTTTTGACCCTAGGTGTAGAATTGAGATTGATGGCCCCTTCAACATGCAATTCCCTTGTAAAATAGGATTTGAATGTTTTGATGATTACTTGCATTCATTCTTACCTTTAAACTTAATCTCAAAGAATTTATATAATAAAATTAATGTGAATGAGTTAGCCTATTAAGGGGACAATGTTGTTGATGCGGTCACTCACTTGCATGTGTTTGTTGGAAGTTTTGTCTATTTGGTTGAATTCATTCTGTAAAACAGCAGGAATTTGATGAAGCCCACTCAAGTGATATTTGGAACATCCTTTAAAAGAATGACTAAGTTGAATGAACGGATGGTTGATGGTTTAGTCACATTCTCTAGTGAAGTTGAGGATTTTATCTATCGAATGCCCAGTACGCACCCTAGGTTTAACACAAAGATATAAAGGCATGTAATCAGATGGCTCCCATTCCGAGCAATTTATGAAAGGGACAAACAACGGGACTCTAAAACATACTTATGAAAAGAATGAAAGGTACTATAAAAAAATGCCTAGAATTAGAGATGATTACAAAAAGATGAGAAAAACACTAGAGTGGCTTTAGGTATGGCATGTGAGCGCATGAGATGAACGTAGAAAGCACAACCCGAGTCTAGCTACGTTCATAAATAAAGAAAAGTACTGTGGAGGCAACCCATGTTAATTGCTTGTTTTTGTGTGTCGTATATATTTTTCATTGCTGTTTATTCTCATGTTTGACTTTGTGAAAATGATTTATTTTGTCTTAACTGCCTTAACTACATATAAAGGTATTTTATAAAAGATTAGTGTAGAAGATCACATACGTTTTTAAAAGAACATAAACATGGAAATTACAATTAGTGAAATGATATATATGTGTGTTTGTTAGAGTCAAATGTTTATGAGTCATTATGGATGTTTTGCGTGAATTTTTTCCGTGTTTTAAAGATGTAATTTTTCCGTAAAACGCAGCCAGTAATCAGCTTTCGCCTATTAAAAGCCTGACGACGCCAGGTTAAGAAACAGTTTATCATTTTCGCCAAAGCAATAATGAATAAATTTTGAAATTCCTATGTCTTAAATTTTCCTAAAATCAAGAAAACATCCATTCCACAAGAATTATATTCACTTGCTTCTAGTGTAGTTGTGTCATATATAGTTTTACCTCCGCTTTTACGCGAAGATTTCGTTTGTTTTCTTAAGTGTGCAGGTTATATTTAGCAAGAAGAAGAAACACAAAATTGGATGGAGCTTATCACTTATGCATTATTCTTGAAAAAGAATTTAACCAAGACCTTCACACGGATCCTACCGAGCTAATCAGAGGAGTACTAGTTTATTTTCCTTACTTACCCTCCTTTATCATAACTTTGATACTTTCGGGGAACATTGGGGACAATGTTCAGTTTAAGTGTAGGAAGGGAGAATAAAACGGGAACTTAGAAACTATTCACTCACTTGATTATTTGTCTTATCCTTGGTAATTTGTGTAATAAACTATGAGAAATATTTGTTAAACCCAATTTTAGCACCAAATTTAAATTTTTTATGACATGTACGAGCTAAACTTTAGTCTTAATAAAGCTGTTAGGAATTAGAAATTCCAGGTATTAAAGAGTCGGTCACCTCAAGTATATGTAATCGTTAGAAAGCTCGTAGTCATAGTACTTTTATGTTAAGTAGTATTTAGTTTAGTAACACCGTGGAGGACGGACGGGTCTTTACCCACTGTATGCCTAATCCACAACCCGTTGTGTGGCGATTTATGTAAGACTATAAATACTCTCTACCTCCCAAGGTAGAGTTGGAGCTCATAATAATATTTTTTCTTTCTCTCACTAAGTTCCCTAAACCTCTAACTTTCTCTCTCTAGAACTCACCTTTATACGCCCACTTTGTGTTATGGTTTGATGTGTATGTGAAATCCAATATCCTACAATTGGTATCAAGAGCCATGGTTAGATCATATCTTGCACATCTTTGGATTTCTAGTGGTTTTTAGGTGGTTTTTGAGTTTGAAAAAGTTTAGTGGTTTGTGCATCATTTGGTTGATTTCTTGTGTTAAAGCTTGGATTTTGTTAGTACTTTTATGTTTAGAATCATCACAAGTGTTTAGGTTTTCATTTGGTGAGCTTGAATCATCTTGGTTGGGTTGTTTTTGGATTGAAAAGTGATGTTTATGTGGTTTTTCTTGCTAGCGACTTGATATACGGATCTCTTTCTTCGTAGCGACTTGCTTCACAATTTTGTAGCGAGTTACAGCTTTGGAGCTAGCGACTTAGACCTAGCGATTAAAAGTACAAGTAGTGGACTCTCCACTACGGGTAGCGACTTGGTGGTAGCGACTTGGTCAGAGCGACTTGCTCTTTAGCGACTTGAAGTTTTAGCGACTTGAGTAGCGAATTGCTGCCAAAATTTTGCTAGCGACTTGAGGCTTAGCAAGTTACTACTTAGCGACTTGCATTTGTCTAGCGACTTGGGACTTTAGCGACTTGGGGGTGTAGCGAATTAGGTGTTAGCGACTTGGTGCATTATCTTCTAGCGACTTGGGTGATTGTTTACGGTTTTTTCTTGATTTAGTAAAATCCCGTGAAAGAATCTATTTTCCGGTTTAATCATAGAGTTATAAAATCCCGTATAATCTGTTAACATGTCTACCAACGTTCCTACTATCATCTCCACTGTTGTCGAGGATGTTCAAGCAGTTGGTTCAGATACTCGTCCACCCATGCTTGACAGAACTGACTACGATTCTTGGGCTCAACGAATCAGATTGTAGTGCCTTGGAAAGGAAAATGGTGTCAACATTCTCAAATCCATTGATGAAGGACCGTATCGAGTTGAGACGACTAGAGATGTACTTGATACTGCTGAAGATGGAACTTCGATTTACGGAATGGACAGACCAAAGATGTATGATGAGCTTGACGATAAGGAGTAAAAGAGATTCGATGCGATATCGGGCTTCTAACATTGTTCTTCAAGGTCTTCCTAAAGACATCTACAAGCTGATCAATCACAACACCGAAGCAAAGGCAGTTTGGGATAATGTCAAGATGCTTCTCTCGTGTTCAATTAACTATGGAAGACAGAGAATCACAACTCTATGATGAATTTGAACACTTCAAGATGAAACCAGATGAGAGTGTCTATGAGTACTATGTGAGATTTCATAAGTTGGTGAATGACATGAGGAACATCAGAATGACTATGCCTAACATTCAATTGAACTCAAAATTTGTGAACAACATGAATCCCGAATGGCACAAGTTTGTCACTTCCGTGAAGCTCACTAAAGGATTGAAGAATACAAACTATGAGCAACTCTATGCCTTCCTCCTTCAGAATGAGAGACATGCTATGTTTGAAAAATTGGTTCTTAATCAGTTCAAAACCAACCCGGGAGAGACAAGCTCGTCTAATGACTCAACTGCCTTCTACTCAAACATCGGAATCACAACCAAAGCCTCACAAGTCATACCCATGGGAAATGGTAATCACAAACTAATTCCTGATCCTATGTTCAAACAAGCTGATGCCGATGCACACGTGGGTAATTTCATTAATCAACTAGCTCTTCTGATTAGTCAAAACATGAATTCTCTCCCACAAACCAATAACAACCTCAGAACAGCATCTAACCCACACAATCAAGCAACTGTTAAAGATGGGAGGATCGTGGTGCAACCAGTTCAGGAAAGACAGTATGATCAGGGAAGAGGTGGAGCCGGTAGAGGTTATGTTGGTAATCAGAATCGAGGAAGGAATGGTAATCAAGGTCAAGCTAAGCCGATCAAATGTTATAATTGTGGTGGTGAGGGACACATTGCAAGGAACTGCACATCTCCAAAGCGTCCACAGAATGCCGATTACTTCAGAGATAAGATGCTGCTTGTGCAAGCTCGGGATAATGGTGCTGCTTTGGATGAAGAGGAATTGTTGTTTCTAGCTGAGGGCAATGCCAAGACCTATGATGATGATGTGGATGAGCAGCCTATTCAGGAGATAGGTCACAATCATCAGAATGCCTTTCAAGTCGTGATTGTGATGCATACGACTCGATGTGGATGATGGACCCATCGCACACACAATCTTTATGGCTAGCATTTCTCCAATGGTTTCTCCCAAGGTCTCCTCTTCACCACAAGCTGGCCCATCCAAAGACAAACTCATCTCAGAGGTACTAAAACTATACGATGATGCTGATGTGCAAAAGATGCATGACAAAGTACTATCAACTGAAACTTTTGTATCAAATATTGAAAATATGGGTAATATCAATGTTGTCCCATATGATCAATATGTGAAACAAAGTGAAAGTGAAGTTGTACCAAGTGATGCATCTCCTGCAATCAACAATGACTATACTTTTGATGAATACACCGCCTGTGCCCTGATGAGTCTCAGTAATATCTGAATTAAATGCCTATAAAGAACGTGTTGCTATTTATGAACAACGTGCTAAATTTGAGTTGACCACTCGTGAGCAGGAAATGGATGACCAAATGCGTACAACTATTAGAAAAGTAGGTTTAGAGAAGAAGTATTAAAACAAGAGTTAAACTCCTTGCAAGAAAAGCTTTCTAAAACTGCTAAGCAAAAACAAGAACTTCAAGAAAATGTTAAAATGCTTAAGCAAGAATTTAATGCAAAGGAATCAAAACTTTTGAATGATTTTTCTAATCTAAAACCTTGAAAAACAAGCTTGAAAATAAGTTGTACGTACAAGGAAACACCATTCAGACCGCTCACATGATCACTAAGCATAGAGTCCTAAGCGATAAGCATAGCATTCCCCTTATTGAGGAACCAAATCCAGAGGTCATTAAAAAGGCTAGAAATGCTCATAAGGTTCTTTATGATGGCAATGAAATCCTTAAACCTAGACAGAAACCTAGTTGCGCTGAGTGTACTAAGGAAGATAAGAAATCGATGAAAGTCACTAGGAAAAGTTATGAACAAGAAACTAGATGATCCAAAATGTAAAGAAAAGAAAGTAATCATCACACCCCATGATTACAAAAAGGAGAATTGGATTGCCTTGAACATGTTTAAGCCTCAGACATTGTTAACTCCCGAACAAGTGTTCTGGAAAATGGATTTAGATAAGCGGAAAGTTGAAAATATTGTTGAAACAAACCCTCCTCTTTGGAAAATGCCTAGAGCGTCTGTGTATCCTCCTAATACACCAATGCATCTTGTTCCTAGAACAATTGCCACTAAAAGCAAGACCTTAATTAGCCAATATGTTATACTTCAACTATTTGTTGATTTTGAGAAAACTTGCAAGAAAAGGATCACACCCACCGGTATTACGGAAGGAGAAAGGGTTTTGAGCAAATGAAAGAATGTTATTTAACTGAGGTCATGCCTTTCTTTAAACTTCTAAAAGATCACTTTGAGAGTCTTAAAAAGGGGATAGAAACCGATATTAAGGGAATGGAAAAGGAATTTGATGCAATGATAGTTGAAGTTAGTGACTATGAGCGAGCACTAAAATATAATGAGATTGAGAGGAAGAACTTGCTTACACTAAATGAGAACTCGATTTCGAATGTATTGCTCAAGATGTGTTTTTCACCGCTACAAATTGTTCCATTAATGCTTCCAAATTTCATGAATTATCGGTTGCCCTGAAAGTCTCCCATGATCGTGTCATTGAGCTTGAAAAACTAATTCTAAACTAAACGAGAAAATTGAACTGGATGATCACGACAATTTGGTTAAACATTTTTCTAAACTGGAAGTTGAGCATTTTAATTTACAACTAAAATATCAACATCTTAAAGAAAATGTCAAAACTTCAAATATCAAGACATCCTCAGATGCTCCAGAGTTTGATGCAGTTTTCAAATTAACAAACGTGATGAACAGATTCAAGCTCATTGCAACACGATCAGAAAGTTGAAAGCCCAAATCTCTCAATTAAAGGGTCAAACGAACAATATGACAGGCTCCCAAATGCCTCCTCCTTTAGATTCTCCGAATTCTCAAACTTTTCATCTTCAAAACTTAGTTGATGCCTTACAAAAGGAAAACGAGAGTTTTCTAGAAGAAAATGAAAAAGTTAAACGACATTTTAAAGAGTTATATGATTCAATAAAAGTCACCCGTGACCAAAACAACGAAAAAATAACGTCTTTACAAAAAGAAATTGAGAATCGAGAAGTCGTGGAAATGGGAAACTGCCACTTGTTTTCAATAAGAATGTTGTCTCAAAGTCACCCTTAGACTGCAAATACACTGTGACAGTTAAATATATTCCTCCTCATCTTAGGAATAATGAACATGCTTTTCATGAATATTGTGCTCACCTTAAGGATAGTCTAGAATGTCTCCGTGAGATTGTCGAAGAGGATTTCATTAACAAACCTCTTGATAGTGAAATTAGGTTTGCTTGCCTCCATGCCAAACGATCTCAAGAGTTGCTAGAATGTGTAATTGCAACATGTCCCAAATCCTTAACCTTAGGTGCAAAAGGCAAAGCTGTGATGCCTTGTTCTATGCCTAGTGCCAAGCAGGAAATCCGTTCTATGCCCAGGCTTAAGAAAGGAAACACTAATGTGCCTTCAAGTAGTTCAGATTCCAGATATGTTAGTGCTAAGAAAGTGAACTTTAGTGTGCCTGCAAAAAGCTCAAATCACCGTCTTAAGAAAGTATACACTAATGTGCCTTCTAGTACTTCAGATCCTTGCACATCAAGTTCAGGAATGCAAAAATTAGATCAACCAACTAATTTTCCCATTCCCTCTACAGAGTAATCGTGACTTTAAAGCGAAAGCAGGTCAAAGTCTCAAGACAATACAAGGAATGATAGGACCTTGCAAGCTAAGAATGTGCATTGGAAGAGAGTAGAAGACCAATCTAGGAACTTTAAGCTTGAGTTGAATAAAACGAATCGTGTTGATTCAAGTATTAGCCTTAGGCGCATCTGTAATTAATTCAATTCGATACTATTTGCAAACCTTGTAATGATGTCCGCTTGAATTTCGCTTGCTAATCATGAATGTGGTGTGAATGCTTTGTCTAATGCTGTCAAATGCCCGGTTAAAATTGTTAATGCTAATAATCGTGCAAATAAGGCAAAAGGCAAAAACGAAAGATTGTTAGAAAATAGTGGAAACCCACAAGAAGAACTTTTATAAAGATAGGTTATTATTGGATACCTTTTGGCCATAAGAATAATCAGCTTTGTTCTCAAACTGCTAAGATTATGCCCACTAGAAAATGGATGCCTACTGGTAGAACTATTCCCTTAAGAAGTGAACATACTGTTAATAGGTCAAATACGACACCAAAGATTGCATCTATTCCCAATGATTCCATTGCTTCTACTTCCGATATGGATGTTTCTATTTCTGATGTGGGTGTTCCAATTAATGTTACTAACCAAGTGGAACCCATTCTTGCATGGGGATCCCAATTATCCAGCTATCCATTCTTGTCTGTGTTCAACTGCAAATCGTTCAAATCGTTCGTGGTACCGGACTCAGCCGTTCCAAGCATATGACTGGAGACCGGTCGCGGCTCATGAACTTCGTGAGCAAATTCATCGGGACAGTTAGATTCGGTAATGATCATTTCGTGCAATTATGGGTTATGGTGATTATGTTGTTGGTGATAGTGTTATCTCTAGAGTATACTATGTGGAAGATCTTGGTCATAATCTTCTCTCTGGTCAATTCTGTGACTCTGATCTAGAAGTAGCCTTCAGAAAACATACTTGTTTTGTTAGAGAACTTGATGGTAAGGAACTTTTAAGAGGAACTCGTGGTTCAAATCTTTACACCATCTCTATAGAAGATATGATGAAGTCTTCTCCAATTTGCTTGCTGTCAAAGGCTTCAAAACAAAGTCATGGTTATGGCATCGACGTCTCAATCACTTGAACTTCGGCACCATCAATGATCTCTCCACAAAGGACTTAGTTGTAGGTTTACCTCGACTAAAGTATGAAAAGGATCATCTTTGTTAAGCATGTCAATTGGGAAAAAGCAAGAAGTATGCCCATAAACCCAAACCTACTAACTCGTCACGAAGTTCTTCATACAATTCATATGGATTTATGTGGACCAATGAGAGTGCAGAATATATTTGGGAAGAAATATAGTTATAGTTGATGATTACTCTAGATTCACCTGGGTCAAGTTCTTAAGGACAAAGGATGAAACTCCCGATATCATCATCAAACTCATCAAAAACCGCAGTTCGACTTAACAAAACCGTCGTAATTATCCGACGACAATGGAACCGAGTTTGTTAACAAACAACTTAGTGAATTCTATGAAAGCATTGGAATCAGCCATCAAAGAAGTGTTCCACGAACTCCTCAACAGAACGGTGTAGTTGAAAGACTAAATCGAACTCTTGTAGAAGCCGCTAGAACAATGCTGATTTACTCAAAAGTTCCAATGTTTCTCTGGGCTGAAGCTATTGCCACTTGCATGCTACACACAAAATCGTTCCCTGATTCACACTGTTCATGGAAAGACACCATATGAACTTGTCCACAAAAGAAAACCTAATCTCTCTTTCCTTCGTGTGTTTGGAGCATTGTGCTATCCAACTAATGAGGGTCAAGACTTAGGCAAACTTAGAGCTAAAGCAGACATTGGAGTATTTGTAGGGTATGCACCAAACAAAAAGGGATACCGAATCTACAACAAAAGAACCCGAAACATCATGGAAACAATTCACGCTACGTTTGATGAGTCGACGGTCAAATGGCTCCTGAACAATTCAGTTCTCGACCCGCACTTCAAATCAGTCCAATTGGTTCATCCCTTGTTCCAAACTCTTCTCAAGAAACTCCATATGTACCTCCATCCGAAGATGATTTAAAGAAATTGTTTGATCCTATGTTTGATGAACTTTATGATCCGAGTACTAATGAGGTGTTGATCCCTACAACAGAGGTTGCTCATATTCCAGTGAATGAAGTCAATCCTTCAGTCTCAATATCTTTAAGTCAAGAAGCACCTGCTGATCCTTCAGTCTCATCAACAAATCATCATTCTTCAAATGTACATCATGGAACTGCTTCTGGCATCAATGATGAAGTTAATCCCTTTGCTACTCCTGAAGATGCTCTGTTTGATAACATATTTGCTCCTAATCTTCATCGAACCATCTTCTTCGAGACATCAACTCTGCTACTTCAGTCCCTCAACAACTACCACATGAACACCTCAGAAAATGGACTCACGATCATCCATTAGAAAATATCATTGGAAATCCTCTCGCCCAAGATCCACACGGAAACAACTTGCAACCGATGCCTTATGGTGCTTCTTCAACTCCGTACTCTCTAAGATCGAACCAAAAGATGTTAAAACCGCCATGAATGAAGATAGGTGGTTCAATGCTATGCAAGATGAAATTCATGAGTTCGATCGACTAGATGTATGGGAATTAGTACCGCTCCAGATTGTGCTATGATTATTGCTCTAAAATGGATCTTCAAAGTGAAACTTGATGAGCATGGTGATGTGTTGAAGAACAAGGCTCGATTAGTTGCTAAAGGATACCGTCAAGAGGAGGGTATAGACTTTGAAGAATCTTTTGCTCCTGTTGCTCGAATCGAGGCAATTAGAATCTTTTGGCTAATGCTGCAAGTAAGAACATGGTAGTCTATCAAATGGATGTAAAGACGGCATTCCTGAACGGAGATCTTAAAGAAGTCGTCTACGTCAACCAACCTGAAGGATTTGTAAATCAAGAGCATCCTACTCACGTTTATCGTTTGAAGAAGGCCCTTTACGGTTTAAAGCAAGCTCCAAGGGCATGGTATGATACACTGTCAAAGTTTCTTCTATCAACCGGATTTAGCAAAGGAGCAGTTGATCCTACATTGTTCACCAGAAGTCGTGCAAACATTTAATTCATGTTCAAATTTATGTTGATGATATTATTTTTGCCTCGACTGACCCAATGGAATGTGATCGTTTTCTAATGAAATGAGTTCAAAATTTCAAATGTCAATGATGGGACAAATGTCATTTTTCTTGGGATTACAAATTTCACAAAGTCCCGGAGGCATTTTCATAAATCAATCTAAATATGCAACTGAGATCTTAAAGAAATTTGGATTTGATTCAAGTGACCCCGTTGACACTCCCATGATTGATCGAACCAAACTAGATGAGGACCACTCAGGATCATGATTGACCAAACAAAATATCGTAGTATGATTGGATCCCTGATGTACCTCACAGCTAGTAGACCCGACATCTTGTTCGCTGTTTGCATGTGTGCTAGATACCAGGCTAAGCCTACTAAAAGCACCTTGAAGCGGTTAAACGGGTCTTTCGGTATCTCCAAGGAACCATCAATATGGGTCTTTGGTACCCGAAGGACACCGGTATGTCACTAACGGCCTATGCAGATGCCGATCATGCAGGTGTCAAGATACTCGTCGAAGTACATCCGAGGTGCTCGCTTTTGGGTGATAAGCTTGTGAGCCGGTCTTCAAAGAAGCAAATGAGTACTTCTATTTCCTCTACAGAGGCTGAATACATAGCCATGTCATCTTGTTGTGCTCAAGTCTTATGGATGAGATCTCAATTATCTCGACTATGGCTTTGAATTCAACAAAATCCCTCTGTACTGTGATAATAAAAGTGCTATTGCTCTCTCTTGCAACAACGTTCAACACTCAAGAGCAAAGCATATCGACATTCGACATCATTTCATCAGGGAACAAGTGGAAAAGGTGTGGTGGAACTCTATTTTGTGAGGTCTGAATATCGCTTAGCGACATCTTCACCAAAGCTCTTCCAAGAGAACGTTTTGAGTTTATTCTTCCACGCCTTGGCTTGAAAAGTCTTCAACCCGAAACACTCAAACGTCTTCAGGAGGAAGACGAGGAGTAAAGGTCTATCTTCATCTATCTCTTGTATATATCTATTCGAAAATCAAAATACAAAATTATAAAACCTTCAAAATCCATAAAAATCTAAAAATTCGAAAAATCTTCAAAAATATTGTCATTTTGTCATGCTTTTTCTCGGTTCGATAATATCTACGGTCTTTGTGCTGTCATTCAAAGAATGACACATGACTTTAGATGTTGTTCAATTCCAAAAAAAAAAAAATCAAAAAATCAAAAATATTTTTGAGAGAAAGAGAAACAATGGTTTATTGTCATTTCGTGCAAGTAACCCGCTTTTCAAAGAAAGAACAGAGCCATACTTTATCATGTTTTCAAAATTCCATGCTCTGATTCTTTAAACATTTATCTGTTGAAAACTAACTGCTTTGAAAAATAACTCAGTCTCTATTTTTGATAATCATCTGGACTTATTTGTCAAAATATCAATCTCTCAATCAACAACCTATGTCATTGATTGAGGGGAGAATGATTTCAATTAAATTAAAAAGTTATTTGGCATTCAATTGTTTTCAAAAGATATTCATGCATGTTTTATCAATGGAGTTTAAAGTCTTAAAATCCGATCATTATCCGTTAAAACGCTTTCATAATCAAGTCACAATTCTCCTTAAAAGCTTTCAAAATCAATTTAAATCTATAAGAGATCACAAATCTCAAATGATTTGATAATTGTGATCGGGGAGAATGTGTGATTTAAATTGGATTTAAACTGATAATTCGGTAAATGGTTTTATAAGGATGTACAAGCTCTCCTTCCCACATGTGACAAACGATTTCAAATTTTCCATGCACATGTTGAGGGGAGCATCTATCTTAAACCTATGATTTGAAACGTGATAACTTATCTCAAGGTGCAAGTTCCCTCTAGTATGTGCAAAACTCTTTTCAAATCTCGAGGCACATATTGAGGGGAGCAAAATCATGAAAACCTCATCCTTCCCCAAAATGCTTTATCTACTTGATTCGATTAAGGAAGTGATGTTGATATTTTTTGAAAATGGTAATCAAAGAAGTTAATTCTTTCTCTTGCCTCCGTGTGGAAAACTATTTCAAATACTTGATTCACATGTTGAGGGGAGTTCTTCTTCTAAAAATATCAAAACAATTCAGGTACAAAATGCTTTGATAAAATATCATAAGTATCCGGATTGATTTTCAAATGGTTTTCAATTGGTTCCTATGGCCGATGAACAATACCAAAAAGACCGACCAACTTTACATTATGTATGGTGATATAAGGACGATAAGGTTAGGTATGTGTTCCCATGATCCGCCAGAACCGGAGGGATCTACCCAGGACTATCCACTAGTTAGTGTAGAGTTCTTAGGTATGATGATAAAAGGAGAAAAATGAGATATGGGTAGAGTGCGGACTAAGATCGAGCTAGTAATCTTGGAATAAACCCAACAAGGTTCTTGCTATGAAGTCTCGGTAAGCACAGAAGGGGTTGAAGAATGAAAAAGAATTGAATGAGAAAAGGGTGAAAACAAATAGCCCTCCATTTATTCAACCTTAGGGCAGAAACCGGGTTCAATTCATATGCTACAGATGGTAACATCGGTATTGAAGACAAGACGTCATGGACCCAGTGACGCACTGCACTTCAACTTTCCAAACCACTCAAGTTCCTCTTAAAAGGACTTGTTTCATTCTCACGGGAACCGACATTATCTATCAACTTTCTCTTAGAGATTGTTGATATTGAAGGAGGAGACCCTCTCCCTAGTCTCCGATATAGGATCCAAATATGCACAAATTGAGTCTAGTGCCACGAGATCATCAATAAATCTCATTAGGACACTTTCAATGAAGACTCTCTGCTTCACACAATGTGGAAAGAGAGATTATATCTTGAGTCCTACGCACTATCCTTGTGGTATTGCCGAACATCCGAAAGTGATATGCAAACATACTCACAATGAAGATGGAAAGCCTTCTGGAGCCAACATCTAACAAGCTCCCGGTAGGTGGCATGTGAGATCTATTATACAGATCAACCATGTGACAACTGAACAGAAACAATGGGCGATTCAATCTTTTGAATCAATCCTGGTTCAGGTTATGGATTGACGGATACCTTTGAAAACCGGTCTTTGTGCTTTAAAACTCTTTTCATTAGCACGTCGACCGTGTACTAATTTTTCAAATCAAAAGGTGTTTTATGATTGATAATTGATTTTCATTAAAACCTTCGTTATATTGCAAAAACAATTTCTATTGAGCAATACACGATTGTTTTTCAAATCTCTTTTCATCAAATAGTGGACTTAAATTCGGGTTCACTCACTCCGTGTTGTCTTCTTTGAGACGTTCCGGTTTGAGAACAACTGGAGCAAGTGCGAAACCCTGTCAAGGAAATTCTTCGTAATTATTCCGATCACGTGCAGTACTTGTACCGATCAACGGGAACCGTGGGCCGTGTAACTCAATTCAACGAAAGTGATCAAAGACACTTTCGTGCGATTTATTGCTAATCGCTGTTGTATGCGAGGTACACCCCGACGCGTTTGCGTGATCGAATGGAGCGGTCAATCCATAGCCGCATGCTCACACAACACATTCATATCATGAATCAACTAAAGTTTCCGCTACTCTGATGAGAAGATATCATGATTCAGAATGTGAGCATGTCGGTCCGAAAGTCACAACATCACATAATACCTATACCACAATGGATGTATCGAGATTTTCTATTAGCTGATGATCTCAAAAGCTGGCTCAACATTATTATCACGTGGATCAGGAAAAGACCTCCACTTGGATTAACCAAACATGCAATGAGTGGAATCAATGACTACGAGCTTTTGAGCAAAGTACTACATCAAGAATGCAAGATCAATTGTTAATGTAATATCCGATTGTATTCAATGTCATTTTAGTATATGTTTGAGGTGACCTCCCTTAGGGGGAGATTGTTAGGAATTAGAAATTCCAGGTATTAAAGAGTCGGTCACCTCAAGTATATGTAATCGTTAGAAAGCTCGTAGTCATAGTACTTTTATGTTAAGTAGTATTTAGTTTAGTAACACCGTGGAGGACGGACGGGTCTTTACCCACTGTATGCCTGATCCACAGCCCGTTGTGTGGCGATTTATGTAAGACTATAAATACTCTCTACCTCCCAAGGTAGAGAGTTGGAGCTCATAATAATAATTTTTCTTTCTCTCACTAAGTTCCCTAAACCTCTAACTTTCTCTCTCTAGAACTCACCTTTATACGCCCACTTTGTGTTATGGTTTGATGTGTATGTGAAATCCAATATCCTACAAAAGTGTCTCATGGATAGGAGTTATATGACTAGCACAAAAACCATTTACCACTCAAATTCCACCCCAAAATGTGAGGTTCGCCCCTAGATCTTTAGGAATAAAAGCATTCATCTTTAATGCTTAGAGAGTGTACCGGTAGTATAATAGATTCTAGAACTTGTTTTGTGATGCATTCCGAGATCGCTAGTGAGACTACACTTGTGTAGTTAGGAATAACTAAATGAAAAGAGACATTAGGATAACCCCTTGTTTGAAACCTATATTATAATTACTTCTTCCACATCGGTTGAGTAATTACCCCACACCCTTGCGATGTACTCATCTTTAGTACACGATACCTCTAGTTAACCCCTCAGAGCCTATCCTTTTCGCGGTTCTCGTGATGTTTCGGTTTTCCGGAATATCAATGAAGAGTATTGTTTACAATCCACCCCCAAATGTACACCCAAATCGCCTTAGCCTACCTTTTATGCACTCACCTTTAGTGCATTATTGTTATCATTACTAAACCTTTAGTTCAAATATCTAGTTACTTGCATGATTGCTAAGTCGAGTCATATCTTTTGTACACAGTTTTGGGACTCATGGGACTCATGGGTAAAAATAATATTTTATGGAATAACGGGAAAGAACGATAAATTCAAATTCCCTTTGTCTACGTAATTAAATACTCCAAGTGTTTTGATCTTTTCAAATCGGGTCAATTAGTGTTAGAGAAATAAAAACTCAAGTGTAGGGATGCTCCTATAAATCTCTTATATTTTGATGTTATCGTAGAGGATGGTAGAGTAAAAATGTATGGAAAAAAAATCGAAAAAAAGAGTGTTAAGAAAAATGGAAAAAAAAATGAAGAAAAAAACATACAGGCTACCATCCTACATCTATCTTTATGTTTATGTCTTTAAATTTATGTTTGTTTTGTTTCAAGTTATCTAGAGTTAGTGAGTCGAGTCTTGGCTTAGCAACGCTACACTTTTCATGCTTGTAACATAAGATTTTTGACTTGCCGGCACTAAATATCCCCTATCCAACAAAACTCTTTGTTTCCCTACCGTAAGCCTAACGTTACAACCCTTGCAAAGACCTCTTAGATAGTTGTTCCTAGGTGCTTACGCCAAAGCGGTGGAGGTTTGATCTAGTCTCAAGCTTATGGTAATCTATGTACTATGCCAGGTAATGAGTGTTTATCTTCCATTTTTATTTTTATATTTCATATAAACCCGATAGATGAGAGAATCCAAACACGCCTTGTGAGATGCTAGTGTATAATGTCCTTGCTTGTTATGATTATTGCGGTGCTTTGACTTGTTATGAACTATTTTAAAACAATGCTTCATGCCCCCTAACTTATAAATTGATTGGCCAAAAGCACATTTGCTTGAGGACAAGCAAATACCAAGTGTAGGGATATTTGATAACGATTTAAAACGTACGCTTTTAGGGGGTCATTTAAGCCCTAAATCGGCCACTTTTATAGCCGTTACTGCTTAATTTCGTTTCTTTTCACTTTTTAGGTCTCTTGGAAGCAAAATGCTGAAATGAAGCATATTTGGAAGAAAAGGAGCAAATACATGAAGAAAATGGCAAAGTCAAGATCGAAGCCACTCAAAGCTGATCAACTGTACATGACGGCGTCCCAAACAAAGGGCGACGCCGTCCCTCTATGATGACTTGATCAAAACATGCACGCGACGGCTCAGTGAAAATTCTGGTCTTATAACCTGACGGCGTCACGCTTTAAATAAGGAGGGCGTCACTCACAGTTTTCAACTCAGACGGCCCAGATCTAGAATCAAGACGACGTCCCAACTGAAGACCGACGACGTCACAACTCTAAGGTGACGTCGTCCCATCGATGACTTGGCCCAGACGAAACCCTAATGACGGTGAGCTGACGGCGTCCCATGCAAAAGGTGACGCCGTCGCATTTGTAAATCTATATATATAATTCGATTTTTCTGCATTTAGAGAGGTAGACTTTTGGAGAAAAAAAACCCTAAATCATTTGTAGTCCGAATTGGACAGTATCTTAGGGTCCCATACCCTATTTTACACATCGAGATAAGTCTTTTAATCCAAAGTAACATTGTGTCTATCCCTTATTCGATTGATTGCGTGTATGCTTGCTTGTTTACCATGTCTAGCTAAATTTCTTGTGTGTTTGCTTAGATCTATGAAACCTAGCTATTTATTATTGTTAGGTTGTTTCTTATCTTAATTGTAAATTAGCTTATGAGTGCAACTAGGCATCATTCGTTGTATTTAATGCTTGAGTATGCTTTATGAATGTGTGGCTTATGAATGAAATAGTTTAGGCTTGCCGATATTGTATGTCATAAACGAGAGATAACCTCAAAGAACTAGGGACTATGCATACCCTACGACCTTAGGAATACAACGCGTTAAGATAAGGTGTGATAATTTAACCGACCAATAAACGATAACTAGGAAGTAATAGTATCTAGGTAAACACATTTTTTATCATCATACGAGCACACATCAAAATAGATATAGCTACCGGTAGTAATTAGATAAACTATATAATTAGATAAGTAGAGTAATCGGTAGAAGTACCACCCCCCCAAACCAATTGCCCCGAGATTTTATCTTAACTTTCTAAAAAACCAATATAAAGATAAAAAAAAGAATCATCCTCAACCCCCACCTTCTCGTCATATATTTCTTACTAGCATTCCTATTCCCCTAGAGAACGATATCAATCCCCGAGGCTTACCCAATACTACACTACAACGATTAGGTTCACTGCCTAGGTAGTTGAAAAACTTGCTCGACGAAAAGGAAGTTCCTTTGACCCCGAGCGCGCTCCGTACGCGCATCAATGATCTCCTATTCCCGATCATGTGTTCTGTGCATCCACTATCCACAATCCAATCTTTCGGCCATAAATCACATTTAAGGCAAACCTACAACCAAAGATGTAATTCAAGACCTTGGTACCTATTGTTTCTTGGGTCCAACGGGGTTAGCATGTAAGTGCTCAAGTTAAACATCATTTGGTCTTGAAGCAAGACACATAGTTTCTAAAGACCATACTTTAAAAAAGTAGACCAATGATTATTTTAAACATTACTTTGGTTTTTAAATAGTGGTTCAAAGTTTTGAGGTGTTTGTGGTCTAAAAAATCTTTGGTTTGGGTAGAAGTTGTCTCTCCTTTGGTAAGAGTTATGTTGATGATGTGAAGACTTTTGATTGTTATAAGAGTTTCTTCTTGATGAAAATTGATTGTTTTGAAAAGAATGTATTTGATTATATGAGGTTGAAGATCTCATATTTGGAGTAGGTAAAGTAGGTCTATGGTCGACTTGAGATTGAATGTATCCAAGTCCATTGCATGAATCCGGTTTAAAAAATTGTTTTATGGTTTTACTTCTTGCAATGTGTGTTTGGGTATCTCGAGAATTTGCAAAACGAGTTTGAGGAACAATGAGTTTAACAAAAACATTCGACGAATCACCACTTTTGGGACAGTACCTCGGGCACGCGTCAGCTGGCTCGCCAGGAACACTAGTTTGTATCAATTCAAATTAAGACCTTCACTCTCTTTTAAACATGTACAAAGACCCTCACACTCTCTTAATCGTCAAACACTCCCTCCATAAATATATAATTTTGACTAATCAAGTTTGTATCGATTCAAATTAAAGTTAAAGTTGTAAAAAATTTAAATCAAAATAAAATAAACCCACTAAAATGCAAAAAAAAAAAAACTAAAAATTTATGAAAGTATATCAAAATGAATACTAAATTAAAAAACAAACAATTTAAAAAATATGATGAAATTAGATCATAAAAAAATAAATAGATAAAAATATATTTCAATTTGAAAATAAAGATTATTTTTTTAGCTGAGAAGTAACATATTATCCGCTATGATTGCATCTTTTTTATGTTAATTTTTTACCATAACTTAAATGCTATATATAAAATAAGTATAGATATAGATATAAAAATATAGATATAGGTATAAAAAAAATTCATTTAGCTACTTAAATAGTGTAATAAAAATATCTGAATGTTTAACAAGACCTTAATTTAGAAACTTGGGAATCTAGACAAGATACCAACAGATTTTCAAATTTAAAGAGCACAACAAATACATGGAGGAAGAAACAATAACGGTCATATACGGTTACAACAACGACCCAAACCAACCCGAAGAAACCGAACTAATCCTATCGAAAAACCAATCAAATTCCATGAAAAAACGTTACAGATGTGTTTGGAGGAAAAATGGGAGATGGGTTGCTCGTATTCGGAACCCGATTACTAATTCGCGCGAATTCTTGGGTAAATTTGGTTCATGTGAAGCTGCATTAAGTGCTTATTTCAAAAAGAAACATGAGTTTGAGTTACTAGCTAGGGATACTGAGGTTGTTGATTCTGTTATGATTGATAATCATGGGTTTTTGCTTGGTGGGTTTAGTAGATTGGATGAGGATTTAAGGATTTTGTAAGTGAGGAGGATTATATGCTTTTTGTAGTTTAGAGTTCCTTTTGGCCGACTAATACACGGGGTTTGGACCCCACCGTTAAACAGACTTAAACCGGGTAGATCCCTCCTTTTCGGGAGGTTGGCGGGGATAGTTTTGAGTTTTTTAGTTAAATGGTATATAAAAGATTTCAATGCTGTATGAAGTTTTTGTTTAGAATGTACTTGGAGAGATTATAGTGAAAGTTATAGCTTTTTGGTTGTTAAATTTGTGTTTCTTTGTTGTTAGTTTTATAGGTGATTAGGATTGCTTATTAGGGGTTGTTTGCTATTGCTTGTTCTGAGAGTTTTCTGCGTGTTTTTTAATGAATGAACTACTTATATGTTATGCTGGAGTAAATAAATACTTCATAATATAAGAATGTTGGTAACTTCTATTATAAGCAGATAAGTGGTTTGAAACTAGTAATCCCAAATACCACCTAAATAAGTACTTGAAATTAAGCAAGTTGGTATCTGCGCATTTTTATAGCAGGTTGAGCACTTTGATATTACCAATCCCAAACAGCCCTAAAACTGTTTATTCTCTTATTGCTTTTTGAAATAAGGTCTTTTCAGTAAGCAGTTACAAATTGCTTATGCACAACAGCTTATATTAATCACAGAGAACAAATAAGCATCTTAAATAAGCAATCAGAGGCACCCTTAATACTGTGATATAAGCATTCCCAGGCGCCCCTAAAACTGTTTATTCACTTATTATGTTTTGAATAAGCTCTTCCGAGCAAGCAGTTGTAAATTGCTTATTCAAAACAGCTTATTTCAATCACAAAGAACAAGTAAGCATTTTGGATAAGCAATCTGATAAACCCATAATACTGTTTGTCTATTCGCAAATAAATAGTTTTAATATGCAATCCCAAACACCCCTGAATAATATTCTATTACCAATTTCAGTGCAAGTTCTTTGGCGCTAGTTACAATTCCTAGTTTTTCATAATCAACATTAAAGGTGTGGGATTGCAACTCTATCCTGTAACAGTATGCAATTGTTTCTCTGATCTTATGCCTTTAATATTCTAACGAAAACAGCTCTTGAAGCTTAAATGATCCTTATACTAGTGCAGTTGGTTGTTCCGACTTCTGTCTAAAAGAAAATATGTGAGGTGACGTTGGTTTTTTACTGCAAAGTGCCATAATGCCGTAAAAGAAGATAGTAAAAGTATAAAACACATGAATGGGCAAACATATGTTAGTCATTTATGCGTTTTATTCATTGGCCTTTTCATTAGGGTGTGTTTGTAGTTGCTTATGTAAGTGTTTATCTCCCTTGTTTCTAAAGACGATAATTGATTTTAAGTTTTTCGATAAAATCTATTATATACTTATGTTATAATAATGTTGGTATCTCCTTGTTTTATTGGAAGATAAGTGGCTGGAAATTAGTAATCCGAAATGCCCCCTAAATAGGTACTTCAAATTAAGCAGGATGGTATCTGCGTATTTATAAAGCAGATTAACACTTTGATATAAGCAATCCTAAACAGCCCTAAAACTGTTTATTCACTTATTACTTTTAGAAATTAGCTCTTTCGGGTATTCAGTTACAAGTGGATTGTTCGAAAAAGCTTATTTCAATCACAAATAACATTTAAGCTTTTTGGATAAGCGATCGAAACAACCTTAAAACTGTTTGTCTGTTTGCAGATAAACAGTCTTAATGCAATCCCAAACACCCCTGATCATATATTCCGTCACAGATTTCAGTGGAAGGTCTGTGGCACTAATTACAATTCTTTGTTTTTATTTATCAACATCAAAGGCTTAAGATTACAAGTCTATCATGTAACCATATGCCACTTTTACTGTGATCTTAGGCGTTTATTAATTTCACGAAACTACTCATGAAGCTGTGTATCCCAATTTTAACTTTGTTTTGTATTTTCTAGCAGAGAATATGTCAGGTGATGTTGATGCAGGGCATGATAAAGCCATAAAAGAATATAGATGAAAGTATTAAACACATGAATGGACAAACATAACTTATGCATGTATGTGTTTTTGTGTATTGGAGAAATGGAACATTATCTAGTACCGCATCTAACGTCTTCTAGTTTATCTTAGTTTTTGGTTTGTGAAACTTTGCTTCTTTAGGAGCTATATACTATTGATAGTCATTCGCCTTTTAATTAGGGTTTGTGAAACTTTGCTTATTTAACTGTTTTCTCCTCTCTTGTTTGTAAAGCTGATAAGCAGTTGTAATTGTTTAAATTAAACCTACTATATGCTTATGTTATAAGAATGTTGGTATCTCCTTATTTTTTAAGTAGATAAGTGCCTTGAAATTGGTAATCCCGAACACCTGTAAATAGGAACTTAAAATTACTAATAACGAATAAGCATCTTGGGTTAGCAATCTGCAACACCCTTAGCACTGCTTTTCTATCTGTAGATAAACAGTTTTAATATGCCATCCCAAGCGCCCCTGAACATTGATTCCATCACCGATTACAGTGCAAGTTCTTTGGCACCAATTGCAATTCCTTGTTTTTCATCATGAAACATCAAAGGTGTTGGATTACAACACCATCTTGTAACCGTATGCCATTATTACCGTGATTTAACGCATTTATTATTTCAAAGAAAACCACTCATGAAACTGTTAATTTAGAACAATCCTTATTCTATCATTGTTGGTTATTCTAATTGAAGGAAAATTAGTGAGGTGTTATGTTTTTTTAGTGCAGCGCGAGATTAAAGAAAAAGAGATAAAAGTATAACACACACGAACTCACAAACGTAAGTTAAGCATGTGTGTTTTTTGGGTTCTGAAGAACTGGAACAGAAGCTATTAACATGTTTTCTTATTTGATAACTTCAGTTCTGTTAGGAAGTAAATGACAATTGACAGTCATTAAACAATATGTGTCTATATGATTAACGATAACTAGCAGATGTTTAAAGGTTAATCATGGTATCATTGTTCGGCTCCAAGTTAGATTCAGATAGCCTACATATAACCAATCTATTGCTGCACATATAAATGACTATCTGTCTCTGCAATGTTGCTGCACACGGGGTTATAATTTGATTTAAATTGTACATTTAAAATTTTGTTTGATTGTACTTGGAGCTATTATAACACAATTTTTAGTTTTTTCATTGTTCGATTTGTGTTTCCTCGTATAAGATTTAAGGGGTGATTACGCTCCTTAGGAGGTGTTTGGGATTGCTTACTTTAGTGTTTATCGCCCTTCTTACTTATAGCAGATAACCTTAAGCATTTAGATCAAACCTATTACATGCTTATGCTATAAGAATGTCGGTATTTCCTTATTTTTTATACAGATAAGCGGTTTAAAGTTAGTAATCCCATACACCCCCTAAATAGGCCCTTAAAATTAAGATACCTTTCGCATAATAAGCAATCACAAACACCCTTGAAACTTTTTATTTACCCATCACGTTGTCAAATAAGCTCTTTTGAGTAAGCAGTTACGACTAACGAGTCGCTTATTCTAAACAGTTTATTTCAATCAAAAAGAACATATAAGCATCTTGGATAAGCATTCAGAAGCACCGTTAATAATGACATATAAGCATTCCCAAACTCCCTTATAACTGTTTGTTCACTTACTACTTTTTTTAAGAAGCTCTTTCCGGTAAGAAGTTACAAGTCACTTATTCAAAATAAAGTTATCTCATTTACAAATAACATATAAGCATTTTGGATAAGCAATCCAAAACGCCCTTAATACTGTTTTGTCTATGTGCAGATACTGTTTAGTATATCCCAAACAATCCTGAACATATATTCCATCACTGATTTCAGAGAAAGTTATGTGGAGCCAATACAATTCCTTATTTTACGTTATCAACATCAAAAGCATAAGGTTACAACTCTATCCTATAAACGTATGCCATTATACCCTGATCTAGGCTTTCGTTATTATACATAAATCACTCAAGGAACTGTGTGGTTAGAACAATCCTTATTCTAGTTCTGTTGGTTATATTTTGATTATCTGAAAGAGAGTATCTGTTGTTTATGTTCTTTTAGAGATGAATGGTCAAACACAAGCTAGCGTATGTGTTTTCTGGGTATTCATGAGAAGAGAAGGGAAGATAATAACACGTTTTCTTAGTTTTGGTTGGTTTTTTATTTAAAAAAAAAAAGTTACTCTTTTGGGAAGAATATGGCATTGACAATCATTAGACACTGTGTCGTGAACTCTGGTTAGCACAGATCTAATCATCTAAAGGCTATCTATATGTAACTCGTAGGCTATATATTCACCATGTCAATATATAAGTATCGTTTATGTCATTGTGAGTGATTTCTTGATTGTTCAACTTCCTCTTGGTGGCGAAAAAAAAACATCGCGCAGAAATGAAAGTCCTGGAAACATTGTGACACCATATACGTACATACATTTGCTTACTAGCCTTGTCCAATGGAATCAGATTAGTTTGTTTTGCTAACCAAAGTTTTAGTCCGGAGATAATATAGCATTCAAAGGTGAAGTGCGTGTAAACTAAGAACTGTTTTGTGTAGTTTTTCAAAGCTTCACGGACGTGCTATTTTATGTATTTTCTGTATGTGCATCTTCAATGTTTTACTTCTCTGTATGCTCATTTTCGTTTTTGTCAGAATGTTACAGGTAAAGGTTGGCAGACAGGTCAAAGTGAATTTCATAGATGTTAATAGACATTTTAACATTGAGCTTTAATAAATCTGTAAGAGATCCTGTTTGCAGCACAGGTTGCAGACGGTCTCTAAAATATGATACAGCATAGCTAACAGATGCCGGCATGGCTCAAGCCAACGATATGAATTAGGAACTATCACATGATCAAAACATATGATAATTTAGTCTTCTAACTGATGTGTTTTGTTTCATTGAAACAATTCATGAGCATCATCTCTTCAGTTCCGATGACAAGTTGGTAACCAATAAGACTTGATGCCAATTATGTTTTTACAAATGATTGATGTGGGAACTGATAACTACCATCTTCACATTGATCGATTGATGCTCGTATGAGGTTAGAATTTTCATCATATCTCAGTTAAAGTTTTTCTGTAACATATAGGAATGTTAATGTACCCTTTCTCATTATAATGCATTATAATGCATCATTGATCAAATATCTTGAATAGACAAGTTAATGGATGTCAACTTAATTCAAATGAACTGGCTACTTCCATTATAATAGGACAATTGTCGACACAGTTGGGCTTTAGACAATCATACAAAAAGCAAAACTATAACAGGTATACCGATAAACTAATTCATAAGTTTGTGGAGATTCGAATTTGCATTCACCTAATTGGTGATAAATCGTGTTACCTTCAATACAGAGAAAATAAGATTATAACCATTCTATTTTATACGAGGTTACACTTTTCCATTTTTATCCTTATTGCTTAGCTTCCTTTCATTCTTGAAGCCATATTCAATTCGGAGTGCATAGCTTCCCGCCTTCCCCTGCAGATTGTTTGACTGTCTAACGTTCACCCTTCATTTCATTTGACAAGTTACCTTCAATACAGAATTCATTAAAGTACGCTTCAAGGACAAACCAACTTGTCCTTCCTTTCCATTTCTCAGTAAGCAGATAGTTTTTCTTCATTCATTGATTGAAACAGAAGGTAATTATATACCACGAGTCTCTTGTTATATATAGTTTTTCTTCATTCATTGATTGAAACAGAAGGTAATTATATACCACGAGTCTCTTGTTATATATAACACGTTCATCCATATTGTGGCCTGTACATGCAGAAACAAAGCCTAATGGGTCTTCTAGTTTGTAGAATTATCTGTTTTATGTATGCATTCTATAGAAATCAAGAAGCATCATAACGTATAGAAGCAAGCGTCTTTGGACAAAAGTGAAGATACACTATGATTTACTGTATTTATGTATATGTTTGTATTTGCATAAATCGTCTAGAATTACTTCGCTCGCTGAGCTACAAAGTCATTTCTGTTACGCTATAATGCCGAAGCTAATATTAAATGAATATATGTTGATATAATCGCGCAAAAAACTTTGAAATCTCAGTAGATAGCTCTAGTATGAAAAGAATTTACACTACCAAATGACATTACTTATTGCATAGTTTTTTTCTGGAACAGCATTATTCATGGCATAGTTGATAGCTTATTTTTTATTTCTTCATTTGTACTTTGTCTTTTCGTCATTTCGTTTTTAATCTGCTCATGACTTGTTATTGTCGATACAAATTCAATTTAATGGCATGTCCTTCGACAGGTCATATTTTAATGGTATTTTCGACACGTCTCAAAAATATTTAAGAGAAATGGCCGGCAATTATTTGCGCAAGTACAGACAAAACAACAAGTAACAGCTTTTCTGTGTAGGACTTTTAGCACCTTATACAGTATAGATTTTAATGGTGCTTTCAACACGTTGAATGTATCTTGATGTGTGCATGTTTCTTTCATGTTATCTTCAACTACAGAACACTGATGATGAAGGCAATTACTAAATTGGCATAGCTCATTGCGAATTATAAGAAAGCGGTCTTCTAAGTTGTTATAAAGTTCGACAATAAGTAGTTAAGTACGTGTTGAGGATAAAACGGTGAGGATGGATGGCCGAGAGCTCGTTTAGTTTCGGCTGATCATTCTTCGCTCTCAGCTAATCTCAAACCTTGTTTTGATGTTGTCGTCTAAACTACTTTCTCAATGATATGCCGGTATAGGATATCTTTTTGATCATGGCGAGGATAAAATGATAGAATCATAGAAGATATGTTGTTAAAGATTTGATCATTTTTGGTGTTTCGGAAGCGAAAACACTTCATTGCTGAACCAGTAGCTTATGTTATGTTGTTTTTCATATATGTTTTAAACTACTAAACTTGCCTATTAAGTTACACGTTTTCACTAAGGGTGGTGGCAACGGGCACGGGCTGAGGAGCGGGCTTGGCCAGCCCGAACGGCTACACCGCCGCAACCATTGAGGGCTCGAGCGGGTTCACCATGCAGCGGGGAAGAAGGCCGATTCGGGGTAAAGAAAATTGAGCCGTTGAACGGCTAAAAATAATGCACGGGTTAAAGAAAATGGTGAGGGGTAAGGATACATGGTTGCCACTAAAAATCTATGGTGAGGGGTGGTGTGAGGATGAGATGAGTTGGAAGAATGTTATTGGTGGATAGTGAGGGATGGTGAGGGATGGGGAATGAGGGTTGCCACCACCCTAAGGGCTTATTTCCTTTTCTTTCTTTCTTTTCCCCCTTAAAATTCAACTTTACTGAAACTAATGCTAAATCACTGATAAATTAGTAGGGTAAACCTAATGAGTAATGATCAATGCAATTAAATACAGTAGCAAAACTTTTGCTTATTAATTGATTACTACTATAAATGATACTGTATATATGGTACATGATGAGGACCTTGTTTGTCCCCACTACTATAAGGGTGCGGCCCTAAAATAGAAGAAAAAAACATTCACATGTCACGATCTGATTTCCAGTTGTTTCTGGTATATCATAATTGTCAATTTTAACCACCATGCCTATTAAACAAAAAACAGTCATAAGTTTTCTGCTCTTTAATAACTACAAATAAAGGGCTTACAATAGTACAAACAAGAAAGTAGAAATGTGTCTTGGTCTAATGCAAATGACTGAAGCATTCTGGTTATGGCTAACGAAAAAAAGTGGCGGTTTTAGGATAGTTAATGTGCCCAATTTGGTTACTTTCTTACCAAATTTATCGGTTGAAAGTTGGCCGATAAGTTTTAGGAGAACACCTTATTTAAATGAGCAAATGCCATTGTCACCACTTTGTAGCCTAAATCCCTCTTTTTAAGTAATGAAACAACATTTTCTATGAGCAGCAATGTCATTGTCACCACTTTGTAGCCTAAATCCTCTTTTTAAGAAGACGTAAAAATAAACCCAAATATACTTTAATATATTTTAGAAGGGAGTTCTTTTACATATCAAACTTTTTTCACATACCAAAAGACTCATCTCCACCATTCATCTAAAAAGAAATCAATGACTAAGATTAAATACATTTTATTATTTCATTTTTTTTATAATTTAATCATCCCTTAAACCGTTAATCGTTAAGCGAAAATATTTACACCGTCGCGACGAGCATTTAATTATCTTTCTATAGACGGGCACTTTGATATATTTTCGGAAAAAGAAAAAAAATCATTTTTTTCACGTTTTTTCGTCTTTTTTTATTTTTTTACGATACCGAAATTTGCATGAAAAAATGATATATGATTAAACACTAAATTGAATATCACATGTGACATTAGTTTTAAATCATATATGATATGTATTATCACATATGACATGATATGTATATCATATGTGATTTTACACTAATATCACATATGATATTACATATCATATATAATTTAATACTAATATCAGATGTGATATTCACATTAGTGTTTACACATATATAATTTTTTAATGAAAATTTCAGCAACTTAAAAAAAACGAAAAAACTTAAAAAAGAAAGTGAAAAATACGAAAAAAAAAAAAAAATGTCGAAAGCATATCAAAGTGCCTATCTGTAAAAAGATAATTAAATGTTTGTCGCAAAGATATATTTTTTTTCGTCTAACGATTAACGGTTTAAAAGATATTAATATTTGAAAAAAATGATGAAAGTGGGTTTTTTAATTACTATATATATTAAATGTCATTTGAAACGACGTCACTCAATGCCATTTGAAACGACGTCACTCAACTGACATCAATTAACCTGGCCCATTTCATCCATTAACCTGGCCCAGGAGAGGAAACAGTGCTTAGTTACAGTAACACTATCGGGCCAGCCTGACAACGTGTAAAGGCCCAATCCAAACGTGATTACGCGCGCTATAACTAAGGATATTATATTGGGACATTCCAGATTCATCGAGACAACATCCACCGCCTTTAGTTAAGAGGATATTATAGCGCGAACAGTTGTATATACCTGATCGGAAAGATCGACGGTGGTGATGGCCCCAGAGTTCAAACATACACAGGCAAGCATATGAGATCTATGTAGATTTGATGTTAAATTTGTTATGTGTTTTTTATGATGGTTTTTGTGTAACTTTGGTAACAACGACGGCGCAAAAACGTTGGATCAAAAAGGCCCGCTGTAGTTTGCTGTTATTTTTGTAAGAGAAATTGGTTACATGTTTGAAAAGTTTTACTTGCGAAATTTTGTTTTGGGTTTCGGTAACCGTGATATTTTTATCTTTTGTTTGGTTAGGACTACGATTTTAGAATTCTTCTAAAAAGGAGTTGCGGCAGATGGGTGAAGTGACTTCGGTTGAAGGATGCGCCAGGGGATTATGGTTACTATGCGTCGGGCGGGGTGATGGTTTGTGGCCCGATTAAAGAGGTAAAACCGAAAGAATAATAATATGTTTGTTCAAACTATAACAGATGGACCAAGCGTAGTTTGTGAATTTGAATTAAAAAATTATGAATAGAAATTAGACAGACGCAAAGCTATTCTTAAACTTTGTCAACATCACCTTAAATTGTTTCTTCCCTGTTATAGGCAAAGGAACCCCGATAAGGCATGTCATGAGTAAGAGCAAGATGATACTATGGCTAATAGAAGGAATTCCAGCAATGTTGAAAGGTGAAGTTGCAGTGGTAAGTTTTTGTCGAGTGTAACGTATATCTGAAGTTGCAGGTATGAGTCTTAATAGAGGTAGACAAATAGGCGGGTCTTATTAGAGGTAGACAATGGCAGGGTAAATTGGTTGGGTAAGAATTTGGCCGCTGTGAACTATTGTACAAGCTTCTAGAATATAGTTTGGTCAAAGCATTAGCAACTTAATATGAGCTTTAAAGAGTACGCCATTAGGTACGCATAATTGTGAGCAATATTGTTTTTTTGTTGTTGAGTAAATAAAGGTTTCATTTTTTAGTGGGATATGTTTTTGTTGCATAATTGGTGGTTAAATGAATGAATTTGACATGTTTTTTTGACGTGCATAAGGTTTGATTTAATGTGTATATTTTATATGATTGTGTAGGTACCACGAGTCGAATTTGTTTACACCTACCAGTTGTTGTGATGCTCGAGTATAGCCTTCTACTGCAAATGTGGAGGCCGTTGAAAAGATAACATCCAGGTTTACCAACATTGGCATAAGACATGATTATTATTTCAATTATATAAAATAATATACTACTATAAGCCGTTTGGTTAAGTTAAGTGAAAGGGGTCAAATAATTTGTGGGGAACAAAAAATTGTAATTAGCAGAATCTGTTACAGTTGAGGATTTTCTAGAACGTGTAAACTTATCCCGTACAACCCCTTAATATATGCAGATACACCTTCGTTAAAGAGAAGAAAGAAAAGCGGTACAAAGCGGCTGAGGCGAAAGTATACAACGGTTTAGCGACCACTGAAACGGTATTTATGATTAAACTTATTTCTTTTTATTCTCCTTTCACAGTGCTTAATGATGGGTTAAACATAAAACCGTACCTAAAGTGGTTTCAATTTTCTGTTACCTAGAGCAGTCCAGAATATTTTTACTCATAAACAAATGCAAGACCACCTTGCATTTTCAGTGTCGCTATGATATTAACAGGTAATTGGCTACTTATTGTTTTGTACCGCTTCCTGGAGCGCTTAATTTGTAAATAGATGTGAAAAGATAAATAAGGTGGAGCTGAAACTATTAAACACTTTTATCTGTTTCATATTCATTTTTATTTATATGAGCATAAATGGTAATTAAAACAGGTTAATGAACACAATCATTTGAATATTGTTGTGACCTTAAGAAATTATACAAAGTCCTATTTTTATTTATTTTTTGATAAACTGATGCTTGCATATGTGGCCTTTAGGTGAGCTAGGAGTCTGGTGCAGGCCGAAGGTTTTGTATATGGTATCCTGCCTTTAAAGACGCGCTTCAATAGACGATCAGTTATTAGTCTAAAGAGCCTGCATCAGATTATCTTCAAGCTATTGTTTTGACAGTATTGTGAATTCGTAATAAGGTACACCTAATGTGAATTCGTAATAAGGTACAGTATTGTGAATTCGTAATAAGGTACACCTAATGTTACTAAGTGAGGTGTATTTGCGGTTATTGATACATTTAATAATAGAGTAATGATTTAGATAGTGCCTAACCACCCATAAATTGTTTTTTTGATTGTTAAAAGACAAACTTCTGATATCATACATTTGAAATTTATCAAGTTTAAGCTCTTTAATTTGGGTTTTATGTGGTTATCTATCATTGAAATTTTAATTTTTCCCAGGTCTGTTTTTATCTAAAGTGTTGTGCCTGACATGTAAGTTGAAGTTTACATACTTTTAACGTTTTTTTGTCGTTACATAAATTACCAGATAAAAATGTCAAAACAAAAAAGCTCCGCCGCAACGCGGCGAATGGTCGCAATACTCGTTAACATTAATTAGACAAAGTCAAAATTTTATAGATGTGTATTGAAAAGTGTGTACTAGAAATGAAGATATACAGATGGGTGTGTCGGAGTGGTAGATTGACTCGTTTAATGTAACATTTAATACAACAAGCTTCTATTTGTGGTTGTGGTCATTTACTATTTTACTTTATCCTTTTTATTCTCTGAGGTAAAGACATATTGAAAGTTATCTATGTTTTATTTAGGGATGAACATTTCGAACTGAATCCCGGAACCGAACTGCAATCGTACCGGTACCGTACCGAAATGGTATCGATTCTTAAAATACGGTACGGTACCGGTTCTTGAAATACGGTACGGTACCGAGACTACAAAATAAGGTGAAAAAAAATCGGGACCACTAATTGATGCGGGACCGGTACCAAATCGGGAAATTCCGTAAAAGCGGGAAAACCCGATTTCCGTACCGATACGGCGATATCCGAATCCCGTTGATGCGGTACCGGTACCACTAATTTATGCTCGGAAAAAAATCGGTACCACTATTCGGTACGGGATCGGTACGGGACCGGTACCGTGCTCATCCCTAGTTTTATTTAAAAGAAAGGGTAAAGTCTAAAATACATTCATGTGGTTTGTCCCGTGTCTCGCTTTACATCCTTAAACTTTTTTTTGGCACAAAAGCATTCCTCCGTTAGTAAAGTTGGCACAAATACATCCATCTGTCAGTAAAATCAGTTAATGAGGACTAACGGTGCAGACATTTCTCCTTTATCTCCTAACGGAAGAGAAAATATTTGCACCGTTAGTCCTTAGGACTAACGATGCAATAAAATAAATTGCATCGTTAGTCCTAAGGACTAATAGTGCACTCCACCGCCACATCGTTAGTCCTAAGGACTAATAGTGCACTCCACCGCCACCTACCACCCAACGCCACCACCACCATCACCGCCACCTCCACCCACCACCACCCAACGCCACCAACCCCCACCTCCACCGCCGTCAACCACCGCCACCACTGCCACCACCACCCACCTCCACCGCCACCTACCACCCGAGACCACAAAAAAGTCAACATAGTCCAATATCAGGTTCATCCAGCTCCAAGGTTCTAAAATTCACTCTTTGTTGAGACTTTTCAGTAGCAACAACATTAGCAAATGACACCTTGTTCCTCTTTTCAACTGCCGATTCTCTGACAATATCAGGGATTGCATCTTGCGTTACAGTTGGAATATCACCCGTTGCATTATGTCCTTCTCCTCCTTCCATGTTTTTTTTATCTTAGTAGCCAACCTATTTAAGATCGAACTTATGTCCTCCTCCCCTCCCAAACCCTTATCCATCAACCAAAGAAACATGAACCAACAATCACCAGAACCTCAAAAAGCCCACCAGTGCGCGATTAAGGACAAAAGAAAGAAAAAAATCATAAGAATTTCAAACCATTTTTTACTTGGACATTTCATCAAACAGTTGGTGTGCAGCTAAAAAACCCCATTCATATATAAGAAGATGGCATTTTACTGATCAAATTGTAATGAAATATCCAGTTTTGTGTTGTTTTGATCTTGGCCGAAAACCCTAAGGAGATTGGACGATCGGATTTTGCTAGGGAAAAGGGATGAGAGTTTTTTAGTTTTTATGGTGTTTACTGGTAAGGTTTTTGGATAGGTGATTTTTAACAAACCTTTAGATTTGTTTTCATTTTCCAAAACACTTACCAAGAAGAAAATAAGAAAAGAGTAGCGGTGGGGAGGTGGCGATGGTGGTGGTGGCTTGGTTTTCCGGTGTACAGTGGCGCTGGTGGGGAGGTGGTGTTTTGGTCGCGCGAGGTCTTCAAAAACATGCTCACAATACAAGAGTAGAGGCGGGGAGGTGGTGGTGGTGTACAGTGGCGATGGTGGTGGTGGCTTGGTTTTCCGGCGGCTGCACAAAGAGATGAGGGATAGAAGTAGTTTTTAGGTTTATAGTTTCCAAATGAGAGGTGAACCCTTCATACACTACTTTTGGCCAAAAGTGACAATTTCAAAAGACTAGGGGGGGCAACGTATTGCATCGTTAGTCCTAAGGACTAATGGTGCAAATATTTTCTCTTCCGTTAGGAGATAACGGAGAAATATTTGCACCGTTAGTCCTCATTAACTGATTTTACTAACAGAGGGATGTATTTGTGCCAACTTTACTAACGGATGGATGGTTTTGTGCCAAAAAAAAGTTTAGGGATGTAAAGCGAGACACAAGACAAACCACAGGGATGTATTTTGGACTTTACTCTAAAGAAATGTTTACACCATTTCAAAGATGTGTAAACTGATTTTCTAAATGTAACTTAGCATTGATATTATTGACGTCTTTTGAGAAGAAAAAATATATATATATATATACACGTAACTGGCAAAGTGAAATGGGTTTTCATTTCTTGGGTGTTACAAAGAAAGTTAAGAAACCCCAAAACCTTCAAAATATAAACACCGTATGAGCCATTAACAATAAGGGGGCGTTTGGTATACTCGGGTTTTAATGTTAGGTTAGTCTCAGTGGTGACCACGGACGACTATACCACATCAGTTTTCTCTCTCCGACGATCTGACAATGATCAAGTTGCCACAATGGCAACCAAGTTAAACTTTTTTAATTTAATTTTTTAAACAACAAATAAGATACAGGAAAAAAACATACGAACTAAAATACAATACGAAATATATAAACATATTTTAATCTGAGTACTCCCGGCATGCAGAATCATACGAAGGAGACTTATACCCAGGAAATTCCTCAATGAACGTTGCCCGTTCTGCTTCTTCTTTCCTGAGTTTCTCATCCCACTCTTGTTGAAGCCTTGCTTGTTCTGCTTTAAATTCTCTTAAAGCCTCTTTACCAAACATAATATTCATAATGATGGCTTGCAGTTAAGCCATGCTCATTAACTGCCTCGTCTGCATAACCTAGCCCAATTTGAGTCAGTTGAGGTTGATAATGTTGTTGCTCAATAAATCCTGGTGCATCAGCTTAAGTTGATGCACCTAGCCCAAGATGAGTCAACTGTTGTGATACAGAACCAACAACTTTGTTTTTCTCATAGCTCCAACGGATTTTGTTGCTGATGTTGGCTTGTATCTGTGAAACACCCCCCACAACGTGTCACTAATGGTATCGTCTTTCTTGGCTTCATCGCTAAAAAATTGGTCAATCACAACCTGTCTTTCTGCATAAATGTCTTTGCATTTCGCGTATCATTGTCTCAAACGTTCTTTCTTTACTTTTGCGAGCTCAAATTGCTTGATAACGTCGACATAAACTTTTGTTGAGCCGCATCGTCTTTATCGCATTGTTTTTTAATATACACTTACATTTCTTCGACGGAATGTGAGAGACGACAAGCAATAATTTTGTGTTATAATGATTAATAGTTAAGAGAATTGTTGTTTGAATTGTGTTGAGAGAATTGTTGTTTGAATTTATGAATGAAATGAGAAAATAAGTGGGGTATTTATAAGGTTGTAAAATAGGTAAAGTTTTTTTTAAAAAACGTTCATTTTTTTTTTAAATTGCAAACGGCAATAATTTTTAGGAAGTTTGTGTGTATTAAAGTCGGTCGATACAACGAACTAGTTCCTCAATTTTTTGATCGACCGACGTCGACTAAAGAGGTCGACCAACCCACTGTGGTAAGCCTTAGATCTCACATCCTTAATAGTGGCGTTTCAAAATTTCCACCCATGCCAACTTTTCTGACATTTGTTTTCCAACCTTTTATATTATCTCTTCCTTTCTTTCTTTTTTTTCCTTCTTTATGTAATAAAATATCATTCTATTTTGTCTTCTTTTAGTGTATTTGTTTTAAATTTTTTATAAACTACTAATAATTTATCAAATTTATAAAATATTTTTTCTTCCCTACATCAAATCCAAATTTAAATACAAATCCTAATCCAAATCTAAATTCAAATCCTAAACCCGTCTACAAACCAAACGGCCCTAAGTGCAAGAATCAGAACTTGGAAACGAGACAAACTGAATCATTACGAGTTATCTTACTGCATGCATTAAAACCAATAAACTTAAAAGCTAACGTGAAAATTAACATAGGATTTAAACTACTCATCAAAGTAATAATCCAAGGTTGGATAACCCTTGTATCTGCATGCTAAACAATACTAAATTCTAGCTAGTCGGCTAAAGATTCTTTACCTTAGTTGAAGTTGCGCTTCGCCGTGGGAGTGAATCGTTAACATTATTTGCACCGTTAATCCTTAACCAATTATCACAAATACAAACTTTCTTATAGACTTGTAATAGTTATATTTGTAAAACAAAATTTTAAAGATATGACAAGGTAAAAACTTATTACATACAAGCGTTTATTCTTCGATATAAAAAAGAAGCTAATCACACATTCAGGGATTAAAGCATCCACAGTGAGTAAAGTTGTGAAAGACTTTTCACTATTTCAAAAAGCTTTTTAATAAAAAAATTTGAATTGCAACAAAAACTTTTTAAATTTTTTTTTACAAAATCTTGATAAACCTCAATTCTTTTGTAAAAACCTTAGTTATTAAATGTGATTTACATTAAATGCATTAAATGCATCAAGTCTTCTAAAACTCGATGCATTGTAAATGCTCTTAGGGGGTGTTTGGGATTGCTTATTGAAAATAGATTATTCATTTTAAAAACGGATAATCAGATAATCAGCTGTTGCAAAACGTGATTTTGAAATATAGTGTTTGGATATGATTATGTTGTTTGATATCGCAATAATCAGAAAATCAGTTTTTTGAGTGTTTGGGAATATCATATTATCAATATGTCAACAGGTAAAATGTCTAAAATAGACATCATATTTTAAGAATAAAGTTAAAATTTATAGAATTTATGTTTTGTCATTTCTATTTTTATTTAACACATAAGAATTATAGAAGTTATATAAAACTGACCGTACCTGTTAAAAAGAATTCGGGCGAGATCTTATTTCATTGATACATTTTTTGTAAATAGATTTTTAAACTAATTATTTGATTAAAGTTTTCATAAATCTTTTCAGTGATACAATAAAAAGTAAAACAAAATGTCAGTTTACTATATAATGTTATCTAGCATTTGGTTATTGGGCCAACTTAATATTAGCAGGTCTGTTTGGTTTTTATCTATAGGGGCCGTGTACTTATTAAGTTATTAATCTCTATCTTCACCATGCGCCTCCATAGTTAAAACCTGCAATTACAATATTTTGAGGTAAAGTAGGGTATTTTAGTAAATGAGACAATAGTGAAGAACTGCATTTTGTGGCAGTAAGGGGAGAGCTACTTTTTAATAACTGCGTTTTGAAGCCTCTCAAACGCAGATAATCAATTCTTACAAAGTTCTTGCCAAACACTCTAAAGAGATTAATTGCGTTTCGAAAACGTGATAATCAGTTAATCAACATCAAAACGCAATCCCAAACACCCTCTAAGAGATTGGCTTATCTAGTAGGCCAAAAACAACAAAATTATGATTGGCTTATCTAGATGCCTCATTTTTTATCAAAAGAAATTGCTGATATTCTATTAAAAATCTGTTAGTAAATGTAGAAAAGAAGTGTCACCAACAAATATAATTTAAAATATCAAAAATATTAGAAAAGAAATTTGTCAACTAAAGAAAAACTTTTTCTTTTTATCATTTTCCCAAAAATAATATAATTGTCAAAAACACTGTGGGTTAAGTGACTAACATTTTGGTATAGGGTAACAGCCATAAAATAATAACGTACTTTCTAAAATTTACCGACTTGAAACATTTACTTTTTTATTAACATGTACACCCACGTACTTTCAAATTTTGTTCCGACTTTACCCATATTGTAATAAAATAATATTATTTAATATGATATTATATTAATATAAATCGATCATATGGGTGAAATCGGAACAAAATTTGAAAGTACGTGGGTGTATATGTTAATAAAAAAGTAAGTGTTTCAAGTCGGTACATTTTAAAAAATACGTTGTTATTTTATGACTTTTACCCTTTGGTATATCTAAAAGTTTGCTTACTACGCCAATGCAGCTAAAAGAAAATAATAAATAAAAATGACATTTGCCAGTAAGAGACTCGAACTTGAGACTTGTAATGAGGGTGACACTGACAACATGTATGTTTGTTTTGGTTGTTCAAAGGGTGAGCATGGAACGGTTTAGGATGGTTTTTGGTTAAAATCAAACCTCGAACTGAAAAATTTAATTGCAAACTGCTTGGTTTCGGTTTTTTTCATTAAATCGGTTTGGTTTCGGTTTCTCTTCTGTTTTTTTTCTTTTAGATTTGGATCTATCGATAAATAAACTAGTTAGTTATGAACCATTAATACTCTTACCCTACTTCGTCATTCTTTCAATTTTAATCAATAAAAAAATAATAACTAGCAAGTTACTCTTCAAACATCGAAATTATGTTTCCCATAATATTGTTCTAACGAGATTAATAGTAGCATAGTATCTAACAATCCAAAACTATCAAATAAAGTATGAAAAAACAATATAAAAATTCATAGAAATATGAAATGCAAGTTTTAGCATTTTATTTTATTATTTTTTATTTATTCATTTATTTATTTTGCAAAAATTCAAGAGATACACCAAATCTTTCGTTGAAATATTAAGTAGATAAGAGTATTTTAAATCTTTTCTAAATAGATAAAGGTGGGGCGGGGCTGGTTTTTCGGTTCGATTTTTCATATACAACTAAAAACCGTCGCAAACATTTGGTTTTCCTAAAACTCAAAACTGCCCACGTAAGTTTTTCATTTGGTTCGATTTTTTTGGGCGGTTTTTTCGGTTTTTTCATTTTCGATTCAGTTTTTCGATTTTTGTGCTCACCTCTAGTTAAAAGAACACGAGTAAACACTAAAAAATAAAAATAAATTTTTTGATAGTGTGCAGCTCAAACCTTTTTTTTTCTTTTTTTTTAAGAGAGTTTTACTATTTTTCTAAGGGTTAAAGACATAAATTACCAACGAACTTTTCAAAATTTTCAAATACGGGTAATGTACTCTTCAAATACCGTTATCACCAACCAAACCTTACATTTTTTTCAAATACCACCAACTTGCTCAAAGGTGACCAACTATAATCGGTTACCAAGTACAAAATACCGCTACATCAGCGGGTTAGCCGGTCATTCTGTCCACGTAAGCATGTTCAGATGTCCACCTGTCCATCTCTTTTTTTTCCACATCATGCAGATCTTATTCCTCTTTTATTAAACTCTCTCACTAACTCTTTTATCTCTTTAAAAATCCGGCGATAAATCTCCATCATATAAACCCGTCACCACCTTAAACCCACCACTTGTCAAACACACAAATCTTAATATCGCAAGAATCTATTACCAAATGGCTCTAGCCTACCTAGGATAAAAAATGCTAAACACCACAGCTGCAATGTCATCACCACCACAACTCATCTTAACGCAAGACGAACTTTATTATTGTATTTATTTATCAGTTAATTAATTGACCATATTAAATATTTTGACCACATTAATTGTATTTTAATTATGTCCAATTTATTGAATCTTACTATAATAAGCAATGCTGAATTTTAAGTATTTTTAATTTTAGAAAACTTTTGTACATTATAAGATAGTATGATAATGCAATTTATTGAATATTATTATACTTAACTACAATTTAAACTACTAACTTCCTTCACTCACATTTACTTTACACCCATATACACATAAAATACGTGATTGTAATTCTTTTTATTTTTTCCAATTTACTTATTCTTGTTATAGGATCTCTTTCTAATCATATATTAGAAATCCCAAAACATAAAATAATATAGAATGAAAATAAATATTTGAGAGGGGTACATTAAATTGTGTTATAAACACATAGATAGTGGGTTGGTACAAAATATTACTCCTGCATGGACCTATGTACTATATTTTCAATGGCTTTTTGTGTGTTGTGTGTCACAGCCTAATAATTTCATGTCTCGACTATTCTATTAAAAAGTTGTAAGCTAATACTGTAACAACAAACCATCTGTCACTCTCATAGTCATTTTTTATTATTATGAGCGGCTACAGTTATATATCAAAATATGTTTACGACATAAAAAATCTCAAGTGGCTCTCACATACTTCCATTTAATCTCTTTAAGTCACAACTTGATATGATGCGTTCTGTAGATTTTTCCTTTACTAATTAAGCTAGCTAGTTTCCATATTTAGTCGAGTATAATTACTTTATTTGTATGGATTCGTATAAGATCATATGTTGAAAGTTTCTTTACTAGCTAGTTTTGTAAAAGATTTTATTGGCAAGTGTTTGATGTTTGAATTACATTCCGTACTCTATATCAATCGATTGTTCGTGCCCATGCATGGACCCATTCTAGTGTATGGATAAAAAACATGGTACTAGACAACGACCCAGCTGATATTTAAAAAGAAATTTGATTCAGCTATACAAATCAACTTAATCGGTTTGAGTTTTCAAAAACATCATGTTAGTCAACCTAATTATGTATCAGATTTGAAAACTTCCTCGATGAACCTTATAAGATGGCAATAGAACATGAAAACTGTCCTAACAAAAGGAATCATATCGTGGATCAATTTGTAAAATCACTAGAGAATCAAGGTTTACGGCTTTTCGCCTGAAAACTGTGCATTATAGATTCGGGGGTTTCGCAGGTGACAATAAAAGATTTGTACTCTAAGTAAGTTAAAGTTTTTAACGATAAAAAAATGGTAATTTAACATGTTTATATTTGTTAGATATTCTACGTATGTTAAATCACAAAGCAGCATGCATGATCTTAAGTATAATTTTGTCTTATTATCCCAATGTGTATTAAAAAGACGTTAAAAGGAATTAATGACTGAAACTATCAAGCTCTATAGATTTTGTGTTTTGCAAATTGCATGCTGACCCGTTGAAGTTGTATCACCTACCGTGACATCGACTTTCTATAAGGGGACTGGCAACCCATTCGGTTTCACCATCGGCATGGTTGATACCGATCGGTATCACCATTGCAACCCATTCGGTTTCAATTGGTGTGGCATGAACTTGTGGTAAATCGGTAAACAACACCGATTTGGTATGAGACTTGTGGAAGCAAAATATAGCCGTTGCATTAATTAGGCATGGTTATTATTGGTGGGTGATAGATGAGGTATGGGTTAGGTATGGTTGCCACTAAAAATCTGTAGGGTATATACCGCAATAACGAACACTATGGATATGCTTAATCTCTGAAAGGCGTGTAATCACTTTCAGATCAAATCAATTTGGCGGTTCTACCAAATTATTCAATCGGATACAATTCAGAGAATGAGAATTTTTTGTATGTATTTTTCTGAGATATAATGAACCAGTATAAAAAATATATGACCAAATAAACCGTATATAACAATGATACGGGATAACTGCCAAAGCAGTTTTAGGGTTTCCAGGTTGTCAAGTTTTGTCCCTCAATTTCCGAAACTTAATTTCTGAGAAACAACACTTCAGCAGAATCAATGACTTCAGCAGAATCCATTGTATTTCAGCAGAAACACAACTTCAGCAGCAATTTTTACAAAGCAACATAGTGGACCCTGCCAGGGGCTTCGCCCCTAAGATCATAATAAACTCAAGTAGATGTGCACTCCGCACCTCCAAACCTAAATGATGTATTATCATGATAAAATTGGTCAAACAAGTTAATCCAATTACACTAAAATATCCAACAAAATCTATTGTTAGGTATGAGATGAGTTGAAAGGATATTATTGGTGGGTGATTAGACATGAAAAAATGGCTTAGGCATGGTTGCCACCACCCTAAGAACCACACAAGATGATTAACAATTTAAGTCCCGTGTCATGTTTATGAAAAAAAAAGGAGAGTTTCCAATAAATGCATTATTTTTTGCATAAGTTATCAATTACAAGCTAATCACAATAATTTACATAGTATCTTGTAGCTCAAACCGAATCTATTTCACCGGCTTTTCATTAATCAGATAATCAATAGGTCCACAACGAGAAGACCTCAATGATTACATCAAAAAATTACATTAATAAAAAAACATGTTAGATATGCTATAATTGAAATAAACACAATAATAATGTATTGACAATATGCAATAGTGGAGGAGCAACTTCACTACGAAGAGATTCAAATGTCTAAAGTCAACGCCAAATATCGAGTCACCAATGTCATCAAATTTAGCGACTTTTGTTATTTTGTAGAAACAGCAAAGTGCTTTTCAACTGATTTTTAAGAAACATAAAAAATCATACAAGTAGCATTGCCTTTGCAGCAGCTGTGAAACAAAAGTAAACACCATAATACAATTAACAGAATGTTCAGTAGTACATGTTCATCCATTTAAACCACGTTCGGTGTTAAATTTTCAGGGTTGTAAAAAATCTTCCAGTTTCCATAACCTGATTACACGATGAGCAGTAATTTTTCAATCATCCTTTTATTATTTTATTTGTTTCATAAAGAAAGAAAGCAAGGTGAGTTCCATGACACAAAGGGGTTTATTATCTACTTATAAACCATTAGTCGGATACCCGCGCACAGCGGCGGCGATAAGTATAGTTATATGTGTTTGCTTACTCGTTTAGTGAATTCGTTTCACAACACTTCGAATTTATATGTGTTAGTTGTATGTGTTTGTTTGAGTTACCCGTAGCTTTCCCATGACATCATTATTCCCGCATATAGAAAGACCCTCACAATCTTTTATCCGTCAAACTCTCCCCCCAAAAGTATATGATTTTGATGAATCAAGATTATATTGATTGAAATAAAGGTTAAAGTTGTAAAAAATTAAATTAAAATAAAATAAGCCCACTAAAAATATAAAAATTAAAAACTCATAAAAATATATCAAAATGGATGTTGAATTAAAGAGCATAAAATTTTAGAAAATATGGTGAAATTAGATTATAAAAAAAATAAGAAGATAAAAAGATATTTTAATTTGAAAATAAAGATGAATTTTTAGTTGAGAAGTGACACATGTCATTTTATAATTGGAGCTCCTTATCTTAATTTTTAGTGGTTAGGAGTTAGGCTTGGAGTTTGTTAGAAGTTAGGCTTGGAGTTTGTTAAAAAGTGACACATGTCATCTCATGATTGGAGCTCCTTATCTTAATTTTTAGTTAGGAGTTAAGCTTGTAATGAGGTTTGACTTTTACATGCATTATAATATACTAGAAGGGTACCCGCGCAATGCGACGACGGGTACCCGATGACTATAATATGATTGGAATAAATGAAATAAAGGTTAAAGTTGTAAAAATTTGAATTAAAATAAAATAAACTCACTAAAAATATAAAAACTAAAAACTCATAAAAATATATTAAAATGGATGTTGAATTAAAGAGCATAAAATTTTAGAAAATATGGTGAAATTAGATTATAATATAAATAAGTAGATAAAAAGATATTTTAATTTGAAAATAAAGATGAATTTTTAGTTGAGAAGTGACACATTTCATTTTATAATTGGAGCACCTTATCTTAGTTTTTGGTGGTTAGGAGTTAGGCTTGGAGTTTGTTAGAAGTTAGGCTTGGAGTTTGTTAAGAAGTGACACATGTCATCTCATGATTGGAGCTTCTTATCTTAATTTTAAGCCTTCTAAAATTAGAAGGCTTAATTTTTAAGCCTTCTACTTTTAGAAGGCCTAAATGCATTATAAAGGAGTATAGATAGTCGGATACCCGCACACAGCGGCGGCGATAAATATAGTTATATGTGTTTGATTACCCGTATAGAGAATCCGTTTCACAACACACCGAATGTATATGTGTTAGTTGTATGTGTTTGTTTGGGTTATCCGTAGCTTTCTCGTAACATCATTATTCCCGCATATAGAAATACCCTCGCAATCTCTTACCCGTCAGACACTCCCCAAAAGTATATATGATTTTGACGAATCAAGATTGTATTGATTGAAATAAAGATTAAAAATTATAAAATTTTGAATTAAAGTAAAATAAACCTACTAAAAATATAAAAACTAAAAACTCATAAAAATATATTAAAATAAATGTTGAATTAAAGAGCACAAAATTTTAGAAAATATGGTGAAATTAGATTATAAAAAAAATAAATAGATAAAAAGATATTTCAATTTGAAAAATAAAGATGAATTTTTAGTTGATAACTGACACATGCCACTTTATAATTGGAGCTCCTTATCTTAATTTTTAGTTGTTATTATCGATAAAAAAACCAATGTCGTGTAAAAAAATGTACTACATACCCAACATTGACTATGCTACCAACTTTGACTAAAAACTTACAAAACCCACCCTTTAACTTTTTGATAATTACAACTTTTTTATATAATAAACTTTATTCGTCAAATATTTAGTAAATATCTATCGAATTCTTTAATGAAAAAATATCGTTGCGAAGAGCCTTAAATTACGAACAAAACAAGCCCAATATTAACATGCTTTTGACGTATGTACGATTTATAAAAAATGTTGAAGTTTGATATAAATATATTTAAATAAAAAAAAACAACTTTCAAAACACACTCTTAAACCACAAGGGCCAAAGACATACAAAATTCTATAAAATAAGAATATCGTTTAGAAATAAAAACGTAAAATTTATAAACTAAAAACGGTATCCTTTTTAATCATAAAACAAAAAATGGCAACTTTGTTTATATAAAAAAAATTTATTCATAAATTAACAACATTACATATAAAATATAAAACGTAAACGTACGAAATAAAAATATAAATATGCATAAACTTTTTTTAAGCTTTTTATAGAACTAGACATGACTAGCCCTTGGTCGAAATGTACAAAATAAAAACGTAAACATTCATAAACTTTTTATTTCGTACATTTACATTTTATATTTTCTATGTAATGTTTTAATTTATGAATAAAATTTTAATTTTATATAAAAAAAAAAGTTAGCGTTTTTAGTTTTATGAATAAGAAGATATTGTTTTTAATTTATGAATGTTTATGTTTTTATTTCCAAACGATATTTTTATTTCATAAAATTGTACGTCTTTGGCCCTTGTGGTTTAAGAGTGTGTTTTGAAAGTTTTTTTTTTTTTGTTTTAAATAATAAATACATTTATATCAAACTTCAACATTTTTTATAAATCGTACATACGTCAAAACATGTTAATATTGGGCTTGTTTTGTTCGTAATTTAGGGCTCTTCGCAACGATATTTTTTTTCATTAAAGAATTCGATAGATATTTACTAAATATTTGACGAATAAAGTTTGTTATATAAAAAAGTTGTAATTATCAAAAAGTTAAAGGGTTGGTTTTGTAAGTTTTTAGTCAAAGTTTGTAGCATAGTCAATGTCGGGTATGTAGTACATTTTTTTACACGACATTGGTTTTTTTTTTTATCAATAATATATTAATGTCGTGTATATAGTTAATATATTTACACGACATTGTTCACGCTAGTACTAGGTTTCAATATTTTATTAATGTCATGTATTTAGTTCAAAGATAGATTTTGCTACATCCACATAAAAATCTCACAAAAAACTCCCACTCGCTGATGTGTCAGCGGGTGATTGGTTTTTTGTGAGATGCACATCCCACTAAAAGCCAATCACCCGCTGACACGTCAGCGAGTGGGAGTTTTTTGTGAGAATTTTATGTGGATGTAGCATACCTCTTAAAAGATATACCCGACATTGTTTAGATATAGTACAAGTAATGGAATAAAATAACATGGCGTGTATATAGTTTAAGTATATACGCGACATTGTTTGTGAATTAATTTTGAAACTTAATCTGGACCATACACTTTAATGTCGTGAATGTAGGGTAAAGTTATACCCGACATTCATGCGTAGTTTTGAAAATGAGGTAAAAGTCTAGGCGTGTACGGACACACCACGATAAAAATGGGTACTACAGTATTTTTCGTAAAAAATATTCATATCAAAATAACGGTAAAACCATCAAATTATTCATGAAATCTAATAACGGTAGACAAATAAAACTAATCATATAATTTAATGACGGTACACAAATAAATATCATCATAACTAGTGGTTATAAATTATAGACCCGTAATAAGGTACAAGTATTACTAACGAGAAACTGATGAAGACAATACAAAAAAAGAAAAAAAGAATTATGTCAAAATAACGGTAAGATCGTCAAAATATTCACGAAATCTAATAGCGGTATAAAAAAAATTAAGTTATGCTATTTAGACTTACAACACAAGTTTAAGTATATACCTAATGCATAAATCATTTGTATAATTGCATTAAGTACTTTCTCTCTTAAAATTTCAATCACTCAAATTTTTAAATCAACCAATCAAATTATTAAATTAATTTGTAGACATGATTAGTAGGTCCAACAATCAATTTTCTAAAAAATTAGTCATGATAGACTATATAGACTTGCAAAAACATGCAAGAACTAATTAGAATAAACTCTCAGACAATAAAAAAAGAAAGTTATATTAAAATGGTACAACTATCAAAGTTATTCATGAAATATAAGTTTTGTTTGGATGCATTAACTACAAGCTTTTATTTCAAACAAATATCTCCAAAATGAAAAGTTGATTCATGAAGCTTTTTTAAATGTCTTTGAGCTGTTAAAACTTTAAATTACTGATATACCCTCCAGACATTTATTTACAATTATAGATTTGTCCTTTTATGTCATTTTACATCTTATAATTATATATAACAGCTAATTTAACAAACAGTTTTATTGAAAAAGGAATACAGCTTACAACTCATGTTAAAAGCTTTGTAGTTTACAACTTACAGCTTACAGTTTACAGCTTAAAACTAGTGTTGCCAAACATACCTCTAATAGCCATACACAAACAAAAAAACCATCAAAATTAGTCATGATAGACAATAGACCCGCAAAAAGATACATATTATATATATATACTGTACTAAAACCCATTGCGGGGCAATGTAGCTACAGTGGATACGCAATTTTCATTTTAGCCCTTTATGTTACTGATCAATTGCAAAGTTAGTCCTTAACGTCCGTTAACTAACAGTCGAGGATTAAATTTGAAACGGAACAATAACTTCAGGGGCTATTTCTGTCCAAATATTAAGCAGAAACAGCCCCTGAGGTTACCTTTTATTTTCAGCGTTAGTCCCTAAGGACTAACTTTGCAACAAACCGCCACTTTCAGGGACTAAAAAGGAAAATATCGTTGCTACAGTGCAAAACAGTGCTGCTACAGTGCGGAATAGTGCGTGTACTGTTCATAGGGAATTTACGAAAATGGTCCCTCAGGTTAGCTGTGAAACGCACCGTTAGTCCCCCGTTATCAATCTTTTGCAAATTTAGTCCTAAAAAAAAAAAAAACACTTTAGCAAATTCATTACCGTAAATAAAATGATCGAGGGCAACGCACTCCCGCCGCAACGCGCGGGTTAACCCGCTAGTTAGTAAGAATAAACCTTACACACACATATCTCTACTACTTAAAAAGGAAAAATAGTCAAAGTTGAATTGTTTAATGTTAAAAAATGGTCAATGTTGAAAAATTGAAACATTTAAAAATAGTTTTTTCTTTGCTAAAAAAGAAGATCAAATTGAGTTTTTAAAATTGTTGGAATTGATCTAATCCATTAGATCAAATAAAAATGAAGGGTGAAGATCGATCTCTTAGCATGTGAGAAAAGTTTGGTATGTAAATGATCTCTAGTCTTAGCATTTTTGTATTATAGTTTTATCTTAAATAAACGTTATAAATAACTACCTACGTAATAGTTTATGACTTAAGATCATTTACATAACAAACTTATTTTATATACCAAGGGATTAATCTTCATCCTCCATCTTTATTTGATCTAGTGGATGAAATTAATTCCTACAATTTAAAAAACCACTATCATCATTTTTTTTTCAAATATTAATATCTTTCAAACACGTTAATCGTTAAGCGAAAAAAATATATACCATTACGAAGAGCATTTAATTATCTTTCTATAGATAGGCACTTTGATATACTTCAAAAAAAAAAAATCCGTGTTTTTCACATTTGTTTTTGTTTTTGTTTTTGTTTTTTTTTTGGTTACTGAAATTTGCATGAAAAAATCATATGTAATTAAACACTATTACATATCATATGTGATTTAACACTAATATCACATGTGATGTTATTAGAATATTGAAAGTATTTTTTAATCACATGTAATTTTTTAATGCAAACTTTAGTAACGAAAAAAATAAAAAAACATAAAAAAACGACTTTTTTTTTGTCAAAAATATATTAAAGTGTCCGTCTATGGAAATATAATTAAATGTTCGTCTCAGTTTAATTATTTTCGCTTAACGATTAACGGTTTAAGAGATATTAATCTCAATCATTGATTTTTTAGATGAAAGAGGTTTAAATCCTTAAATATGTGAGAAAAATTTAGTAGGTAATAACTTTCCTCATAAACTATTGAAAACTACATATTTTGCACAAAATTGATAAGCATAAAAAGCAATTAACCTGGGCCAATCAATAAGCGATTGAACATATAATAAGAATAGGAAAGTAACAATATCAAACTGTAAGGAAACAGTTACATTTTTATTAATAAAATCTAAATTATGATAAATAAAATTAATAGTAAATAAATAACAACACATTAAATACAAATAGAATGTAGGAAAATAAACGATAATTAAATAAAACAATAAACTAATAAAAAGACTTGCTAGATCACCAACAGAGATCAGCAACGATGCACTAAAAAGCCGAGACACGTGTTTGACACGCTTCCTTTAAAACAAATTCGCCGTCTATTTCCCAGGGTACAATAACAAAAACAGTAAGTTGTACTGTCAGACTTAACTAAACTGCCTGAAATTTCAACTTAAGAGATGCGTACATATTGATTTTATGTGTGAAAAACCTATGGAAATAGGGCATCTATTTATACAAAATAGAATCTTTCTAAGTTTACTCATCCAACCGATGTGGGATAGAAAACTATTCAAAATTCCTCTTTTAGTATGGTACTAAATGATTAACTTTGAGACACGATATCTCATTAACATTAACTCTATTTTAAACACATAAAGGCTCATTGCGAAACTCTCTTCGAAGAGAACGCAAACCTACAAACTATTACTAATAGATATGACACATACATATAGATAATTGTGTCATAAGTTGGTAAAAAACACTTTTGCGGACCAATTTTCTAACAATCCCCTACACGAATGGAGATCGGTCGTAATACATAAAAATTACGAAGAAATTCCAATAGTTAAATCTAGCAAAGGATAGGTAGGTGTGACCCTTTGAACATTCCCTTGTGAAATACACTTAGCCTCCTAGCTGTTAGTAGACGTGATGTCTTTGAACTAAGCTGTTGTTTATGCAGACGACAATACACTTCACACAAGACTCTCCCTAACATTGTTAAGTCCTCATAGTCATATTCATTATGGTCCTGAACATTCTCCTTGTTCTGCAAGAGCTCTTAGGATTTGCTTCCAAGCGACCCTACTTCTCTCTCTCACATAGGTGATTTCATCTTGAATAATTAAAAGCATATGCTTGCGATTTCATCTTGAATCATCATGCTTTATGATTTCATATTGAATCATAAAAACCATATGTTTAACATCTCAACAAGCCACATTTATTATAGGAATGGACTAGGAAATTACAATATGAAGTAACTCCCACATAATGACGTGACTTCCTCCACATTTATATGATTAGATTGTCCTATTGAACCCATATCTTGGGATCTCTAGTCAACTGGGTTAGGTTTTACTTCATATAAACTCATTCCTTGGGCTTTAGTCTCCTTCCTTTAAATGACTTACTAACTAACTCTCTGCTGCTTAAGCCTTTCGTAAGCGCATCCACGATGTTATCCATTGACTTTACGTAGTCAATCGTGATAACTCTAGCTGAGAGTAGTTTTCGCACCAATCAATCAATGTCTATGATGGATATGTCTCGACTTACCGTTTTACATTGTGATATGAGCTCTGTCAATTTTCAATTGACTATCACACTTTAAACAAATGGTCGATACCGGTTTACGCCATCTTGGCATGTCCTTTATGAATTAACACAGATATCCGGATATTCTATAAATTTATCTCAAATGATAAATTCTAATTCTATCATAGATTTAGCTATAAATTATGTTTGAAATACTTTCAAGATTTCCAAGACACAACTTCCCACGTTGAGTCAATACATCCGCTCTAGTGGATCTAGATTCTTTTATATAAGAATCCATATTTGCATTACTCTATCATTAAATAGCAGTTGGATATCTTTCAAAATGCAATATCTTAAGTATCGTAGTACTCGTGTAATACTATTCAAATGGTCATCACTTGAATTACTGGTATATTTATTTAACCTGATTTTAACTTCTAAATCAGGTTTCACATACGTCATTAGCCACATAAGAGGCCTAATATTCTTTGAGTATTCAAAATGGACAACACCTCTACCTCTATTTTAAATAGATTAAAAAGATTTCATTGGAGTTCTAACTAGTTCCGGATCCCCCACATTGAACCTCTTAAGAATATTGTCGTTATAGTGTTTTTTACTTCAAAACAAATCCATCTGGTTTCATATGATCTTAGTTCCAAGAACTATATCGAACAACCAATGTAGTTCATGTCAAATATTGACTCCAAATTTTCATTAGTGGATTTGTTCATCTTGTTTTCACTTCTAGTGATAAGTATACCATCTATTTATAAACATACGATTGCATGATTTTCTTTCTCCACATACATCCACTAATTTTGAATCCACGTTCTGACAAGACGTGGTAAAAAATTTGAATGTCATTGTTTGGAAGCTATTTCTAAGTCATATAATGACTTAACAAGCATACAAACTTTGCTCTCTTGTCTAGGAGCCATGAAACCCTCAGATTGGTTCATGTAGATTCCTTCTTCTAAATCTTTGTTTAGAAATGCCATTCTCACATACATTTTGCTAAACTTCCAAATTTCTTAAAGCAACAATAGCAAATACCATCCTAATAGAGGTTATTCGCTTCACTGACAAATATGTATCAAAGAAAGCTAGACCTTCTTATTGTCTAAACCCTTTAATTACCAATATTGCTTTATACTTATCAATGGTCCCATCTGTGGAAACGTAAAGGGGGGGTGAATACGTTACCGTTTAAAAACTTTAGATCTTTAGTATCAAATTGCTTATGAAGCTTGTTATAATATGAAAGTTCCAATTAATGTTTGTGATCAATGTAAAGCATAGTAAACCATGTTGTCACACAAGCATTAACATCAAACCACATCACAAGCAATAGTATAGTGCAACTATAAAAGTAAAGAGATAAAGAAAGGAAAGTGCAAACCGAACACGATGATTTATAGTGGTTCGGTCACGGATCTCCTTTCCGTCCTACTCCACTCCCCGAGTACCCAACTCGAGAGTTACTTCACTAAATCAACAAGATCCCTTCTCGGCAGAGAAAACCTTACAATTGTCGCTTACACTTTTTCCGGTACAAAGCTAAATACCGGGTTCTAGTTCGAGGTAGAACCAACCTAACGTCGCCTATACAATATTTCCGACACTAAGCTAGATGTCGAGTTCTTTTACAAGGGTACAACCACTCCCAATATGTTTTATGGCCCAACATAACAAACCTTGTGTTTTATGGCTCAAACACATAAACCATCTAATCTAGTTTGGTGAAAGTGTTGTGATGATGCAATGATGTTCTACACTAATGATCCATGACACAAATGTCCAATGGATATGAATAACTACTTCTAAATGATCTTCCATTGATAGGAAGCCTTCATGATGAAGATCACAAGTTCCCTAAACTTGTTGTGATAGATCTTCAGCTTGTGGTGAGTGGAGATGGCTAGATCTCCAAGCTTTCCTTGATTGATCAAGATGTAGAGTATGCTTACAACAAAGATGAATGTTAGAAGCATTATGATCATGTGATGGTGAAGGTGATTAATGTATGTTTCTACATTGTTATCTACAGATCTAAATGATGCAAGAATGGTAGAGAGAAAGTGTGTTGAAGGGATGAATGAACAACTTGGTTTGGCTTGCTATTTATAGCCAAAATGGACAGGAGCGTCCACGGACCACGAAACCCTCAAAAGGGTTCCGCCCGTGTACCATTTTGGTACCGTGGGGTTCTGACATAAAATCTAAAAAATCTTTCTTCAAATCTTTCCAAGATATTACCAAATCTTACTAAGATCACATTTGATGTATTGAGTGTCAATCTAACCAAAATATTCAAGTGATCTTCCAAGGATTTCAAAGATGATGCATGACATGATGTAACATGTATTTCCACTTTTAGATTAAAAGGTTTATCAAGGTAAACTTGTAAAATGTATTATGTAACTAGTTAATAAAATGTCTAGTTACCTTTTGAAATACTTGTGAATGCAAAATGTAAAATGAGGTTCTAAATAGAATGGTTAACCTATTAAAATACTTAGTGACTCTAAACGTATTTTAAACATTCTATATGATTTGTTAATGGGTTTGATCATAATGCCACATAACAAACATGTACGAACCTGTGTTGTAACATACGAGGACTTGAGACATCGAGAGGTGTTGAATGTATGTTGAGACAGATGTAATTACAAGTAACTTGTACATTTTACGTTATGTATTACAAGTTACATGTTTGTCATCAATCAAAACAAACGAGACTGTATAGATTAAATATCATAATATTTGCACTAACAATCTCCCCCTTTTTGATGATGACAAAGATATGTAAACGTAATAGAAAGTAAAATGTAAAAGGTTACTTGTATCCTTACTACCTTTACATTACCTTCTCCGTTTACACTCTTCTCCCCCTTTTGTGGAAACAAAAAGGGCGTGTCCTTGGAGTTTAACTTTATTTCTTCCCAAAAAGGCGAGCTTGCATCATCCCTAGTGAAGTTAAACCGTCCACTTCAATCCGTCCCTTGTTTGGTAGCGGATCCATGGATCAAATAAAGAGGCTTAACCTACATCAAGGTTAGTTTTATGCAACAAAAATTATGAGAAATATATGAAAAAGAAAAATGCATAGCAATGTTAGCCTATTTTCTCTACTTTTTATCGAAGCACAAATGCTTGTTTGAAAAGTGAGAATGAAGCTAAATGCGTGCATGCTCCCCCTTGACGGTTGCTCCCCCTTGTTTGAGGCGTCAGGGTATGATTAAAAACCTACAAAACAAATATTGGTGCAAAACTATATTCGTCATTTGACGAGTAAGTGTTATACAACAAAGTGTGTATAAGATGCACTCAGTAAATTCTTGACGGAAGCTCCCCTTGCTCTAGGGCGTCAAGATGAACCTTCAAAATAAATATTAGTATAATAGAAGCTTTGTCTTTTAGAAAAATATGTCATATACAACCAAGTGTATAGACGATGCAATACGAGTGCTTTAAAGGATATTCCTCCTTGTTCTAGGGTGTCAAGAAGCACCTAAAATAAGAAAAATAATTGATGCAAACTTCATCCTAAGATGAGTAAGTTATATACAATCGAGTGTATATGATGAACCTACAATGAAAAACATTAGTGCAATATACTTCATGTGGTGATGGTAGATGACTTGACATTTACAAAAGCAAGTTTTCGCTAATCCATGGTGATGATGATTTAGTGAAAGTGGTGATGGAAGGTGGTGGTGATTAGGTAGGAAGCTATTAAGGAGTTAGAAACTCATATGTATAGCAAATATAAAAAATATAGACTCATGCAATCCTTTCGTCATGTCAAGTGACCAAAGCTAAGAGGAAAAAAAATTGTGAATGGACATTGCATTACAATGATGCATAAGGGTTATGATTAGAATGATTTATTGATGCTAACAATCTATTGTTTTGAGCAAGTTCTCATATGCTTCAACCCAAGAGTAATCAATAATGCGTTTTATCTAAGAATATTATAATGATGATACCAAAAAGTATAAAAGTGATAACATGAAGATAAATTCGTTCATTGATTGACACGAATTATAAAAATGATCTATTCTAGGTGACAATGGGAAAGGTAGTATTAGCATGGTTTTGACCAACATGGATGATTATCACTTTGAAAAGAAGTGAAGACAATATGGAAAATACTAATAATAATAATGGGTACCTATATGAGGATGAGAATGACATCATATAAGTGAGAGTTGGATGGACCAACATGTTGGAAATGACTGTTTTGATTAATATATCGTTTGCACTGACAATGACATGCATGATATATGTCAAGCGAGAAAAGGATAAGATCCTATGATGGTGTTCTAGATAGTGAAGTTGTAAGGTGCTAGGTTAAGGAAAATCCTAGATTCGTTGATTGTGGAGATGAAGAAGTTTGTAAAACACATGATGTGTTTTTCACTTGATGAGGTATTGGTGCAAACTTGTGATATAAGGTTAAAAAGGTTGAACTAGTTGTGGTTTTGTGAACCGGTTTTAGCTAAGTGGTGTTTGCCTATGTGTTGGTATTTTAGAGTCTAAGATACATAAATTTTGACAAAAGACAATTATGTGAATGGATTTCTCTCCCCCTTAATTGGTGGATATCCAACATAATGTGTAATGTATCAAATAAGGAATGACAACAAAGTGTTTAGGAGGTTATTCGGGTTAACGAAAGAGATGAGCTTAGTGATGTTTTTCTGGATGATGGTTAGCATACAATGAACTTCATCCTTAAAGTCACTTATCTCTTCTCGATTAATACGAGATGATCGTATGATGGGGCATGTGGTTTCCTAATAGAAAGTGAAGAGGATTAGAGTATTGTTATAACTAAATAATGATGGAGGTGATTTTTGGAAAGCGGAAGCAAAAATGAGATTTGCAAAGAGGTTGGTTGAAATACAAAAATGCAAAGCCAACCCGCTAGAACTTAATTCTATATGCTTTTAAACTATATGCAAGTGTAGGGGTCCCATAAAGCATATTACTAATCTATGTAGCAATAAAGGGGATTATGCAAAATGAGCATATAAAGTTAGAACCAAGTGAGATAACAAATAACTTGTTATCAACCTACAAAACAAATTTGTTAGTGATAAAAGATGTTAACATGATAGAAATCAAATGATATCATATCATATAAGCAAAAACAACACATTGCATTTAGTAGACAAGAAATCACCACATAAGATAGCATCAAAACAATCATATTATGCAAGAATACAACTTTATTCAAGACATTTCATTATGAGATTGTTTTGTCATTAGACTTAGACATTTAAGCATACTTGGATATACAAATCTATGTGATTAATTTGTAAGATAAAAAGGGCTTCTAAAAGTTTGTCATACCAAAAGCACTTTGACAGATTATATGTGCACATGTAGCAAACAAATAGTGTGACAAGAAGCAAAAGAAACAAAATGAAAGATTCATGCAAGCCATGTTTGAGACATAACAATTTGGAGCATGTATCATTTGGATCGTACTACACATAGATGTAATGAATGCCAACTAATAGCTTTCAAACACAAATATATCATATCAAAATTATCACGTATCAAAATGGCATATTATGAGTTCATAAGTAACATGTTAATCATGCTAAAAATAATTCAAAAGTAAGAATCATGCAAATAAAGTTTAGGTTTAAACGTTTAGTAGCATGAAACAAGAATACAAGCATTATGAAGATAAAACCATACCAAGGTTTATACATGATGACTTGTTATCAAACACTAAGATAATGTCAAATCAACTTATCGTATTAAACGAGAACATGTAATCAACACATGTAAGTGCAATGCAAGTAGTTTTACTAAGGTTTACACATTTGACTAGTTATCAAACACTAAGATAATGTCAAATCAACTTATCGTATCAAACAGGAACATGTAATCAACACATGTAAGTGCAATGCAAGTGGTTTTGAAAGAAAAGTCATATATACTACTTGTTTGATTAGTATTCCTTAGGCGAGGCAAACTATCAATGTTTTAACACTTACTTTAGGCAAGTATAGGAAAACAGATTTTTCAAGTTGGAGAATGAATATGAGACTATTACTAGCGGTGCTCAATTAAGGCTAAACACGACCATTTCTACGGGTGATTCCACATACCCAACTTCTCTTCAGGAAGCAATTCAACCGTTAGGTCAAATTGAGTTTCTAGTGCAATAGGTTCTCCAGTAGTCATTCTCATGTTAGAAAGATAGGAACTCCTACTTTTGCATATTAAAGTGCACAAAAGATGATAGTTTACCAATACTTGGCTTAATGTGACTTAACTAATATGCAATATAACTAAGGTGATGAAGACGTCATGTTATACACATGAGCTTTAACAATGGTGTGTTTGATGTGTTTGAGTCTTGTGTTTAGAATCTAAAGTTGTTCAAATTACACAGCTAATTGTATGATCTAATGGATGACATCTTTTATGTTGAGTTAAAGTGTGTACTTTAAATGTGAATTGATCATCTAAGGCTAGAGAATTGAATATGTTAAACTAAGAACGTTCTCAAGCGAGCTCTTTGGAATATTATTTAACAAGAATCTAAGTGAGGTTACCAACTTCAATAGATCTTGTGTATGCTTTAAAGATGTGTAGTTTTAACCTTGGATGTGCACTCGGTTTGAGCAAGGTTAGGTTATGATGTATGTTTGAAAGGAAATAGATACAAATAGTATCTTTCAACAAATGAGATTATCATGCTTATGAAAACAAGTATGACAAGATGAATTGGATATGCTAGTTTATTGGACTTGTAGATGTTTGTTTCAAGATCATTTAGCCAATGAGGTGTAATGAAATCTCTTGTAACACAACTATTTATGTCGCAAGAGTAATGCATAGGATATACAATATCCTTTTAACAAAATGAAAGATTAATGCATGAATCTTAGGCATAACGTTTTTTTTTTAAAAACATCATGTTTTCCTAAATGAAGATATAAAGCCAAAGTGTTTGAATCAGATAGTCCCATCTAAATAAACTTGGTATAAAGATTATATTCACTAGATGATGACAAGAGGAATTCACTCGAGTTTCTTATGTATACTCCTCAAGAGTCATTGTTTGTTTGGGGTTTATGATGTTGGCTTTGAGATTGCATATGTTGTTAAAATGTTGATTTGAGGTTTAATATAATTTATGCAGAAGTTTAACGACAAAGTATTACTAATACTTTGATAATTTGTGAAGGTAGTACTACTTATACCTAGTGGATATTGATAACAATTACCAAGAGCACCATGCTTATTTGATAGTTGAGGTTCTAGCCATAATGAATTATCTAAGTCCTTATATGTGGGAAAGGATGTTTGAGTTTGTTCAAACGTGCATTTGATTCAGTACAAGTGTTGGAGACAAGGGCTTTTTGAGCAATACACTCAACGAATTCAAATGATGGTAAGGATGGTGGATTGGTTTATCTAGATGGTAGGTCTTCTAGTGTGTCTAAATAAGGATGTGGTGATGTAGAGGTTTGTTGTGCTATGGGAGTACTTAGGTTGATTATTTGTCCATAGATGTTGAACACAAAAAGTACGGATACTAATTCTTATGGTTCATTGGTTGCCACAACTAGTGGGTGAAGTGCTTGAGGTTTTGGTTATGTCTATGAAGCTTAGGGGCTGAGGTATAGGTTCACCTTGAAAGGACATGTTTGATTTAAAGGATGCTCTTGGAAGTTCATGAGCAATACGCTTAATGGTGCCAAAAGATGGAAGAGGGATAGTAGGTGTCAAAGAGGGATAAGTGGCACAGTGGGTTGTTTTGCTTTGGATAAGTGTTTCAACATGTGTTTGTTAAACTACTTGGGTGTTGATTTTTCGGATATGACTTTTAATGACTACAATCGTAAGTTGCATTTACTTGAATATTTCGGATGAAATACTTAAGTTGTCAATCCTAATTTGTTGAGATTATAAAGCTTAGATTTGACTCAAGGATAACAAGACTTGATAGTATGTCTTTAACATATGTGTGAGTTATGACTCTATGTAAATACTTATCGTCTTGAAGGATGACACATTATTTTCATGTTAACCAAGTGAGGTAATACATGTAGATACAAAACAATATCTATAGTCATATGACAGACTTGTGTATGATATCTTTGCAAATAATGAGTACAGGTTTGTTAGTGTCGGTAAGTCATCTAAGTCATCCGCAAACGGGTGAGGAGATGTTGGTGGTGTTTGCACAAAGTACAAGTTTTGGAGACTTTGGTAGTGAAGGTGTTTTGGATGGTTGTGAAGTAGTCATAATTGTGGGTGATTTTGGTGGTGGAGTTGGAGTACTTAAGTTTAGAAAGTTCACAACTTGAATGGGTAACGAGTCTGAGGATGAGGAGTTCAAGTTAATGAAGCAACAAGATCGAGTGCTAATCCTAGTGGTTTTCTTAAGTGGCTTATTTGAGGTTGAGATTTAGCCTTTTTGACTTTGCTTTAAGAAATGCTAAGCTGAGGAAAAGTAACAGTGAAGGTGTGAAAATGACCATCCTGAATGTGTCGATTTATGGAACTAAGGATTCATGGATTTGATGTTAATCCATACAAAGATGGTAGTTTTTAATGAGATGGAAGTGTCTAAGATCATGTCAAACATCCTAAGTTAATCCATTGAGGATGTGTTAAGTGAGGTATGAAAGATATGCATTAAAAACTATCCTAGAAATGAAATTTGGTAAATTAGATTGCGGGATTTAGTAAAATTCAACAACTTACCTGTAGGATTCACGGCACCATTTCTTTACACAGCCAGAACCCTTAAATTGGTGCCGCCTGTACAGGTATGGCGGTACCAAAAGCTTATAACGCGGAACCAAATATTTGGTGCCGTCTGGTCCGTGGTGACCGAAATCTTCAGACCCATATTTAAACTAGCGGGGATTTTTCCGAAACCGAAATTTTCTCAAAACATATGGCATTAACTATTTCTAGTTAGGAATAGTCAATAACTCATACACAAACATAGTGGAGCATTGATTTTGAACAAGGGCTAACGATTTTCACATATAAGTGAAAATGGGTAAAATTTGATAACACTCGTGTGCTATCCCCCTGCATGAACCAGTTAGCATACATCAATGTTTTAAGTTAGTTTATCATCCTACGAAATAAAAACAACCAAATAGTATCATACATCATTGTTTTCGTCTTGTACCAAACACTCCTTAAAACCTTTCATTTTTCAAAGTACTTGACTAATTTACTTAGTACTCATTACTAAGTGAGTTATGATATTTCATAAGTTATGTGAGATTTTAGTATAACCTATGCAAAGAAAGTTATCTAATTCTACAAGTGATGGTAAAGCCAATTTTCTAACTTAGTGCACAAAATCTAGCAAAGACCTATTGTTCATAAACAAGAAGTTGTCAAACAAGCGAATAAATAACATGGCAAGATTGACACTTATGTTATGCAAACAAACAAGTGTAAACAACAATTTGAAAATAAGCAAGCACCATATATGCAAACAACATAAACAAGTAGTCATTTAGCATAGCATAAGATGAAAAACACTTTTCGTCATTTAGCGTTTAAATATGACGGTGTATACCAAGCTTGATTAGTTTCCTTTAAACATATTACCAAATTAATTAGTTTCAAAATAAGTTGTATCAAAGTTCTAAGAATACCAACTTAAATTGTTTGATTCAAAATTTTGAGTTTTTATGTTAAAGCGAAACTTAATATTTTAGACATACTGTAGTATTTGGTCTATTTTACTTATTTAAGATTGGACTCAGGCCATGAAAGTATTTTTAAGTGAAAGTAGACTCAATTCCCTTTAAAATGATAGGTGGCTCGACTCGTACGGACTTACGGTTAATTAGTTATGATTTTTTGAAGTTGCCCAAAAAACTGCATACTGTACACACGGATTCCACGGAACCAAATAAAGGGATCCGCCCTTTATAAGATTTGGTGCCGTGGTCCTCTGAGACAGATTCACCAAAACTAGTATTTGACATAGAGAAAACGTGTGTGACTTACTAGATTTCATAGTAAACATATAATACACATATTTAACAACATATCTACTTATGTAACTTATCTTAAACATTTATGGAGATGACTTTTCAACTAAATTTATGGTTATCCCAAACACTCCTTTAAAATTATGTTTCTTCGTAAATTTTTTATAAGCACACAATACAATAATTACAAGTTCTTTCAAGAAACTTTTGTTTTATTTTTCAAGAAAATCTTCAAGCTTGTATACAAGGTTACATTTAACAATAAAATTTCTAAGTATAATTAGCAAAGCATTTTTCATATTAGTTTTCACTTCAATGGTAATTTGATACATGGATCATACTCTATTTTAAAAACCATTTGTTTTGAAAATAAGAGCCACGTGGCTCTGATACCAATTGTGGAAACGTAGAGGGGGGGTGAATACGTTACCGTTTAAAAACTTTAGATCTTTAGTATCAAATTGCTTATGAAGCTTGTTATAATATGAAAGTTCCAATTAATGTTTGTGATCAATATAAAGCATAGTAAACCATGTTGTCACACAAGCATTAACATCAAACCACATCACAAGCAATAGTATAGTGCAACTATAAAAGTAAAGAGATAAAGAAAGGAAAGTGCAAACCGAACACGATGATTTATAGTGGTTCGGTCACGGATCTCCTTTCCGCCCTACTCCACTCCCCGAGTACCCAACTCGAGAGTTACTTCACTAAATCAACAAGCTCCCTTCTCGGCGGAGAAAACCTTACAATTTTCGCTTACACTTTTTCCGGTACAAAGCTAAATACTGGGTTCTAGTTCGAGGTAGAACCAACCTAACGTCGCCTATACAATATTTCCGACACTAAGCTAGATGTCGAGTTCTTTTACAAGGGTACAACCACTCCCAATATGTTTTATGGCCCAACATAACAAACCTTGTGTTTTATGGCACAAACACATAAACCATCTAATCTAGTTTGGTGAAAGTGTTGTGATGATGCAATGATGTTCTACACTAATGATCCATGACACAAATGTCCAATGGATATGAATAACTACTTCTAAATGATCTTCCATTGATAGGAAGCCTTCATGATGAAGATCACAAGTTCCCTAAACTTGTTGTGATGGATCTTCAGCTTGTGGTGAGTGAAGATGGCTAGATCTCCAAGCTTTCCTTGATTGATCAAGATGTAGAGTATGCTTACAACAAAGATGAATGTTAGAAGCATTATGATCATGTGATGGTGAAGGTGTGATGCGTGCCAAACAGTCAAGCTAAATCACACAAGCCCGCCACTTGTGAATGGCGGACCGTAACCAGCTTAAAACTGCTTAAGCACGAACTCAATGAAGATCTGAGGAGTACAGGGTCTCCCCGGGTCGTTATGTCCCAGCGAGCTATGCGATGAATTATCAAACGTTTAGTGATCGAGGAGTTTGAACAGTAAAGGATTTGTGATAATATTATAACTACAGAAAAAGCCAATAAATAACAACGGCTTAAATGCAAATTAAAGAAAGTTAAAAAAGATAAAATCTATTAAATAAACGCTATCACTATAATTAAAATGATGTTTTTGTTTTATGTTTTTATAAAACTGAATTTAAAATCTACGCGACGCATAAATTAAAAAAAAAAAATGAAACTAAAGCAATATTAACCCTAAAAATATGAAAATGATATTTTTACAACCCTAATGATAAAAGAAAATATTTAAAAAAAGAAAATTATTTTTATCACTAATTATCTAATTATTATTAATTAAAAACTATTTTTAATTATTTAATAATTACCTAAAATGCAAGAGATTATGAAATAAAGCTAGAAAAATAAAATTATGAAATGGAAAAGTCTAAAATATCAAACTAGAATTTTCAAAACTATTTTTGTATTTTTCTGATTATTTTTCTATTTTTTATGAATTTTAAACTATTAAAAACTAATTAAATTACTAAAAATTACCAAATAAACTATGAAAAATCTGGAAAATTACTTTTTCTACTTTTTATATTTATCTAAACTTAATAAAATTGAAAAATTATTTTTTGAACCTTTTCTGAATTTTTTATATTAAAAGCTAATTAAAAATGCTTAAAAACTACTTTAAATTAGGAAAAATAGCAAAACAATTTAGAAAAATCTGAAAATTTCAGGAAAAGTCTAAATTAATACTAGGAATATAAGAAAATTAGAAAAACAGGCACTTATGAGGAGAGATTGAGAACTGATGCACAAATGCTTATTATTAAGCAATCCAAATAAGCCAAATGGACAAAATAAGCTACCAACTGTTTACCAAAGTTCTAAACTGATAAAATAACTAAAATGCAACAGATCCTAACTATTTTTAACCACTGAATCACAATTTGCACAGATTTGATACTTGAACTAATAAGCTAAATCATGTTCGGGTACCAAGTTTAGACAAGGCACAAGCTTAAAAATAAGCTCAAACTGAAAACTACTAATTGGAACTTGGAAAAGACCTGGTTGAGAGTATTTAAACCAAAATTTAGACCATGAGAAGCTCTTATGAGCACTGTGCACAAGCTGCATAATCGAGAAAAACCTCAGGTAATAGAGCAAAGGAGCAGTGGCACTTTGGTCCTGAAAGATGAGCTTGTTTGAACCCTTGAAATAAATTGCAAAATTTTACAAAAATACAGATAAGAAAGAGGACCAGTTGAAGTTTTCAAATCAACAAGTTTCACTGATTTAGGCTTAAAATTGAATCCAAGAAAAATCTTTCCATTTTGGCTCAAAACCTGATTTTCTGTTTTTGACTTCTAAAGCAAATGTGCAAGTTTGACTTTAGTGAACTTTACCACTGATTTTAAGTACTGAGATGGATGTTAATGATTGAAATGTAACCTCTGCAAGCTTTGTTTAAGACTTTTGAACACAAACAAAGGTTGATTTCCAAAATCCAACAGGTTAACTGTTTGAGACTTTTGAAATGAATTCTGACTTTTACATGTAGCAGGCACAAATTAAGACTTGAATGAGTGTACAATGACTAAACAAACATGAATTAACAGTAGGCAACCATCGACTAAGCCTTAAGGGCAGTTCTAACAGTTATGCCAAACACACCTTAATACTACTGTTGTGAAGATTAAAAGGGACAAACACTTCTCAAATTTGAATCAATGATCAAACTACATGCACTTAACCTAATTACAACTTTTAAAACAAAATGAACCAGTTTAACTACAAATACCGAGTATGCAAAGAAGACTTGAAAATGACTTACAAAAGTCCTTTAGCCATTGTGGCTTCGCACAAACACCCAATGAACCACTACCTATCAATTCCAACCCAACTAACTCATAACCAACTCAATCCACCTCTGCATCAACCCATTTCCATCTGCATTCCCATTTTCACCCAAATCAACTTTGTTTGACTTTTTCACCAAGTACCAAATTGAATGCAATCTTAAAATTAAGCTTATACAAAGCTATCATAAGCTCATTTAAGCTTATTTAGACTGAGAGATAAGCATTGAGAAGCTCTTGAATGAGATTTTGAGAAGGAAAATTTCAACAGTGGGCAATAAGATCAAATGTAAACATGAACTAAAATTGGTGCTTGAATTAAATCTCAATACACTTTAACACTTAAGTTTAATACATTTTAACCAAATAATACAAGTCTAATACTGAAATGACAACTTGATATAAAAAACGACATAAGAAAGAAAATAAAAAAAACTAGAAGACTCCTTTTTGCTTCCTTTTGCCTTCTTTTTATAACCCAAACTCTTTGCCTCTCTCCTCTGAATCTTTCCCATCAATCCTAGCCATTGGATGGCTTGAAAATAATCCCAACCATTCAAATCATTTTGGCCATTTTCTTTTCTCAGCCCATCGGGGTTGAGTGAGGGTTAGGGGAGCAATTAATGAGGCTTGGAAGCTAGTTGGAGGTGAGGGAACACGGGAGAGTGGGATTGAGGAGGGACGGGTGTTCGAGTTGCAGAGAAAGAGTAGATGGTGGAATTTTTTTGGCGGTTGAGGTGTTTTACCAGATTTGACCCAAGTGGTGTTAATAATAGGGGGGTTCACAATTCAGTTTGACAGGGGTCCGTATAGTATCAAAGGTCCAAATTGGTTTGAAAGGGTTTAATAATCCAAGGGCCTCGTGTAAATTCAAAACTTGAGGGGCCTAAGCTGCCAATTCATCAAACTTGTTTCAAGGGACCAAAAGTGACAATCTCACAAGTACAAGGACCAATGTTGCCATTTTCACATTTTCCAGGACCAATTCTCGCCAACTTTTAAACTTGAGGGACCATTTTTGCAATTTTCTCAAACTTTTAATATTTTTCACCAAAGGACTAAATTTGACAACTTATGATTTAAAAAGGACCTTTGGTGACTTTACTTTTGAAATTATGTGCTCAAGGACTGTTTTTGACAATTTTTGAAACTTGGGGGACTAAAACTGCCAATTTTGCAAACTTGATATGTTTTTCATCGATTTTGATATTTTGCATTTAAAACACATAAACACGATTTGTGATATTTTGATCCTTTTGATGTGTTTCGAGGTGTTTTCAGATGATTTTGCCGTTTATTTTGTACAAAAATGATGAGTATTTACACACTCATCAATCCCCCACATTGAGATATTGCTAGTCCCTAGCAATCTTTTGAGAAAATTTAATGGATTTCATCTCTTTACCAAAAGCCATTACTTCCGGAGTAGCCAAATGTTTCAGTTCAAGTAAGAACCATGGTACACCGATAACCATCCGATTTATTGGCAAATCATAAACCATATAACGGATTTGATGTGTCTTTACCGTAGCCGTACCTTCCTCGACTAGCCAACTCTTAGATAAATTATCGTAATTATCTTGGTGAGTCAATACCAATTATGGATTTTCCAATGCCTTTACCACAAGCCATAATCTTGCGGGCTAGCCAACTCTTCACTTTTTAGGATATGGTGAGTTGAGAACCATACAATTTTGGGCAAATTGCAAGCCATATAAACGGATTTGAGAAATCTTTACCAAGAGCCGCTTGCTCCTGGATTAGCCAATCCTTTTGTCTTACGTATACGGGCGATCGATAATCAACTGAGTAAGTGTAAAACACTTACTCCAAAAAATTTTGGCCAAAAACGGGGGAATTGGTATAATTATATGATAAAATTCGTGAGAATTCCCCCCTTAGAAATGAATATTGCCCTCAATATTCAAAGTACCGCTGGTTATGCGAAACAAAGAACGTGAAAGGGAAATACTACGGCCATTATTTAGAAAGAAGATTTTTTTTTGAAAAGACTTATATACAAAACATGTGGGCAACCCCCCACACTAGGTGGTAGAAAATAGAAAGAAGTCAGAAATACGGGTGAAAACCCATATAGTGTGCTATTGTTTTTGATTCCCGAGTCGCTAGCTTGACTCGATCCCCGCATTCATTGGTTCATGGGGAAAGTTTGTAAATCTGGGACAACCACATGAGGAATGTCCTCTCCAAAATAATGCTTCAACCTATGTCCATTCACTTTGAAGTTTGGCCCGTCTATTTGAGACAATTCGACGGTGCCATATGGAAACACTTTGGTAATGGTGAATGGACCAGTCCAACGGGTCTTAAGTTTCCCCGAGAAGATCTTCAATCTAGAATTAAAAAGAAGGACTCGGTCACCAACGTTGAAAACGCGGTTTTTAATCTTTGAGTCATGGATCTTCTTTGTCTTTTCTTTGTAGATCAAAGAGTTCTCGTAGGCTTGATCACGGAGTTCATTTAATTCGTTGAGTTGAACTTTCCGATGATCAGCCGAAGACTTGAGGTCGAAATTTGCATGCTTCAAGGCCCAATAGGCTTTGTGCTCAAGCTCGATCGGGAGATGACACGCCTTTCCATACACGAGCTTGTAAGGAGTACACCCGATGGGTGTTTTATAAGCAGTACGGAAGGCCCAAAGTGCATCTTCTAATTTGTCTGACCAAGAGGCACGATTTTCGCCCACGGTCCTCTCCAAGATTCTTTTCAAACCACGGTTCGAAACTTCCACTTGCCCACTAGGTTGTGGGTGATACGCGTAGAGAGACGGGTGGTGACATCAGATTTAAGCATCACTTTTGCTAATTGGTCATTGCAAAAGTGTGTGCCGCGATCACTAATGATAGCACGAGGAGTTCCAAAACGGGCAAAGAGAGACTTTGAAAACTTCACAACTACTCTAAGGTCGTTGGTAGGTAGCGCTACTCCACCCATTTAGACAAGTAATCGACCGCCACGAGTATATACTTGTTCCCTCGAGAAGACAGGAACGGCCCCATAAAGTCAATGCCCCATACGTCAAATATCTCGCACACTTGAATGGCATTTTGAGGCATTTCATGTCTTTTAGAGATGTTACCATGACGTTGGCAAGAGTCGCAAGATTTGACGAGGTCATGGGCATCTTTGTAAATTGTGGGCCAATAGAAACCAGAATCAAACACCTTCTTGGCGGTGTAGTTTGGGCCATTATGTCCCCCTGTGGGTCCATGATGACAAGCCTTGAGAATTTCATCGCTTCTTGGCCGTGAACACACCGTCGGATGACTTGATCCGCACAAACCTTAAACAAGTAGGGTCGCCCGAAGTAATGCTTAACATCTTTAAAGAATTGCTTTTCTGTTGGGGACGACATCCCTTTCACAACAAAGTTACCCGCATGATAGTTTGCAAAGTCGGCAAACCATGGGGTACTAGAATCTCCACGATGAGATATCACATTAAGTGTCTCGAGAGGAAACGTTTCGTTATCTCCTTTTATCGAGCACACCTTGATGAGGATTTTCAAGACGAGAAAGATGATCAGCCGCTAGGTTCTCCGCCCTTTTATCACGGATGGTGATATCAAATTCTTGTAGGAGAGAACCCATCTGATCAATCTCGCTTTGCATCTTGCTTAGCAAAAAGATATTTGAGGGCCGAGTGATCCGTATACACTATGCTTTTTGACAAGATCAAGTATGGCCGAAACTTCTCGAAAGCATACACCACGGCTAGTAATTCTTTCTCCGTAGTGGTGTAATGTGCTTGAGCTTCGGTCAAAGTTTTGCTAGCATAGTGTATAGGCTGGAAATGTTTCGATTTTCGTTGCCCCAAAACTGCACCTATGGCGAAATCACTTGCATCGCACATAAGCTCAAATGGTAGGTCCCAATCAGGGGCAACTAGAATTGGTGCTTCCGTGAGCTTCTTCTTAAGAGTTTGAAAAGCTTCAACGCACTCACTAGAGAAGATGAAAGGAGTGTCTTTTTCAAGAAGTCGGGTCATAGGCTGGGATATTTTTGAAAAGTCATGAATGAAACGACGATAGAAACCAGCATGACCAAGGAAACTTCTAACTCCTTTGACAAGAAGTGGGAGGAGGTAGCTTTGAAATAACATCAACTTTGGCTTTGTCCACCTCAATCCCTTTCTTAGAGATTTTATGGCCAAGGACAATTCCTTCTTTGACCATAAAGTGACATTTCTCCCAATTTAGACAAAGGTTCGTGTTTTCACAACGTTCAAGCATCTTGTCCAAATGGGAGAGACATGTTTGGAAAGAATTCCCAAAGACCGAAAAATCATCCATAAAGACTTCCATAGTCTTTTCGATCATGTCATGGAAAATGGCCATCATACACCTTTGGAATGTACCGGGAGCATTGCATAAGCCAAAAGGCATGCGTCGGTAAGCAAATGTTCCATAAGGACATGTGAATGTGGTCTTTTCTTGATCTTGTAGGTCAATGGGAATTTGAAGTAACGAGAAACCATCGAGAAAGCAATAGTATTCGCTTTCCGCTAATCTCTCAAGCATCCGTCCATGAAGGGTAAGGGAAAGTGGTCTTTACCGGTGGCTTCATTTAACTTTCGATAGTCAATGCAAACACGCCATCCCGTAACCAATCGAGTAGGAATCAACTCGTTTTCATCATTTTCAACAACTGTTATACCACCCTTTTTGGGTACACAATGAACGGGGCTCACCCAAGGACTATCCGAGATAGGGTAAATCAATCCTGCATCAAGAAGTTTGATAACCTCTTGTTTGATAACATCATGGATTTTCGGATTCACTCGCTCGATGTTGAACGCTGGTTTAAAGTCATCCTCCATCAAGATTTTGTGAGTACAAAACTCAGGGTTGATACCCTTAATGTCCGAGAGTTTCCAAGCAATTGCTTGCTTGTGTGACTTCAAGACCTTTATGAGCGGGCAAATTTTCATCCTTACTCAAATCTCGAGCAATAATGACGGGTAATTTATCATCACCCTCAAGAAATGCATACTCGAGATGAGGTGGTAAGTACTTAAGTTCAACCTCGGAAATTCTGCTTTTCTCAACCGACTTGACTTCCTTGTTATGAAGCTCGATGGGAGGGAGTGATAATGGATCATTATTAAGCAACTTCTCAATGAGAAGAATATCTCCCTCGATGTCAATTGAGCGGATCAATTTCCCATGGAACCCGAATCACTAGACAAGTATGCTTCAATCTCTTCCAAGATGAAGTCACTTTCCTCAAACGGAGTAAGAGAAGGGGTGGAAGAGTTAGAATTAATAAGACTAAGAGATGATGGATCATTTTTGAGAAATTCTTCAATGGGAAGAATGTCTCCCATTGGATTACAAACATCATCATCCAATCAGGATGAAAGAGAGTTTGGTTTCATCCACGAGTTAACAAACTCGATGCGACAAACCGATTCGGAGGTGGGACAAGTGGTGTGCTCTTAGAGCTAGCAGTTTCCACCACCCAGATGAAGTCTCCGATTCTAGATCATCGCCATCATCATCAAGAACACTCTTGACTTCCACAATGGTACACGCTTTCAAACCATTTGTTTGAACCCGTGGGTAATTTTCAAAGCTTTGAGCTCGACGCTTTTGGTAACACTCTTAACAGTAGGAAATTTGAGAGTGTTGCATTGATTCTTTCTGATTTTGATCAATTGTGGCAACACTCTGCTTGTATAGAGGTTTGGAGTTCTGGTTGATATTCAATGTGAGCTCTTCGTTGTCAACCCAAATGGTCAACTCTTCAAAAACACATCAATCGAAAGTAACGACTCGTTCTTAAGAAAGCTCTCCCTAAGATAGAGGGAACTCTAGGATCGCATCGAAGTCTACTACAACAAAGTCGGCATGAAAGTGAAACTTTCCCACTTTCATCACGACATCCTCGGCTATCCCAAGTGGGCGAGTAGCAGTCGGTCCGCTAGCTTTCGAGTGTCATACGAGTGGATGAAAGTTCGGGAAGAGACAGTTTCTTCCATACCGAGAGTGGCATGAGGTTAATGCTAGCGCCAAGATCGGCCAAGGCGGAGCATTGAAACATCCACAAGAAATCACACGGATTAAAACCGGCCAGGGTCTTCAAGCTTTTCAGGAAGCTTATTAAGAATGGCCGCTGAGCATTGCTCATTTAGAGGGGTTTTCGCCATCTCTGATAGCTTGTCTTTGTTGGTGAGTAAGCCTTTAAGCGTGGATGCAAATTTAGGCATTAGAACGAGCATCAACGGCTTATATCAAAGTGAAGCTCATTGAAGATTTGGAAAAATTTTTCCATTTGCTCTTTGTTTTTGTCTTTGAGCTTCTCATCATTTATTCTTGATGGGTAGGGAATGACTAGACTTTGAGTCGGAATGGAAGTGTTTCCTGACTCAGATTTTTCCTCTAACATCGGGTTCCGGACTTAAAGCTTGGACTACCGAAGGTGGACGCAGCGGTACTTCGTGGGCTTGAATAATGCACCTTGTCCGTTGTCTCCTCGGTAACTTGACTCAATGCCGTGAGGAGGGGCATGAGTCGAGGGTCCATCGCTGCCTTACCACGAGTGGTGACTTTCAACTCGGATTGGGATTAGGAATTGTATTTCCTGAGTCCTCCGTAGATGATGAAGCTTTGTTCATATTCATGTTCATAAACCGCCATCATATTCTTTAACTCATTTGTTCCACGAGATAATGTGGTATCAATTTCCCTTTTTAGCTCACCTCTCATGTTATTGATGTGAGTTTGCATTGAACCATGTTTGACTCCACCATTTTCATGAAGTCATTTGGCATGGGAGCTTCGAGGGGTTGTTGATAACTTTGATGATGAGCTGGGGGAGGTTGTTGATAACTTTGATGATTATGAGCTTGATATGGTTGGTTGAAATTGTTCCGGTTTTGATTGAAATTTTGAGAGTTATTGAAATTTTGTCCTTGATTCAGAACAAAGCGATTTTGATTGCCATGGTTTTGCAATGAGGAAAACAGTGGTGTCATACCGCTAGGTGCACGGTAGTGAGGATCAGCCTGTGGTCGGTATGGATTGTGGTTTACCGCAGCCACGGAGCCAAAAGGAAGCATCGTTGCTTGACAATCATAATACGCTGCCAAGGACCACTACAAATTTCACACACCTTGTTTATGGCTTTGATTGGTTCCGCTATGAATTTTTGATTTCCTTTACCTCTTTTATCATACATGGATCATGTCCGCTAGAGCGCTAATCTGAGTCGCTAACTCGTAAGAGTTACGGATGAAGAAGCAGGAGTGTTCGAACATTGACTTTGTTTGAGAAATAGAACTTTGATTTACTCGCAATTTCAAGCACATCTTTAGGTCTATTCAAGATATTGCCACCCGCGATGCGCTCAAAGAATCTTGATCGCTACCAACCCATTATAAAAGATATTGACTTGTGAAGTTCGTGAATTCATGATGGGGGCATTTCCCGAGAGATCTTTGAATCTCTCCCATGCCTCCAAAGTTTTCATCGAAATTTTGACGAAATCCGTAAATTTCATTTTAAGATTAGTCGCCTTTGATGGAGGGAAGAAGTAATTAACAAACTTTTGAACAAGATCCTCCCAAGTTTCACATGGATCGAGGGGTTCTTTTTCCACCAACCGCCGCCTCAAGTGAGAATGGAAATAGCATCAACTTGATCACTTTTTGTGGCACATCCTTGAAATTGATAGTTGAAGTCAACTTGTTAAACCAACGGATGTGTACATACGGGTCTTCACGACGGACTCATGAATTGATTTGTAGACACAAGTTGGATCAAATGTGTCTTCAATTCGGCGATCGAACCGATAACCGGTAAAACGATGGCATCTCCATAACCCTCGGTGGTGCTCGGAGCATTTCCGCCATAGCACGCTCTCCCGCCATGGTGTTGTTAGAAATAGTACTAATCTCGTTCGACTATTCGGCAAAGACGCTTCACGAGAACGCCTTCTAGGAATTTCTCGCTAGATCACGCAGGACTCAATGATCGAGAAGAACGAAAAGATGCACTGAGTTAACTCTAAGGACTCTGAGCTAAGGAGAGGAATGGAATTATGAAGATATTTCGTATGAGAATGAGAATTATGAAGACGCTTTATAAAATCAAAGCAGAAGAATCTTTATGGGTTTTCTGTTCAAACGCCGATATCACAACAAAATCAATTAACACAAAATCGAGGCAAAACAACAAAGGAACTTAACCAATAATCCAAGATGAATGGCTTCTTTGAAAAAGGTACACCAATCACAAGGACACAAAGGCAAGTTTTAAATCTTTAGTTCGGGATCTTATTATGGTCGCATTCCCGCTAGTAGTGCATCGCCTTGGTTTGCGTGGTAATCTTTTGTTGTTATTATTAAAGAAAACGCATTTAATCTTTTGTATTTTTTTATATTTGATACATATATAGAAACAAAAGGAAAAATATTTTTTGTGTTTTATACGCTTTTGCTTTTGTTTGGTTTTTGATTTTTATAATATGGATATATATATATAGATAGAGATGGATGATATGAACAAATGAGTGAGTATTCAAACAACTAACTGCTAGACGAAGATAGATCAAAGACAACACTCGCTACGCTTGTAATTTGACGTACAAACAAATAAGCTAATCACACAAGCCCGCCACTTAAGGAATGGGACCGTAACTACCTTTAAACCGCAAGCACGAAATCAATGAAGATCCGAGGAGTATAGGTCCCCGTCGTTATGTCCCAATGAGTGCTAATGAATTATCAAACGCTTAGTGATCGGCGAAAGAAATGTAAGGGATTTGTGATAATATTATAACTACGTAAAAAGCCAATAAATAACAACGCTTAAATGCAAATTAAAGAAAGTTAAAAGATAAAATCTATTAAATAAACGCTATCACTATATTTAAAATGATGTTTTTGTTTTTATGTTTTTATAAAATTGAAATTAAAATCTACGCTGACGCATACAAATTAAAAAAATGAAACTAAAGCAATATTAACCCTAAAAATATGAAAATGATATTTTTACAACCCTAATGATAAAAGAAAATATTTAAAAAAAGAAAATTATTTTTATCACTAATTATCTAATTATTATTAATTAAAAACTATTTTTAATTATTTAATAATTACCTAAAATGCAAGAGATTAGGAAATAAAGCTAGAAAAATAAAATTATGAAATGGAAAAGTCTAAAATATCAAACTAGAATTTTCAAAACTATTTTTGTATTTTTCTGATTATTTTTCTATTTTTTATGAATTTTAAACTATTAAAAACTAATTAAATTACTAAAAATTACCAAATAAACTATGAAAAATCTGGAAAATTACTTTTTTCACTTTTTATATTTATCTTAACTTAATAAAATTGAAAAATTATTTTTTTGAACCTTTTCTTAATTTTTTATATAAAAGCTAATTAAAAATGCTTAAAAACTACTTTAAATTAGGAAAAATAGCAAAACAATTTAGAAAAATCTGAAAATTTCAGGAAAAGTCTAAATTAATACTAGGAATATAAGAAAATTATAAAAACAGGCACTTATGAGGAGAGATTGAGAACTGATGCACAAATGCTTATTATTAAGTAATCCAAATAAGCCAAATGGACAAAATAAGCTACCAACTGTTTACCAAAGTTCTAAACTGATAAAATAACTAAAATGCAACAGATCCTAACTATTTTTAACCACTGAATCACAATTTTCACAGATTTGATACTGAATAATGAGCTAAATCATGTTCCGGTGTACCAAGTTTGACTAAGGCACAAGCTTAAAAATAAGCTCAAACTGAAAACTACTAATTGAACTTGGAAAAGACCTCGGTTGAGAGTATTTAAACCAAAATTTAGACATGAGAAGCTCTTATGAGCACTGCACAAGCTTGCAATAATCGAGAAAACCCCGCAGCGTATTACGAGTGAAGCGTGGCACTTGGTCCCGAAAGATGAGCTTGTTTGAACCCTTGAAATAAATTGCAAAATTTTACAAAAATACGTGATAAGAAAGAGGACCAAAGTTTTCAAATCAACAAGTTTCACCGATTAGGCTTAAAATTGAATCCAAGAAAAATCTTTCCATTTTCGCTCAAACCCATTTTCTTTTGACTTCTAAAGCAAATGTGCAAGTTTGACTTTAGTGAACTTTACCACCGATTTTAAGTAATCGAGATGGATGTTAATGATTGAAATGTAACCTCTGCAAGCTTTGTTTAATACTTTTGAACACAAAACAAAGGTTGATTTCCAAAATCCAACAAAGTTAACTGCTTGAGACTTTTGAAATGAATTTTGACTTTACATGTAGCAAAGGCACAAATTAAGACTTGAATGAGTGTACATTGACTAAACAAACATGAATTAACAAGAGGCAACCAATGACTAAGCCTTAAGGGCGCTTCTAACAGCTTATGCCAAACACACCTTAATACTCATCAGTTAGAAGATTAAAAGGGACAAACACTTCTCAAATTTGAATCAATGATCAAACTACATGCACTTAACCTAATTACAACTTTTAAAACAGTAAATGAACCGCTTTTAACTACAAATACCGAGTATGCAAAAACTTGAAAATGACTTACAAAAGTCCTTTAGCCATCGGGTGGCTCGCAGACAAACACCCAATGAACCACTACCTATCAATTCCAACCCAACTAACTCATAACCAACTCAATCCACCTCTGCATCAACCCATTTCCATCCAAGATTCCCATTTTCACCCAAATCAACTTTGTTTGACTTTCTCTGACCAAGTACCAAATTGAATGCAATCTTAAAATTAAGCTTATACAAAGCTATCATAAGCTCATTTAAGCTTATTTAGACTGAGAGATAAGCATCGGAAGCTCTTGAATGAGATTTTGAGAAGGAAAATTTCAACAAGCAATAAGATCAAATGTAAACATGAACTAAAATTGGTGCTTGAATTAAATCTCAATACACTTTAACACTTAAGTTTAATACATTTTAACCAAATAATACAAGTCTAATACTCAATGACAACTTGATATAAAACGACATAAGAAAGAAAATAAAAAAAAGAAGACCTTTTTGCTTCCTTTTGCCTTCTTTATAACCAAACTCTTTCGCTTTCTCCTCCTAATCTTCCCATCAATCCTAGCCATTGGATGGCTTGAAAATAATCCCAACCATTCAAATCGATTTTGGCCCATTTTCTTTTCTCGCCCATCGGGGGTTGAGAGGGTTGGGGAGCAATTAATGAAGCTTGGAAGCTAGTGGAGTGAGGGAACACGGGAGAGTGGATCGGGAGGGATGTTCAAAGGTTTCCAGCAGCAGAGAGCAGTGTGGACTTTTGGCGTGAGGTGTTTTAAGATTTGACCCAAGTGGTGTTAATAATGGGGTTCACAATTCAGTTTGATGTGGGTCCGTAATAGTATCAAAGGTCCAAATTGGTTTAAAGTGGTTTAATAATCCGGGCCTCGTGTAAATCAAACTCAGGGCCTAAGTCGCCAATTCATCAAACTTGTTTCAAGGGACCAAAAGTGACAATCTCACAAGTACAAGGACCAATGTTGCCATTTTCACATTTTCCAGTGGACCAATTTCCCAACTTTTAAACTCAGGGACCATTTTGCAATTTTCAAACTTTTAATATTTTTCACCAAAGGACTAAATTTGACAACTTATGATTTAAAAAGGACCTTTGGTGACTTTTCTTTTGAAATTATGTGCTCAGTGGACTGCTTTTTGACAATTTTTGAAACTTGGGGACTAAACCGCCAATTTTTCAAATTTGATATGTTTTTCATCCGATTTTGATATTTTTGCATTTAAAACACATAAAACACTGATTTGTGATATTTTAATCATTTTGATGTGTTTCGAGTGTTTTCGATGATTTTGCAGTTTATTTTGTACAAAAATGATGAGTATTTACACACTCATCAAGGTGATTAATGTATGTTTCTACATCGTTATCTACAGATCTAAATGATGCAAGAATGGTAGAGAGAAAGTGTGTTGAAGGGATGAATGAACAACTTGGTTTGGCTTGCTATTTATACCAAATGGGATGAGCTGCCCGACGCACCACCTGAACCCTCAAAGGGTTCCTTCGGTACCATTTTGGTACCGGGGGTTCGACGTAAAATCTAAAAAATCTTTCTTCAAATCTTTCCAAGATATTACCAAATCTTATTAAGATCACATTTGATGTACAGTGTCAATCTAACCAAAATATTCAAGTGATCTTCCAAGGATTTCAAAGATTTATTATGACATGATGTAACATGTATTTCCACTTTTAGATTAAAAGGTTTATCAAGGTAAACTTATAAAATGTATTATGTAACTAGTTAATAAAATGTCTAGTTACCTTTTGAAATACTTGTGAATGCAAAATGGAAAATGAGGTTCTAAAATAATGGTTAACCTATTAAAATACTTAGTGACTCTAAACGTATTTTAAACATTCTATATGATTTGTTAATGGGTTTGATCATAATGCCACATAATAAACATGTACGAACCTCGTGGTTGTAACATACGAGGACTTGAGACATCGAGAGGTGTTGAATGTATGTTGAGACAGATGTATTACAAGTAACTTGTACATTTTACGTTATGTATTACAAGTTACATGTTTGTCATCAATCAAAACAAACGAGACTGTATAGATTAAATATCGTAATATTTGCACTAACACCATCGACAACCTTTGTAATTGTTAGGTATAAACTATTTGTAGCCTAGTGGTTTACCACCAGGAGGTAAATCCACGAGCTATAATGTATCCTTTTTGTAAAATAGAATTTTTTTTCACATTTGAAGGCTTTATTCCATCAGTCCTCTCATAAGTTACCTTTTTTAAAGTAGTAGGTTCATTTTCTATCATAAAATAAACAAAATCAGGTATAAACAATTTCTCAATTTTTGCCCGTTTGCTTCTTCTAGGTTCAACCTATTCTTCTGGGTTGATATTGTCTCACATCATGGAGATCGTAATCAATCCCTTGTTGCTTCTTATCATAATCAACCTATTCTTCTGGTGCTCTTCAATCTTGGCCATACGAATGATTTCATTCGCAATAAGACAACCATTGAGAATTTGCCTCCCGGCTAAAAAAGTCGCTTGTTAGGCCCATGATCGGGATACCTACGGATCGTAACTAATCCGCCTAAAATCCAAAAAACTGAGTGGATCAAAGCCTTTAGGAATAAGAACAATAAGGATTGAAGTCGGTACTCGAAGTATTTTGTGCAACTGAAGAATTGGTCCTTTAGAATCTCCCAATAAGCTTTGATGAAATTGAAACCGTCTGACCCAGAGATTTGGAATCAACACATCTCGACATATTTATCTAACCTCAAGAAAGAGATTTGATTCGAGGAGAAGCATCCTAACCGATAACTTACTAAAAAGAGGACCAAAAACTTAGGATCTAACATCATATCCGACCTCACCTTAAACGTGGAAGAAATGGTCTTGGAAGCCAACCTAATAATAGCGTGCTAATCACCCGCACCCTATTAATGTTCAGACCCTTGATGTTGAAGTTCTCGAATTTAAATCTGAGCAGGGAATGGGAATGTATCATGTATGCTCTTGCAATTCTCACCTACTTAACCTCTTGGCCGTTGAAAAACATGCATGTCCATTTTTATTATTATTATTATTATTATTATTTTTTTTTATGATTATTTTTTTTAGAGTAAATTACACCGTTCGTCCTTGTGGTTTGCGTTGACCGCAGAGGTATCGCCCTTTGACCAAAAAGTTTCACCTCTGCCCTAAGTGTGAACGTTATGCGCCGTTCGTCCCTCCATCCAACTGGGCCCACCAATTCCCACTAACGGCTAGCTAATAAGGTTGGTGGGAAGAAATGACGGAATACCCACTTATCACCGCCCACCACACACACACACACACAAACATACTTTTTCTTTTTTTCATTTCCTTCTTTCTTCCTTTCCTCTAAACCCGGTTCTTCTTTCTTTGTTTTGATACAACCTCCCTTCCCAAGAAGAAATCACCGCCTAGTCGACAAGGAAAACCATTCTCAATCTTTTCTTCTTCCCGATGCATGGGTAACACAAAAGTAGATCCATCGCTTTCTTACTTTCTCATCTTCCAAAGCATCCTCACGAGACCCTCAAGGCTATCGGCGATAGTGACTTTTGTTTGATTAAACGAGTCGCAAGAATTCATGAAGAAAAGGGCGGTCAAGACTTTCTCCTTTCCTTTCTTTTTACACCGATCGATGGCTAGAACCACATCGGCCTCACACCTCAAACCATCCACAAGACAAGTTTTATTAAAAGGTTATGTGAGTTGTGGTTCTTGCTCAAGTTATAATCGAAGTCGCTGGATTGGGTTCATTTCTCTCTTTCAATTCGACTTTTTGTAAGATTTTATTGATTTCTTTTCTTTTATCTTGTAACTCGATATAAGATTGTGTTTTGAATTGGTTTTACAAGTTGAATTTTGTTTCGGGTTATGGTTATCGATCATATATAATAAGATTGGTTTCGCTTTGTTGTTATTAAACTCGTGGCAAAAGATAATTTACAACTAAAATGAATTTTGGCTCTTGGAATACATATTAGTAGTGAGATTGTCGAGGGTATTTTGTGTTTAATTTGTGGTGGTGTTGTATGTTTAATCCAACAGAAAACCAAACCGTGTCATCTTGGTCTTCGCTGGTAGACCACGAGCCACAAGGGTGTTGGATTTGCTCGATTTTTATGATGATGATGTTAATGAGAAAGATGAGTGTGGTGTGGATTTTAACGAGGAAGATGATTGTGGTGTGGATTTTATTACTTAGGTAAGTATGATTGTGATGAGTTGTACTTTAGGCTTATCGTATTGTAACTTTTCTTTCACTAGTTGAAAGTGGTGTGCAAAGAGAAACATTCAAATAAAAGACAATTTACCCTCATGACTTGCACATGGAAGTTTTAACAAATAACTTTAACGTCAGTTGGGACGAATCACAAGCATAACGCTTCACACTTAAGCGACGTATAAGAACTTTTTCACAAAAGACTAAACTCATACAACGAAACCACAAGACTAATTGTAATTTACTCTTTTTTTTTATCATATTAATCAATTATTTTAACACATGTAACAACTATATATATGGGTAAAGAGAATCAAGAAGAAATTTTACAGGAAATATTCTTCTTTTTTATCGTGAAACCTTGGTGCTTAATATAAACACAGAAATATTATAGGTAAATGTTTTTCCTTTTTTCTTTTTTCTCGAACAACATTAGATATATTATTCCCAATTAAGCCCCTCTAGCAAGAAACTAGAGGAGAAGAACTTACAAAGAAAGAGTACAAACAATTGTTGGATCAATGATATATATGCAATTAATACCTTTTGGATTCGTCTTTCTATTTCTACTGAAAATCCAAGTTCGAAACAAGCTTTTGAAATCATCGATCAACCAATGTGTCCCTTCGGTGGGGTTTTGGGTCGAAGCAAATTTTATTTGGATAGTTCCACATGCTCCATGTCGTTGTTTATAAGCAAACGTATTGAGAACACCTGAAATATGTTTATTACATATTTCTTTAAATAAACAACAAAGTAGATGCTTAGAGCTTCACAATTTCTGGCTCATTTACTGGGTACCTATGGATGCAATCAGCCCATGCACTACTTTTTGTTGCTTCGATTTTTTTGTTACATTCCCAAACAGCACTATTACATTTAAACCCGCTTCCAAACCCTATTTGCCAAACCCTATCTCCTTTATTCATTCTCCCTTTTGCTTCCATGTAACCTATTTCATACCACAATGAAGATGATGATGTGTTCCCAAAGCGATGTAAAGTCATCCTCGACGCTTCAACGTGCTCCGCTGACAACCGCAAACTTTTCTGAAGCTCGTCAATAACTGCGCGTCCGCCAGCATGAATGCAAAAATGATCGAACGCCTTTTTGAAGTCGGGAATGTAGGGTTTGATAGCAAGTTTAAGGATCTTTCTTTTCAACATGTTGATAAGAAACTTGAGTTGTTCGGACACGGGAAGAACCAACGGTCCAATGGTGCTGATGTTCGACTTCAAAGAATTTCCAGCTATCACCATAAGATCGAGATTTAAAGCTATTCCCACATGACCTTCTTTGTCTTCTTCTTGTGTGACACAACGGTAAGATTTATCATTGGACCCTTTGTGGGTCCGAACCACATGCAAAAGTTTGTACTTTGCATGTTTGCCTTGTGACCTTTTATTGGTCAAAAGAATCGCTGCTCCTCCCATTCTGAAAAGGCAGTTTGGGAGAAGCATCGATCTTTCTTTACCCATGTAAGAGTTTGGGGTAATTATTTCGGTACTTATCACAACTGCATTCGATTCAGGGTGAACTTGTAGCAAGTTTTTTGCGAAATCTATAGATATTAATCCCGCACTACACCCCATTCCCGACAAGTTAAAACTCTTGACATTACTTCTCATCTTATACTTGTTTACTACCATGGCCGAAATGGAAGGAGTTGGAGCAAAGAGACTACAGTTTACAATCAAAATGTCGATTTCTTTCGGGCTAATCCCGGTTTGTTTAAGCAAAGAGTCCATGGCTGAGAATATAACCAATTGGGACTCATCTCTAGCATCCACCATATCAGGGCTAGGTGGTAGATAATGTAATGGATGTGGTAAACATGTTTCTTCACCTAAACCGGATCTTTCAAAGATCTTAACTTGAAATGCAATGCTTTTGGGCTGTGATGCTAATATAATTCGACCATGTTCAGCCGCGGTGGCATATGGCACACGAAGAACGTTCGGTGGCTTGAAACAAGCAAAATCGACGAGGTAAACGGTTCGAGGCTTGTTCAAGAGGTAGAATGTGAGAACCGAGATGGTTAGTAAAGCGAAAGGTAATAGGTGATATGGGGATTGTTTGAAGGTTTGTATGGATATAGCTAAGATTAGGGTTATGAGAAAAAGCTTAGGGATATGGTGATAAGCTTGTGTTGCAAACTTGAACATAGTGAATATAATAGTGAAGATATGAAGATTTTTATTAAATTGGTGTGAATGAGAAATAATGTGAAGGGGTATATAAAGGGAAGGGGGAAGGTGGAAAATTTAAAAATGTTGATGGAGGCAGATGAGACGATTAAATGAGCATGTTATTTTTTCATTATATCTTAGATTGGTATTTAATTAGTTAGTTGAAGATACTATACATATTGTCATTCAATAGTCAGATCAATACCCATCTTATATAACTTTGTTATATATACTTTTACAGTATTACCTTGCAAGAAGGGGTCATTAGATCGAAGCATGTCATATTTTCTTGTAGGTGTCATTATTAATCATGTTACTTTCATCAACAACTTTGTAAATGTGTGAATAAATACAAGCATAGCTGTCAAGATCGCGAGTTTACACGTAGATCGCATTTCGATCTTACGCTACCTACCCTACCAAAATCGCAGAGGACGCGATGGTGAGATCGCGATCCGGCGAGGATCGTAGTAGCATCGCAGGATCATAGACGTAGATCGTAAAGACGCATTATTGCATCCGAAGTTCACTTTTTTTTAATCTTTAAGTTCATCTCACTAAGCAGCAAAAAATACATAATGCTTTACTAACGTCTAATAAGTAAACCATTATTGTCTCATTTTCTAAATAGATTATAGTTTACATAGTTTTACTTTTCTAAATAGATTATAGTCTAAAAGTGTTCAAAAGTTTAATTTATTTACTTATTTTGTGATTAAACTAATCAAATGGTATGTTTTGAAATTCCACTTATGAAACATTTGTTTTCTTGAAATCAATGTAGATGGTAGTATGTTTTGAGAAATTTAGGACTTATGTTATGTAATATTATTTCCACTAAAGCGTTAATGTAACGTTGGAAACTTTACTTTTGTGTTTACTATTACTTTGGTGTTTGAAATTTGAACTTTGTCATTTTTAAGAGGATATTATATAAATTTACCTTTGATGTTGGTAAATGTAAAAATGCGACGGATATCATTTGTTTACAAAATATGACTAATTGGTAGGATCGTAGGATCGCGATCCGATCCTACGATCTCGATCTTGCAAAGACAAAAACGATCCTGCGCGGGATCGCGATCTTGACAGCCTTGCATACAAGGTTTGCCCAATTACTCTTGCTCGAGCGAACCATTTTTTAATGAAAACGTTTTAGATTATATCACAAAACAACATAAGCTAGGAAGGAGATAGCCTACAAACATCTAAATGGAACTTTCAAGAGACTAAATATCCTAATCACAACAAGAAGCTACCAGAGGGTTATCTATCCTCCTAATCCATCTTCAAATGCTTGTTTCTGCTAAAAAACCAACAGAAAAAGATAGGTGGCTATACTATCAACAAAGATCCATCACATGGGCTTATATGTTTCACAATGGGCTATCACCCAATAGCTTATAATTTATGTTTGAGCAAATTAAGTCCATCAAAATATATCATGCAGAAGCAGAACTTGAAAATACTTATGTTCCTCTGGAGACTATTAAAAACCAATAGATATATCCATATTTTTCTCAACATATGTTTCTAGATCAAGTACTTGTCTTCTGTATAGGTAGTAGCATACTAGCATTAGCCTCAATGTGCTGCATTGTTTAATAGATGTATAAGATTTCCCGGGGAAACCCTTTACCCAAAAAAAAAAATGCTTCTCTTAAAGTGCTATTTTGGTGCTTCGGGGTAGAATTGTTGGAATTCTAAGTCAAAGAAGTAAGAGTGTTGAATAGTGGCTCAATATTGTTCAAGATATGCAACTTGAAAAAGATAGGAAATCTTATGAAAGATATGGAATCTTATCCAAGATTTTATCTGAGATAATGCAAGTTGAAGATAAGCAAGTTGCTTACTACTTGTGAAGAGTTGAAGCCTATAAATAGAAGCATTTCCTTTGAGTTTAGTACACCACAAACACATACAATGTATTGTATAAACATGTAATAGGTTTTGAGCTATTTTCCTATTATCAATCAAAGAGTTATTTTGGTTATCTGTGTTTATACATTCCGATCCTTGAATTGGTATCGAGCACGAGAGAAGGGGCTTTGGATTCATACCGGTGTTTCTTGAACCATGTCGATGTTGAAGACCAGCAGTCCTACACCTGAGGGTGAAGGAGGTCGGGACAACCAGTAGCCGTGTCTATATGTTAACATCTACTAACTACACCATCGGGCCCTACGAATGAAGGTTGTGCTCGAATACATAAAGCTTGGTTAACTATTGAACCGGGACGACGAAAGTGAAGAGAAGAATAACACAGCGATGGGTTTTTTGTACCAAGCAATCACGAAACTCTGATAATGCAAATAGGTGTAGATAGTCCAGAAGGTCTTTGCTGGGAATCGTCAAGGCTCGTTATGTTGGAGCAGATAGAGTGAAGGAAGCCTGATTGCGAGACTTTAAACTCGAGTTTGATCGGTTGAAGATGCGAGACGAGACCATCGATATTCGCTAGGAAAACTTCGCCGAATCGCCTCGAGTCCATATCACTAGGAGAAACGATTGAAGAATCAAAGCTTGTGAAGAAGTCATTAAAAGTGGTACCGCGAAGTTTATACATCTCGTTGCTTCCTCGGCGGTACTCGATCTTAAACCGTGGGTTTCGAGGATGTTGTGGGCGATTAAAGGCTTACGAAGAAAGGCGTGTGGTGATGAAGGAGGTGACGAACAGCGAAGGCATTGTTTACTCGTGGTGCGTTGGATCGAGCGGGTAGTAGTGGTGGCAGGAGAGGTGGTGATTTTCCGGTGATGTTTACGGTTCTTTGGATTGAAGGAAGGGAAAGTGGGAAAAGATAATAACCGGTGGGTTATTAACAAAGATGGATCCGGGTCGGGTGGATCTAGTTATTCAAGTGGATCCGGTTCAAAAGCCCACACACAAATAAATCCAACTATAAGCCCAACCAAGCCATAATCGATCCAATTATAATTCAGACTCAAACGAAACCGGAAAAAAAGATCATCAAAAATTATTTGCTACAGATGTGATAAATCAGTTATTAGCGTCTAAATGTGGGGCCGACTCCAAAAATTCCAAGAAAGCAATTTTACCGAGCAAGAAGATCTTGATGAAACGTGTTTTACGAAGCAGTATTTTTGAACGAAAAGAATGTGATACCGTCTCGATACAACGCACAAAGAAATGATGTGTGGTATTTGGATAACGGGCAAGTAATCACATGATGGGGAAATCGTCGTTTTCTCCGAACTCACGAAGGAATAACAGGAAGGTGAAATTGGTGATAATTGGTGTTATAAATTAAAGGAAAGGGTCTATTCTTTTCCAAGGAAAATCGGGACAACAACGATTGATGACGGAGATTTATTTCATACCGGATTTGAAAAATAATATTTTCGTCTCGACAAGCAACGGAAGCGGTGTGATATTGGATGAAAGATGACTATTTGACGATGCATGATCTTGACAAGCGCTTATTGATGAAGGTACAAAGAACTCCAAACCGCCTTTATAAAATAAATTTAACAATTGGGGTACCTATTTGCCTTCATTCAAGACTAGGTGAAGACACTGGCTGGCATGCAAGACTTGGGCACATCAATTTCAAGTCAATGAAAAAGATGTCCAAGAAAGGTCTAGTCAAAGGGTTACCTCATTTTAAAAATGAGAATCAATTGTGTGAATCTTGTTTGGTGGGAAAGCAAACAAGAAAGTCATTTCCATTGATGACGATGTATAAAGCAACACGACCATTGGGCTCGTTCCGCGTGATTTATGCGGTCCGATCGCACCGTCAACGAAAGGTCAAAATCGGTACATTTTCACACTAATTGATGATTATTCACGATATATGTGGACTTTTCTTTTGAAGGAGAAAAGTGGGGCATTTTTACACTTCAAGAAATTCAAAGCTTTGGCGGAGAAGGAGCTCGGAAAGTCTTTGAAGATGTTTCGAAGTGATCGAGGTGGAGGTTTACTTCGCCGAAGTTTAATTCCTTTGTGATATAAATGGAATCAAAGCGGCGACTAGCCTTATATTCACCACAACAAAATGGAATTGTGGAACGAAGAAACCGAACACTCATGGACATGACATGAAGTATCATGAAGGCGATGCATGTTCCAAATTATCTATGGGGAGAACACGTGAACACACTCTACAAATTTGATCAACCGCGTTTACACAAGAGTCCTTGGCAATACAACTCCGTACAAGAAGTTGTATAAAAGAAAACCGAATTTGGAGAATGTTCGTATCTTTGGGTGTCTAGCATATGTGAAAGTTGAACCGGTAATCTCGAAGTTGGATGCAAGATCAAGACCACTAGTGCATCTTGGTTCAACCAGGGTCACGAAAGCTTATCGGCTTTTTAACGGCTACACAAAAATAATTATAAGTCGAGGCGTTATTTTTAGAGACCAAATGGTGGATTGGGACAAAGAAGCGGTACCACAATGAAGAACCGGGGTCATTCATAGTTCCATGGGACTATCCAGAAGATAAGGCAAGAAACCAAGGAGATAATGTAAACAATGATCAAACCTGAACCCATTGAATCGGATCACGAGATTGAAGACGGAGTGCAGGTTCAAGACAACGAGCAACCAAGTCCGGTCAATAATAACGTGAACAATGTCCAGAACCAAAGGCCTACGAGAACAAGGAGACTTCCAACTCGACTGCAAGATTTTATGCTTAATCTTAATAATCTTGATGAACTTCTCCTAATAACCAATGACGAACCAATATCGGTTGAAGAGGCGAAGAAAGAACCAGAGTGGGTCAAAGCCATGAATGCAGAGATCAATTCGATCAACAAGAATAACACTTGGATTCTCGTGAACAAGCCTATGGGGTGAAGGAGATTGGACTCAAATGGGTGTTCAAACTGAAGAAAAATCACGACGGCACCATCATTAAATACAAGGCAAGGTTGGTTGCTAAAGGCGTGCAACAACACGGTATTGATTTTCAAGAGGTATTTGCACCGGTAGCTCGAATCGAAACCATCTGGTTTCTCATTGCCTTAGCCGCAACAAGCGGTGGGAGCTTCACCACTTAGATGTCAAACGGCTTTTCTTACGGAGAGATTGAAGGAAACCGCTTATGTGTCACAACCCGGAAGGCTATATAAGGAAAGGCAACGAGCATAAAGTGTATCGCCTTAACAAAGCACTTTATGGTTTAAGACAAGCACCTAGAGCATGGAACACGAAGCTTGATGGAATTTTGAAGGGGTTGAAATTTCACAAGTGCTTGAAAAAACCATCGGTGTCAGGAGGCGAGAAGGAACTAACTTGCTAATTTTAGCAATTTATGTTGATGATTTATTTGTTACAGGTACAAATTTGAACATGATCAAAAGGTTCAAATTCGAGATGTCCAAGAACTTTGAGATGTCGGATCTTGGAAGATTGACTTACTACCTGGGCATTGAAGTCAAGCAAGAAGAACCGGGGATTACGATAAACCCGAAGCCTATGCTCGACGCATTAAGAAGGCGGTTTACAAGATTGCAATCCAACTCATATTCCCATGAACACGGAACCAAATTGTCAAAGTAGAAGATGAACCCGAAATCGACCCTACACAATATCGAAAGGTGGTTGGATGCCTTGGATATCTCTTGCAAACAAGACCCGATATGGCATACTCGGTTGGAGTTATTAGCCGATACATGCAAAGTCCAAGAGAATCACATGGTCGTGCAATTAAACGCATTCTACGGTACTTACGGGGAACAACGGGATATGGAATTAAGTACGAGAGGATGGGTCATGTAAAACCTGAAAGTTTAAAATCCGAATAAAGACTAAAATACCCTTGGAACTAAAAATTTTAAAATACGTAAAATATATTTCTAACACTTAAAGAAATAAAAAGATTAACTTGCGAATATTTAAAAACCCTAACTAAAATATATTACGTAATTAATATTGGTACGACGAAGAGTTAATGTTTCAGAAATGATTTGGGTCGTGTTTGTTTAATTCGTGAGAGCCTAGGGCGAAGCCCATATGGTGTCGTGTGAATGGTGTGACCGGTTGGACCAAACCCAAACCCAATTACTTTCCTAGTTTAACTCAAATACCACAACTATAAATACAACACATATTCATTAAATTGGAACCCTAGTTAATTTGCTCTTTTTTTCTTTTCTTCCTTTGCTCGGCCGAAACTCAAACAAACACCCTTGGTGTCGATTTTGCTCTATCAAGTGAAGGTATATCGCGTAATTGTTTTCCTTTAGCATACCTTGCATGAATATGTCAAGTTATATTTTGTTTCGTCAGCGTTTTCTTGTTTTTCTTTTGTGGTAGAGGTATAAAGCAAAACCAAGAGAAACCCTAACTCATTTAACCTAGTAAATAATAAGAGACATATGCGTAAGATGTGATCTTGAATCGAGTCATGTTTGTGTTTATTTAATATTGGCCGAACCATATGAATAGAACCGAACCATATTTAGTTTTTGAATAAGGTTTATAACTTAATAACTTGAATATGTGAAGTATTTAGATGAGTTAAAACATGTGTATAAGTTAATATGCGAAACCCTAGATTGAACCGAATCATGTGTATAAGATTTGAAGATGCATTACTTAAGTAAAGGTTATGTGAACATAAACCCTAGTTTTGACATGTTAACTTAATAAGTTATGCTAAACCCAATAGAGTAAATCGTAATTATCTACAGTAATAAGTAACTTATATGTCACATAAAATCATAAACATGTACGTTGAAACATAAAAAGGAAAGATTATTTTTGTAACATGTTAGGTTAAGTAACGAGTTAATAAAAGACGTAACATGTAAGTACATATACATTAATGAGACATTTAAGAATGAGAAAACCCTAACTTTAATAAAAGGCGATGAAACCCTAATTTCACGATATTAATATTAAAACATTTAAATCTCATTTAATATGGAAACCCTAAAATATTAAAGGATCATTGTGATGATTTCGGAATCATTAATAATATATACGACATTAATGTATATAGGTTCCGTGAAGAAGGAGTAATTCTTTGCTTCCCTGTTTTAGACTTTTGATCTTTTCTTTTCTTTCGAATAAAGTGACGGATATTAGACCTTTAGGTAAGGTTTAAGATATGAAGTTTCTTTTCGTTTTCATATTAGGATTTCCTAAACCTTTGCTATGAACCCTAATGTGTTTATTGAGTTGTTGCTTATCTGAACTTTGATTTCTGAATTATGAAACATCGATTTTATTTTGAAATATCCGATATGAAAACTATGATTTTGGGAAATACGAATGATTTTCATAAAAATGATCTATGTCGAGTTATGACATTCTTATTTGAATTCCGATAGTTGACACAGAGCCAAATATAACTAGTCATGGGGTTCCATGTCCGTGTCGGCAAATGCACTTTCGACATGACTCTAGGCGATAGAGTGATGTTACGCCCGTCCTTATCACATTATCAGTATGAGCTCAATTTGAATTATATTATGAATATTTGTCTAGGCTTATGGATGCATCCTAGATCCATTATATGCCATATATTATCATTATTTGTTATATGTTATCGATGATTGATCTTTAGCGTGCATGCCGTCCTTCATAACTCGGTAGGTCTCTACAAATATGTTGCCTTATGTGATTATGATATGTTTCGATATGGCATATGTTCCGGCCGAGGTAGTTAAGCTATAAAATTTATTTTGATATTTCAAATTATCTTTTGAAGACTATGATTTCACTATCTTTCTTTTACTTTATTTCGTTATTAGTTCTCGTTTAGAATCGTTTTGCTTGTATATATCATTCCTTGGGCTTTATTTCACCGCACTTTCTTTTCTTCCGCTGTGGCGGTATCTAAGCATTGGAGTCAGGTATTGCTTTGGATGAGTCTTTGAGTGGACTTACCTTAGAGATTTAGCTTTGATATTATGATGCCATTTAGACTTATACTTTAGACATTTCATTTGGGTTTATTTTTCATTTGGGACCTATGTATTGAAGTCTTTTGACTTGGATTATTTCCATATTTATGTTAAAGATTTCTTTTGGTTTATATGTTTGCTTTGATATGACACCATTACTTGTGATTCCTTTACCCCGCTTGTGGGGTCGAGATTCTGAGGTCAAAGCGAATCATTGGTTTTAGTGATAGTAGTCACAATGTTGATCCGGATACTGAAGCCTGCCCGGGGTCACATTTTTCTACTATGGGTTATCTCAGATAACACGTGTTGTTAGCAACAAGATCCGTTTGCTTTATCATCTTCGCGAGAGTTCATGGCAGCTACCGGTTGCTTGTCAAGCAATATGGCTTCGTGGATTTGCTTGGAGAAATTATGAACAAGACCTTGAGAAGGTGGTTCTTAGGGTTGATAACAAGTCACGCTATCGAACTAACTAAGAATCCCATTTTCATGGAAGGAGTAAACACATTCACCGCGAGGTTTCATTTCATTCGCAATTGTGTTGAGAACTAACAGGTGGAGGTGGAGTATATTCGGTGAAAGCGGCGGACATTCTCACAAAACCATTGGCACGAACCAAGTTCAAGGAAATACGGAGCTTGATTGGAATCAAAGATATCTCTAGAAGGACTTAGAGATTCGGGGGTGATTGTTGGAATTCTAAGTCAAAGAAGTAAGAGTGTTGAATAGTGGCTCAATATTGTCCAAGATATGCAACTTGAAAAAGATAGGAAATCTTATGAAAGATATGGAATCTTATCCAAGATTTTATACAGATAATGCAAGTTGAAGATAAGCAAGTTGCTTACTACTTGTGAAGAGTTGAAGCCTATAAATAGAAGCATTTCCTTTGAGTTTAGTACACCACAAACACATACAATGTATTGTATAAACATGTAATAGGTTTTGAGCTATTTTCCTATTATCAATCAAAGAGTTATTTTGGTTATCTGTGTTTATACATTCCAATCCTTGAATGCAACTTGCTTATCTTCAAGAATAAGTCGAAAGAACAAAGGGAAAGAAACCTCCGTTGACTTGTCTCAATTGCAGGATATGCGCACTCGCTCAATTCCTATCCCCGCTAATTCATTCTCTTTGTGTTGCCTAGGCTTATGTATTCTTTCGTATCTCAGGGACTTATGGATAAGGAGATCGACATTGTTGTTAAATTTTGTCAACTTTCTTGCTTACATTTATAAACGCGTAAGAAAAAAAATTCATAGCAATTTCACACTTGTGAGATCGACTGTGATATTTTTTCAAAAAGAAGGGCACCAAAGATCGACTGTGATTTACGTTTTTGTGAGAAAACCCGTTTTTAAGGATTGCGGAAGACCATCTTTTGGTGTTCTTTTCAACAACTCATCCAATTCATGACTAGGTGAAAATAAAATTTGTAAACGAACTACAATTACGTTTGTAGGGGTGAGATCAATAAAGATCACATAAAAATTAAATATCAAATGGATCATTCTCAACCATTCATTTTTAATCAAATTAATTAAATTTATTTTCACCCTTATATTTAAAAATTAAATATCTCACAAACCGTTAATAGTTAGATAAAACTAATTATACCATTGCGACAAGAATAAAATAATCTTTCTATAGAGATCCAATATTGTATACTTTCGTGAACTTATTTTTTATCGTTTTTTGGGGTTTAATATATTACACTATAAATGAAGTTTTTAAAAATACTCTTTTGCGTTAACACAACCCCTAAACCCTAAAAACCCTAACCCCAAACACAAAAACCCACTACCCTAAACCTAAAAAACCCTAACCTAAACCCTAAAAACCCTATCCCTAACCCTAAAACCTAAACCCTAAAAACCCTAACAGCTAAACCAAAAAACCTAAACCTATCCTAGCTAAACGTAGAAACCTAAACACTTAACCCTAAAAAGCTTAACCAAAAAGTCAAACCCCCAAACCCTAAACACCTAAACAACGTAAACCTTAAACCCACAAAAATTCGGAAAAAAGTTTTTGCGAAAGTATATGATGTGGGGATATCAAATTAAAGGTAATTTTATCTTTGTCGTGATGGTATGATTAGTTTAGATCCAATGATTAATGGTTTGTGAGATATTTAGTTTTTAAAAATGAAGTTGAAAGTTTATTTTATTGTTTTGATGAAAAAATGAGTGGTTGAGAATGATTTATTTGATCTTTAGTTTTTCTTTGATCTTTATTGAACCAAACTCTACGTTTGTAAACCAATATCTCAAATCAAAATTCTTCAATTAAAAAGTACTTCGTATTATTTAAACTAAAACCTAACGATTACACATTTCTAGCACAATCAAAGCTCCCAAAGTTTCATCGGTCTAATCCACTCCATAAAAAAGAACCACTGAATATGTACCTTGCCAAAAGAAAGCACTTAATACAGAAATAGAGGCAAAAACCATGTGGATGAATCATTCAATAATTAGCTAGATGCATATATAAATCCAGGTTTAATATACATGTTAGTGTATTAATTATGAATACTTGTTCACATTATAAATATTTGGTTTTATGACTTAGAAGGTATAGATGACAACATCAAATAGTTACTACTAATTTTGTGTATTATTATATCATGTTTATTGTTTTTATTTATTATACTTACACGATACTTCGTAGTGATTTACTTTCTATTTGCATTTTAGTATGAAAAGGAGCAATGGAACAAAAAGAGACGAAAACATACGAGAAACGAGCTTAGTTGAAGAATTGGTGTCAGAACTTTGTTACGGCGTTTCAACATATATTTGTTACGGCGTAACAACTGTTGGATTATGGGAGTTGGTACGTACGAAAATGAATAGAAGTGTGTGAGCTTATGAGGGCACACACGTTAAACACGAGAGTACACGTTAACTACTTGAACTATATTAACCCGTATTACTTGACCCGTTTTTTTGCATGTGATCCGAATCATTAACCCATGAGATCCTTTGGCCGGTTTCTTTCCAAAGTGGGTCAAATGGGGAAAAGCCTTGGGCTTGTTATACTTATAATCGGATTAGGATGGATTGTGACTTGTAGCTCAAGTTTTGAGCCCAAGCATGGCTAGGTTTCTTGAGCTATATATATACTCACACAATGCCTTACAACCTTGATGATACACACATGATTCCAACCGATCAAACACCATACAAGTCCAAACCGATCGGACTTTTTCATCCGATTAGGGTTTGACACATTGAAACCCTAAATTGCATCGTTTGGATCCAATTTGTTCTAGGATTTCATGTTAAGTTTTCTGAGTATTTTCCCAGTTGAATAGTGTTCAGAAAGTAGAGGGTTGTTTGATGGTTTATCGGGCAGATAAGAAGTCAGATACTTATCGGACAAGTGGTTTCTGATATCGGACAGAACCTAGTTTGGGTTCTCGGGTTGCTGCTGATCTCGAACAGAAAAATAGAAGGGTTCTAGGGTTTTTTTTGGTTCGTTTAGTTCATGGTTTACAAGTGTTGTTTGGGTACACGTTCACAACTAGCTTATATCTTGTGTATTCGTGATTAAGTGTTTGTGTGTGGACTCGTAGAGGTATTCGCTTTGAATACTTGGTTTCCTTGTTCGTTAATTACTTGCGGGTGACTACGAGAGTTAGTTTTCTTTATCCCTTTTATTATTTATTGTTTATTAATTATGTGTTAACCTAATTGAATAAACTAGATCCAAATTCCGCTGCGTACTCGTAGTGTTAATTGGTTAACTAGATATAAAATCCCAATAGTGGCATCACGAGTCATCTTGTTTTTGTGATTATGAGTTACACGCTTTAATAAACATGTTAAAAGGCTGCATGAAATCTAATTAGTTATTCGTTTTATTTTTGTTTTGACAACTATGATGTAATACTTGTCAGTTATTAATAAAAAATACCGAGACACAAAAAATTATATTAAATTGTTAATTAGAATTAATTTGTTAATTAGAATTAAAGTGTTAATTAGAATTAATTTGTTAATTAGAATAATATTGTTATTAAATACATAAAATAGCACAATTAATTGTTAATTAAGTTTGCCATGATTTTTATGTGTTTTTCCGGCTATAAGACCCACTCAATTGTTTTTTGTGATGTATGGGGCGATCTAGGTTTCGCACCTAGTGACGGTCTTATGGTTCTCCTTTTGGGGAAGACTCGCGAGAGTACTTGGAACAATATATGTTTATTAATGTTGTATGTTTATATGTTTGTGATTCCTTATGTGCATAATTGTTACTTGTATTTGACACCTAATTGTATGCAATATGGAATAATACATATCGTAATCATAACATTAATAATGGTCTTTATTTACACTCCTAAATATCATGTTCATTGTGACCTGCTACTTGTTTCGTGTAAATTTATTTTTGTTAAATAAAGTGACCTTAACTAATGAAACAAGTTTTTCATGAAATTAAAAACTAGACGCTATGGACACTTGCGATATACGGCTCACCCACTAGAACGAACTATGAAGGGGGTTTAAGGAGGTGCATGCAGTCACACCTAAGGATTTCAGGTTATTGACTGGCTGACACGGTCCTCCGCTCCATGTGAGTTGAATTGGAGCTACCGTGAACCATGATGATCACTACAATGTCATTACCAAAAGTTTTAAAATAAGTGTTACAAAGTTGTTTTGCATGCTTCTTTGTACACGATTATACCACATTTATGTGAATACCCTATGTGTAAGTCTATGCCAACCAACTATGAACACGTGCATTTGAAAGCGACCTCTTTGGTCGAACCTTAGGGCCATTCCAACCCATGGTGATTATTACTCATTGGTCAGACCTTTGGTGATTTTTGCAAGTTCTTACTTGTGACTTATTTCGGTATGCTTGGTGGACCTTGGACCCGAGGCATAAGATGAGATTAAACATACTCATTACATTATTACTTGTCTACTAATGTCTTGATCAGTCTCATAAATCTAAGAGTTTCATTATGCAATTAACGCTCGTCGCTTACCTCTTGCCATACTTAGTTACTCATTGGTCAGACCTTTGGTAAATAAGTGGGAGGTTAAGATGTATCTTAGTTTTATTAGTAATTAATTGGGTAGTTAATTCTTTTAAGAATGTAATTATCGAAAATACTACTGTATAATTGAACTTTCTATGTTCTGAACAAATTGTGTTGTTGCAACATAATTCATAAACAAAAGTTGTTTTTTCTTAAAAAGACAAACTTAGTCTTTTTTCCTGATAAGAAGAGTGAGACTTATTCATATCTTTTCTCCTTAGTTGACAAACTAAGATAGGATTACAAACTATTAAACTCACTTATGATCTTTCAGTACCCTTTTATGGTCTAGAAATAATTCTAAGATAAAATATTTTGTGTAACTAGAAAAGATTTTGTTTATCGCTACCAAAATAAATGACATCTTACACTTGTCATGATGTATGAGTTTAAACCGCAAATAGTAAAGAAATTACTAAAATATTCGTCTGGTAATTTTCTTGGACTCTTATTATTCCTAAAAGTGCTAAATACCCTTGGGGCTATGTAGACAAAGATTCAAGTTAAATGAAAGTATGAATGGCTAGTCCCTCATCTACATAAGTAGGACTTCATATACTCTGTTCAATACCTAAGTACATTGCTACTTGTAGGCATTCGAAGAGAATTGGAAAGTGTAAAATTGCTATATGCTTTCTACTGGCAATGTAACACTTACAATGTTGACAAATCTAGTGGGAGCATTGCATTTATTACTGAAAGAACATTCCTGTAATGTTGTCAATTTTAGTAGGAGCTACGGGATTTATTTCTTGTTAGTCACCCATATCATTTCAAACTTGCTTTGAAATAATTCATTACTTTCCGAATATGAACGATCATTGCTTAAAGGAAAATTGTATTTTATTTTATAAGATAACACGTTGCCTTACTGCTGTTGTTCTCTGAAGCGTTATCTATAGAATAATAATCCACAATTCCTTATTAGAGGTTATGGTTCTAAAACTACTTGTAATATCTATGCCATTATCATATTGTTTACACAATAAATCACATGCTATTTGTTTTCATAATATGATGTTGTGCCTTACACAAGTGGAGAAATCTCAAAGTGTGTGCAAGGAACAACAATATTATTGGTATCTCTTGACTGCAAGGTAAGAAAACTAATAATTCTACTAGGACTTAAATACGCGAGATGTTTATTGCCCTACTACATTCTAATAAGAATTCTACTAGGACTTAAACACGCGAGATGTTTGTTGCCTTACTACATTCTAACATTAATTCTACTAGGACTTGAACACGGAAGATGTTTGTTGCCCTACTACATTCAAATGTCATGATATAGTGTAAAGATACTTCAAAATTTTGACTACATGTTTTAGTCAACATAATTATGGTTAAATGATAATAATTATAATTCTGAAGTATAAAATTAACTTGAAATTACTTTAGAACTCAAGAGTTTGAGTTCATGATTACTTTTGTTAGTATAATTATGTTTACATGTTAAGACATAATTATAAAGTCCTTGAATTAATCAATGACTTATAATAGAAAGTATATAGTAAAATTGTTATGTCTTTGATAAGGATTTAAAAGGTACACATTTGAGGGGTCATTTAAGCACTTAATCGACCACTTTTATATCCGTTACTGCTTAATTTCGTTCATTTTCACTTTTTAGGTCTCTTGAAGTCAAAATCTTTGGAATGATGCTTATTTGGACTAAAAGGCGTGAATATGTGAAGAAAATGGCTAAAGTCAACATCAAGACACTCAAGTCACTGGAAGTGCACAACTGACGGGATAAAGGCGGCCAGATCCTCTAATGCGGCGGCTTAGGAGTGAAATTGCTATTTTGTACAAGGCGGCGTCGAGGCTTTAAGAGTAGAGGCGTCACAACCGGGGCGACCTAGATCTAGATTTCGGCGGTCGAAGATAGGCGAAGCCCGGCGTCACAACCATAGCGTGACGCCGTCACAAAGTTGACTTAGTCCAGGCGAAACCCTAATGGCGACGATCCGGCGTCACAATTAAAGAGGCCGCGTCGCGGTTGTAACTCTATATATAAATTGAATTTTGACTTTTTAAAGAGGTAGAATTGTGGAGTAAAACCCTAAAACATTTTTGGTTTGTCTTGAAGTATCTTAGGGTTCTCATACCCTATTTTACATCAAAATAAGTAATCTACTTCATTGATTTCATTATGTCGTCGATTGTTTGTGTGTATGCTTGCATGTTTACCATGTCTGGCTAATTTACTTGTGTGTTTGCTTAGATCTATGAAACCTAGTTATTGAATATAGATTGGTTGTCTCTTATCTTAATTGTAATTGGCTTAGGATTGCAATAGGCCATCGTTGTGTTTTTTATGCTTGAGTAATCTGTAGAACATTAGTTTATAATGCGCTTAGAGTTATTGTAGGCTAAAAATCCGAAGATAACCTTAGAGTTAGTTTATGAATCCTAGAGATTTTGTAGGCAATAACCTTAAGGTATCCTCAAAGAGTTAGGGAAAAGAGCATACCCTACGACGCTTAGAAGACACAGCGCATTAAGAATAAGGACGTGACAATTCAACCATCAATAAAAGATAACTATGGAGTAATAGCATCTAGGTAGACACATTTTTAATCATCATACGAGCACACATCAATAAGACATAGACTACCCCTTAGCTTAGTTAATTAGAATAGTAGAGTAATTGGTAGAAGTACCACCCCCCAAATCCAATACCCCGAGATTCGTACTTTCAATTTTCTAAAAAATATAAAAAGATAAAAAAAATAATCTTCCTCAACCCCAACCTTAGCGTAGTAATTTCTCACGAGCATTCCTATTCCTATAGACGATGTCAATCAAAGGCTTACCCAAATACTACACTACAAGATTAGGTTCACTGCCTAGTGGTTGAAAACTTGCTCAAAGAAAAGGAAGTTTCTTTGACCCCTGAGCAGCTGTTATGCAGTATCAAATTTTTAAGCGGGAACCAGGCAAGATAGTTAGATTTCTACCTACGTTTAGGTTTCACTTGCGATTCCTGCTCAGTAGATTTTCTCATTTTAGCTTT
>OU343225.1:107478485-107590285 GCA_910596185.1 Chrysanthemum makinoi | reverse complement strand
AACCAAACAACCTTAGGATTAAGGTAAATTCATCCTCACTTACCTTTCAAAAATCAGCAATTAGAAGCTTACACTAGCATCATCATCACCATGACTAAGGCTCTTAGCAACAACTCCTCAACCTTAGGATCATCCAAAAGAAAGGGTCAAATGATCCATGAAATCTCATCCACCAAACATCCCCATTAGGAGATAATGATACTAGAACCCCATCTCACCCAACAAAGGCTAAGAGAACCGCAAGGATTAGCATCAAACCCTTTCAACTAAAAGGATCATCTAGTTCAAAACCAAACTTGACTAGTTCTAGCAAGCCATCAAAACCCTCATTCATTGAGCATGGACTACACTCCTTGAATGAGCCTCTCCCTCACCCAAACATCTACTCATTGGATCATTCACCACCAAGAACCTCCTATTCACCAACCTTTCTTGAATAAGGAACCACCAACAACACCAACTAGCCCATCATGGGAGAAAAGGAACAACCTTGATCATATGGAAGAAGTTCCATTACCACCCTCATTTTTAGAACCTCATCCTACCTCTCAAAATAAAGACCCACAATCACACATAGAGCCTCCTCAAAATATCCATTTCTCCCGGTCCAAACCAAGACAATAATTGTCCAAATTGTCTAAACACTCAAGGACTTGTTCAAGAAGCACTAATGAGATACATTTTCATTTTAATCATCTTCTTTCTAAGTTGGATCAAATCAACAAGTCCACTCATCCCTAGACTCAAGCACATTGTCGCGTTTTAAGTCTAGTAACTAGTTAGTATTAAGTGGTACTTGTAGGACCTAGTTCATTCTCTTAGTTTTAGAGATTTGTTTGATTATCTCTTGTTTTATTGAATGAATATTTATGCTATGATTAATTTGTGCGTTGTGCTTGTTATTGTACACATATCTCATCTTTTCATTAGCATTGTTGACACATCTTCCCTCACAAGAAACTGGCACCGATAGTGCAGTGATCCCTCTAAATGCCTAGCCGGATCCCTCCAAAAGGGAACCGTGGGATCCGTGGTACAGAAGCATAAATTTCTACTAACTTGAGTTTTATTTGCAGGAAATTATGCACTATACTCTTGTTTTCTAACCTTACTTGTAGATTTTCAAATACACATGAAGATTTTGACACCATAAAGCTAGGGGGAGCTTTGTGTCAAACGATATTGCAGAAACATTTGCAACTTAATCCGATTTTGGATTATACTTCATGACACCCCATTGCAACTTTGCAATCATAAATGGGGAGCACGTTTTTCGTCACTTAGACGAACCATTTGCAAACATATTTGCAAACACATTAGTTTATGTTTACGTCATGTCCTTGACACCCTCTCAAAGGGATGGACTCGTCAAGGGGGAGTTAAGACGAGTACCGTTCCCGTCACTTGCTCTCTTTACATTTTATTTTACATAATTTTCTTAGACTTTTTGTTTCGACAAAAAGGGGGAGAAGAAAGTAAAAACTACTAATTCAAATTTGCTACTTAATTTAGTTTTTTCTTAAAATTTTATGTTTCGTCATCAACAAAAAAGGGGAGATTGTTAATACAAATAAGCCGTAAAAACGTTTATTTATATTTTACGATCTTCTAATGTTTTGTCGATAACAAACGTAAAATCATTTTAACGAAACTAATAAAATAATGTAAATAGTTTGAGTTGATAGTTTCCTAACACACTTACGTTTTCACATAAAACACTAAAACAAGCATAAGTGATTTTATGTCTTAGAGATACATATGTACAACAACTAGTGTTTACATATTGGGATAACATATGCTTAACTAAGTATATACTAAAATGGGTATAAACAAGTATATACTAAAATGGATAAAAACAAATATATACTAAATAAGTAAAAACTAGCAAATGGTTTTTGACCTATAACCCATGGTTTCATATATACCACTTAACCAAGTTCATTGTATCCTTGAGATACATTGTATCTAGAAAGAAACCCATGGATCAACCCGTAACCCATGACCCATGACCCATAACCAAAAATACCCGTGGGCAAAGAGGAGCGTCCCACGGATCCTTAGCTTTATGCAAGCCGGATCCCTTGTGGGAGGGATCCGCTGATCCGGAACAAGAGAGAATTTCCTCTATAAATAGAGATCCATTTCTTCCTTTCTACTCACCACTTCACACACATACTTCCCAAGTATTATATATCCTCTAACCTCAGATCCAAGTGATCTATGTAGTTTGTCTTTTGTGTTTGTGTGATTCTCTAGGTTCCTCTTAAAGGCGAGATCACCACTTGAAGACGAACAAGCTCAAGTCCATGAGTTGCCATGCTTCGTCATCATCAAGACAACTAAGGTTCTCTTGTTGATAGTTCTTTCTTCCTCCATAGATGTTGGGTTGAAGGCATTAGTGAAGGATGCCGAAAGTGTCGAGATGAAAGCATTAGTGAAAGGTGCTTATCGTCCGTGTCAAAAGCATTAGTGAAGAATGCTAAAGGTGTCAAGATGAAGGCATTAGTGAAGGGTGCCAAGTGTTGTATCAAATGCATTAGTGAAGGATGCCTAAGAATCAAATCAAGTGGCATTTGGGAAGAATGCCTAGGTCGTATAATCGATGAGGTGCATCGTTATACATATAAGTATTTGTTTGTTTTCAAGGATGGTGATATCCTTGATGGTGTTGTAACAAGGAGTGGATCTCCTTGATATTAGGTGTTGTGTTGTGAAGGGTAGTAGTTCCTCCATAGTAATGGAACTAGGTGCTTAGCCTAGTACCTAATAAAGGGTAGGCGACGTTGTGATAGGATTAGTTCTCCTTGGTGTGAAAGATCCTCGGTAGTTAGCCTAGCATCGAAAAGGGTAGGCTAACGTTGTGTTAGGTGTGGTTCGCCTTGGTGTGAAAGAACTCGATATTTAGCTTTGTACCAGAAAAGGTGTAAGTTTACGCTGTGAAGGCTTCTCCGCCACAAGGAGATTGGTGTAGTGATTACGAACTCTCGAGTAGGTGACTTGGGAGTGGAGTAGGGCAAGGAAGGTGTCCTTGTAGCCGAACCACTATAAATACTTATGACGTGGTGATGTGCTTCTTACTCTTTATCTTTCATTACACGTTTATATATCTATCTATCAACGTCCAACATAAACAACTAAATAGATTGACATAAGTCGATCTAAATATTTAAAAGGAAGTTTTAAATTGGTAAAAATATTCAACCCCCCTTCTAGTTTTCCACACATTCCATTGCCCACATACAGATTCAAAGTGCCTTGTTATAGCTTCCTGCTGCCTCTAAGTCCCTGAGTTGTATTACATATGTGACTACCACAACCAGTATCATAAACCCAAGATTTATTAGGAAAATAATAGAGTTCCATAGTGAAGATACCTAATGTACTAGCCACGCTAGTTTTGTTCTTGTTGTTGTTCAACTCAGTGAGGTAGGATGGACAATTCCTCCTCCTATGACCCACCTCTCCACAATGATGGCAGATCGGGTCCTTTGTTGGGTGCTCCTTCTTAGGTGGTGGGGGATCTTTGGTTTGGGGGCATAAGCTAACTTACCCTTGTCGTTACCACCCCCCTTGCCTTGAGCAGCTTGCGGTTTCTCATTCTTGCCACCTCCTATCACAAGGAAAGTAGGAGCAACAACTTTCTTGGGAATTCCTTTCTCAGCTAGCTTAAGCATATCATGCAACTCAACTATTGTCTTCCCCATGCTATGGATATTATAGTTATGCACAAATTTCTCATATTCCTTAGAGAGAGAGAGAGAGAGAGAGTTAAGAATCAAGCTCACCTTAAGTTTTTGGGCATGGTAAAACCAAGGCGCTCTAATTGGTCTAGATAATCCTTCAGTTTTAAGACGTAGGAGCTAACAGACTGCCCTTCCTCCTGTCTGTAAGGATGGAATGCTTTAACTGTTTTGAACAGTTCCTGATCAACTTGTTGTTGGAATATAGTTTTCAGTTCCTTGAGTATGACATATGTATGCATTGAAGTCCTCCAAGTTCTTTTGAAGATCTAAAGTCATGCTAGCAAGCACAAGACATGCAATGTCATGTTGTGCGTTAAGCAATCTAGTGTACCCAGTAGCAATTTCAACAGAAGACACAAGGACATGAGCCTCACGCAAAGGTTTTTCCAAATGGACCAGCTTACATTTAGCCTTACAGACAATCCTTAAGTTATGATAACTGTCCAGAAAGTTTGGTCCAGAAAGTTTCTCTTTTTCGAGAATCAACCTGATAGTCGAATTGTTCATATTTTAAACAGGTAATGACATCTACAAAATAAACAAAGTTCAAATATTTAGTATTTTGGTAATTAATCCTTTTAAAAACTAACTACCCAAGTTTAAAATAAAAACAATTAATTTTATAAAATGCTATGATCTTATTTGAGCTTCAATTCTACTATCACATCAGTTGATCTGCTAGAAATAGTGGATTCAATAGGTAAGTAACGAGCGATAATTGCATTAGAAGTAAAAATCTTAGAACCTTATGGGACTCATGGCATTAGAGAACGAGCTACTAGTGTCATGTGGCATATTTTGTCCATCGTTGTCTTGGGTTAAGGATCTTACTTGCTTAACTCGACTAAGTCGTCCAATTTGAGAACGTGTGAAAATGACTCTAAGTCTCACGCAAGAGTAAAAAGCAATTTCAAGTGTCCTCAAAATTGGATGGAAAGACTTAAAGTTTGAGGGTATATTTAATTTTTGATAAAACATGTGAATCAAAAAAGTGTACGAAGAGGCATGCATTCATTCTTTGTAGCACGAGTTAAAAACATTTTCTTAACTTAAGGCTATTTTGTTTTAATTATTTATGTGTTACATTATCCAATTTATTCAAATATACAACCCAAGTGGATATAAAATAAAATAAGGACAATGCAAAATATTTCGCATAACTATTAACCTTTTAAGCGATGTTTAAACAAAGTAGTTGCACGTTTTATCGCGAGAAACAAACTCAAGGACAAACCAAATCCTAGATTGATAACCTCAAAGGTTGTTAAAACTAGTTATTTCGATCATTGATAAAATAAGCGCAAAAAAATTAATTATTTATCAATGTTTTATAAACCAGTGTAATTGCACGTTATTTCAAGGGAGAAAACTATCGTATAGACCAAACCCTTGATCAAACATGCAACACATTAATTTAATTAAGTTTCATAACTTATTTAACTAGTTTTATTTTATTTCCAAAATCAGTTGAACTTTACACAAGTCACGACAATATATAAAAAGCAAAATTAAGTGAAACAAAATACATTCAACATGCAAAATACCAACCAATGAGATCATATGCTCGGGTCCATGAGCCATCATGAAAACCCGATAGGTCAATCTAAGGGAAAATCCAAAAACCAAATATTGGGCTCCCACTTGCCTTTAAACCTATTCCTATGCAAGTAAAACCCATTTAAGCCCATATTCCAGCATGCTGTTGGCTCCATAAGTCCATGAAGGAGTCTTCCTCAATCGAAGGTCCAAACTACAAATTTTTCTGAGTCTTGTACATGTTACTAAAATTTCAGCTCCTCTAGGAATTAATTTCTTACTGCACGAACCTCCAACAGTTTTAGTTTTGCAATTCCACCTTTAACTTGACGCCATTCCATATCAAGAAACATTTATAATTTGATAGTAAACTATGACTAACATAAGACCAGGAAGAAGTCTTCCCCAATCGAAGGTCCAAACTACAAAGTTTTCCGAGTCTTGTACATGTCATTAAAATTTCAGCTCCTGACTCCCAACGTAACTCTGGGAATTAATTTTTTACTACACGAACCTCCAATATTTTTAGTTTTGCACTTCCACCTTCAACTTGATGCCATTCTATATCGAGCAACGGTTACAATTTAATATTAAACTATGACTAACATAAGATCTAATACCCTAGTATAAAGTGCCCAAACAATGGCTATAAGAAATTTAAAGGTGTTTAAACAAAGCCAAAACAATAGCAAAATCCGAGAAAAGAAACTACAACAATGTAATAAAGAAACAAACATGTAAAGGCCAATGTCTTCACCAATTTTGCATGTCCCAAATATTTATACACTAATATTGTGAATTCTAAAAGTTATGAGCTTATTGTCCATGGCCAAACATGCATGTATTTGTCATGGAACACAATTATAAAAAAAAGTAATAAAAGAAGGCAAAAAAACGGAAGATTTAAAGCAAGTAAACCCCCTGTCATGTATACGCAAACCTGTGGCCCTAGGGTTCCCATACACTTAATTTTAAGACCACTTAGGGTGGATTTTTACTGAAAAATGCCCTAATGGCCGTCTAAAAAATAGTTACAATAAAACATGCGAAAAACACATTTTTGACTACTTTTACGTATACATACTAACCAAGAACATCATACGATGGCTCGTGATGCCATTATTTTGAATTACATATAATATAACATATACAAACATATATAAATGCAGCAGATAAGGTTCAAAAATGGTGGATCCATATGATGTATAATGATTAAATACATAATGTAGTTATTGCCTCTTGTAACGTAATTGGTTGAACAATGGAGCAAAGAATGGATGTTGCTCCACCTTATGAAACCCACGATCAACCCCTAGTCACCAAATTAGATGACCTCTATTGTGTAATTACCCGAATGCTAGTTTCTTGATTTCACGATCTAAGCACGAAAACATTATTTATTTGCTAGTTGGAAATTGACATATAAAGTCGTAAGGAGGGTGTTTGTTGGTCGGTTATGTAAGAGGAAAGAGGAGAGGATAATTTTGTGTTAGTTTACAAATTATGAGGATTAAGAATAATGTAAATCCAAATATAACTCTAACTAAACTTGGTGAACAAGTTTCGGCTCCCCCCCCCCCCCCCCAATTCTTTCTCTCTTAGGCTGGTCATTCCAACCCACAACGGGCTTCCCATTGTTGTTTTGGGTTAATTCCATTTAACATGTCTAGTTACATGTTAAATGAAAGGCTTTAGTTAATTAATTCTTCTAACTGATTAATTAATAATCGTTAAGCGATTCATGAAATATTAACTAATATAATTAATATACTTTCTATAAATATGATAAATACATTATAATTGGTAATAACTCAGTGTATACATGTGACCCCATAGACTCACATATTTTCAGCCGTATAATTATTTAATATGATATGATCACTTCCCAATACATATGACTTCAACATAGCCATGATGATAAGTGTAAATAAATACGATTATCATTTTCCTATTAGGAGTTCCTCAAGAAAACCTCCCTTAAGAGTCAAATGTTTTCCACCATGTCTTCATTGTGGTTCCAATGGTCATCATTCAGATGACTGCTTTGAATATCAAAGGTGTGACATTTGTGGAAGTAGTGGTCACTACACCTTAGATCATGAACAAATCATTCTGATCAGAAGTAGTGGTCACTACACCTTTGAATATCTAATGTGTATGAACGACTAAAAACACAATACGCCCAAGTATACTCTTTCCTATGCAATATAGTCTAGGTAAGTCCAGGTCATCCCAAGGGAAATGTAAGTGATTCATGAAATGTTTATCAAGAAAAAAAACAAATGATAATCACATATCAAATAGCCCAAACTTGTGTTCAGAAAGCAAAGTACCAAACGCACTAGGAAGCATGATCCACATAAAATAATAGATGAAGATAGTGCAAGACTTTATATAAAGAAAATCATACAAGTCACAATTAACGGGTAATTAACGCAACAAATATATCTACTAGTAACGATATTGAATCCTTTCGACCTATAGAATATATAATCACGAGCGCATTAAGAATGGTTTAAATCAACTACACATGAATAGGAATTTCTCCCAACCTAGTTGGTCAACATAAGATTGGGTCTTAAATATTTTTCCACTTGGATTGTTTATCAATTTACCACACAATTCTCACAAGCATAGCATTGAATCATTATAGACAGATGACGTATCACCAAACATTTCAAATGACCCTTTCGACCTATGATAGTTGCAACACTCAATCAAAGGATAAACAAAATCCAAACAAAAGGAATATCGAATTCATAAGCACTCATATTCATAAGTCATAGCAAAAGCATTATCACGTTTCAGATATCGCCTTAACAAACGAGAAACCATTATTTCACAACCAAACAAGTAACTAACATTACAAACATAATAAAACTCAGAAACATCATCAATATTGTTAGTAAATACATGTACCAAATTCGTTAATGCGAGTACAAATATCCAAAGCCGATATTCTCTCTAATACCAAGCAACAAACCAAAAACTAATCAGTTCCTTATGAAATCAATACCCAATGCTACTGAGATACCCCAAGAATCTGTCACGAACCCTCTGGAGATTCAACAACCAAGTCGCCAAATGGTGTGTTTGGTAACGGGTTTAGTATAGTGACTTAGAAGGATTTGGTGTGAATCAATCTGAGTACTAAGTGTGATGTGTTAAGGTAGTGTATACATAAGCTTTTGGGTCTGGAAATGGTGTTGGATCAGTAGTGAGTCATGGTTAATAGGTGGTCGTAGATGGTTAATAGGTGGTGGTTGTATAGTGGTAAGTGACATATTAAAGGGGGTGTTTGGATCATTGAATCCTAAGATCCTCACCACTCCTTCGTCCCCTACAATTGATTTTCTTGATAGTATTTGTGTTTATCTGACAAAAATTAAGCTATTTAATATTTTCCACATTTTGGGATTAAGTAGGTGGTATTTGATCGGTTTAGGAGGCTTCTTAAATGATTTTAAGCTGGTCAGACGCAAATATGATGCACTATATATCAAAACCGCCGCACTTTTAGCATTTAAATGATTGCTCCCGCTGGTAAGAAGTGTGTCTCACTTTATTATAAAATTGGAGTACTTTGTGCATATTCAGCTCTTGTCACAACAATGAAAGTTATAGAAAATTCTTTCCTCTCTCGGTGGTTGCTTGAATCAACTCAATCGAAGTTCGTATGAGTAAGATATGGCCAGAACAATGAACATGTGTTGGGAACCTTAGAACTTAAGCTTACATATCCGTTTTAGCTCCATTTCTTCGTGTTTTTTCGTGTTTTTTTCCACGGCACCCTACAATATCAAATATACTCAATTAAGTATCAAAAATTCATATAATTAACTAAAATACATATATTAAAGCACCATTAACGCGTATAAAAATATGTATAATTTGAGCTTTATCACTCTATGTTTGTGTAGAAGGAATCATCTAAATCAATCTTTCCTTATCTCCAAGTTCAAACACTCATTCCGCACCTCAAGATAGTTCATCAAGAGAAAAACACTTGAACTTCTAAACATTGTTGGCGAACCTTGGTAGTCCCCCCAATAAAATCCCGAGCGGGTTTTGTTAAAATTTTTGTAATTGGGTTTGGGGATGAGGATGGGTGCCCTGCCCCAAACCCGCGCCATTGCCATCCCTATTCATGGACATTGGTTGTCCTTCCTCGATTGGCTAAACCACGTTAGATACTAGAGTTGCTCTACTGTTTCACTTGAGTTGTCGCTTGCTTGTTTATTGCATTTAATCTAAAGCTTTGCTTTGGTTGTTATGTTTGGAGAGGGGCCACAACCCGGCCCCCTTTTGGTCTTCGCCCTGCATTGTTTTATCAATCATTGGTTCAAATATAACCAAAGGATAAGATATGATAGAACTCCAATCATATGACAACAATTATAAATGTTTATAATGGAAGGAAAATGAAAGCCAAGATTAGTCAGGAATGTCATGTATCTGAATTATATACAACTGAAAACAAATTGATAATGTATGACAATACATTATTACATTTATAAACTACATTATCATATATATTGTTATGGGCAATGTTACTACCTTTTTAAAACCGAGCAAGGAAAATACAACAAAATATCCTTAAATGAGCCAGAAAAGAGTGGATTATATTAAGAAGTTTTTGCAAATTTAGCACTTAGTTGTTTACAAATTACTGTTCACTTTTTATAATAGCAATAATTAAATTCCAAATCAAAGTTCAAAGTCACAAAAATGACATTTTAACTCAAAAAGGAAGGGTAGTGACATGTAACAGAAATCTGATCATGTTGTTAGATTTCTTCTAACATTAAAATAGGTTTTTTATGTTTAGATCCTAAAAACTTTTAAATCTTTTATGCTGAATTAAGAATAGGTTGAGCTAGGCAACCTCAAACATGTGGTGAGGGCATCTTCATTAAAAGCCAAAAGGGAAACACAAGTTCCCTATATATTTGTCAATATTGGAGAACATGTCGATGGCACTGCCCCCCACAAGTTTGTATATAGATCCACCCATGTTATAACATGATTTTCGGATAATAAATTTAATGAACTATTTCACTTTGTCTAGTCGATCTATAAATAGTGCCCTTCTATCCATTTCTTTCATCATCCAGACATACAATGCATATCTCTCTTTACATACCCATAATGATCAATTACGCAAGAAAATCTTATTACAATTACATAGACATTCTCCCTAAACTTTTCCTCTTAACCATTGCCTTTGCTATATCGCTTCTAGCAATCAAAGAATCCCCATATCACCTTCTTAATCATGTTTCATTCCCCCATGCGCTCTCTTGGTTCTTTTTAATCATCTCTAGCTTTGCATTCTTTTTCTTGAAGAAGCCTCAAACCATCTACCTAGTTGACTTCGCTTGCTTCAAGCCATCTTTTGCTCTCCGTGTACCCTTTGCTGCGGCTGCTGAACATGGCCGCATCATATTAGCCTCACAACCTAAGAGCTATGATTTCCAGCTTAAGATCTTGGAAAGGTCTGGTCTGGGTGAGGAAACTTGTGCACCGCATCCATTGCATTATATACCTCCAAACCCTAATATGATAGATGCAAGAGAGGAAGCTCAAATGGTCATTTTCTCTGCTATGGACTCGTTGTTTCAGAATACAGGGATTACACCGAAAGACATCGATATTCTCATCGTTAATTGTAGTCTATTTGCACCAACTCCTTCTCTTTCGGCCATGGTGGTTAACAAGTATAAAATGAAATCGGATGTCAAGAATTACAACTTGTCAGGAATGGGGTGTAGTGCGGGACTAATATCAATAGATTTCGCTAAAAACCTATTCCAAGTGCATCCTGAATCTTATGCCGTTGTGGTAAGTACTGAAACATTGACCCCAAATAGTTACATGGGTACAGAAAGAGCAATGCTTCTTCCAAACGTGCTTTTTCGAATTGGCGGAGCAGCGGTTCTTCTAAGTAATAAAATGTCGCAACACAAACATGCAAAGTACAAACTTTTGCATGTGGTTCGGACACACCTGGGGTCCGATGATAAATCTTACCGTTGTGTCTCACAAGAAGAAGACAAAGATGGACATGTTGGGATAGCCTTAAACCTAGATCTCATGTTGACAGCCGGCAAAGCCTTGAAATCAAATATTAGCACCATCGGACCATTGGTTCTTCCAGTTTCAGAGAAGCTGAAGTTTGCTGCTAATATTTTAGGGAGAAAGTTCCTAGAACTTGATATGAAACTCTACATGCCGGACTTCAAAAAGGCATTCGATCACTTTTGTATTCATGCAGGCGGGCGAGCTGTTATAGACGAGCTTCAGAAGAGTTTAGGGTTGTCAGATGAGGATGTGGAAGCGTCTAGGATGACTTTGCACCGGTTTGGGAACACATCATCATCTTCATTGTGGTACGAATTAGGTTATATCGAAGCAAAAGGGAGGATGAAGAAAGGTGATAGGGTTTGGAAAATAGGGTTTGGGAGTGGCTTCAAATGTAACAGTGGTGTTTGGGAATGTAATAAACATATCGAAGCTACAAAATTTGGTGCATGGGCTGATTGCATCCATAGGTACCCGGTAAATCAGCCAAAAGTTGTGAAGCTCTAAGCTATGCAAATGTAGTGCATTTCACTGCCTTGTAATTTAGAGAACGGTAAATAAGAAGTTGTAGCTTCACCTAGGTAGTCAATAAAAAGGGAGTGAAAAGACATAATATACCAACTATTTGTTTTACCTAGACATACGGTGTGTGGGTACAATCCATGTCTTTGCAATTGCTCCTTCTAGCATATATCTATAGGTTATATTATTTAATCGACTTTAATAAAAAGTGAATCTGTACATGGGAAAAAAAAACTGGGTGGTAAAGCGTATACTGACTCACCTACATTTACAAGAAAATTCTGTCGAAATAAGTTTGAGTTGTAACAAGTTACCTTAAGAGCATGCGCAACCATAACTCACCCCAAGTTATTTGCATGTTATCCGGTGTTAACCCAAGTTAACCATTGCAACTTCGGCGTTATTTGGGTGTTAAACCTTGCACGTTACCAAGTTAACGTGCGTTACTTGGTGTGTTTTTTTTTCTTTATTTTTTTCATTTATGCCCCTAAATGAGGGGTTGTTTATGTAAATTGTTGGTGAATTAGGTTTAACCTGAATGTTATGATTATCGGTGTTTTTTGAAGTAAGGTGAAATGCTAGTTGATGCTACAAACGGTTAGAGGTTAAACCATAACTCAAGTTATGGTTGCAAATAGGGGCGGAAACGAGCCGAGCCGAGCCAGAGCTCGCCGAGCCTCAGCTCTACTGCTTAAGTTTTAGGCAGCTCGAGTTCGAGCTTTCTCTGGGCCGCTTCGAGCCTTAATTCTAAGCTCGAGTTCGCTCAGTATGTTATATGCTCGGGCTCCTACTGCTCTACTGCTTATGCAATTTGGCCATAAAATTTAAATCTTGGCCAGCTCGAGCTCTACTGTAATAATATCTTTATTGAGCCTCGTTAATGCTCGGTCCGCTCGTATATATGTTTAATACTTAAAATATTATAATTTATAAAGCTCTTTTTAGCTCACAGCCCAAACGAAGCTTTATATAAAGTTCGATTCGAGCTCGATTAATAAACGAGCAAGAATAAGTTTCGAACTCGCTCGAAGCTCGTTAGCTCGGCTCGTTCGAGCTTTTATCGATCCGACCTTTAGCCATTTGAAATGCTCGCCTATTTCCACCCCTAGTTGCAAATGAATGTTCAAGTTACCTGGTTACTCAAAAATTCAGTCACTATCAGTTACAGAATATGCAACAAGCTTTGTATAAAATATTACTCTCAGTGTATGTATTTGTAATCCACATACAATATATGTACAAATACAATACTAAATTTAATATAACAACAAAGAATAAATTGCAAAAAATCGTCCTAGTTATTTGGCCAAATTGCATATTTCATCTCTAACTTTTTGAAACTGCATGCGCCGTCTCTGTGGGGAACTTTGGGTTGCACTTATCATCCCTGATCAAAATTAGATGACTAAAACGCCCTTGTCAAAAACTACAAACTATGGATGAAAATTGCAACCCAAAGTTTCTCACCAAAACGGTGTCTGCACTTTCTAAATGTTAGGGACAAAAACTTACAATTTGGCCAAACGACGTGAACGATTTTTGCATTTTATTCACAAGAAAATTAATATACATTCCATAGCTGTTTCCAATGCTACTATACAAAGTCTGAATCCTCAACGTCGTGTAAATGAATTTAATTTTTTTTCACAGTTTCTTAACTTTTCGTATTTAAATTTGTTTTGTGAGCTAACAATATCTAATAATTTAATTGCATTATTTGTCTTCCTAATAACAACTTTCTTATTCAACAAGTCAGGCTGAGTAAGCTACCTCTGAAACATGGTTAGAAACATGAAAATATTTCTAACGCTTGCTTAATTTTGCATTTGGTCTGTTATTTAGCTCGCTAATTTGCCGTTATATCATCAATGATTTTTCTTGATCGCTGAGTTTGTTCACAAATACCTAACACTTCCTCTCTTGGTCAAGTTTTGATTCCTCGCCGTAATGGGCAATAATCACGTTTAGACTTGAGATGGATCAATTCATTCATTTGGTGGGCTTTCTAAATAACCTCACACTTTCAGATTCACCTGATTCTTGGAATTACTCACTAGAGAACTCCAAACTCTTCTCTGTCCATTCCATGTGTTGTTGCATTGATAGTAACACTTTGGTTTCCTATTGTGAAATAATTAGATGGAATAGTACTCTACGGATCAAAGTTAACATACACACATGACGGACTCGTTTAGATCGGTTGCCCACTCGTTGGAATCTGGATGCCCGCGGTATTGACCTTGACTCCATTAGATGCCCCATTTGTGATGGTTGTATTGAAACATCACAACACCTTTTTATAGACTGACGGATCAAAGTTAACATACACACATGACGAATAGTACTCTACGGACCAAAGTTAACATACACACATGACGGACTCGTTTAGATCGGTTGCCCATTCGTTGGAATCTGGATGCCCGCGGTATTGACCTTGACTCCATTAGATGCCCCATTTGTGATGGTTGTATTGAAACATCACAACATCTTTTTATAGACTGCACGGTTGCTAGTAGTTTATGAAACATGATATAAGGTTCGGGGACTACCCGCAAGTACTAACAATCTTTTGTCGTTGAGAGATTTGGTTGATCTCGATGAACCGGCTATTTTGTGTCTTGATGTTGTGATCCAAACTATGAACCGGATCATATGGTGATATCGGAATATGTTTGTTTCGACTCTAAACCGCTGCGAAATTAAAAGACACTATTGGAGAATACATTAAACTTCTATCTCACTCATGATACTCCACAGGAATAGGAAAATTAATCCGATTTGGCTAGATTGGATTACCAACCCAATTATGGCTTGTAGTAATCTGTTGCAAGTCTTGTTTCATCTTGTTTTGCATGCTGGTTACATGCTAGTTGGTGCGTAACCTGTTGGTTTTATGGACAATAAATTAATAGACGTGTGTTAGGATCGAACTCGAGACCACGGGATTGCACACTTTACGAATGAGAATTAAAGTTAATAATTAAATGTAATAGTTATATTTATTTATTAATTAAATGAAATAAAACATAACTTAACGTAAGAATTAATGTAATGGACTAATGCGTTAAAAGTATTTGAAAAAGGACTAAATTGCAATAGTTGGGAAGGTTCCGGAATCCCTATGGGATACCATGAACCGATCGTCCAAAAGGAAACAAGGAAACAAACCCAACTTGTTCACCAAGTTAGCTTGGTATATATACGCTAGGGTCTTGTTTTTTCCATCTCTTGTACTCATTATGCTAAAAAACCTAAATAGTTTGTGTGTGTTTTTTGCATAATCCGATTGTACAACCTTTATGGGTGTCGATCATCATCTTTTCCAAAACAAAGTTATTTTGTTTAATTAAAACTAGCATTACTTTTTAATTTATAGATGCGTGACAAGAACGTGGTACAATCACACACTATGATTGTATCTTGGATTGAATTACAAAAAGGTAAGGGGTAATTCTTATAATCCTATAAACCCTAATTAGGGTTCATCATAATTGCTAGTTTGTGGATTTGATTCTTGTTCGGCTAGAATCAAGAAAGGGACGCATACTTTATTCTTTAGTTAATTAATTATTCATTATATGTTCCTATACGCTCAAGACTTTGATGTTTATTGTTTATATTTATGATTAGTCATGTTATATAATTCCAAAAAGGGCATCACGAGTCATTGGTTTTAATGAGTAATTAATTACTAAACACGTAAAAACGGATATTGTATTGTGTTTGATATGATTTATTCTAGGGTTTTGGTTATGATTATATAAACCCTAATTTTAGGTTTAGGGCTTTTGCCCTAATTTGGTTTTAAAAATCTATTATGGATCGAAAATTTTTATGGGTGGAAACCCTAAATTTTTTTAATCGATTTTCTTAAATTTTTTTTAGGGTTTATATTAATTGTTAAGTTATCTATATCGAAACCTAGATTTAATATATTTGTTACGTGATAAATTCATGAATAAAGTGTTATGTGACATGGAATTGTATGCGATCTTGTGACAACGTGAATAATTGTTATGTTATATCCATGATGATACATGCATGTTCGTCATGGATGGTTGCTTGAATATTTAATTGTTAAGATTGGTTATGCGATATTAATTGTTAAGTTTTATACACATGTATATTTATGATAAATCTTGAATTGGGGAAAACTCCAATTATATACATTAATGAATCAATTATGTGCAATTTGGTATATCATTAATTATGGGTTTACGCAATCGATTGGTCGATGTATGTGGCTCACTCTCAATTGAGAGAGTGAAAGCCCTAATTAATATATACATTAATTTAACCTAGATATTGATTATTAATAGGTTTTATCGAATAAGTTGCATGTGGCTACTTGTTTACACGTATAAATTGTTTATTATGTGCGATTGTTTTTAGTAGTTTATTTTTATTGTATTACTTGTTTGTTTATTATGTGCAGCTTTTAAGCAAAGGGTAATTTTGAATAGAAAAATAATACGACTAAACAATGGCGAAATTTGATTTGTTTTGGAAGAGTTAAGTTTTCAATAGTTTAATTGATTGGTGACTTTTGTACAAATGGTCGAACGGCTCACCATTAGAATGAACTATAAAGGGGTTAATAAAGAAGTGCGTCACACTGAAAGGATGTCTAAGGTTATGCTTTGCGCTTACCCGGTCCTCCTCTCTCTGTAAGTCGAATGGAGCTACTTAGTAAGCCATAAATGTACAAACTCATCTTAAGGGCTAATTAGTTTTAATTCCATGCGCCACTTCGGTGGTAATTATCCGAAACACTAAGTGTTTACACTTATGCAAAAGTACGGTATAATGGATGATAATTAACACTAAATTCCTTGATTGGTGAACCCAATACCTCAATCAAAACTTTGATAATTTGATCTTTATGAATTGATAATAAAAAGTTTTTTATTAAATTTATGCTACAAGATGAATGCATGACATCTTTGTACATCTTTGATTTGACCACATAAAATCAAAACTACTACCCTTTTAAATTAAGTTATATGCCATCTAATTAAAAGGAACACTTGAAGTTGCAATTTATGTCATGAGAGTACTTGGCTAGATTGTGGAGAGGTAAATCTCTATGTAAAGTGAGACCTTACATGGACATATTTGCAGTTCTTAAAGTTAGACACTTAAGTTGAGTAGGAAGTGAGACTTGGACTCAATGGCATAAGATGGGATGAAACATGTTTATATTTGCAATAGCGTTGGAAAATATAAATCCCATAATGATCTAGGAATTGGAAATTGTTTGCCAATTATTGTTCGACAGATTACCCTATTATGTGCTTTCGTTACTAGCAGATCAACTGATGTAATGGAACTACGATAATTTGGATCCTAGTTTCGAGAAAATTCTATGGTTATATGAATATTACCTTGGGTATTTTATTTTCTTGAAAAGTTTAATTATCGAAAATACTAAATTTGAATTTTGCTAATTCTTTAAATGTATTAATGCAACATTAAACCGTAAGTGAAGGTTATTCCTGTATTGGTAAATTGATCTACACCTGTAAGGGTTTTTGGTAGAGTCAACTTTGCTAAAAGAATAAATCTAGTCCTCTTTTCATAAGAAAGAGTGAGATTCAATCCTATTCCTTTTCATGAATAAAGAAAGGTATGATAGGATAATTAGAATTGTCTAAATTCTAAATACATAACTCGTAAGCAAATTTTAATAGTTAAGAAAATTGCATATTTTCTGAGTTATTAAATTAGAAGCTAGACTAATTACTGTATAATTGGTAAAAGACAAACTAACATATTTTATCTAGTTGTTTGGTTTTGACCATTTAAAAGTACTACTTACAATTGTTGGAATAGTAGAACTATTAAGAAAGAAATTGCATGCCCAATTTTTCAAGTTAATAGCATTGATGGATAATTCATCATCTACATAGTAGAATACACTCTTTTAAGTACATAAGTAATTGTTATGTATGGACTTTTTCAAAGGTGTAGGAAAGTAAATAGAACACTATTTTCTTTTCATGGTTAATGAAACACTTTCAATGTTGTCAAATCCAGTGAGAGTTGTGTTCTTATTATGAATAAGGAATTAATGTAATTATCTCTTATTCGTGAGTTACAAGCTTTGTCATCTTGGTAGTAACCAGATTATCTCTAGAATGTCTTAAGATAATTACTTTCCACTTGTAGACACTTATGTTTTCAAGGATAGTCATGTACGCTTCCTTATTAGACAATGAAGTGGTTCTACATCTACTAGTTATGCTAATATCAATGACACAATCATATTAGTCACATAAACAAACATATGTCGTGTTGTTTATCTCCTACATGATGTTGTTCCATGCACAAGTGGGAGAAATCTATATTGTGTGCAAGGGACAACATATAGGTATATGATTTAATGTACATATCTAATTCAAGAAACATTTGGTGTTGAAATTTACGTCATGTGAGAACTTGGCGAGATTGCAACAACAAAGTAAATCTCTATGTGAAGTCAGATCTTGCATGGACATATTTGCAGTTTCTAAATTAGACAAGTATTTAGAACATGTGTCAAAATGATATATAAGACTACTTCAAATTAAATATTTATGTATTATTAGAATGACATAAATGAAGTAATCTAATACTACTTAAATTTGTTTATTTATGTATTTTGGAATGACATAAATGAAAAATAATGTAGTCTTACATTATTGTGAAGTAAAATAAATTAACTTGAAATTACTATTGAAACCAAGAGTTGTGTTCATAATTACTTTAGTTAAACATGTTTATGATTCATTGTAAAGACATAAACATAAAGTCTTTTAAGACTTATAATAAAGTAAGACGTTAACTTGTTATGTTTTTAATTAAGACATATACAAGAAGTCATTGAGTTGATCAATGATTTATAACGTATAATGGGATTATAACAGTTTATGTTTCTTGTTGAGACATGGATATGAAGTGACTTGGTTAAAAGGTACTTGTGTTATAAAGCATGTAATTGGCTTGAAAAGTCTATTATACCATTAAGTTGACTTAGTTGGTAAATAGGTAAGCCAAAAGGAATATGTTTATCTTATATATTGTTAGATTGTCTTACAATATTAATTCTAATGAATACCACAAGTTGATGGTATGTTCAGTTAGGAGAATCAAAGTATATTTGATTTGTTTGATACAAGATAACCATAACTTCTTTCTTAAAAAGTAACAAGGTTAGAAAATTGAGTGTGAATTGAATATACTCAATATGACTCCAACCTAGAAGATTAATAAAACACCATTTCATTATGGAATGTGATGAATCACATTAAGTTTTAAATTGAAGATTCTGAATTTGTTAAACTACTTATGAATAGGTTATTAACAAACTTAAGTCAAGAATTATCAATGTGTATTTGTAATGTCCCAAAAAGAGAACAATGTAGTTTTGCTCTAATTGCTAAAGTATATATAGATAGTCTATATATTACAAAAGGCAAGTGGGAGTTTTTATCTTGAAAGATAAAATTACAAGATACATAATCTTCTAAAACACACTAGTAAATATCATGATGAGGTTAGACATGTAAATGATAGACCTCAAGATGATGGAATTCTCATTCATAGATCTCAAGGATATCTCGATATTTGATTTATATGTCGAGAAGAAATATGAGTTATAAGATTATAGTAAACCTGATAATCATTATGATGGATTACCAAATATTGAATTGGGTAAATTACTCATACTATGAATGTTAAAGATGCTGTCCATAAAGATAATCAATTTTTGAAATTTGGTTTATCTTAATAGTTAGACTAGAGAATGGAAATGAGTTTCTTCAAAGAGATGAAAAACCCTAGTGGTTTGAATTTCTATGTAGAAATCATATGGACAATATTGTACACATATTTAATGCATGTTTTATGACAAGATTATTAATCATACTTAAGCAATTAATTGTGATTGAATATTCTTTCTAGACACATTAAATATATAAAGATGATAATTGTCATACTTGTTTTCATTAATATGAAATATGACAATGGAATATCAAAACTCTTTCTTGAGAAATTACTTGAGCGGGACGGTAAGTAATTGAAAGTTTTTTTTTGAATTCATATAATCTTTGAAGTGTACGAAGTGCAATAATTCATGAATGGATAAATGCATGCATCTATGAAATTATTCTTATGTTTAATTATTAAATCCTAGTTTCGATTTATAATTGAAATAAGATAAATTTTAAGTATTCCTGAAAGCTAGTGGGAGTATTATGTTAAGGTTTTAAATCTTATATGTTGTATAACATATAGGAAGTAACATTCCTTGTAAGCTAAATGTTAAGTCTTAGATTGGAATGAAACTTCACTTGTAAGATTTAAGAATTAAAACATACAACCTTGGAATATATATTTATTATTAATAAACATGTGCAGTAAAATAAATGATTCTAATTAAACATGATATATCATTTGGGAAATGGATAAATATCTTTTGAACAAGATAGAACGTGAATGAAGTCTAAGGTTGACCTGTAGATTCATCATGTACATCATGTTGTGTATTAAAATTGTTGTATCAATCTTAAATGATAGATGATTTGACAACATTGATATCTAACTAAAGGTTATTAGATAACTTGTGTAATAAATAATCTAAAAGAATTACATCCTCAGCCTGGAATTGCTCCTAGATTCTATGGATGAACAATATGTCAAATGTTGTGCAAATTGTCATCAGCTTTAAACTTGAAAGTTAGGAAATCATCAAACATTACACAATAAGATATTAAAGTTTACGAAGTTTTAATGAGCATATTGTTGTTTGTATACAATGATGCTGGTTTAATTGAGATGACACTCAATACTAGTCATGGTAGGATTTCATCCTTGTTAATAGCCATGTGAACTAGTTGTGCTACTAAGAGCACAGTTGCATTATACATTAAAAGAATAAGAATACTTTAAACTTTAAAATGTTTGAAAGTTTAAATTGTCATAAATTGGTGATAGAGGATGTCACACACTTTATAAATTATTATGTGGATTGGTGAATGCACACATACAAGGACTTCATTAATTGAATTCTTGAAATAAGTATTCTCAAAATTACGATAGATCAAGTTGGTTGATTTATGCCTTGTCAACAAGTATGATTGTCATTACTTGAGGCATAATTCATCAACAGGAATTTTCATGCATTGATCTATTTGGTATTTGGATAAAGGATGTTAAACAATTGTTATAATAAATCAAATACTTGGTATGTTTGATTTTATAATATATTGTATCCTATATTTGCATGTTTAATCCATGAATAAATTTATTTATTCTAAATCGTCCATTGTCAATTAATGATATGGGAGTATCATTAAACTAAGACAAATCTGAGAGATATGGTAGAATATACTTGAAAGTATATTGATGAGAATGCATACCAATTTGAGATGATATTCAATGAATTGAATATAGGACTTATCCCAACTACATAATTTACTTTGTGGATATTGTTATAAGTAAATTATGAATAGTTATCCTCGACTTGAGATAAGATAAGTGTCATGAATGTAGTGCACTGTGGAACAACTTAACGCTATAATGTAATGGTAGTCATAAGGGTTGTTTCCTCAAGTGTTGCAAAGTTTGTGGGTTATTCTCGTAGTCAAGATAGAATTTGTTCCTTCAAATTTATTTTGGAGTTTAATATCGCTGGGCCCTCAGGGTTGACAAGATGTTTGTGTGGCCACACCCAAAATCTCCCCAATATGTTTAAGATTTGGTAATCTTGTTCAATCACTAATAACGAAACGAGAATGGTTGAATGAAGAATGACTTAATTCCATATCTTTATTTAACATGGTATTTAGAAAAAAGGATAATAATAATGAGAAATCATTAAAAGGTTTTCCGGAGCCTTGCTCGGGTACTAGAGGCATCGAAATGTTGCTAGACGCTAACCGAATGTGATCACTCTATTAAGATATATCCAAGTGGGAGCCGTTGGTTTTATGGACAATAAATTTATAGACGTCTGTTAGGATCGAACTCGAGACCACGGGATTGCACACTTTACGTATGAGAATTTAAAGTTAATAATTAAATATAATAGTTATATTTATTTATTAATTAAATGAAATAACATAACGAACGTTAAGTAATTAATGTAATGGACTAACTAAAAGTATTTGGAAAAGGACTAAATTGCAATAGTTGGGAAGGTTCCAGAATCCCTATGGGATACCATGAACCGATCGTCCAAAGGAAACAAGGAAACAAACCCAACTTGTTCACCAAGTTAGCTTGAGTATATATACAAGGCTAGGGTCTTGTTTTCCATCTCTTGTACTCATTATGCTAAAAACCTAAATAGTTTTGTGTGTGTTTTTGCATAATCCGATTGTACAACCTTTTATGTGTCGATCATCATCTTTTCCAAAACAAAGTTATTTTGTTTAATTAAAACTAGCATTACTTTAATTTGTTATAGTACGTGTGTACAAGAACGTGGTACAATCACACTATTGATTGTATCTTGGATTGAATTACAAAAAGGTAAGGGGTAATTCTTATAATCCTATAAACCCTAATTAGGGTTCATCCTAATTGCTAGTTTGTGGATTTGATTCTTGTTCGGCTAGAATCAAGTAAGGTACGCATACTTTATTCTTTAGTTAATTAATTATTCATTATATGTTCCTATACGCTTCCGCACTTACTTTGATGTTTATTGTTTATATTTATGATTAGTCATGTTATATAATTCCAACATAACCATATTCCCATGACTCTTGTATATAACTTCAAGTCATCAAACCAAATACTTATAAAAGATATCTTTGATTAATTATAAAACATATCCTCAAATACAAATAAGAAGATATGAATTCACAATTAACCTATTCTAGTTTAACGCATAACCTAACATCTCACGAAGAGAAAATGAAAACCAGTTAATCACTCAACTAATGTAAGTGTATCACTTAGTGTTCGCTCACTCCCTCAGTCATAATGAATATCTTATCATAGACTTGAATAGGATACGCTTCTCCACCATTAGAGTCTAGACATAAACTTTTTTTTGAACAACAATATTATTAAGCTCCGACTAGCAAGAGACTAGTGGGCAAAAGAAAGAAGCAAGGAAGTTACAACCGATTAGTACAAGCCGCAATTGGGTCAAGAATCCAATCTAACCAAATAGGATTAATGTTCTTATTCCTATGTTTCATCCATGAACGAGAGTGGATCATAATGTCTTCTCCAAGGGTATCTTTACGCGGTGGTTTAGAGTTAAAGCAAACATGGTACGATACGCCAAATGATCCAAATGGTTGTTGGATCACAAACATCAGACCCTATTTTGCCAAGTTATGGATATCCATTGAATCACTCCATGACAACATGTTGTTGAGAACCTTAGGTTAGTCTCCCAACTTCCACCGTGAGATCATCTTCCATGTCGCGACAACCGTACAATCTATAAAGAGGTGTTGAGCTGTCTCAACGCAACCATTACAAACAAGACATCTAGTAGAATCGGTGTCGACACCGCATCAAGATTGTAGCGGGTGGGAAGCCGATCAATAGTAGTTCGCCAAGTATGTATGTTCACTTTGATGGGAAGAGTAGCATTCCGCCTCGATGGTGTTGGCTTGGGATAACAGAGTGTTTCCTTCAATGTGTCTACGCGCATGGAGTGGATGTTGAATATATTAGAGTTGACAAGTGTGAAGGTCCAAGAAAGGACGTGCACGATGGGATGAAGCCGCTAGTTAAGGCCCACCAAATCTATGAGTTGCTCCATTTCAATGCCATCTCTCATGGGCTGATGCCAACACCAATTATAATTGGTTGAACCATTAACTAATTGACACCGATCTTTTATTGAGCATATTTTGGAAGTCTCCAGCATGAACAATCTATTAAAGAAAGATTGGTGGGGAAGTACCAGCCATGTATCATTCCTTAACTCAAAAGTGGAGCCATCACCAACTTTCCTTCTAAAAACATTCTCCAAGTTAATGTTAATGAGGCAACGATTTCTTAGACCAATAATCGTTGCCCAAGGGCAGCAAGAAAGGCTTAGTGGCACGGCAGAAATGCACTTAACCCTCCTTGGTTTCCATATATAGATGTAATTATTTGTTTCAAAAGTGAGTTTGAATCCGTGTGGAAACGCCACCACCATTTTGTTAGCATGGCGAGGTTAGACCCTTGAAGGGACCCAATGCCAAGACCCCCACATCTAAGGAGGTGAACACACCTTTTCCAAGCAACCCAAGATTTTATTGGTGTCAATCGAACCTCCCAAAAAATAATATGCCTAAGCTTTTCAAGGTAATTGATCACAAACATTGGGATGAAAAGAGAAAATAAGTAACTACCAAGGGCCCCTAGAACCGACTTTAGAAGTGTGAGTCTACCACCGTAAGAGAGGGTCCTAGCCTTCCAAGAGGTTAGTCGTTTATGAAACTTCTCAATGATGGGCTTCCAATGACACCCCTATTCATATTAGCACCAATAGGTAACCCTAGGTAGACACAAGGGAATGAAGATGGTTGGCAACATAATATAGAAGCAAAGTGATTGATTTCCAGATTGGTAACCCCTACGCCAAAGAATTTACTCTTTGAAAAGTTAACTTTTAATCCGGAAGCCATGTGAAAGCATCTCAATATCCCAAAAGGGTTTTAGCATTGTCGAGGACCACTTACCAAGAATGTTTATCGCCCAATTGGAGGTGAGATATGTCAAAACTATTTCTACCCACTTTGATTCCTTCAAACCGACCTTTAGCTTTAGCTTCCTGGAGAGTCACATGAAGAGCTTCCATAGCCATGATGAAAATAAAAGGGGAAAGTGGGTCACCTTGACGCAAACCTTTTTGGAAGCTAAACTCCTTAGAAGGCGAGCCATTGATGAGGACCGAACCAAATGCTGTATTGAGACACCCGCGAATCCACACCTCATTTGAGACTAAAACCCATTTGTTCCATGGTGTGGTCAAGAAACTTCCAATTAAGAGAGTCAAAGGCATTTTCAAAGTCCACTTTAAGCACAAAAAGGCGTTCTTTCTTCTTAGAAGCCCATGAAATAATTTCGTTGACCATGAGTGGACCATCAACAATTTGTCTACTTTTGATGTAGGCTGTCTGAACATCACTAACTACCGAGTGTACCACTTTAAGAAGACGGTTCGCAAGGACTTTGGCGATGACCTTGTATTGACAACCAATGAGGCTAATGGGTCTAGTGTTTATGTGAATCGGATCGCACTTTTTAGGAACAAGGGCAATGAAAGAGGACTTACAACCTCTGAATGCAAGCGCCGATCAAACCTTTAACCATGTCAATGAAGTCATTGCCAATAGTATCCCAAAATGTTTAATCGAATTTGAAAGTGAAGCCATCCTGGAGCTTTACTACCACCACAATTCCAGACCGCATCTTTTATTTCTGTGGAGGTGAAGGGAGCATCAAGACTAGACACCTCAACATCTGATAGAGTCTAGACATAACTAAATTAGAAGGAAAATGAGTAAAAACATAAAAAGACTTACAGTTTAAAAGGATAGAATAAAGACATGTGATAACATTCATAAATTAGTTAAAAATTAAAACAAAAAAAAAAATAGTTGTAAGTCCACATATTCTCATGTTGCTAGCTACTACTTACCACAAACCTACACAAGACACATTTCATAGTATAACTCATGCTTTAACACATAAACACACAAGCTGTAACATACATGAATCATAATCTACTCGCCTTGATCATACATTATCATCAGAGCACTTGCATTCATAACACAAGTTAAACATTAACACCGTGCCACATCAGCACCACATCAGCTTTAACATTTTACCTTAACTCACCCAAAAACACCCACAATCATAACATCCCAAGTTAAGGTTTAACATTTGATATTTTCAAATTCAACCCCTAAACTAAAACAAACACTTCATTTATTAAAAAAACATACCACATTAAACATTAAAACACAAAGTACATTAAACACGAATTACATTAAACATTAAAACTAAAACGAGATTGAGTAAAAATAAAACTACTAAAACTTAATAAAACGAATCACTAGAGTCCCAACCCTCGTCACTTGAAGAGGAATAAAACTCGCAATTAAAGAACTTTGTCTTCATGATGTCAAAGTAGTTATCTCGAAGATATTGAGCTTCCCTTGTTTGTTCACGACGCATTTAGCAAATTTCCCTACCTCTTCCATAATCTCTATAGTTTTCTTCGCCCTGTTCAAGTTGACGGGGGGAAGCCTCACTTAACCCAAATGGATTGTCTTCAAGATCCACTTGTGGATCAAGTAGCGACTTGATTGTTGACACTGGAGTATTAACAATTGGATTGTTCACGTGGAGTGTTAACAATTAGATTATAATGTGTGGAGAATTTAAAAATACATTTTTCGGTTGGAAAACGGAAGACATCTTCAGTGGTGTTGAGTAAATTTCAAATTTTCTCGAGTTGGAAAGTCGGTTTCTCGGCAACCGAATTGGAGTTGGAAAGCTATTTTCCTAAAATGTTGTAGACTTGGGAATTGGTGAGAAAAATCTTTGAGAGACATTTTTGTGTGTGTGAGTTGTGTGTGTAACTTGTGTGTTCTAAACAACTCTGGTAGAGTTGTATATATAGGCAGAGTTGATTTTGAATTTGAATAAATCCCACTCATATTTGATTTTTAAATTTCAAATTTGAATTTGATTTTATCCCGATCAGAATTAACTAGTATAATTTAAATTTGAATTTGAATAAGTTGAGGGGGTATAAATGAAAATTTATTTGAAACTGTGTAGGGGTAATTTGATTATTATTATTTTTTTTTAATACACGGTTAACGCCCGTTAGGCCCGTAACATTGCCCAAATAACGCCAACGCTGAGCTCAAGTAGGTTAACCTTCTGCTAACTGCTAGCGAACGCTTCTGACACGGTCTGCTAACCATCATAGTGTTTATTATAGTTATTACTTTATAAACTACCAATGCTTTCTTCCTCTTCTTACTCTTTTTTTCTCTTTTCTATTTTCAATTTTTTTTGTTAAGTCCATAGTTAACAACATATTTACACAAAGTTCCTCATCTAGGTAACTTATTATTAAAAATACTATTACCAATATCAAAACTTGTTGAAGCCAGTTAATATAAGAAAGATGACCGGTTGGTTTTCCACCTAGAGAATTCTGACCCGGTTTCTACCTAATTGGGTGGTTTTCCAACGGTTCTTGCCCCCTTTTAAGTACTTATTATTAAACCCTAATTATCAAAATCAAAACACATACAATCCCTCAATGTCAGCTCCTTCTTCTTCACCTCTTTGAAACCGTCGTCGCGGTAATTCAAACCTATGGCAAATGTCAGATTCCTCTTAGGGTTTCGACATCTTGGATGCCAACAATCCTGATAGAATATTCCTTGTTTGTCTTAATCGATTCTTAAGTTTTCTTGATTATTTCTTTGTTTTCTCTTCACAAATACTTACAGTAACAAAAATCATTACTTTGTATTGAGAAACCCGTTAAGAAGAATTGTATGACATAGTTGTGGTTTGATCTTGATATTGAACATGAATGATACCACCACCAAATGTATGAGATGTATTTTCTGCTTAATCCACATGAAAGATATGAACTCAAAAATGAGATGAGTCGTGAAGAAGGATTTAGAGTTACAGAATGAGTTGATTGGAAAGAATGAAGAAGTTAACTAGTTTCATACTATTTTGACTTTTTGAAAGTCAACATGTTTACTTTTTGTTGTAATTCTTGTTGTTGCACTGGCATTCAAATGAGAAAGGCCGATGTTTATGTGTTTTGTATGTGTCTCTTGTATGTAGGGTACCTTTTATGAATAAGTCACCTTTTTTATGCTTTTTTTGTGTTGTTTTCAACATTTGTGTTTGTCTTAATGATCAAGACAAATAAAGTATAGACATGTCTAAAGTAATCTAGATAAAACACTTATGGGGCGTTTGGTTGGGTTAATTTGAAATTTCGGAATTTTAAATTTTAGAAAATTTTAATTTTTGGAGAATTTAAAATTCCGGAATTTAAAATACCTTCGCATATTTGGTTGACAGAAATTTATAATTATTTTTTTATTTTTTTAATATGAATTTCATAAATATTCTATTTAAAAGTTTATAAAAATTTATAAAAAAAGTTTGTAAAAAATTTATAAAAAAAAAGTTTATATAAAAAGTTTATAAAAGAAGTTTATAAAAAAAAAGTTTATAAAAAATTTATAAAAAATGTATAAAAAAAGTTTATAAAAAATTTATAAAAAAAGTTTATAAATAAAATTTATAAAAAAATTTTATAAAAAAAATTTATAAATATTCTATTTAAAAGTTTATAAAAAAACAATAAGAAAAAAAGTTTATAAAATTTGTATTCAAGTAAATTAAAATTTCTCACTTTTTGGATGCATCTATTCTTTTCCATTTTGGCATTTCATGAATTGTAAATTACTTCAAATGCCCCCATTTGAGTTAACAAACATGATATTTGAAGGGAATTGAAATGCAAATACCCCTAATATACTTCAAATTACCCCAACCAAACGCCCCCTTAGAACATTTACTTTTATTTAGGGAGCGGCTAAAACGCTGATGAATGATGAGTGTAAATACTCATCATTTTAATCAATTGAACTGCAAACGGTTAAAAATGCTCAGAAATGCATCAAAACACTGAAAATATTCCAAAATTGCATTTTATATGTTTCGGATGCAAAATGTTTAAATCGATGAAAATTGAGCAAAGTTTGCAAATCAAGTAGCCACCCCCAAGTTTCTAAAATTGTCAAAAATAGTCCCCGAAGTCAAAATTTAAAAGAAAAGTCACCAAAGGTCCTTTTGTAATCATAAATTATCATATTTAGTCCTTTGGTGAAAAATCTAAAAGTTTTGAGAAATTATAGTTTTGGTCCCTGGGCTTTTAAATTGGTCAAAATTAATCCTTGGAGTTTCAAAAATGTTTAAATTAGCCCTTGGATTATTAAAGCTTGGCAAGACCAGCCCTTTGACTACTCTTCATAAGTTACAGAATTGGTCCCTTAGTTTGGAAGAATTGCATTATTGGTCCTTGGTGTTATTAATACTTACACAAACCAACCTAATTCCTAATTAAATACCGCCCAAACTATAACCCCTCGCCCAATCATACAAACCCTTAAACCCGAATCCAACCCACCTTTGTTTAATAACGGCCAAATGGGTTGACCCATCCACTTTCCCTCTCTCCCTCAATGGCCATAACCATCATTCCCCGCAACCTCCCCGATACACTCAACCATCATCACCTACACCCTCCAAACACTTAACCCAAGGATCATTAAATGCTCCATACCTACCCTCAGCCCACCTCCACCAAGTTAAACCAAATTTGGCCAAAAACTCTTTAAACTAAGATTGATTTGAGTGATCCAATGGTCATTTTATTAGGGGAACTATTCTGAAGAGGAGAGATGAAGATTTGGGTGTATAAAAGACTAAGGGAAGCAAAGAGAGAAGAGTTAGTATTTAGTTTTTTTACAATGTATGTCGTTTCACTTAGTATCATGTCTTAAATAGTTTGTATTTGTATTTTAGAGTTTATTTGTCTTAAATAACAGTTTCTAAGTGTATTTCAACTTTCTTTAAGTATCAATTAAAGTTCTTGTTCAGTCAAACTTTTATCCATCAAGAAATTACTAGTTTCCAAATCCTATGTACAAGCTTCTAATAACTTATTTGTCACCAATAATGATTATTCAAGCTTATTTAAGCTTTCCATAAGCTCACATTGCAGTTTCAATTACTTTTGACATTTGGCCAAAATAAGTCAACATGGGTGGAAATTGACGTAAAGGAAATGGGTTGATGCAGCTTGGAATCAAGGTTGAATAGTAGCTAGTTGGATTGGGTTTGATAGGTTAGTGGTACTTGGTTCACTTATTTGCATGCCATTGTGGCTTGGACAAGTTGTAAGTTATTTCAAAGTCTTTTAGCATAATCAAGCAATTGTAGTTTAAATCATATAACTGTTCTATTAGAAGTATTTAAGTGTTATTAAGTCGGTTTGATCATTAAATAAGGTGTTCATGGTTTAAATTGCCTGAAGCTCAAATCGCTGTACTTAAGGGGTGTTTGGTTTCTTGATCCATCCGTTTGTTGTATCTGTTGGGTCGGGCTTCTTTTGTTTCATGTTTGTGTAGCCTTAGTATGGTCATTTGAATCAATAACTTGGGTCCGCTAGCACCGGTCAAAATACCTTAAACCCTCGTCCATCCTGTCTTAATGTTGTAGTTTTAGGATAGCATCATCATTTTGAGTTTAGAAGTTTATAACATTGCTTGCAAGAGCTTTAGTTTATCATATAACATCTATCTCAATATAAAATTGGATCTAAAGTTCATATTAGTCAAAGTTCTTCATTTTGTCAAAAGTCAAAAAGTGTGAAAAGTCATTTTGGGCTCATTTAGGAAGAATTGTTTTGAGTTCATATTTGGTTCTTATCAAGTGAATTTTGGTATTTCAAAAGCTCACTGGTGCTCTTTCTTGCCATCATTTTATCCGATTTTTTACACTTAAAGCTTCAAATCAAATTTTCTCTTTCAGGCCATATTCGCACTAATCGCATTCGCATTGGCCGAAGCTCCTGCATATTGAAGCAGTGTACGAGCTCAAAGAGCTCACCATAGTCTTATTTTGGTACACATACTCTCACCCGGTCCTTTACAAGTTCCATTTGTAGATTTTAGTTTGAGCTTATTTATAAGCTTCCTCTTGTGCTTAAAGTGCCACTCGTAACTGCTTTTAACTTAAAATTCATGGACATAAAATCCTTGTAGTTTGTTATTCAGTGATTGTATCTTGTTGATTTTAGTTGCATTAGAGTTATTATTGCATATTTGATCTTCTAGTCAATGCTGTTGGGTCACTGTAGCTTATTTAAGTGCTTATTTCAATAAGCACTTGAAAAGCAGTTTCAAATTTCTCCACACAAGTGCTTGATTTTCCAATTTTTCTAGCTCCCTCACATCATTTTAGAGTTTTCCTGAAATTTTCAGATTTTTCTAAGGTGTTTTGCTATTTTTCTTAATTTAAGTTAGTTTTTAAACATTTTTAATTAGCATTTAATACAAAAAATTAAGAAAAGGTTCAAAAAATTAATTTTTCATTTTTATTAAGTTAAGATAAATATAAAAAGCCAAAAAAGTAATTTTCCAGATTTTTCATAGTTTATTTGGTAATTTTTAGTAATTTAATTAGTTTTTAATAGTTTAAAATTCCTAAAAAATAGAAAAATAATCAGAAAAATACAAAAATAGTTTTGAAAATTCTAGTTTGTTATTTTAGACTTTTCCATTTCATAATTTTATTTTTCTAGCTTTATTTCCTAATTTCTTGTAATTTAGGTAATTATTTAATAGTTAAAAATAGTTTTTAATTAATAATAATTAGATAATTAGTTATAAAAATAATTTTCTTTTTCTAAAACTTTTCTTTTATCATTAGGATTGTAAAAATGTATTTTTCATATTTTTAGGATTTATATTGTGTAATTTTCACTTTTTATTTTGTACGTCTACGTAATTTTATTTTTAAACGTAAGTTTTAAGTTTTAAACGTTCATCACTTTAAAAATAGTGATAGCGTTTATTTAATATTTTTTATCTTCTTACTTTTCTTTAATTTGCATTTAGGCCCTTGTAGTTTATGTCATTTTCCTTAGTTATAATAATCCTCAGATTCCTTTTCTGTTCAAATCTCCCGATCACTATACGTTTGATAATCCATTGCATAGCTTTGACATAACGACCCGGGAGACCCTATGCCCTCGATCTTCATTGATTTCAGGCTTGCAGCTTTAAGTCGGTTACGGTCCGCCATTCACGTGATGCTTCAGGTGATTTAGTTGATCACTGGGCGCCGCATCAAATTTTACCGCCACGTTTGAACTCGGGCTTCATTATCTTACGCCTAGCAGATTAGTGATTTGATACTCACTCTTTGTTTATACCATCTCGTATGTGTTTATATTTTCTTTAAAAATCAAAACCCCAAAAAGATTTTCATTCTTTGTTTTCACATCATGTTTTTCAAAAATACCAAAAATAATCCTCTTTACCCTCTTACCCTTTTGATTCTTTATCCCTTTACCCTCTATCCATTTGATTCTAACTTTTCTATTCCGATGGAATCATCCATTCGTGTTTGTTGTGGAGAACCGCTTGCCACTCGTGTCGCTTGGTGTACGCGAAAGATGCTGGAATGACATTCATAAACTGTCATTGTTTGTTTTAAGGTTCGAGGAATTCATGCTTATGATCAAAATTTTTCAATGAGCCAAAATTCTCCCACTACCCACCCCAACCCCAAAATTTTCGTTCAATCAGCAAGATTGCTATGGTTGTGGGATCCGTTAGTTGATTTTCATGTCAATCGATGTTCTCATGGTAGGTGTGGAAATGATCTACGGATGGATTTTGTTCTGCTTGTGCTTGGTCGAAAACTCATGCACTTATCCTAACTTTTCCAATTATCCTTAAAACGATTTTAGCCACCCCCTCAAGTATTCATTTGAGCAAGAACCGTGCTATCAAAGTTTTAATGACACATCGTTTCAAAATGTACCGAATTGTTCTTGCACAAATTGTGGAGGTCCTCTTCAATGTCAACCGTGGAATCAAAATTACTATACTTCCGTTTTGACAATTTCCAACCTCCACAAAGACCATACGGTTCAAACTCCACTCGAGCCGTTGTCTCAAGAACTCTCCCATGATTTTGAAACCGCAATGAAAACACTTGAGGATATGATGATTAACTTTAAGAATCAAGTGAGTGGTGAAAAAACCATTGGAGAATTGCTAGCCGAAGAGCGAGAGGCCCGCCAATCAAGGGAAGAATTATTAGCCCTAGAGCATGCATCTAAGCGTTCCCAATTTCTTAAGGCAACTCTATATGATGATGACGAGGAGGGTTTTTATCCTTTTAGAAATAATATTTCTCAACCTCCTCGCCGGTTGATATCCCAGCCAGCTTGAGATTCCATCTCAAACAACTGCTATCACACCCGATATTCCCACCACTCTCCCAACATGGGGGACGAGCATCTTGACATTGTTCTCGGGAATCGGACGACTTCATAAAGTCTAGTGTTGAGAACCTTGTCCCAATCCCAGGAGAGTCACAGGAATTTCCGATCATATGTGATTCTTCTTCCCCTCTTGAGTGTTCAAATGATCATTTGGAAACTCTCCCATTTTAGCGATGATTGTGCCTCCCATGGAGACATTGAGTATGTCGAGGCATCACTCCCACGGGCCTGATCCTCTCTTGAGGAGTTCACCGATGAACTCACTCTCTCATACATCACCACTTTCATCAAATTGAAAGTCTCCTTTATAATGATCGCTCTCACTACTTCTTATCCCAACAAATCCAATAGAGAATGTTGATCACTTTGTTCCCGAAACATTCAAAGCTACTTTCACCAACTCTATTTGAATTGAATAATTCACTTTAATTTCTCGAGAATCCACTCTTTGATACTCGACAGGATAGTGATGAGTCAACAATGGAACAAGAGTTCACAAATTCACATCATGTGAATGATTCTCTTCATGAGGAGTTCGCCGGTGAACTCACTCATATCATGATTCACGAGTATGATTGCTTGGATGGCAAAATCATGATCGGGGGGAAAAGTTCTCAATCATGAGAGTTTGTATTTCTATGACAAATTTTCCAACCCTCCCTCCCGATGCTTTCCAAGCCTAAGAGCTCAACCGATAAAATCCAAACGAGTGCAACCGCATGACCTTCAGGAAGAAGATCTAGTTATGATTGTTATCATGATCTTACTTCTTTCTTCGCTTCTGACTCTCTTCTCTTCACCTTCGATTTGGGACACTATCTTTGACCCCGGCATTTTCAGGTTATCATTGTGAGCCGGTCTTTCTCTGTATATCTCGCCTAAGGTGGAACTTTCGCGTGCTTTAATGTTTATCCAAACATCTTGAATGAAAGTCCGATGGAGATTGTTTCTTCCACTTTGCTTCCCATGAACCATTACACGGGGTCGAGTCAAGCTAGCGACTCTAATCAAAAACAAGAGCATACCATATGGGTTTTCACCCATATTTCTCGACTTCTTCTATTTTCTACCACCCTAGGGGGTTGCCCACATGTTGTGTATATAAGCAATTTCAAAAAAAAAAAAAAAATCTTCTTTCTAAATAATGGCCGTAGTATTTCCCTTTTTACGTTTTTTGTTTCGCATAACGCTTTGGTACTTTGAATATTGAGGGCAATATTCATTTCTAAGTGTGGGGAATTTCACGAATTTTATCACATAATTATACCAATTCCCCCGTTTTTGGCCAAAATTTTTTTTGGAGTAAGTGTTTTACACTTCATTTGGTTATCAATCCGCCATGTCTCGTAAGACTAAGGATTGGCTAATCCTGGAGCAAACGGCTCTTGGTAAAGATTTCTCAAATCCGTTTATATGGCTTGCAATTTGCCCAAAATTGTATGGTATTCACCTCACCATATCCTTAAAAGTGAAGAGTTGGCTAGCCCGCAAGTTTATGGCTTGTGGTAAAGGCAAGTGGAAAATCCATAATTGGTAATCAGCTCACCAAAGATAATACTGATAATTTATCTAAGAGTTATTAGTCGTGGGGTACGGCTTCCGTAAAGACAAAATCAAACCGCTGAAAGTCGGTGATTCAAAATCACATGGTTATCAGTACTGGTTCTTACTTGAATCAAAACATTTGGCTACTCGTAGTAATGGCTTTTGTAAAGAGTCCAAATCCATTAAGTTTCTCTTAAAAGATTGCTAGGGACTAGCAATAGTTTAGTGTGGGGGATTGATGAGTGTAAATACTCATCATTTTAATCAATTCTGAAGCTAAAACGGTTAAAATGCTCGTAAATGCATCAAAAACACTAAAAATATTCCAAAATTGCATTTTATATGTTTCGTATGCAAAATTTTAAAATCGATGAAAATTGAGCAAAGTTTGCAAATTGGCGTTTCATTCCCCAAGTTTCTAAAATTGTCAAAAATAGTCCCCGAGTCAAAATTTCAAAAGAAAAGTCACCAAAGGTCCTTTTGTAATCATAAATTATCATATTTAGTCCTTGGTGAAAAATCAAAAAGTTTTGAGAAATTATAGTTTTGGTCCCCGGCTTTAAATTGGTCAAATTAATCCTTGGAGTTTCCAAAATGTTTAAATTACCTTGGATTATTAAAGCTTGCAAGACCAAATTTTGACTACTCTTCATAAGTTAGCTGAATTGGTCCCTTAGTTTGAAGAATTGCATTATTGGTCCTTGGTGTTATTATTTCACACAAACCAACCCGACCCTAATTAAATACCCAAGCCCAAACTATAACCCCTGGCCCAATCATACAACCCGGTTTAAACCCGAATCCAACCCACCTTTGTTTAATACCGGTCAAATGGGTTTGACCCATCCACTTTCCCTCTCTCCCTCACGAGAAGCCATAACCATCATTCCCCAACCTCCTCCTCGCATACACTCAACCATCATCACCTACACCCTCCAAACACTTAACTCCAGGGATCATTAAATGCCCCATACCTACCCCCGCCCACCTCCACCAAGTTAAACCAAATTGGCGCCAAAAACTCTTTAAACGGTTACGATTGATTTGGATGATACAATGGTCATTTTATTAGGGAAATATTCAGAAAGAGGAGAGATGAAGATTGGGGTGTATAACCATAGCCAAGGGAAGCAAGAAGAGAAGAGTTAGTATTTAGTTTTTTTACAATGTATGTCGTTTCACTTAGTATCATGTCTTAAATAGTTTGTATTTGTATTTTAGAGTTTATTTGTCTTAAATAACAGTTTCTAAGTGTATTTCAACTTTCTTTAAGTATCAATTAAAGTTCTTGTTCAGTTTCAAACTTTTTATCTACTGTTGAAATTACTAGTTTCCAAATCCATGACAAGCTTCTAATAACTTATTTGTCAGCTCAAAAATGATTATTCAAGCTTATTTAAGCTTTCCATAAGCTAAACTTGCAGTTTCAATTACTTTTGACATTTGGCCAAATAAGTCAACATATGGGTGGAAATTGATACAGAAAGGAAATGGGTTGATGCGGCTTGGAATGGGTTGAATAGTAGCTAGTTGGATTGGGTTTGATAGGTTAGTGGTACTTGGTTCACTTATTTGCATGCCATTGTGGCTTGGACAAGTTGTAAGTTATTTCAAAGTCTTTTAGCATAATCTGCAATTGTAGTTTAAATCTGTTATAATCTGTTCTATTAGAAGTATTTAAGTGTTATTAAGTCAGTTTGATCATTAAATAAGCAGGTTCATGGTTTAAATCTGTTCGAGCTCAAATCGTGTACTTAAGGGGTGTTTGGTTTTGCTGATCCATCTGTTCTTAAGTTGTATTCAGTGGCTGGCTTCTTTTGTTTCATGTTTGTGTAGCCTTAGTATGGTCATTTGAATCAATAACTTGGGTCTGCTAGCACCAGAAGTCAAAATACCTTAAACCTGTCCATCGTCTTAATGTTGTAGTTTTAGGATAGCAGATCATCATTTTGAGTTTAGAAGTTTATAACATTGCTTGCAGTAGCTTTAGTTTATCATATAACATCTATCTCAGTCATAAAATTGGATCTAAAGTTCATATTAGTCAAAGTTCTTCATTTTGTCAAAAGTCAAAAAGTGTGAAAAGTCATTTTGGGCTCATTTAGGAAGAATTGTTTTGAGTTCATATTTGGTTCTTATCAAGTGAATTTTGGTATTTCAAAAAGCTCAGCTGGTGCTCTTTCTTGCCATCATTTTATCTGATTTTTACAATTTTTGCAAAAGCTTCAATCACTTCTCTTTCAGGCCCAATATGCCTGCTACACCACTGTACTCAGTTGGTGCTGAGCTTTCCCGATATTGAAGAGGTGTACAGAGCTCATAAGAGCTCACCATAGTCTTATTTTTGGTACACATACTCTCACCCAGGTCCTTTACAAGTTCCAATTTGTAGATTTTAGTTTGAGCTTATTTATAAGCTTCTGCTTGTGCTTAAAGTTGCCACTCAGAATCTGTTTTAGACTTAAAATTCATGGACATAAAATCCTTGTAGTTTGTTATTCAGTGATTGTATCTTGTTGATTTTAGTTGCATTAGAGTTATTATTGCATATTTGATCTTCTGTAGTCAATTGGTGCTTGTTGGGTCACTGTAGCTTATTTAAGTGCTTATTTCAATAAGCACTTGAAAAGCAGTTTCAAATTTCTCCACACAAGTGCTTGATTTTCCAATTTTCCTAGCTCCCTCACATCATTTTAGAGTTTTCCTGAAATTTTCAGATTTTTCTAAGGTGTTTTGCTATTTTTCTTAATTTAAATTAGTTTTTAAACATTTTTAATTAGCATTTAATACAAAAAATTAAGAAAAGGTTCAAAAAATTAATTTTTCATTTTTATTAAGTTAAGATAAATATAAAAAGCCAAAAAAGTAATTTTCCAGATTTTTCATAGTTTATTTGGTAATTTTTAGTAATTTAATTAGTTTTAATAGTTTAAAATCCTAAAAAATAGAAAATACATCAGAAAAATACAAAATAGTTTTGAAAATTCTAGTTTGTTTTTAGACTTTTCCATTTCATATTTTTCCTATTTTTCCTAATTGCTTAATTTCCTAATTTCTTGTATTTTAGGTAATTATTTAATAGTTAAAATAGTTTTTAATTAATAATAATTAGATAATTAGTTATAAAAATAATTTTCTTTTTCTAAAACTTTTCTTTTATCATTAGGATTGTAAAAATGTATTTTTCATATTTTTAGGATTTATATTGTGTAATTTTCACTTTTTATTTTGTACGTCTACGTAATTTTATTTTTAAACGTAAGTTTTAAGTTTTAAACGTTCATCACTTTAAATATAGTGATAGCGTTTATTTAATATTTTTTTTATCTTCTTACTTTTCTTTAATTTGCATTTAGGCCCTTGTAGTTTATGTCATTTTCCTTAGTTATAATAATCCTCAATCTCCTTTTCCGTTCAAATCTCCCGATCACTATACGTTTGATAATCCATTGCATAGCTCGCTGGGACATAACGACCCGGGGAGACCCTATGCTCCTCAGATCTTCATTGATTTCGTGCTTAAGCAGTTTTAAGCTGGTTACGGTCCGCCATTCACAAGTGGCGGGCTTGTGTGATTTAGCTTGACTGTTTGGCGCGCATCAATGAACCGTTCTATTCGCCCACGCATCAATTAGGCTAGACGCATTGGGTGGAAAAAAAACGGTTGGGCATGCAAATTTTTGGTCGACGACCGATATCAACATCGGTCATCTCGAGTGTGAGTTTTGGTCACCAGATCGGTCGAAGGCATCAAAATTTGAATATCGGTTCAAATTTCAACTGATTTCCAATTTGCTTCCCAACTACTTTTTGCCCGTTTGGGCATTGATTCTAAAAAAAATTAATTTTCGACCGTTTGGTCATTTAAGTAAAAAAATAAATAAAAACTTTACCACTCTATAAATACCGACTTCAAAAAAAATTAATCATCGACTATGATATCCTTGTCGTGTCTGTTCTCCGGAGAGAGAAAGCTGATATGGCACCTGATGACATGTGTCACGAGTGTGCCCAGCCTTAAGTCATAAGAGCCATGTGGGGACAAACCCCTTGAGTTTGGTTTCACAAAAGTTGAAGTATCACATGTTTGACATAACACAAAAATATGTGTCCATGAACAAGTTTCTAGGATAAATGAAATAAAAAAACAGCGGCACATGCTAGCCCAATGAGAATGCTTTCTCAGCTGTTGACCCACTACCATCATGACCGAATCTAGAATTCTTCTTCTCATTTGAAAGATCCTCTATGATCTTCCCTTGTTCTTGTGGTAAATTATGAACGACGCTTATTGAATGGTGTATATGCAAACAAAACAACGACTTTCACAGTTTCCTTCACTGAAATGTCGATAGGTTACAATGGTGCACACTAAATAGAACAATGCAAGCGGAAATAAGAAACAAGTTTACGAAATAAAATGAGGTTTGAGAGGAAATGAAAATACGGCGATATTTTCATTTGAGGGTTAAACGGTTATTACCTGAAAGTATAATATTTATCCATGATAAATATTAGAGGGTAATTAATTACAAGAAGCAAAACAACAAACCCTAAGGGTCGTTATGGGGCGTTGACCAAAAACCTACAAGGGAGGAGTTTATTTCCTAAACAAATTTCAATACTTGTTGGGCAAGTCATCTAGAAACCTCTTAGGTGCCTTATAAATACAATGCTCCTTAACGGTTTCTCATAACTCTCCCAACATCCCTAAAAGTCTCCCTTCTCTCTCTTTATCTACGTTTGATCGATTGACCAAACAAACCAAAGGGTTGGTCGTCTGATCTTATAGTCGACATAATTTGACTTTCACATGTCAACTTACCTTATTCAACTTCTAGCCGATTTAGGGTTTTACCCAGGTTTGCACTCGCCTAACTTACGATAGGTTCGAAGCCCTAGTTCTACATGTGCAGTACCGGTGAATACCTGACGCAACCCTAAGGTGGTAATCTCTATGAAACCCTAAAAGTGATCGTGAAGCAGTAAGAAGTTCAAAAAGGTGTTTCATGAAGCATATAAGGTCAGAGAAGCTGATGAGTGTCTAAATACTCATCATTTTTGTACAATATAAACTGCAAAATCATCTGAAAACACTCAGAAACACATCAAAATGATAAAAATATCACAAACAAGTGTTTTATGTGTTTTAAATGCAAAAACATCAAAATCTGATGAAAAACGTATTAAGTTTGCATAATTGGCAGTTTTAGTCCCCAAATATAAAAGTTGTCAAAATTAGTCCATTGTAATTCAAAAACCTATAAAATATCATTTCAGGTCCATGTGATTTAAAAGTTGTCAAAATAAACCTTCAAAGTTTAAAAATCACAAATTGACAACTTTAGTCCTTTAACTTTGAAAATTGTCAAAAATAGTCCTTGGTTAATTTAAAAAGTGAAAATTATCAAATTTTAACCTTGTACTATTAATAAATGACAAGAATGGTCCTTATGATAAACTTTTGGAAATTTACAACTTTAGTCCCACAATATCCAAATTTACATAAAAGGTCCCACAATATCTAATACTTAACCCATCTTGTTCATTTAAGCTTATACGTTTATTTTAGCTTATTTCTAGCTTATTCAAACTAGCTTTTTCCACTTTTGTATTTTTCATAGGTTTGTATTAGTAATAAGTATTTTATAAAAAAGTTTCAGATTTTTCTCATTAGTTTTAGTATTTTTAAACAATTAATTAGTGTAAAATCTTATTTAATTCATAATAAAAAATATAAAAGTCAAAAAAATATAAATCTTTTTTCTAAAATTTTATTTTGTCATATAGTACGTAAAAAAATTGTTTTTACACTTGTAGAACTTTTATTTCATAAATTTTACGTTTTTGCTTGCTTCAGCGTAAATTTTACTTTTCGTACGTTTTCATTTTAAGTTACGTTTTAAGTTTATTTAGGTTTACGTTTTAATTAAAATAGTTTATTTAAGTTATTTTGTTTTAGGTTTTAAACGTTCATCATTGTAAAAATAGTGATAGCGTTTATTTAATATATTTTATCTTTTATTTCTTTTAATTTGCATTTAAGTGCGTAATTTGTTAATCTTTTCTTTAGGTAATTATTTCTCAAAATCCTTACTGATCACTATTCTTAGTGATCATTCTATCATCTGAAGTTGTTTAAACACCAATTCATCCTCAGGGACTTAAGCAAGGAATACACTATATTCCTCGATCTAAATTGCATTTGTGCTTAAAATGTTTTGAGTTTGTTACTGGGTCGGCCATTCACAAGTGGCAGGTTGCGTGATAAAACTTGCGGTTTTGCACGGATCAAAATTTTGGCGCCGGTGCGGGTAGGCTGTAAGCGTGTTTTAAGCATTTCAGACAGTTCTGTTGACATATACACCTTTTTGTAAACAATTTTTAAAAATCAAAAGTTCATTAACACTTTTCTAAAGTGTTAACAACACCAAAATATTTTCATTCTGTTTTTACAAATTATCCAAAATAATTTATCCATCAAAATATTCATCTTTACCCTCTTACCTTTTTGATTCTTTATTCCTTTACCCTCTATCCATTTGATTCTAACTTCTTCTATTCTAATGGAATCTCTCGACTACAACGAATTCTGGAACGAAGTTGAAAAACTTCCTACTTTATCACAAATGTCAAGAATTAGGTGTTCGTGATGATCCATTGATCCTGCGTGGAAATAGAACGAGAAACCAGGGTGACAAAGGACCAGGTACTTCCCTCTGATAATGAAGGTGCTAAATACGCCCCACCTACGGTTATCCAAATATCTAACCCCTCGATTGCTCCTAAGTCGTCTAAAATTGATCCTACACTTTCACGATTTACGGTTAAAAGCAAACATGCAGAATTTAAACCGGTGACTAGCAAGAATGACTTGCCTAATCTTCGTTTCTCAAGATCCGAACCGGAGACCATAAAGGAGTAGTGGAAATTGCTAGCTCTCAGAGCACACCTGTTTGTCCACCTCGGATTTTTCAAAATGTTCTTTGAGTCTTATTAGTCATTCAGATCACCATGTTGGTTTTGTTGATTCTTTGAATGACGGATTCCTTCTCATAACTCTCAAATGAACTCGTTTATTCCTTATGTCGGTTGTGGTGAGCCTCTTTTGGTTCACCATGTAGTGGTTGTACGGTGTGTACAGTGTGGTAATGATATTCGTAACGGGAGTTGTTTGTTACGTGGTTGAGGAATTCATTTGATTATGATCCTAATATGAACTCATTTAACGACCCCTCAAATTTTCCATCTACCCACCACAGCCGACTCATTCTCATATAATCAACAATACTGCTGTGAATTTTGAGTGGAGGTCATCACCAGGATTTGAGTGTCAATCCGGAAACACGATTGTCTATGAAAAGTTTTCCGATGATGCTCAGAACTTTGGTTATGACCAATATCCATATGATTCCCAATCCAGGGCTCAACAGTTTTACTGTTGTGAGAACTGTGGAGGTCCCCATTTCAGCTATGATTGTCAAACAGGGAATCCATTTCCTTGTAACAATTACGACTATCCACTCATCACGACAATCTCCACAGTGCCAAATGACTCAAACTCCTCAGCAAACCCATCAAGACACTTATCTAGAGCTTCGGAGTCAGTAAAAGAACTGAGGAGTTGAGTAAACAGCATTTCATAATGTTACCAGTTTTTCTTGTGTATATTGTGGGGGTCCTCATGATGATTATCAATGTCAACCTTCCGGTTTGACAAATCTCCAATCCCACAATGTCCCGTCATTAAAAATTCACATGAGAAATCCATGGAAGAATGCTAGTGAAGAGCAGGTGCGCTAAAATAAATTCCCAAATTGCTTTTGAAAGAGTCTATTAGGGAATTAATTGCAAAAAGAAAAAGCAACCCGATCTAGCTCTCAATTTCGTTTATCTTGATGAAAGTGATGATGAGGATACACTTGAAGACTCATCAAATTCATCATTGATATCAATGCAGTTGAGATTCATTCTCAAAAAAGGCTATCACCCCGAGGTCCCCACTCATCTCTGAACATGGGGGATGAACTTCTGACCTTGTTCCTGAAAAGAATCGGACGAATTTATAAAGTCTAGTGTTGAGAACCTTGTCCCAATCCCAGAGAGTCACAGGGAATCCTTGATCATGTGTGTGATATCCCTCCTCCTCTTGTCTTCCAAAGTAATCATGTTGAGATGTGCTCCGATTCTATTGATGACGATTCGTTATCTTGTGGAGACATCAGTTATATGGAAGAATTACCTTTTGAGTTTGTTAGCTTAGAAGAAGAGAATGATGAAGTTAATGACACTGAAATCAAAGATGAAGCACTTCGTGCAACATTACTTAATGTCAGTCTTCTCATTTCTAAAATCGAGGCTTTCAATGAAAAACCTATTTCATCTCCTATCCCCATTAAGGATAGTGACATTCTTTCCGATGATTCTATTCGGAAATGAAGCCTTCTGTTTTGATAATATGGGAGAGAAGATTAGTGGCGAGTACACTTTCATTCTCATAATTCTCTCCCCGATTATGAATCATTTACATTGGATGAGTTCAAAGTGAACCCATTGATACCAATTCTGAATATGATTCATTTACCTTCGAGGAGTTCTCCTGTGAACTTACTCATATCATATCTCCGCCGGAGTATGATAATTTCTACTTTGATCTAGACACACACATAATATGTCTTGATCAAGTGAACTTAACTGAGGAGATTCATGAGACTATGAATTCTCCTATTGAGGATGAAGAGTTAGTCATGATTTGTATCATGATTTTCTTTCTTTTCTTTATATATTCTGTCACTTCTCCTGTTCTTCACTCCTTCGGGAATGAAGACATTATTTTTGACCTCGGCATTTTCATTTATCATTTGTGAGCCGGTTCTATGTATATCTCATCGGGTGGAACTTTCACGTACATCAATGTTTATACAAACATCTTGAATGAAAGTCCGATGGAGATTGTTTCTTCCACTTACTTCCCATGAACAAATTAATAGGGGTCGAGTCAAGCTAGCGACTCGGTAATCAAAAGCAGTAGTTAAACATGGGTTTTCACCCGTGTGTACCACCTTAGTGTGGGGAGATGCCACTGTGTATCAAAAAAAAAAAAAATATTAAAAAAAAAAAAAAAAAAAAAAAAAAAAATTAAATACTAAACAAGAGAATAACTGTGGTTTTACACTTGGCTAGTAAGATCTTTTTACGTTCAAGTTCGGCAACAGCCGGTACTTTGAATATTGAGGACAATATTCATTTCTAAGTGTGGGGGAAATTCTGGCGAATTTGATCATAAATGTACCCTTTGTCCTTTTTCCCCAAAATGGCCAAATTTTAAAATTTTTTGTAGTGGAAGTATATGTACTAAACACCAGCAAATGGTAATCACAGTCCCCATGTCTAACACACAAAGGATTGGCTAATAGGAGCAAAACGGCTCTTGGTAAAGATTTCTCAAATCCGTTTATATGGCTTGCAATTTGCCCAAAATTGTATGGTTTTCAGATCACCATATCCTAAAAAGTGAAGAGTTGGCTAGCCCGCAAGTTTATGGCTTGTGGTAAAGCCAGTGGAAAATCCATAATTGGTAATCAGCTCACCAAAGATAATTCTGATAATTTATCTAAGAGTTGGCTAGTCCAGAAGGTACGGCTTCTGGTAAAGACAAATCAAATCCGTTTACAGCTTATGATTTGCTCAAAATCATTTGGTTATCAGTGTACCAAGGTTCTTACTTGAACTGAAACATTTGGCTACTCCGAAGTGATGGCTTTGGTAAAGAGTCTTTAAAATCCATTAAAGCTTCAAATCATTGCTATGGACTAGCAATATCTTAGTGTGGGGGATTGATGAGTGTCTAAATACTCATCTTTTTGTACAATATAAACTGCAAAATCATCTGAAAACACTCAGAAACACATCAAAATGATAAAAAATAACACAAAAGTGTTTTATGTGTTTTAAATGCAAAAACATCAAAATTGGTGAAACGAGATTATTAGTTTGCATAATTGGCAGTTTTAGTCCCCCAAATTATAAAAGTTGTCAAAATTAGTCCCTGGTAATTCAAAAACCTATAAAATATCATTTCAGGTCCATGTGATTTAAAAGTTGTCAAAATAAACCTTCAAGTTTTAAAATCACAAATTGACTACTTTAGTCCTTTAACTTTGAAAATTGTCAAAAATAGTCCTTGGTTAATTTAAAAAGTGAAAATTATCAAATTTTAACCTTGTACTATTAATAAATGACAAGAATGGTCCTTATGATAAACTTTTGGAAATTTACAACTTTAGTCCCACAATATCCAATTTACATAAAGGGTCCTAAAGTTTAAAAATAAAATAAAATACAACTTTGGTCCTTTGGTCTTGTGTAATTGTGTTATGGCAGTTTGGTCCTCAAAGAAGTGGAAAAGTGGCAGTCAAAGCCCCTCAAGTTTGGCGAATTACATGATTGGTCTTGTGTATTAAACATAACAAACGGACCCTTATTATACAAGTCCAAATCCAATCCTATAACCCGGCTAGTCCAACACCCAAGCCCAAAATTTAAAAGAAATAAAAAGCCGCACTGTACATCCCCTTCCCTATGGCTGTTTATCCAATACCAGAGCTGGTTTTAACCAACTTTCCACCTCACCCCACCTTTACAGCTCTCTACCACCTCTCACTATCACCCCCCTCCACCTCTACATACAACCAAACCCAATTAATGCAATAAACCTGCTTAGGACTTTTTGGCCAATTTGCATTTCAAAGGCTGTGATCACTTTGACTCATTCAACGGCTCAGAAATGTGATGGGAAATGATCAGAGATGTGAGAGGATACTTTTTGTTGAATAAATAGAAGAAAAGGAGCTGAGAAGAAGGAGTAGTTAATTTTAGAGTAGTGTAGATTGTCGTTTTAGTGTAATTTCATTTTCTAGTGTAATTTTAAGCTTCCAAGTTCTTTGTTAAGTTTATTCAGTGTACATGAACCTTTTCAATAAGCAATTTCAGTTCTAAGTCTTCTTTTCTTTATGCAAAAATCTTACTTATGTTCAAAATCTCAATGTGCTCTAATGTTGTTTGTAGATGTTGTATTGGACTGATAAGTCAACATAAGCTCCTATAAAGCTTATCTAAGCTTTTAGAAACCTTAAAAAATCAGTTTAGAATCAAAAACAGATAAATCACAAAAATACTCAAACATAGATTAAAAATCAAAAATCAAGTGGAACAGATACCAGAGGTTGAAGCAGGGTGATTCTTGGATTACTCTTGGTTTAGAGCTTCTTGGGAAGCTATAGGATATGGTAATGGTTCTTGGTTCTCAGTTTTGTGCTTGGACACATTTTGTAAGTAATTTCTTCAATATTTGCATTTCCTAGTTTAAGTGCTTAAAGCGTGTTAATTTGGTTTTAATTCTGTCTAAATATAGTTAATATTAGTTAATTATAAGCTTTCTTGGTTTGAAAAGTTGTTTTAGTACTTTAAGCTTTAAATCAGTTCTATTAAAGTTTGTTTGGTTTTTACTGTATAATTGAGAGTTAGAGGGTGTTTGTGGAGTTGTTGTTTGATATATATCACAATACAACCACTAATCACCAAGTCAAGTCATAAAAACCAGCCTTTTTGAGTAAAAGTCAAAATCACTTTTCATCTCCAATTTCTTGGTAACTGTCACAATTTTGATTTCTAAAACTCATCTAGACATTTCATTAGTTGTTAAAATAGCTTAATCTCATATCAATATAGCTTAATATAACATATACAATCATTAGAATCAATCACAAGTTCATATAAGTCAAAGTCTTAGTGTATTTAAAAAGTCAAAATTTTCTAAATACCAGTTTTTGAATAAAACTTAGAATTTCACTGTGTGCTTAATACTAAGTTTCAGCTCATAAGCTCCTAGGATAGTAAACTTCAGTTGCTTAAGAAAATTATAAAAATACTAGTTTACTTTTTATCAGCTTATTTAGTGCTTATTTTATAGCTTCTTTTGAGCACCTTAACTGAGAAAGTGCCCTGTGCACAGATTTGGTACTCAACTTCATAAGCTCTCAAAGAGCTTATTAGTTAGCTTCAAATTGTGTATTTTGGCTTTTTGAGAAGCTCACCTAGCTAACTCAAGGTACCAAGTACTTAATTTCCATAATTAGCTTATACCTAGCCTGCATAGCTTTTTAGTTTTGCATTTTGTTTTAAGTTATCAGTTTATCGGTTTTCCAATTTTTCAAAAGCTTTTCACAAGCTCATTTGTGAAAGCATTGTGTACTCTAGCTTTTTGGAAAGCAGTTTTGGTTAACTTGTTAGTTCAATAGTTCTTTTTCATTTCCAAGCTCATATAAGTGCTTAAAATTAAGCTAGAAGTTGCCTAGAAAACCAATAGTTCACTGTGTAAACAGTGTTGCTTTGCTTATTTGTTGATTTAGTGCTTATTTCTAAGTTACTTTACTTATTCAGTGGTTAAATTAGCTTATTAATAGATATATAGCTTATTTCCAGTTTTCCTTTGCTTATTTCTAGCTTATAAGCCATTTTGGCTTAATATTTTGCTTATTTCCAAACTTTGTCCATGTTGCAATAAAAAAGCTCATACTGAGCTTATTAGTGGTTTTCACAAAAGTCTTAGTTATAAAATTTGCTTATTTAAGTATGTTTAATAAGTTTGTAAAATAAAAATCCAAAAATAAAATGTTTTGCAAAAAGGAGAGCAGGGGTCGAACCTGAGACCTCTCCCTATATAAGGGTGATAGTGTGTACCTGTGCCATGCCAGTCGCCTTGGGTCTTGTCTTGGTCATATCATGCACAATCTAATACTTAACCCATCTTGTTCATTTAAGCTTATACGTTTATTTTAGCTTATTTCTAGCTTATTCAAACTAGCTTTTTCCACTTTTGTATTTTTCATAGGTTTGTATTAGTAATAAGTATTTTATAAAAAAAGTTTCAGATTTTTTCATTAGTTAGTTTATTTTTAAACAATTAATTAGTGTAAAATCTTATTTAATTCATAATAAAAAATATAAAAGTCAAAAAAATATAAATCTTTTTTCTAAAATTTTATTTTGTCATATAGTACGTAAAAAAATTGTTTTTACACTTGTAGGACTTTTATTTCACAAATTTTACGTTTTTGCTTGCGCACTCGCGTAATTTTTATACTTTTCGTACGTTTTCATTTTAAGTTACGTTTTAAGTTTATTTAGGTTTACGTTTTAATTAAAATAGTTTATTTAAGTTATTTTGTTTTAGGTTTTAAACGTTCATCATTGTAAAAATAGTGATAGCGTTTATTTAATATATTTTATCTTTTATTTCTTTTAATTTGCATTTAAGTCGCTGTAATTTGTTAATCTTTTCTTTAGGTAATTATTTCTCAAAATCCTTACTGATCACTATTCTTAGTGATCATTCTATCATCTGAAGTTGTTTAAACACCAATTCATCCTCCGTGGGACTTAACGACCCAGGAATACACTATATTCCTCTGATCTAAATTGCATTTGTGCTTAAACTGTTTTGAGTTTGTTACGGTCGGCCATTCACAAGTGGCAGGCTTGCGTGATAAAACTTGACGGTTTTGCACGGATCAAAATTTTGGCGCCGCTGCCGGGGAGGCTGTAAGCGTGTTTTAAGCATTTCCAGACCCGTACTTGCACATATACCACCTTTTTGTAAACAATTTTTAAAAATCAAAAAGTTCATTAACACTTTTTCTAAAGTGTTAACAACACCAAAAATATTTTCATTCTTTGTTTTTACAAAATATTTATCCAAAAATCCAAAAATATTCATCTTTACCCTCTTACCCTTTTTGATTCTTTATTCCTTTACCCTCTATCCATTTGATTCTAACTTCTTCTATTCTAATGGAATCTCTCGACTACAACGAAATCTGGAACGAAGTTGAAAAACTTCCTATTTTATCACAAATGTCAAGAATTCGTGTTGTTCGTGATGATCCATTGATTCTGCGTAGGGAAATAGAACGAGAAACCGGGGTGACAAAGGACCAGGTACTTCCCTTTGATAATGAAGGTGCTAAATACGTCCAACCTACGGTTATCCAAAAATCTAACCCCTCGATTGCTCCTAAGTCGTCTAAAATTGATCCTACACTTTCACGATTTACGGTTAAAAGCAAACATGCAGAATTTAAACCGGTGACTAGCAAGAATGACTTGCCTAATCTTCACGTTTCTCAAGATCCAGAACCGGAGACCATAACGGAAGTAGTGGAAATTGCTAGCTCTCAGAGCACACCACTTGTCCCACCTCTGGATTTTTCAAAATGTTCTTTGAGTCTTATTAGTCATTCAGATCACCATGTTGGTTTTGTTGATTCTTTGAATGAACGGATTCCTTCTCATAACTCTCAAATAGAATCGTTTATTCCTTGTGTCGGTTGTGGTGAGCCTCTTTTTGGTTCACCATGTAGCTGGTGTACGTGTGTACAGTGTGGTAATGATATTCGTAACGGGAGTTGTTTGTTCTGTGGTTCGAGGAATTCATTTGATTATGATCCTAATCTGAACTCATTTAACGACCCCTCTCAATTTTTCCATCTACCCACCACAGCCCGACTCATCTTCATATAATCAACAATACTGCTGTGAATTTTGTGGAGGTCCTCACCAAGGATTTGAGTGTCAATCCGGAAACACGATTGTCTATGAACAGTTTTCCGGTGATGCTCAGAACTTTGGTTATGACCAATATCCATATGATTCACCAACCCAGGCTCAACAGTTTTACTGTTGTGAGAACTGTGGAGGTCCCCATTTCAGCTCTGATTGTCAAACAGGGAATCCATTTCCTTGTAACAATTACGACTATCCACTCAACGACCAATCTCCACAGTGCCAAATGACTCAAACTCCTCAGCAAATCCAACAAGACACTTATCTAGAGCTTCTGGAGTCAGTGAAAAGAACTGAGGAGTTGAGTAAGACAGCATTTCATAATGTTCCCAGTTTTTCTTGTGTATATTGTGGGGGTCCTCATGATGATTATCAATGTCAACCTTCCGGTTTTGACAAATCTCCACTCCCACAATGTCCCGTCATTCAAAATTCACATGAGAAATCCATGGAAGAATTGCTAGCTGAAGAGCAGGTTGCTAAAATAAATTCCCAAATTGCTTTTGAAAAGTCTATTAGGGAATTAATTGCAAAAGAAAAAGCAGCCAGATCTAGCTCTCAATTTCGTTTTATTCTTGATGACAGTGATGATGAGGATACACTTGAAGACTCATCAAATTCATCAGTTGATATCCCAGCAGTTGAGATTCATTCTCAAATAACTGCTATCACACCCGAGGCTCCCACTCACTCTCTGAACATGGGGGATGAACTTCTTGACACTGTTCCTGAAAAGGAATCGGACGAATTTATAAAGTCTAGTGTTGAGAACCTTGTCCCAATCCCAAGAGAGTCACAGGGAATTCTTGATCATGTGTGTGATATCCCTCCTCCTCTTGTCTTCCAAAGTAATCATGTTGAGATGTGCTCCGATTCTATTGATGACGATTCGTTATCTTGTGGAGACATCAGTTATATGGAAGAATTACCTTCTGAGTTTGTTAGCTTAGAAGAAGAGAATGATGAAGTTACTGACACTGAAATCAAAGATGAAGCACTTCGTGCAACATTACTGAATGTCAGTCTTCTCATTTCTAAAATCGAGGCTTTCAATGAAAAACCTATTTCATCTCCTATCCCCATTAAGGATAGTGACATTCTTTCCGATGATTCTATTCCGGAAATGGAAGCCTTCTGTTTTGATAATATGGGAGAGAAGATTAGTGGCAGTACCACTTTTCATTCTCATAATTCTCTCCCCGATATGAATCATTTACAATGGATGAGTTCACCAGTGAACCCACTGATACCAATTCTGAATATGATTCATTTACCTTCGAGGAGTTCTCCTGTGAACTTACTCATATCATATCTCCGCCGGAGTATGATAATTTCTACTTTGATCTAGACACACCCATAATATGTCTTGATCAAGTGAGCTTAACTGAGGAGATTCATGAGACTATGAATTCTCCTATTGAGGATGAAGAGTTAGTCATGATTTGTATCATGATTTCCTTTCTTTTCTTCATATATTCTGTCATTCTCTGTTCTTCACTCCTTTGGGGAATGAAGACATTATTTTTGACCCCGGCATTTTCATTTATCATTTGTGAGCCGGTTCTATGTATATCTCATCGGTGTGGAACTTTCACGTATTTCAATGTTTATACAAACATCTTGAATGAAAGTCCGATGGAGATTGTTTCTTCCACTTACTTCCCCATGAACAAATTAATTCGGGGTCGAGTCAAGCTAGCGACTCGGTAATCAAAAACAGTAGTTAAACATGGGTTTTCACCCGTGTGTACCACCTTAGTGTGGGGGAGATGCCCCACATGTTGTATTAAAAAAAAAAAAAAAAAAATTGTAAATATTAAAAAAGAGAATAACTGTTGTGTTTCTACACTTGGCTAGTAATGTTATCTTTTTACGTTCTAAGTTTCGGCATAACAGCCGGTACTTTGAATATTGAGGACAATATTCATTTCTAAGTGTGGGGGGGAAATTCTGGCGAATTTGATCATAAATGTACCCTTTGTCCCTTTTTCCCCCAAAATGGCCAAATTTTAAAATTTTTTGTAGTGGAAGTACTATGTACTAAACACAGCAAATGGTAATCAGTCCACCATGTCTAACCCACAAAAGGATTGGCTAATCCAGGAGCAAACGGCTCTTGGTAAAGATTTCTCAAATCCGTTTATATGGCTTGCAATTTGCCCAAAATTGTATGGTTTTCAGCTCACCATATCCTAAAAAGTGAAGAGTTGGCTAGCCCGCAAGTTTATGGCTTGTGGTAAAGGCAGTGGAAAATCCATAATTGGTAATCAGCTCACCAAAGATAATTCTGATAATTTATCTAAGAGTTGGCTAGTCCAGAAGGGTACGGCTTCTGGTAAAGACAAATCAAATCCGTTTACAGCTTATGATTTGCTCAAAATCATTTGGTTATCAGTGTACCAAGGTTCTTACTTGAACTGAAACATTTGGCTACTCCAGAAGTGATGGCTTTTGGTAAAGAGTCTTTAAAATCCATTAAAGCTTCAAATCATTGCTAGGGACTAGCAATATCTTAGTGTGGGGGATTGATGAGTGTCTAAATACTCATCATTTTTGTACAATATAAACTGCAAAATCATCTGAAAACACTCAGAAACACATCAAAATGATAAAAATATCACAAACAAGTGTTTTATGTGTTTTAAATGCAAAAACATCAAAATCTGGTGAAAAACGTATTAAGTTTGCATAATTGGCAGTTTTAGTCCCCCAAATTATAAAAGTTGTCAAAATTAGTCCCTGGTAATTCAAAAACCTATAAAATATCATTTCAGGTCCATGTGATTTAAAAGTTGTCAAAATAAACCTTCAAAGTTTAAAAATCACAAATTGACAACTTTAGTCCTTTAACTTTGAAAATTGTCAAAAATAGTCCTTGGTTAATTTAAAAAGTGAAAATTATCAAATTTTAACCTTGTACTATTAATAAATGACAAGAATGGTCCTTATGATAAACTTTTGGAAATTTACAACTTTAGTCCCACAATATCCAAATTTACATAAAAGGTCCTTAAAGTTTAAAAATAAAATAAAATACAACTTTGGTCCTTGTGTAATTGTGTTATGGCAGGTTTGGTCCTCAAAGAAAGTTTGGAAAAGTGGCAGTCAAAGCCCCTCAAGTTTGGCAGAATTACATGATTGGTCCTTGTGTATTAAACATAACAAACGGACCCTTATTATTACCCAAGTCCAAATCCAATCCTATAACCCGGCTAGCCCAACACCCAAGCCCAAAATTTAAAAGAAATAAAACCGCGCCACTGTACATCCCCTTCCCTATGGCTGTTTATCCAATACCAGAGCTGGTTTTAACCAACTTTCCACCTCACCCCACCTTTACAGCTCTCTACTACCTCTCACTATCACCCCCCTCCACCTCTACATACAACCAAACCCAATTAATGCAATAAACCTGCTTTAGGACTTTTTTGGCGCCAATTTGCATTTCAAAGGCTGTGATCACTTTGACTCATTCAACGGCTCAGAAATGTGATGGGAAATGATCAGAGATGTGAGAGGATACTTTTTGTTGAATAAATAGAAGAAAAGGAGCTGAGAAGAAGGAGTAGTTAATTTTAGAGTAGTGTAGATTGTCGTTTTAGTGTAATTTCATTTTCTAGTGTAATTTTAAGCTTCCAAGTTCTTTGTTTAAGTTATTTCAGTGTACATGAACCTTTTTCAATAAGCAATTTCAGTTCTAAGTCTTCTTTTCTATTTATGCAAAATCTTACTTATGTTCAAAATTTCAATGTGCTCTAATGTTGTTTGTAGATGTTGTATTGGACTGATAAGTCAACATAAGCTCCTATAAAGCTTATCTAAGCTTTTAGAAACCTTAAAAAATCAGTTTAGAATCAAAAACAGATAAATCACAAAAATACTCAAAAATAGATTAAAAATCAAAAATCAAGTGGAACAGATACCAGAGGTTGAAGCAGGGTGATTCTTGGATTACTCTTGGTTTAGAGCTTCTTGGGAAGCTATAGGATATGGTAATGGTTCTTGGTTCTCAGTTTTGTGCTTGGACACATTTTGTAAGTAATTTCTTCAATATTTGCATTTCCTAGTTTAAGTGCTTAAAGCGTGTTAATTCTGGTTTTAATCTGTCTAAATATAGTTAATATTAGTTAATTATAAGCTTTCTTGGTTTGAAAAGTTGTTTTAGTACTTTAAGCTTTAAATCAGTTCTATTAAAGTTTGTTTGGTTTTACTGTGTAAATTGAGTTAGAGGGTGTTTGTGGAGTTGTTCTTGTTTGATATATATTACAATACAACCTAGTAGCTCAGTCAAGTCATAAAAACCAAGCCTTATTTGAGTAAAAGTCAAAATCACTTTTCATCTCCAATTTCTTGGTAACTGTCACAATTTTGATTTCTAAAACTCATCTAGACATTTCATTAGTTGTTAAAATAGCTTAATCTCATATCAATATAGCTTAATATAACATATACAATCATTAGAATCAATCAAAAGTTCATATAAGTCAAAGTCTTAGTGTATTTTAAAAAGTCAAATTTCTTAATACCCGTTTTTGAATAAAACTTAGAATTTTATTGTGTGTTTAATACTAAGTTTCAGCTCATAAGCTCCTAGGATAGTAAACTCAGTTGCTTAAGAAAATTGTAAAAATACTAGTTTACTTTTTATCAGCTTATTTAGTGCTTATTTTATAGCTTCTTTTGAGCACCTTAACTGAGAAAGTGCCCTGTGCACGATTTGGTACCAACTTCATAAGCTCTCAAAGAGCTTATTAGTTAGCTTCAAATTGTGTATTTTGGCTTTTTGAGAAGCTCACCTAGCTAACTCAAGGTACCAAGTACTTAATTTCCATAATTAGCTTATTTACCTAGCCTGCAATAGCTTTTTAGTTTTGTCCATTTTGTTTAAGTTAACCAGTCAATCAGTGTTTTCCATTTTTCAAAAGCTTTCACAAGCTCATTTGTGAAAGCCAATCTGTGTACTCTAGCTTTTTGGAAAGCTCAGCTGGTTAACTTGTTAGTTCCATAGTTCTTTTTCATTTCCAAGCTCATATAAGTGCTTAAAATTAAGCTAGAAGTTGCCTAGAAAACCAATAGTTCACTGTGTAAACAGTGTTTAGCTTTTGCTTATTTGTGCTTATTTAGTGCTTATTTCTAAGTTACTTTACTTATTCAGTGGTTAAATTAGCTTATTAATAGATATATAGCTTATTTCCAGTTTTCCTTTGCTTATTTCTAGCTTATAAGCCATTTTGGCTTAATATTTTGCTTATTTCCAAACTTTTGTCCACTGTTGCAATAAATAAGCTCATACTGAGCTTATTAGTGGTTTTCACAAAAAGTCTTAGTTATAAAATTTGCTTATTTAAGTATGTTTAATAAGTTTGTAAAATAAAAATCCAAAAATAAAATGTTTTGCAAAAAGGGAGAGGCAGGGGTCGAACCTGAGACCTCTCCCTTATAAGGGTGATAGTGTGTACCTGTATGCCAGTCGCCCTTGGGTCTTGTCTTGGTCATATCATGCACAATCTAATACTTAACCCATCTTGTTCATTTAAGCTTATACGTTTATTTTAGCTTATTTCTAGCTTATTCAAACTAGCTTTTTCCACTTTTGTATTTTTCATAGGTTTGTATTAGTAATAAGTATTTTATAAAAAAGTTTCAGATTTTTCTCATTAGTTTTAGTATTTTTAAACAATTAATTAGTGTAAAATCTTATTTAATTCATAATAAAAAATATAAAAGTCAAAAAAATATAAATCTTTTTTCTAAAATTTTCTTTTGTCATATAGTACGTAATAAAATTGCTTTTACACTTGTAGGACTTTTATTTCACAAATTTTACGTTTTTGCTTGCGCACTCGCGTAATTTTTATACTTTTCGTACGTTTTCATTTTAAGTTACGTTTTAAGTTTATTTAGGTTTACGTTTTAATTAAAATAGTTTATTTAAGTTATTTTGTTTTAGGTTTTAAACGTTCATCATTGTAAAAATAGTGATAGCGTTTATTTAATATATTTTATCTTTTATTTCTTTTAATTTGCATTTAAGTCGCTGTAATTTGTTAATCTTTTCTTTAGGTAATTATTTCTCAAAATCCTTACTGATCACTATTCTTAGTGATCATTCTATCATCTGAAGTTGTTTAAACACCAATTCATCCTCCGTGGGACTTAACGACCCAGGAATACACTATATTCCTCTGATCTAAATTGCATTTGTGCTTAAACTGTTTTGAGTTTGTTACGGTCGGCCATTCACAAGTGGCAGGCTTGCGTGATAAAACTTGACGGTTTTGCACGGATCAGAAGCTTACAAACAGCAAGTGATGACATCAAATAAGTACTAATTATATGTATTATTTATCCTGTTTATATTGCTCATTTATACTATTTTATATGAGAATTTGTACATAATCATTCACTTTTGTAAATCTCAATAATATTGGAACAATCGATGAAAGTTAAAGAAAAAGACGTGTATTGGAGCTAAAACAAAAAAAATCAAAGATAGTTCACTGTTCAGACTCCAATACACCGTATTTACCCCAGTGGATACGCCATATTCAAGCCTTTACTTCACAAAACATCCATGACAGGAAAGCACTCGATACACCGTATTCAAGTTCCCCAATACGCCGTATTCAGAGGCAGTTAGCACATTTATTAGTGATGAGTGTCTAAATACTCATCATTTTTATACTATTTAGACTGCAAAAACATCTGAAAACACTCAGAAATGCTTCAAAATGATAAAAATATCACAAACAAGTGTTTTATATGTTTTAAATGAAAAAACATCAAAATCACATTAAAAAGCATTATCAAGTTTGCATAATTGGCGGTTTTAGTCCCCGAGTTACAAAAGTTGTCAAATCAGTCTGGTAATTCAAAAACTTGTAAAAATATCATTTAGGTCCATGATTCAAAAGTTGTCAAAACAAACCCTTCAAAGTTTAAAAATTACAAAATGACAACTTTAGTCCTTTAAGCTTTGAAAATTATTAAAAATAGTCCTTGGTTAATTTAAAAAGTGAAAATTATCAACTTTTAACCTTGTTCTATTTATAAATGACAAAATTGGTCCTTATGATAAAACTTTTGAGAATTTACATGTTTGGTCCCTCAAGTTTCAAACTTGACAATTTTGGTCCACTGGATTTATAAAATGGAAATTATCAACAGGTCCTTGTACTATTCTTGGCAGCAGTTTTAGTCTTGTGAGAGCTTTGGAAAATGTTCAAGATCAGCCCCTCAACTTTCAAAGAATTACATGAATGGTCCTTGTTGTTAACATTAACCAATAGGACCCTATTATTACTAAGCCCAATCCAAACCCTTGACGTACAGATTTTAAATTCAAGAATAACACTGTCCCCATTCACCTCGCTTCACCAAAATTTATTTTAGCCAAAACCGGTGGTATTTACCACTTGATTTTCCTCCTCTCCCCAAAACACCTTTCCACCCCCACTCCCACCTCTACATACAACCAAACCCAATTAATGCAATAAACACGCTCATGACTTTTGTTTTTGGTAGCCAAAGCAGAATAGAAGGTTGAGATTGATTGAGAGCATCCTAAGGCCAGCATTATTGATGGGATTTGCTTTCGAGAAGGCTCAAGTGGAAACCTAAAATATCATATAAGAGAGAGAGAGATGAAAAATGAGTAGTAAGGTAGTGTAATTTAGTGTCGTTTAATTAGTAGTTTCAATTTCAGTTTAATTTAAGTCTTTCAAATGCTTTGTTAAAGTTATTTAAGTGTATTATGAATCTTTTGATCATCAATTTCAGGTTTAGTTTCATTTCCAAATTTATGCAATTTCAAGTTCAAAATCTAGTATGTGTTAATGTTTGTTTGTATCGATAGTTTGGACTCAATAGCCCACATAAGCTCCTTATAAAGCTTATTCAAGCTTTTAGATACCTTAAAGATTTAGTAGCCAAAACCAAAATTCACAAAAATATCAAGAAAATAAAGAAAAATAAAAATCAATGGTGAAACCGATGAAAGCTTGGGCAGGGTTGCTCATGGATTGCCACTGGTTAGATGCTTGAGGGAAGTTATAGGGTATTTTTGTGTGCCTCAGTTCTCATTGTTCACTTGGATCAAATCTTGTAAGCATAGTTCCATTTTATTCATTTCCTTTTAAGATATTATTTAGCTTAAAATCTTGGTATGTTTGTGTTTATTAGATATATTTAAGCATAATTAAAAAAATAATATTAGTTACTTGTTCTCTCTAATTGGTAGTTAGTCAAAATTTTAAGTTAACAGTTAAACTAGCAAACTTGTCATTTCTTAGTTTAATGGAGTTATTATTGTTTATTAATGTTTGTTCAGTCCTAATATATGTTTATATAAGTCGCAATCCATTCATGTTCTTAATCGAGTTTGACTTTGAAAAGGTCCAAACAGTAGTTAAAAGATGTGTTTGGATTTACTTGATCTTTCGTCATAATGGTTTATTCAGTGGTTTAGTTGTATTGGTTCATGCTTATTAAGTATTCTTGAGCTCATTTGAGTCAAGATATTGTGTCTGCTAGCACTAGAAGTCAAACATCATTGAAATCATTCTCAAGCTCCATCATTTGTGGTTTTGGAATTGAAATCTCTTGTTTGAGTTTAAATTACATAGACAAACTTGAAGCGTGTCATTTCATCATTAAGCAACAACATGAGTCCTTAAATTGGATCCAAAGTTCAATAAAGTCAAACTTGTAGTGTTCTTAAAAAGTCAAATTTTCCAAATACCCGTTTTTGAATAAACTTTAGAATTTCATTGTGAGTTTATTATTAGATTTAACCATTAAACTTTTGGGGTAGTAAAATTTAGTTGCTTAAGAAAATTATAAAAATATTATTTTACTTTCAATCAGCTTTTAGAGTGCTTAATTATCAGCTTATTTAGAGCCTTTGCGAAACATGCCTGTGCACCAGTCACCCATCTAGTTTCATAAGCTCTCATAGAGCTTATTAATGAAGCCTAGCTTGTGTACTTTGGTTTTGTGAAGCCAACCTAGCGTCTTTCTAACCCAAAGCAGTTTTCATTTTTCGGCTTATTCAATAAGCCTGCTTGTGCTTATTAGTTCTGTCCATTTTAGACTAGCACATAGTTTAATCAGTGTTTTCCAGTTTTTCAAAAGCTCCTCATTAGCTTATTATTGCAGTCCAGCCTTTGTAATTTAGCTTTTTGGAAAGCTTATTAGGTTAACTTGTTAGTCCAAGTATTCATTTTTAATTCCTAGCTTATCTTAGTGCTTAAAAAGTAGCTTATAAGTGCCTAGTGATTCATAAAAGCGTCTGGTAGCCTTGATTTACAACCATTGCTTATTTTAAGTCATTCAGTGCTTATTTCTTTATAAATTGTGCTTATTCAGTTTTCAATTTAGCTTAAATACAGTTCTTAGCTTATTTCCAGTTTTATTTTGCTTATTAAGTAGCTTAAGTAGCCAATAGACTTAAACCTTGTGCTTATTTTAAATCTTAGTCAACTGTTGAGATTAATAAGCTATTCTGAGCTTATTGTTAGTTTTAGAAAAAAGTTTTAGTTTGAAAATGCTTATTTTAATGTGCTTAAATAGTTTGCAAAAGAAAAATCGAAAAAAATGTTTTGCAAAAGGGGAGGTCAAGGTTGAACATGCGACCTCCCCTTGATAGAGTGATAGTGGTGTACTGTATGCCATTCGCCCTTGGTCTTTTAGTTTATATCTTACACTATCATATATATAAGTACTCTTTTCCAGTTTAGCTTATACGTTTGTTTTAGCTTATTTCGAGCTTATTCAGTTTAGCTTTTTCCACTTTTGTATTTTTCATAAATCTGTATTAGTATAAAGTATTTTTACAAAAAGTTTCAGATTTTTATAAATAGTTTTAGTATTTTTTAACATTTAATTAGTGTAAAAACTTAATTAATTCATAATAAAAAATATAAAAGTTAAAAAAATATAAATCTTTTTTCTAAAATTTTCTTTTATCATATAGTACGTAATAAAATTAGTTTTACACTCGTAGGCCTTTTATTTCATAAATTTTACGTTTTGCTTGCTCAGCGTAATTTTTAGCAACGCTCGTTTCATTTAAACTACGTTTTTAGATAATTTGAGTTTATGTTTTAGTTAATATAGTTTATTTAAGTTATTTTGTTTTATAAAATAAACGTTCATCGATCTGTAAAAATAGTGATAGCGTTTATTTAATAGATTTTAACTTTTTAATTTCTTTTAATTTGCATTTAAGTTGCTATAATTTGTAGATCTTTTCTTTAGGTAATTTTCCATCCAAAACCTTATTGATCACTATCCTTAGTGATCATTCTATCATCTGAAGTTGTTTAAACACCAATTCATCCTCCGTGGGACATAACGACCTAGGGAAACACTATATTCCTCTGATCTAAATTGCATTCGTGCTTGAGCAGTTTTAAAATTACGATTACGCCCATTCACAAGTGGCGGTTTGAGTGATTTAGCTTGCTGTTATAGCGATCAGGCCACAGCTGCGGGGAGGCGTAAGCGTGTTTTAAACATTTCGGATCGTACTTGCACATATACCACCTTTTTGTAAAAGTTATCGAGAAAATCAAAAGTTCATTAACACTTTTCCTGAAGTGTTAACAACACCAAAAATATTTTCATTCTTTGTTTTTACAAAATATTTATCCAAAAATCCAAAAATATTCATCTTTAACCTCTTACCCTTTTTGATTCTTTATTCCTTTACCCTCTATCCATTTGATTCTAACTTCTTCTATTCTCATGGAATCTCTAGACTACGACGAAATCTGGAGCGAAGTTGAAAAACTTCCTATTTTATCACAAATGTCAAGAATTCGTGTTGTCCATGAAGATCCATTGATTCTAGCGTGAAATGGAACGAGCCGGGTGACAAGGACGGTACTTTCCTCGATAATGGAGTACTAACTACGTCCAACCTACGGTTATCCAAGATCTAACCCTCGATTGCTCCTAAGTAGTCTAAAATTGATCCTACACTTTCACGATTTACGGTTAAAAGCAAACATGCAGAATTCAAACCGGTGTCTAGTAAGAATGACTGGCCTAATCTTCACGTTTCTCAAGAACCAGAACCGGAGTCCATAACGGAAGTGGTGGAAATTGCTAGCTCTCAGAGCACACCACTTGTCCCACCTCCGGATTTTTCAAAATGTTCTTTGAGTCTTATTAGTCATTCGGATCACCATGTTGGTTTTGTTGATTCTTTGAATGAACGTATTCCTTCTCATAACTCTCAAATAGAATCGTTTATTCCTTGTTTGAGTTGTGGTGAGCCTCTTTTGGTTCACCACATGCATTTGACATGCGTGTGTAAATGTGTGGTAATGATATTCAGAACGGGAGTTGTTTATTTTGTGGTTCGAGGAATTCATTTGATTATGATCCTAATCGAACTCATTTACGACCCTCAAATTTTTCAACTACCCACCAGCCCGACTTATCTTCATATAATCAACAATCTGCTTTGTGATTTTTGGAGGTCCTCACCATGGATTTGAGTGTCAATCCGGAAACGATTGTCTATGAACGATTTTCGGTGATGCTCAGAACTTTGGTTATGACCAATATCCATATGATTCACCAACCCAGGGCTCACAGTTTTTCTTGTGAGAACGTGGAGGTCCCATTTCAGCTCGATTGTCAAGCGGGGAATCCATTTCCTTGTAACAATACGACTATCCACTCAACGACCAATCTCCACAGTGCCAAATGACTCAAACTCCTCAGCAAATCCAACAAGACACTTATCTAGAGCTTCTGCGGAGTCAGTGAAAAGACTGAGGAGTTGAGTAAGACAGATTTCATAATGTTCCCAGTTTTCTTGTATATTGTGGGGTCCTCATGATGATTATCAATGTCAACCTTCCGGTTTTGACAAATCTCCACTCCCACAATGTCCGTCATTCAAAATTCACATGAGAAATCCATGGAAGAATTGCTAGCTGAAGAGCGGCTGCTAAATAAATTCCCAAATTGCTTTTGAAAAGTCTATTAGGGAATTAATTGCAAAAGAAACGAGATCTAGCTCTCAATTTCGTTTTATTCTTGATGCAGTGATGATGAGGATACACTTGAACTCATCAAATTCATCAGTTGATATCCGGTTGAGATTCATTCTCAAATAAGCTGCTATCACACGAGGCTCCTCACTCTCTGAACATGGGGGATGAACTGCTTGACACGTTCTGTGAAAAGGAATCGACAATTTATAAAGTCTAGTGTTGAGAACCTTGTCCCAATCCAAAGAGAGTCACAGGGAATTCTTGATCATGTGTGTGATATCCCTCCTCCTCTTGTCTTCCAAAGTAATCATGTTGAGATGTTGCTCGATTCTATTGATGACGATTCGTTATCTTGTGGAGACATCAGTTATATGGAAGAATTACCTTCAGCTTGTTAGCTTAGAAGAAGAATGATGAAGTTACTTACACTGAAATCAAAGATGAAGCACCGTGCAACATTACGAATGTCAGTCTTCTCATTTCTAAAATCGAGGCTTTCAAAGAAAATACCATTTCATCTCCTATCCCCATAAAGGATAGTGACATTTTTTCAGATGATTCTATTCTGGAAATGGAAGCCTTCTGTTTTGATCAGATGGGAGAGAAGATTAGTGGTATTACCACTTCTCATTCTCATAATTCTCTCCCGATTATGAATCATTTACTTTTGAGGAGTTCGCCATGAACTCGCTCACACCAATTCTGAATATGATTCATTTTCACCGAGGAGTTCTCTGTGAACCTCATATCATATCTCCTGAGAGTATGATAATTTCCACTTTGATCTAGACATTCCCATAATATGTCTTGATCAAGCGAGCTTACCTGAGGAGATTCATGAAACTATGAATTCTCCTATTGAGGATGAAGAGTTAGTCATGATTTGTATCATGATTTTCTTTCTTTTCTTCATATATCCTGTGACTTCTCCTGTTCTTCACTCCTTCGGGAATGAAGACATTATCTTTGACCCCGGCATTTCCATATACCATTTGTGAGCCGGTTCTATGTATATCTCATCGGTGTGGAACTTTCACGTACTTCAATGTTTATACAAACATCTTGAATGAAAGTCCGATGGAGATTGTCTCTTCCACTTACTTCCCCATGAACAAATGAATGCGGGGTCGAGTCAAGCTAGCGACTCGGTAATCAAAAACAGTAGCATGCCATATGGGTTTTCACCCATATTTCTGACTTCTTTCTATTTTCTACCACCCTAGTGTGGGGGGGGGGGGGGGGGGGTTGCCCCACATGTTGTGTATATAAGTAAGTTCAAAAAAAAAAAAAAAAAAAAAAAAAAAAAAAAAAATCTCTTTCAAATAATGGCCGTAGTATTTCCCTTTTACGTTCTTTGTTTCGGCATAACCGCCGGTACTTTGAATATTGAGGGCAATATTCATTTCTAAGTGTGGGGGGAATTCTCACGAATTTCATATATTACCTACCCAATTCCCCCGTTTTTGGCCAAAATTTTTTTTTTTTTTTGGAGTAAGTGTTTTACACTTTCTCATCTGGTTATCAGTCCGCCATGTCTATAAGACTAAAGGATTGGCTAATCCAGGAGCAAACGGCTCTTGGTAAAGATTTCTCAAATCCGTTTATATGGCTTGCAATTTGCCCAAAATTGTATGGTATTCAGCTCACCATATCCTTAAAAGTCAAGAGTTGGCTAGCCCGCAAGTTTATGGCTTGTGGTAAAGGCAGTGGAAAAACCATAATTGGTAATCAGCTCACCAAAGATAATATTGATAATTTATCTAAGAGTTGGCTAGTCCAGAAGGGTACGGCTTCTGGTAAAGACAAAATCAAATCCGTTGGAAGCTGGTGGTTTGCTCAAAATCACATGGTTATCGGTGTACCATGGTTCTTACTTGAACTGAAACATTTGGCTACTCCAGAAGTGATGGCTTTTGGTAAAGAGTTTTTAAAATCCATTAAAGTTCAAATGATTGCTAGGGACTAGCAATATCTTAGTGTGGGGGATTGATGAGTGTCTAAATACTCATCATTTTTATACTATCTAGACTGCAAAAACATCTGAAAACACTCAGAAATGCTTCAAAATGATAAAAATATCACAAACAAGTGTTTTATATGTTTTAAATGCAAAAACATCAAAATCTGGTAAAAAACGTATCAAGTTTGCATAATTGGCAGTTTTAGTCCCCCAAGTTACAAAAGTTGTCAAAATCAGTCCCTGGTAATTCAAAAACTTGTAAAATATCATTTTAGGTCCATGAGATTCAAAAGTTGTCAAAACAAACCTTTAAAGTTTAAAAATCACAAAATGACAACTTTAGTCCTTTAACTTTGAAAATTGTCAAAAATAGTCCTTGGTTAAATTAAAAAGTGAAAATTATCAACTTTTAACCTTGTTCTATTTATAAATGACAAAAATGGTCCTTATGATAAAACTTTTGAGAATTTACATGTTTGGTCCCTCAAGTTTCAAACTTGACAATTTTGGTCCTTGGATTTATAAAAAATGGAAATTATCAACAAAGGTCCTTGTACTATTCTTACTTGGCAGTTTTAGTCCTTGTGAGAGCTTTGGAAAATGTTCAAGATCAGCCCCTCAACTTTCAGAGAATTACATGAATGGTCCTTGTTGTTAACATTAACCAAACCGGACCCTATTATTACTAAGCCCAATCCAACCCTTGACCCGGCCCAGATTTTAAATTCGAATAAACCGCCTGTACTGTTCACCTCCTTCACCAAAGCTGTTTTAGCCAAAACCAGTGGTATTTACCACTTGATTTTCACTCCACCTCTCCCCAAAACACCTTTCCACCTCCCCCCTCCACCTCTACATACAACCAAACCCAATTAATGCAATAAACCTGCTCATGACTTTTTGTTTTGGCGCCAAAAGCAGAATAGAAGGCTGAGATTGATTCAGAGCATCCTAAGGCCAGCATTATTGATGGGATTTGCTCAGAGGCTCAAGTGGAAACCTAAAATATCATTATAAAGAGAGAGAGATGCAGAGATGAGAAATTAGTAGTAGGTAGTGTAATTTAGTGTCGATATAGTGTAGTTTTCAATTTCAGTTTAATTTAAGTCTTTCAAATGCTTTGTTAAAGTTATTTAAGTGTATTTGAATCTTTTGCAGTCATCAATTTCAAGGTTTAGTTTCATTTCCAAATTTATGCAATTTCAAGTTCAAAATCTAAGTATGTGTTAATGTTGTTTGTATCTGATAGTTTGGACTCAATAGCCCACATAAGCTCCTTATAAAGCTTATTCAAGCTTTTAGATACCTTAAAAGCAGTTTAGTAGCCAAAACCAAAAATTCACAAAAATATCAAGAAAATAAAGAAAAAATAAAAATCAATGGTGAAACCTGATGAAAGCTTGGAGCAGGGTTGCTCATGGATTGCCCTGGGTTAGATGCTTCTTGGGAAGTTATAGGGTATGTTTGTGTGCCTCAGTTCTCATTGTTCACTTGGATCAAATCTTGTAAGCATAGTTCCATTTTTATTCATTTCACTGTTAAGATATTATTTAGCTTAAAATCTTGGTATGTTTGTGTTTATTAGATATATTTAAGCATAATTAAAAAAATAATATTAGTTACTTGTTCTCTCTAATTGGTAGTTAGTCAAAATTTTAAGTTAACAGTTAAACTAGCAAACTTGTCATTTCTTAGTTTAATGGAGTTATTATTGTTTATCAATGTTTGTTCAGTCCTAATATATGTTTATATAAGGTCTGCAATCCATTGCATGTTCTTAATCTGAGTTTGACTTTGAAAAAGGTCCAAAACAGTAGTTAAAAGATGTGTTTGGATTTACTGATCTTTCTGTCATAATGGTTTATTCAGTGGTTTAGTTGTATTGGTTCATGCTTATTAAGTATTCTTGAGCTCATTTGAGTCAAGATATTGTGTCTGCTAGCACTAGAAGTCAAACATCATTGAAATCATTCTCAACTGCTCATCTGTTGTGGTTTTGGAATTGAAATCTCTTGTTTTGAGTTTAAATTACATAGACAAACCTTGAATCAGTGTCATTTCATCATTAAGCAACAACATGAGTCCTTAAATTGGATCCAAAGTTCAATAAAGTCAAACTTGTAGTGTTCTTAAAAAGTCAAATTTTCCAAATACCCGTTTTTGAATAAACTTTAGAATTTCATTGTGAGTTTATTATTAAGATTTAACCATTCAGCTTTTGGGGTAGTAAAATTTAGTTGCTTAAGAAAATTATAAAAATATTATTTTACTTTCAATCAGCTTTTAGAGTGCTTAATTATCAGCTTATTTAGAGCCCCTTGTCTGAAACATGCCCTGTGCACCAGTCACCCATCTAGTTTCATAAGCTCTCATAGAGCTTATTAATGAGCCTTAGCTTGTGTACTTTGGTTTTTTGTGAAGCCAACCTAGCTGTCTTTCTAACCCAAAGCTTAGTTTTCATTTTCCAGCTTATTCAATAAGCCTGCTTGTGCTTATTAGTTCTGTCCATTTTAGACTAGCACATAGTTTAATCAGTGTTTTCCAGTTTTTCAAAAGCTCCTCATTAGCTTATTATTGCAGTCCAGCCTTTGTAATTTAGCTTTTTGGAAAGCTTATTAGGTTAACTTGTTAGTCCAAGTATTCATTTTTAATTCCTAGCTTATCTTAGTGCTTAAAAAGTAGCTTATAAGTGCCTAGTGATTCATAAAACTGTCCTGTGCTTAACAGTTACAACCAGTGCTTATTTTAAGTCATTCAGTGCTTATTTCTTTATAAATTGTGCTTATTCAGTTTTCAATTTAGCTTAAATACAGTTCTTAGCTTATTTCCAGTTTTATTTTGCTTATTAAGTAGCTTAAGTAGCCAATAGACTTAAACCTTGTGCTTATTTTAAATCTTAGTCAACTGTTGAGATTAATAAGCTATTACAGAGCTTATTGTTAGTTTTTAGAAAAAGTTTTAGTTTTAGAAAATGCTTATTTTAATGTGCTTAAATAGTTTGCAAAAAGAAAAATCGAAAAAAAAATGTTTTGCAAAAAGGGGAGGTCAAGGTTCGAACATGCGACCTCCCCCTTGATAGAGTGATAGTGGTGTACCTGTATGCCATTGCGCCCTTGGGTCTTTTTCGTTTATATCTTACACTATCATATATATAAGTACTCTTTTCCAGTTTAGCTTATACGTTTGTTTTAGCTTATTTCGAGCTTATTCAGTTTAGCTTTTTCCACTTTTGTATTTTTCATAAATCTGTATTAGTATAAAGTATTTTTACAAAAAGTTTCAGATTTTTATAAATAGTTTTAGTATTTTTTAACATTTAATTAGTGTAAAATCTTAATTAATTCATAATAAAAAATATAAAAGTCTAAAAAATATAAATCTTTTTTCTAAAATTTTCTTTTATCATATAGTACGTAAGAAAATTAGTTTTACATTCGTAGGCCTTTTATTTCATAAAATTTACGTTTTATCTTGCGCTCCAGCGTAATTTTTAAACGTAACGCTCGTTTTCATTTTAAACTACGTTTTTAGATAATTTGAGTTTATGTTTTAGTTAATATAGTTTATTTAAGTTATTTTGTTTTATAAAATAAACGTTCATCGATCTGTAAAAATAGTGATAGCGTTTATTTAATAGATTTTAACTTTTTAATTTCTTTTAATTTGCATTTAAGTCGCTATAATTTGTAGATCTTTTCTTTAGGTAATTTTCCATCCAAAACCTTACTGATCACTATCCTTAGTGATCATTCTATCATCTGAAGTTGTTTAAACACCAATTCATCCTCCGTGGGACATAACGACCTAGGGAAACACTATATTCCTCTGATCTAAATTGCATTCGTGCTTGAGCAGTTTTAAGCTGATTACGGTCTGCCATTCACAAGTGGCCGGTTTGAGTGATTTAGCTTGACTGTTCTGCGCCGATCAATTAGAATATTTTATTCATGAAGCACACGCTAAAAGACCACGATACGCCGTATCGGGCCAATTCCAGAGACTATATATAGAAAACCCAAGTTTCGACTTAGGGTACACTTTTTACCACCAAGATCGATTCCCAGATAAGTTTTAGGAGTTAAGAAGGTCCTGCAAACACCATAATTCCATTGGAGAACTTTTTGTAGCATCATAAATTTGGTTAACGTATCGTTTTCATTATGAATTCAACTTTTATCATTTTAATCATTTGTTTGTATTTTGCTATTGAGATTATGGGCTAACACCCTTAGGTGTTAGCCAAGTTTATGAAGACCACTTGAATCTGATTTGTTTACTTTAATTACTTACTTTTCTTATTGGATATTTATTATGTTTATCGCTAAATACTCGTTTACTTGCTTGATTGTATTTTATCTATTTTCTAGACCTTAGGCATTATGATTTGATTTCTTTATTTAAACTATCCGTAATTGTGGTTACTTGAATTAATTCTTAAAACCTAAGATCTGTATCACAATGGTAGAAATTAGGGAAAACCACATGTATCGGCCCCTATCAATTTGCATTATTATTACTAGTGAATGTAATGTTCCTAGGTTAGATAAATACATAATTAAGGGAGGTAAGTTAGTCAAAATTAGATAGATTATAATTAATTGTTCGAGGAATTTATGCGGGCTTATTGATTGTGACATATTTAACCTCTTGTTAGACTATAAATAACACATCAAGTTTTTGGCGCCGCTTCCGCGGAGTGATTTTAGCTTTAACTTATTTATTGGTATTTTGTGTTTTAGTTTTAAATTTCATGTGTTTTAGTTAATTTTTCTTAGTTTAAATTTTGTGAGTTTGTTTGTTTGCAAGATTTCCTATTTTAATTGTTTTCTGCTTGATGACCTTCTATTCGTAAAGCTCTATACGGCGTATTCATTATCATGAATATAGCTTATCTATCTCAGTACCTATACGGCGTATCTAGTTCACTGAATACGGCGTATTGACTTTCTTGAACAACACAAATTTTTAGTGTTTAATTACCTTTTATTGTTTGTATATTTTGTTTCGTCTACTATTGGTCTTCATGGTTGTTTATTTTTCAGGAAATCATGGAGATCGAAAAGAACATTAATGAAATAACCATGGAAGAATATGTCCGATATGAAACCGAAAAGGCAATTAGGAATAATCGGGTCTACAATTAGGAAAATGCAAGATACGGAGATATAAAGTGGTACTTTAATGATCATGATGTTGATTATATAGGGTCCAAAGAGGGGGAATATCGTGTTATTGACTATAATAGTAAGTCAAATTTGGGTTCTAAAAACAAAACATTGATATTATCTAGATAACGAAGTGTATGATGCTATAGCATGCGACGATGCTCCAGAGCTCAATTTCCTGTTCCAACCTCGAGCACAGCTTCAATAAAGGGAAAAATCTAATAAACATGAAGATATAGAGTATGTGAAATCTTATGATAAAGAGTTTCCCGCGATCAAATTAGAATGTCCGAGTAATAAATATGAAAAGTATTCTAATTCTGATGTTAAAAGGGTTGATGCTATTGTGTACGATAATGCACCCGAGTTGGATTTTTTGTTCTCATATGTTTCTCAACCACTGAAAGATGAGAAGCATGATTCTAAACCTATTGAGCAGCCATTGAAAGATTTAGATAGAGACAAGAATACAAAGGGGGACCAAGAATGTAATGATAAGGAGTTTGATTGTATGTGATGATGCACCTCACCTGGATTTCCTACCCAAACCTTATCTAAAACCACAACATAATGAGATGAATAATTCTAGAGTTAATGAGCATGATGTGAAGTTCGTTGATGACATGGAAATCATGGATGACCTTCACGTGAAGGATATTCAGGAAGAAATCAGGAATTTAAATCTCGATGACTTAGAAAGGTTTAAATGGTTTTGGACACTTATTGTGCAAGATTTACCTAAGCCAAAACCGGTGGTTGAGCCGTATCAACCACTCATCCCTTTCTCTAGACGAGTGAAGTGGTAAGGAAAGAGAAACCAAGCAAGAAGCAATTAAAGAGGATGAAAGCTATGAGTCTGCAAGTGGAAAAATCAAGTCCACAAGCCCATGTGGAATCTAGGACACAAAGTGGTAACACCTTTGACTCTCCTTTTAATCTTGTTACTAATAATCTTGCTAGTGTTTCTAAACATGTTGCAAAGTAGACAGATGATGCTTTGGAACCTATTACACTACAACCTATCATGGATATCACTCCACATGATGAAAAACATAAAGCACGTGTCATCAACCCGATCTTGGTTTAACTTTCAAAAGAATTCGATGATGAGCTCTTGGACAGTACCTTGGTTGAAGAGCAAGCCTTTTTTAAACCCAATAAGGAAAGTATATGAGCTCGAGCAATTACTCGCCAAGGACCCCATTTCATATTTATTGAGGTCAATGGACGCCTAACTACCATCGAGACAAATGAGGAAAGAAAGCCATTCATTGATCTTCAATGTACGATTCATTTACATAGAATATTCAAGAAATCCAATTCATAAACAAAACTGGGTAAGGTAAGGAGTGGAGGTTTCTACTATCACTTGCACTTGATTTTAAATGGGGAAAAATACCCTATTACATATTAAATAAGGGTGGAGTCAGGCTCGTGACTCAAACAAAAAGAAGCGCTTCGTCAGAGCCAACCCATGCTTATCTTTTAATTTATTTTATTCTTAAGATATTTTTATTTTGGTATTTTTATAGGTGGTCGATACGACGTATTCACTGTTTTGCGGATATGGCGTATTCTTCCCCTGACGTGCAATTTAGTATTTAGTATAGGTAGTCAATACAGCGTATCCAACATTCTATGGATACGGCGTATTGACTCACTAACCTGTATTTTTCATATTTTTTTTAACCAATGATTACTATAAATTTTCGAGTTTGTTCTTCTGTGTTTTTATTGTATATTAGCAGGTCTAGATGGGCATGGTGTTGGTGGATTAAACATTTCATTTGCTTGCATTCTTACCTTGGAGGATCATGCCGAATAATATCAGGGGAGTTTTTCTGTTCTAATTTTTTATATTTCTTGAATATTAAGTTTTATTTGTACAACGTGGGCGTTGTACATCTCAAGTGAGGGGGAGGAGAATTAGAACATTATTTGTCCTTAACTCTATGAAATATGCCTAAATTTTAAATTTTTAACATGTTTTTCGTAAATCATTTGATGCATAACCTGCACACATAACCCACTATTTCCTTAGTTTTCTTAATAGTTTTGTCAGCCAATTCAACATTTAATATTTTAGGAGTTAATTCACCTAAATCTAATTTTGTAAAGGTGGAATATGGCTTGACACTTACACTAGCTCCTAAATCAGTAAAAGCATTATCAAAAGAAATATCGCCAATAATGCAAGGTAAAGTGAAACTCCCTGGGTCTTTTTCTTTTGCATTTTGCAAAACAGCAGAGTATCTTTGGTTCATCGTCACCTTTGATGCTTCCTTGAATTTAGGCTTATTTTTCAACAAGTCCTCCAAATGCCTAGTGTACCCTGGTGTTTCCTTGAGAGCTTCCACAATAGGTATGTTTACCTGCAACTTCATTAAATCAGTTAAAACTTGTTTCTCTTGTATGTCATCCTTTCCTTCTGTGAACTTCCTGAGTGCAGGTGGTGAATATGGTTTAACCACTTCTCTTGTCGCCTTTCACTCTTCCATCACCATCTCAGCTTCCTGAGTGCAGGTGGTCGATATGAGTTCCTGTTCAGCCTGCAAAAATAAAATATAGAATAAAGGAGATTCATTAGTAGCAGTATCAATAAATGATTCATAAGTTGGTTCCTCAACAATAGATATTGCTTTGACATGGTCCATTAGGTTAATCTATGTGTTTCTTGGTAGAGTCCCATGAATCCTTTCTAGAAGAACCTTAGATAACTGCCTAATTTGGTTCTCAAGAGCACTAATGGCAACTCCTTAATTTCTGAATTTCCTTTCATTAGTACCCTTGAGTTCATTAATTATCCAAGTAGTTTCATCATGCCTCTTAGCAGACTCAGCCATGAACTTGTTCAAAGTCTCTCTCTAAACTCAAACGCTTCTCCTGGTGACTGCACTTGTTGTCATCCCTTTGGTAAAATCCTGGTCTACTAGCTCTATATCTTCCAGGTCCAGGGTATGGTGCTACAAACTGTGTATAGTAGGCCTCTTCCAGTGTCTTTCCTTCTTCCTTTGAATGGAAATCCTTTGAGAAATGATTTCCATGGCAGATCTCACATCCCACTTCAATGAAGTGCACTCTTTCAGTCATTTTCTTCATATCCCTGCCAAGGTTATTCAATTGAACCTTAATTGCAGCCAAACCATCATAACTTTCATCACACCTACGCATAGTAGATGCTCCATCATTGTCTTAGCATCTTTTGGACTCATCTTAATAATTGGACCTTGAGAATCCAACTTTTGCCTCGTAGCTATGTCCAATCCCTTATAAAAAAAACTATCACAAATTTGTACCTCAGTAAAGCCATGTTGGGGACACTTCAACAGCAGATCATTAAACATGTCCCATGCTCGGTAGAGTGTTTCTCCTGGTTCTTGTTTGAAATTGTTGATCTCTTCCATTTTCCTTGCAATTCTGGACGGTGGACAATACTTACTTAAAAACCTTGATTTAAAATCAGCCCAAGAAGTAATTCTTCCAGTAGGTATAGTATTAACCCATCGATTTGCTTGTCAGAGCACTCTTTTCACGTGCTCATTAGCATCCCTCAAATCAGATCCACTGAAGGTGCTCTCACGAGATTTCCTGAGAAATTGACCCTTCAGCTCAAGAGTAGTTTTTTCTTTGAAAGTAGGCCTAATAATACCCGGCCAGAGTAGTCCCGAATCTGTGACATGTACTCCTCGATTGTTTGAGTCATTTTGCACCTGAAATCAAACAAAATATATCAATAGCTAAGCGTAATAAGAACAAAGAATTATACCTAAATACGAAAATAAAATATTTTTGTTGTTACTGTGCACCCAATACACCATATACAGAGAACTGGATACGCCATATTCAATTCTAACACAATACGCAGTATCCCAATTTCACATAATATGTACATTGTACCAAAACTGACACGCCGTATCAAAATAAATCAATAAGTTGTATAGACAATTAATAACGATTTTTTTTCAAAATTTTATGTTTTTTTAGATAAATTTTAAATTAAAAATTAATATTAAAATATTACAGAAATAAAAAGAAAATTAAAACAACTAATCTTGGCCTCAGCAGGTCAATACGTCATATGCAGATGAAGCTACGTCATAGGCAGATGAAGCATATGATGTATCAGAGTACACAAGCAATACGCTGTATCCAGTGGAAGTAAATACGCCGTATAAGAAAATAGTTAAACAGAAAAACAAATGCAGAATATTAAAAACGACTAAAAATGCAATTACACTAATAAAAATACAAAACTCATTAAATTAAATAAAGCTAAACTACTTCCCGGCAGCGGCGCCAAAAACTTGATTTATCATTTATAGTCTATTTATTTTACCAAGTTTTAAATTTATACATTGCCAAACTAACCTATAGATAAACACTAACGGGTAGTGTACCCGATCAATGTAGCTAGTTGGGTAAGTAAGAGTCGTTCGCAGGAGTAGATGTTGTCTAGACTAACCTAGTGAATTTCTATAGTTTTTAGGGGGTTTTGAGTTTGATTAATTATTCTACTAAAACAAGAAATAATAAAAGTAAACTAATTAATTACAATAAGGTTGTGATTAATAAAGTGAATGAAGTGCTAGCCATATTACTTTTGTTGAGCTATTAGTTATTAGTTAATTAGTGCAATGATTTAATGTAAGGTATTTGTGACATCGAAAATGCAGAGACAAGCATTTCTATCTAAATTAACTAGGCTAGATTTTTTGGTTACCTAGTCCTATGTATGCAACTTATATCTCTAAAGCAATTTATCGGTCTAATCAGTTACAAACATTCAATAAGTGGTATCAATCTATGTGATTTACTAGTGGTAACCCATTAGTCCTGGTGAAACCTACTCGTCTCATGCGGCCACTTTATTTAAGAGCATTATACTAACTTAAGTGTTTTCGTATTATTTGTCTAACCTCGGGTGCCTACTCCTCGAGTCCTAAGGTCAAGCACACACAATTCGGATTTTTACCCCATCTCATGTATACTGATTATAGTGATACGGACTACCTACATAGCTAAAGAGCTACACTATGATGATCTAGAGAAAAACAATAAATGCTAAACAAGTAAATGAGATACTATTTGAAAGGTAAACACATAAATTATCCAAAACAATTCATTAAATCTTAAATAAACTAAATAACATAATCAAAGTAGTTATAACACGGGTGTTGGCCCATAATGTAGGTAGCAAATACAAAAGAGATTATAAATGATACCCAAATGAAAGACATAATGTAATTGACATGTAAGCCGATTGAACACTCTTTGTATAATGATATGGAACCTTCTCCTCTTAATGTACTAGCTGGTGGGACTGAATTCTTCGGTGAACTTCACTAGAACTCAGTAGTGGTGGTGTGGAATGGTATGTAAAACCTGTATGTGAGGGTTTTATTTATAGTTTTCTATCCAGGACACCGATACGGTGTATTGGGTAGTGATACGGCATAGCTATGATTTCTTGAGTAGGGAATAAAAAAGAATATTCCCAACATATACGTGTGCATCTTTAAATATGATGTATTGATAAAGAATGATACGTCGTATTCTTCTTATATCTTGAAAAATTGAATTGGAGATAGGATCTTCAATACGACGTATGGCCAGATTTTCATACGTCGTATGCCTTCAAAGTTGACTTGGGCTTTGACTGCATAGCTTCAGATACGACGTATTGCCAGAGTTTAATATGCCGTATGTCTTCTAATTCACGAATACGTAGTGAATTCTTCCAGGTGTTGATACAGCGCATCTCTAGAAGTGGATACACTGTATGCTCTTCACAGGTTGCATACAGATTCTTCATTTATGCTCCAAATCCCGTTGTTTTTCGTGTCTTTATCGAAATTGCTCCATAAATACTAAAAATGACCAAAGTAATAAATTAAGTATTAATTCAGATATAAAAACATAATAAATGAGCAATAATTGCGGGATAAATGATAGGTAAATATAGTATACATTTGATGTTATCAATTACACTTAGGGTAAAACCTAAACCTGTCGGTTTTAGGGACTTACATTTTTTTATATCCTTTGAAAATGATTTTAGAAAAAAATAGTTTTACGTATGAAATATGCGTGAATTCATACCACGATTTATTAATTTAGAAAAACAAATCCTGTAACACCCCCAATTTCGTGATACGCAGCGGAATTCAAACTGGGTGTTACTTCATGGCACAACAGTTATAACAATAGAAAACAAACTCTAATGGAGTCGTTTCAAAAGATTTATCATTCGATTTATATAAATATCAGAGTTTACAAAAATGAGGTCCCAAATGGTTCCATGTTTACAAAATACATTAAATTGATTTTCAAATGATAATAAAATTTATAGCCTTCTTCAGTATCCTTGCTCTTCCGTGCCAGCTTCCGACATTATGGACCTGAAATACATGCTTAAAACTGTCAACGCAAAGGTTGAGTGAATTCATAGAGTTTAGGAAATCAGTTGAACACATAATGTTTGTGTGGGTTACGTTGTTATACACCCATAATGTTGAAAACAAGACAGATATTATTGCACTAAGCTCATGATACCGAAAACGTTAACAGCTGTCATATAATAGTAACCGATGCCCTAATAGGCAATTTGCCATTAAACCTATGGATCTTCAAATAGAGTGCGTTTGTTTGCCTACCCGGTCAACACAAACGGGATTTGTCATTCCCGATAGATCTATCCACATTATTCGCGTTCACTCGCAAGTGATTAATGGTTCATGATAATAGGGACTTTGGCAATAGTGTACTTAGTGCAACTAATATATTTCAAGTATAATTTGAAAGCAATGTGTTCGATTTAAAATAAAGCATGTATCCCCCCCAAGGGTTTGTAAAACAATTAAGTAATAGAAAGTGGGGCCATGAACTCACCTTAATAAATGATATCAAATGTATAATGAGAATGATGGATATGCCGTGAGAACTTCTACGAGCAACCTAAAATAGAATATTGCGACTTAGGTTTGGAATAATGTTTAGGAAAACATAAACCATTCTATATATATTTCTATGTTGATCATGATGTAGTCAATTATCATTTGGTGTTTATAGAAAGATCTTTAATATGTGAAAACATATTTAGTTTATAGATATCGTACTACCGTTCGGGCCATCATAATTCAGAGGTCATGCAGTAGACGTTCGAGGAGCTAGGACACTTTAAATCGTAAATCCAGCAACTCGTCGATCCGTTTACCCAAATGAACCCTCACATGAAGTTCCCTAGTGTTGTAGTGCTTAATACGTAAAACATGTATTTTGATTACTTGATTATATGATATATTAAGAGTTTATAAATACAATAAATAAACTAACAAAGTTTATAAGTATTTAAATAAGTTTGAGTTTTATAAATACTTACCTTAAAATAGAATGCTTGAGTATTATGGAAAAATAAAATATTAGCGGAGCTTCGACGTAAAATTTGCAATCTTTGAAAACCCAAGGCTATTAGAAGATTATAACGACGTCTTTTTGGAGACTTGAAGATATTTGAAGATTATAACGACTCTTTCTTGAAAACTTCCAAGAACGAAGATCAAATGCTAGTTTTCTTCAAGAACAAATGAATGTTCTTACAAGATCTATAAGAAATGCCTTTAGCTTTAGGACTTTAGATGTTAAGAAGGGGTGGTGCAAGAAAAATGAGGTGATTTAGCTTGGTATTTATAGGCTAGAGAATATTGTTAACTATTTATTGGGTTAAAAACTAACAATGGTTAAATTTACACATGTAATGATCTAAAGAAAGCATGCTTAGGATTTTGATACCAAGGTGATGACTCCCCCCCCCCCTAATTTCGTTCATGATAATATAGGATGACTTTGGTGGATAGTTTTGGTATTATCTTGGTTACGGAGTAAGTTTTGGTTCCGTTAAATGCTAACCGAAGCCATAAAACGTAAAACCGGGTATCGTAAAAATATGAAATTTGTAGGAATGATGAAACTCATCATTATACTTCATCTAAAAATATAAAATGGGTGATAAGTCTCATTGGGTGCAAAAACGCTGCTTAAAGCTGGAAATACGGGTCAAAAACGCGTAATTCGCAGTTTATCAGAAAATAACGAAATTTCAGGAAAACGACCGTGAATTTATTTAGAGTAGACTAAAATTAGTCTAAAAGTGATATGAGATGTCAAAATGTGGTTTTCGTCATACGCGAGATAACTTAACAGTTATTTGTGAAGTTTAAAAGTTACGCGATTTAAGCAAAAATGTAGAATGTACAAGGTTAATTCCTTTATGGTCAAAGGAGGAGGGAAATATGTTTGACTTTTCCAAAAAATGTAAAAGTTTCAAAAACATATTAGAAACACAGTGCATGAATCGTTAAGTCTGGATGTAAGTAGAATTGTTTAAAACGTAAGTTTAGTTTTGTTCTGCGCTGGGCTTATTTGGTAATATTAAAAATAATAAATCTTAAAAATTCTTAAATTAATCATGAGTGATCTAAAATTTATCTGATGCGAGGAAAATTGTCAGATTTGATTTTCGTTATGCGCTTGATGTTTAAACGGTGGACCGTCTAAAACGAAACTTTAAAACGATGTTTACTTAATAACTTTTGCGAAAATCATCTAACGATGGTCGAACTCTCAAGTTATTACTAAAATAATTTATCTTACGAGAATGTGGATTAAAAATTTTACGGGATGAATAGTGAAAGTGAATAGTAAATGTGAATAGTAAAGTGAATAGTAAATTCTCGAAAATGAAAAGTAACCTAAAAATGCGGGGGGTTACAGTCTCACCCCTTAATGGAATTCCGTCCCGAATTCAGGGTGTGTTACCCGATGTTGAATTGTCTAGGGAAATGTGGATGTATACGCCAAATTCTAATCTTTGTGTTCTCAAGTTTCTAGTCATAGAATGTATTATGTACCATGTGGCTTAAGTTGATAACCTAAAGGGTTTTGTTAAAATCTTATAGAGTCCAATATACCTAAAGTTTGGCTTTTCCCGATTCTCAAAGCGAATCATATCTTATTGTATCGAGGCTATCAATAAAACCTTAATTTCTAACATGGAGTTTTTGGTGATAGTGTGCGGCATGGATCCTAATTTATATTTGTATGGTTTCCTTAATTGTTTCGTGGGTGATCCCTAAACACCTTAGTTCAGCAAGTGGTTAACTAACACTTTCGTCTATATAGTGCCTCAAAATGGAATAGTTTTGTTGTTGTTAGGGTAACTGTTGTTAATCAAAAGTGTAAGGTATTGTTGATGTAAAATGGTTCGTAATGATGTTGTAGGAAAGTCTTGCTAGTGGCAAGTGGTTATCCAAACCATTTCCAAAGTTGATCCTGTCTTAGGTGGTTTCGAGATGAAGGCTATATCGTATAGTGTTTATGTCTACTAGTGTTTCAAAGAAACGTGATACTGTGAAGTTTTACATACCGAATTTCAATGGGGTTCAGATAATGATGTGATATGTTGACGATTAGAAGAGTGTAGCGTACGCTTGTTTTAAAATCAAAAGTGAATGACGGAATGATATCCTTGAAATCTAATCAGGCTAGTACTTCTAAGGAATGACGAGAAGATTTGATGACTATCCAAAGATAGTAGTTTAGGATTATTTCATAAATGAAAACTTTCAAGAATGAAATTGGGTAGTATAAATAAGATGTTAAGATTTTCTTTGAGTGGTAAGACACTTTCGTGTCTCTAGATCTTTTTAATGAATTCTGGTGGTTTATCGAGTTTAAGAAGGAAATCAACCTGAATATAACACTTGTATAACTATTCTCAATATTTGAAAAATTTAAGTCGAACATAGTTAGTCAGACTATGTTCCACTATCCCTAGGCTAAATATAGGTGACTAGACTATATTTAGCCGAGGTTCGATAAAATTTTCAAATACCTAATTTAGGTATACTTGTGAATGTCCATAGCTTTTGAGAAATTGTCCACTAAGAAAAGGCGATATCAAACCATCCAGTTGCAAGTCCAGGCCATAAAAGACTTGCAACCTATGTTTTCACATTCCCTTGCATAGAAGATAGTATGGGTAGATAAGTGTGGAAAGGAAATCTTAAGTAATCCTAAGATAGTCTATACTTGGCTAGAATCACGAACCTTTAATAACGAAGGTTTCAGAAGGGAATTTTGATGAATGTAGAGAAAGTTGCTGAACTTCATCTTTTGTAGATGATGAGTCAGTTTATCTTTTAGAAATCCCATTTCTTGTATTTCCATTAGGGAAATTGATAGACTGTGACGGGTTTCATGTAAAACAATATCATATAATGTTTATAAGATAATTTTTAGAGACTATTGTATAACTTACAATATCTGAGGAGTAGTTGCGACCATTGTGCAACTCACAATGTCTGAGAAATAGTTGAGACCATTGTGTAACTCACAATGTCTAGGAAATATTGTGCAACTCACAATGTCTAAGAAATGATGTAGAGATCATTGTGTAGCTCACAATGTCTTGAGAAAGGATGGAGAGATCATTGTGTAACCCACAATATCTTGAGAAAAGATGGAGAGACTATTGTGTAACCCACAATGTCTTGAGAAATGATAGAGAGATCATTGTGTAACCCACAATGTCTTGAGAAATAAATGAGACCACTGTAGGATTTACAGTGTCTGAGAATGTAATAAAGACCACTGTAGGATTTACAGTGTCTGAGAGTGTAATAGAGACCACTGTATCTCACAGTGTCTTGAAAATGAATGAGACCATTGTACCTCACAATGTCTGGGAAGTAGGAAAGACCATTGTAATCAATTACAATGTCTTGGATAAAGTTTCGTAATCCTAAAATGCACGAGTAGATGCATGATTGGGAGATTGGGAAAATATGATTGTGCCGTAATGCCTTAGAATAGGCATACGCAGATATGTTGAGTACATTGTTTATGATTGAAATTATGTCGAGTGTATATATCAATATACTAGTATGTTTATATAGCTTAAAAAGCCTAAAAGTCACATAATCGTCTGGAGGATGGAAGGCACGGAGAACGGAAGGCTATAAAATGTTTTTGTTTGTAAAAGTAGTTATAGTTTTAAGTCTCAATTAGACGTTTCTCTATAGCTGTGGCTCACGATACCAATCTGTAACACCCCAATTTCGTGATACTGCGCGAATTCAAACGGGTGTTGCTTCATGGCACAACAGTCATAACAATAGAAAACAAACTCTAATGGAGTCGTTTCAAAAGATTTATCATTCGATTTATATAAATATCAGAGTTTACAAAAATGAGGTCCCAAATGGTTCCATGTTTACAAAATACATTAAATTGATTTTCAAATGATAATAAAATTTATAGCCTTCTTCAGTATCCTTGCTCTTCCGTGCCAGCTTCCGACATTATGGACCCGAAGTACATGCTTAAAACTGTCAACGCAAAGGTTGAGTGAATTCATAGAGTTTAGGAAATCAGTTGAACACATAATGTTTGTGTGGGTTACGTTGTTATACACCCATAATGTTGAAAACAAGACAGATATTATTGCACTAAGCTCATGATACGAACGTTAACATTTGTCATATAATAGTAACCGATGCCCTAATAGGTAATTTGCCATTAAACCTATGGATCTTCAAATAGAGTGCGTTTGTTTGCCTACCCGGTCAACACAAACGGATTTGTCATTCGATAGATCTATCCAAATTATTCGCGTTCACTCGCAAGTGATTAATGGTTCATGATAATAGGGACTTTGGCAATAGTGTACTTAGTGCAACTAATATATTTCAAGTATAATTTGAAAGCAATGTGTTCGATTTAAAATAAAGCATGTATCCCCCCCCCAAGGGTTTGTAAAACAATTAAGTAATAGAAAGTGGGGCTATGAACTCACCTTAATACATGATATCAAATGTATAATGAGAATGATGGATATGCCGTGAGAACTTCTACGAGAAACCTAAAATAGAATATTGCGACTTAGGTTTGGAATAATGTTTAGGAAAACATAAACCATTCTATATATATGATTCGTTGATCGTGAGTGGTGAAAATCACAATATCAACGTATATCAAAATAACCGTAAAATTTGACAAATTAACCTTTTATGTTATTCTGCCAAACCTCACGGGTGTGATAAAAGTGATACCGGGAAAGTGATTTCCCCGGGTCGTGTCCCAACGAGGTGTGAAATTGACGGATTTGTTGACGTTTCGAGATTAGGACTTGAATTTGTTTAACAAATTTGGATTTTGATTTCGTTATCCTACAAATTAAATAACGGGAATGAAAATGAAGCATGTAAAACAAAGCAAGTACTAAATAAACTACGACTAAGCCTAAGAAACAATAAAACAAAGCTAAACTACATCCTAGGGTGCTAAAATGCAAAAACGCGAAAAACCTGGAACGCACCGAGCCCCGAAAGTGAAAAATATGCAATTTAAATCCTACGAGTGCAAAAACAATTTTCCTACATTCTAAATGACTAAAAATAATTTTAGGAAAAAGCCGGGAGTTTTTTCGAGTTTTATTTTAATTATTACGAATTTAAAACTAATTAACACTAATTAAATGATTAAAAATACTAAACTAATTTATAAAAATGTGCAAAAATCACAGAAATTACTTTACACTAAGGGGGACCTAAGAAAAATGAAATGGGATCAACAGCTTTTACGGATAAGCTATTAAAAATTAGCTAAGGTTAATAAGCTAAACTACTCAAACTACTTTAAATATTAAACTTAGTAAACTAAAACCAATAGAAGTCCCAAGGGCGCATGGTATCCAGGTACACCCTTATCATCTTACAAAGGCTGGGAGGTCTCAGGTTCGAGCCTGCCTCCCACCTTTTTTTTTTGAAACTTCTCTTTTGGAACTTATTTGTGAGACCAAAGTAAAGATTTTTTGTAAAAACTTGATTCAAGAAAAACTTACAATAAGCTGTTTCCACAGCTTATTGTCCACTGTTGGAAAGAAACCCAAACACACCCTTAAACAATTTGTAAACACAAAAAGAAAGCAACTGATAAGCAGTCTAGGAATCAGAAATAAGCTATCATATGTATTACATCTAACTAAAATAAGCTAAAAACAACTGTTAATGGAGGAAAATCAGTTGGAAAATAAGCTAGGCTAAAGGGAGATCCTAAGCTAAAGATTGGCAAATAAGCAAATATAAGCTACAAATAAGCACCTAAGTCACTAATTCTAGACTGACTACACTAATCAACACCTAAAGGATCTGAAAAAGTAGAATTGAAATCTAATAAGCACTCATGAGAAGCATTCTAACCGCTGATCTGTTGGTGCAGGCTAAAAACAGCCTGTGGTGGGCCTCTTGGGAGCTTATTCTGAGACAGCTACAGGGTGAACAAACCTTTGAGCTTCTGGGAACCTGAAGCTCACCCAGCCAACTATCATTTGCCCCCATGTATGGTCCATGAGAAGCTGATTACAGCTTATAAATAAGCTGAGAAAATTGTGGTGTGAACAGCAGCAATGGCTGCTGTTCTGTGCAGGCAATTTTTGGCAGAAACACCCTTTTTTACTAACCAAACTTGTGCAAGACTTGTTAACTCAGTTTCCAACTACCAACATAACTTGAAATCACTAAAATAGCTTTGACCTTAAAGGTCAAAGTGGGTAAAAACTGTTTTTCTAAACCCAACTCAACTAGAACCAAACACTGCCTTAAAGGCAGAAAACCATGTAAAAAATCGAGATTCAAGAAAACTCACCTTTTGCAACTGTAAACTAACTTTAAACTGAATTACAACAACTTAGAACAACTCTAAATTGAAATGGCAGAATAAGAACATGAACCAGAAAAATAAATCGGCTTGAAATCATGAAATTAAAAATCTGAAAATTGCATTACATGAAATTTAAATGACGGTAAAACTAAAAAGGGGACTAGAACATAAGAAATTCTAGACAATTTTTACAATGAGCCTACATTCTATATTTATACAAAATTGAAAAAGCTTCCTTCTCTTCTTGTTTTCTGTGTTGTGTTTGTTTGGTGAGACGAAACAACCCAAGACATACTTTGTGCTTTCTTGATTAAATCACAGCCATGGATTACTCTTGAAAACCCCTTTACAACCATTGATGGGACTTTTGCACTTTGTGGATTGATGACATGGAGATGAGACATGTGAAGAGTGGGCAACATGTGATCTTGCCTGGGTATCTGGGAGTTGAGAGTGATGGGGAGAGATGAGAGGGAAAGTGCTTCTTGGCGCCAAGGTTTGTCTGGGTTAGAATTAAGGTTGGGGTAATGGTGGGTTTTGGGTGAAAAATAAAAACGAGTTGTGTGTACTGGGTTTTGGTTAAAGGAAAAGGGAAGAGGTCAAAATTAAAAGGAAGGTTTTTTTTTTTTAAAGGGTTTATGTAAAAAGGTTAAAGTGTTTTATTAAAATGCATTTTGTGTTTTTTAGTAAAAAACGTTTTTTTTTAGAGCATAAAATTGGTTTTAAGAAAAATTTGATTTTTTATAAAATGGATTTTAAAGGCTACCATGGGATTTTTGGTTTAAAAGGTATTTTGGATATTATGGGTACCGGGAAAGGGTAAAATGGGGTTTTTGGGTTCGGGTTAGGTTTTAAGTTGTTTTTCCCCCTGATCACTCTAAAAAACGCATCCCGGGCTCTGAAAATGTAGAAAATCCACTACCGGCTCCGTCTGTTTCAGCACATTTCTGATTTCGGCTCGTTTTTGCCTGTTATCGCTCTATTTTCAATCCTTTTGTACCTGCAAGACACAAAACACACTCCAAGGAAATTTTTAGCATATTTTGATCATATTTGGGTGTTTTTGGTCATTTTTGTGGTCTTAGGTGGGTAAAAACGATGAGTGAATAAGCACTCATCAAATCCCCCCACACTAGGTAATTGCTAGTCCCTAGCAATCAATCATATGAAGTAATGAATGAAACTCACGAGTATACCCCATTTTGACTTTTTTATTCGATGCGAGAAATTTAAATTAGACTGAAAGTAAATAACGTGCTTGATTAACAAAAAGTGGTATCATGGAACGGGATTCACACAAAATGGGCGTCTCCAGGGAATTGTAATCGTCATCCTCTTTTTTATACTCTCAAACTAAGTCTAAACTTATTGTGCAAACGTTTTGGCAAAAATGCTAACACTACTTATACAAATAATCTATGTAAGTCGAGACTTAACTTTTTACTCCCGCAGTTTATACAATTTAAGTTCGTGTGCTCATTTTCAAAAGTTTGACCATTGAAACCGACCTCCTTATGGTTGTTATCCACTTAACTAAAATTTTAACTTCCCGGAAACTACGAAAGTCTAAGGATCGAAAAGGCCTCTTCCATGTAGCGGCTTTCTTCTCGGCACATCCCAAACCAGTTGGCTTTAGGTGACCGGGCTTTTGACACCTCACGGAGAATAGTACCGGAATTAGCGGGAATTCGATTCCAAAGATTTGCGAGGCTACCGTTAAGTTAAAACTAAACCTAAATGGATAACAACCGACGATAATTTAGAAGTTCGAGATTCAAAGGTGAGATCACTCCATGTAGCGACTTTCTTCTCAGCTTGTCCATTTAAGGAGGCTAGGTTTTCACCCTCGAGAATAGTATCGGAGCTTTCGGGGTCTTTTGACTTCAAGAATTTCTAAATCACCGTCAAGCTTTTAGACAACCTTGACGAATCCTAGTTCAACTTCCGATTTAAATTTAAGAAAAAGCAAGTTTCGCACATTTATTGATAAGCAACATAGTACTTTTATTCAAGGACTCATTTTTTTTTTCATTTTTCATTTTTTCAATTTTTTTGATTTTTCTCACTTTTTTCACTTTTTTTTTTTTTTTTTTTTTTTTTTTTTTTTTTGCAATTTACTTTTGCATCATTCAAGCACTTTTACGATACTTTCACTTTGCAATATTATTCTGATTTTAAGAAAGTATGCTTTTCCAAAAATTTTAATAAAAAGTTGAACTTGAGCTCTAAATCAATTTTGCTTAAAAACTTTTTGTTGTAACAAGACGATTTGAATGTTCAAAAGTTTGACAATGAGCACGTATTTTAAGTTCAATTAGGAGCTACTGGGAGAAAAAGCCATAGATTACTTATATAAGCTCTAAAGAGGACCAACTACTCCACGCTTAGCATTTTCATTTGCACAACTCGTAAAAACTTAGCCTAATTGTTAAGAGAGCAGCTAGATCAACACTCTAGCAGAGTCGGGATTCCCTTTGTTCTAACCTAATCAAGACTAAACTTGCATTAACACCGAAGTATTAACACTTTATTTTTGTGCAAAGCACTTCTTTTTAAATTAAAAAAAAATAAAAATAAAAAATAAATTTAGAGTCAAAACGGGGGTACTAGGGACTAAAGGGTACAAATGTGACAAAATTCGACAGAATTCCAATCCCCCCACACTAGGTAATTGCTAGTCCCTAGCAATCAATCATATGAAGTAATGAATGAAACTCACGAGTATACCCCATTTTGACTTTTTTATTCGATGCGAGAAATTTAAATTAGACTGAAAGTAAATAACGTGCTTGATTAACAAAAAGTGGTATCATGGAACGGGATTCACACAAAATGGGCGTCTCCTGGGAATTGTAATCGTCATCCTCTTTTTTATACTCTCAAACTAAGTCTAAACTTATTGTGCAAACGTTTTTGCAAAAATGCTAACACTACTTATACAAATAATCTATGTAAGTCGAGACTTAACTTTTTACTCCATGAGTTTATACAATTTAAGTTCGTGTGCTCATTTTCAAAAGTTTGACCATTGAAACCGACATCCTTATGGTTGTTATCCACTTAACTAAAATTTTAACTTCAGGAAACTACGAAAGTCTAAGGATCGAAGGGCCTCTTCCATGTAGCGGCTTTCTTCTCGGCACATCCCAAACCAGGTTGGCTTTAGGTGACCGAGCTTTTGACACCTCACGGAGAATAGTACCGGAATTAGCGGGAATTTGATTCCAAAGATTTACGAGGCTACCGTTAAGTTAAAACTAAACCTAAATGGATAACAACCGACGATAATTTAGAAGTTCGAGATTCAAAGGTGAGATCACTCCATGTAGCGACTTTCTTCTCAGCTTGTCCATTTAAGGAGGCTAGGTTTTCACCCTCGAGAATAGTATCGGAGCTTCGGGTCTTTTGACTTCAAGAATTTCTAAATCACCGTCAAGCTTTTAGACAACCTTGACGAATCCTAGTTCAACTTCCGATTTAAATTTAAGAAAAAGCAAGTTTCGCACATTTTATTGATAAGCAACATAGTACTTTTATGCAAGGACTCATTTTTTTTTAATTTTTTTTTTAATTTTTTGATTTTTCTCACTTTTTTTTTTTTTTTTTTTTTTTGCAATTTACTTTTGCATCATTCAAGCACTTTTACGATACTTTCACTTTGCAATATTATTCTGATTTTAAGAAAGTATGCTTTTCCAAAAATTTTAATAAAAAGTTGAACTTGAGCTCTAAATCAATTTTGCTTAAAAACTTTCTGTTGTAACAAGACGATTTGAATGTTCAAAAGTTTGACAATGAGCACGTATTTTAAGTTCAATTAGGAGCTACTGGGAGAAAAAGCCATAGATTACTTATATAAGCTCTAAAGAGGACCAACTACTCCACGCTTAGCATTTTCATTTGCACAACTCGTAAAAACTTAGCCTAATTGTTAAGAGAGCAGCTAGATCAACACTCTAGCAGAGTCGGGATTCCCTTTGTTCTAACCTAATCAAGACTAAACTTGCATTAACACCAAAGTATTAACACTTTATTTTTGTGCAAAGCACTTCTTTTTAAATTAAAAAAATAAAAATAAAAATAAAAAATAAATTTAGAGTCAAAACGGGGGTACTAGGGACTAAAGGGTACAAATGTGACAAAATTATTGAGAATTCCCCACACTTAGAATTGAATATTGCCCTCAATATTCAAAGTCCCGGCCGAATACTATCGAACGGAAAAGGGTAATACCACTAGCCAAGTGTGTGGACGAAATCTGTTATTTTACACAAAAGGATTTTTGAAAACATATCCCTAGATAAACGTTAGTAAAATGATCGGGATATTGGTACTGGATTGAAAGCGAGCATCAATCATCACGGTCAAGGGGATTCCTGAAAACATGAGCAAACACACAAGAAGCAAACACTGTGGAGGTTTCCCCACACACTTAGTTGTTAGAAAATAGAAAGAAGTCAGAAACATGGGTGAAAACCCATGGAATGCTATTGTTTTGTTAACCGAATCGCTAGCTTGACTCGACCCGAATTCATTGGTCCATGGGGAGCAAGTGGAAGAAAATCTCCATCGGACTTTACGAAAGTTCCACTCAGATGAGATACATCCGCTTAGAAGAAAGAGCAATCTTTGGGGTCAAAGATGGTATCTTCACTCCTATAGGAGTTAAGACACGGAGAAGAAATGGGAGGAGAAGGCAGAGTGACAATGAGTTGACAATGGGTGGGATGGGTGGGCAAAAGATAAGATTGAGGAACATTGAGCGAATGTTCAGAAATCTTATCCACCACTGTAGCAATGCAAACATCCGTGTCGGGCTTAGAAGAGGTTCCAGCATCCGGCGGTTTAGCAGGTGGACGAGTGGATGATGGACCTAAGCCATAATCATCACTCTGAAAACCCGAAGGTATCGAGTCATCCGAAGAAAGAATGTCGACCTCTTCCATACGAGTGTCACTTGACGAATTATCAGAAGACCAATTGTATAGAAGATTTTCTAATTTAGCAAGGTCGTCGTCAAAGTCCAAGTGCACATCATCATCTCCCGATGGAGAATGATCAACGAGAGTGAGTTCATCGGCGAACTCCTCGAGAAGATCTAACGTCGAAGTGGGATTGCCACTATTCTTTTCTTCGGGTAAAGAAGGAGATGTAAAAAGCGTCACTATCCTCATTACGAATATCAAAGATGGGATTATCCGAAACTAGAGTGAATTCAAAATCGAAGACAAACAGAGGATTAGTGAATGCCATAGCAAAAGTTTTCTCGAACACAACAAGAATATCTTCATTATCCGTATCAAAATCAGTGTCTATGTCAAGATCTTTGGGATCAACATCTCTCACTTCTTCTAAGTTGACGAGCTCATAAGGAATATCCTCCACATACTCGATGTCTCCACACGATAACGAGTCATCAAACGACGTATAATCATTTTCAGACTCGGAGATTACCTCAACAGGTTCTTTCGAGGTGGGAGAAGAATCATCATCGAGAGGCTCATCACACATATCACCGGAGATAACCTCGGATTCACTTGGGGTTGGGACAAGGTTCTCAACACAAGACGATCCCGTTTCCGGAATAGTGCTAAGATGCTCATCCCCCATTAAAAGGTTATCCGATGGTTCTATGGTAGATAGGCAAGATAAGGGCGGAGAGTGGACATGTGCGGTACTTTGTGGGCTTGAGATATGCACCTTGTCCTTTGTCGTCTCCCAATCCTCCTCATCCTCATCATCGAGACGGCAAGCCTCGTTAAATAGGAGACGCTGTTGAGCAGCTCGCTCATCGGCTAGTAATCTTTCGTTGCGAGCTGCTTGTTCTTCGGCAAAAAGTTCTCCATACGCTTTTTGATGAGACTCTTCTTGGGCACGTTTATTAACCAATTCTTTTAAATCTTTGAGTAAATCTAGGCAATTTTGGAGAAGTTCTTGAGGAATTTGCGGAGGTTGTGTTTGAATCGTTTGGTACTGTGGAGGTTGGTCATGATAAGAATAGTCATAATTGTTACAAGGATCATGCTCATAGACAAGCGGATTCCTCGTTTGACAATCAGCGTTATAGTCTTGGACCTCCACAGTACTCACAACCGTATGATTGATGTGAGTGATTCGATGAATCATATGGATATTGGTCAAAACCAAAATTTTGATTGTTACATGGACCTTGCTCATAGACAAGCATGCTCCCTGCTTGACACTCAAAACTCGAGTGAGGACCTCCACAATACTCACAGGAATATGTCTCCATCTCATGGTGCGGGGGTTGGTTAAAGAAATTTGATGGTTCATTATGCAGTGGGATTTTGTTCATAGAAAAACCTACAACGAGGCAATTTGGAGGTCCCCCACACCATTTACAACCATATTGGTAAGACGAAGACATAACGAAGAATTAAACGGATAGAGGGTAAGAGAAATAGAATCAACGAATAAGAGGAACGAGAAGAATATTTTTGGGTTTTTTTTAAAACGAGTGCACATGCACTATCAAAAACAACACTTTCAATTAAAACAAGACCGAGGCAAAACACAGTGAACTTAAACCAATAATCACAAGCGTATTCACGCAAGTGACACAAAGGCAAGTTTTGAATCTTTGGTTCGGGAACTTATTATGATAACACTCAAGTTGAGAAGTGTTATATTGATTGTGTGTTCTATTTTATTTAAAACAACAAGCAAAAATCTTTTTGTATTTTTAATCTTTTACATATATACAAAGAAAAGAAAAATATTTTTGTATTTTTGTATTTTTCAAAAACAATAACTTCACGAGGAAGGTTCTTCAAGTCACTAATCGCAAAAACTTCACGATATTGTCGCAACACACCTCCCCGGCAGCGGCGCCAAAATTTGATTCGTTGATCGTGAGTGGTGAAAATCACAATATCAACGTATATCAAAATAACCGTAAAATTTGACAAATTAACCTTTTATGTTATTCTGCCAAACCTCACGGGTGTGATAAAAGTGATACCGGGAAAGTGATTTTCCCGGGTCGTGTCCCAACTAGGTGTGAAATTGACGGATTCGTTGACGTTTCGAGATTAGGACTTGAATTTGTTTAACAAATTTGGATTTTGATTTCGTTATCCTACAAATTAAATAACGGGAATGAAAATGAAGCATGTAAAACAAAGAAAGTACTAAATAAACTACGACTAAGCCTAAGAAAAAATAAAACAAAGCTAAACTACATCCTAGGGTGCTAAAATGCAAAAACGCGAAAAACCGGGAACGCACCGAGCCCCGAAAGTGAAAAATATGCAATTTAAATCCTACGAGTGCAAAAACAATTTTCCTACATTCTAAATGACTAAAAATAATTTTAGGAAAAAGCCGGGAATTTTTTTGAGTTTTATTTTAATTATTACGAATTTAAAACTAATTAACACTAATTAAATGATTAAAAATACTAAACTAATTTATAAAAATGTGCAAAAATCACAGAAATTACTTTACACTAAGGGGGACCTAAGAAAAATGAAATGGGATCAACAGCTTTTACGGATAAGCTATTAAAAATTAGCTAAAGCTAATAAGCTATATTACTCAAACTGCCTTATATATTAAACTTGGTAAACTAAAACCAATAGAAGTCCCAAGGGCGCATGGTATCCAGGTACACCCTTATCATCTTACAAAGTTTGGGAGGTCTCGAGGTTCGAGCACGCCTCCCACCTTTTTTTTGAAACTTCTCTTTTGGAACTTATTTGTGAGACCAAAGTAAAGATTTTTTGTAAAAACTTGATTCAAGAAAAACTTACAATAAAATTTGTTCCAGACTTATTGTCCAACTGTGAGAAAGAAACCCAAACGCACCCTTAAACAATTTGTAAACACAAAAAGAAAGCAAACGATAAGCGGTCACGGGAATCAGAAATAAGCTATCATATGTATTACATCTAACTAAAATAAGCTAAAAACAACTGTTAATGGAGGAAAATCAGTTGGAAAATAAGCTAGGCTAAAGGGAGATCCTAAGCTAAAGATTGGCAAATAAGCAAATATAAGCTACAAATAAGCACCTAAGTCACTAATTCTAGACTAACTACACTAATCAACACCTAAAGGATCTGAAAAAGTAGAATTGAAATCTAATAAGCACTCATGAGAAGCATTCTAACCGCTGATCTGTTGGTGCAGGCTGAAAACAGCCTGTGGTGGGCCTCTTGGGAGCTTATTCTGAGACAGCTACAGGGTGAACAAACCTTTGAGCTTCTGGGAACCTGAAGCTCACCCAGCCAACTATCATTTGCCCCCATGTATGGTCCATGAGAAGCTGATTACAACTTATAAATAAGCTGAGAAAATTATGGTGTGAGCAGCGCAATGGCTGCGTTCTGCAATTTTTGCAATTTTGGCGAAACATCCTCTTTTACTAACCAAACTTGTGCAAGACTTGTTAACTCAGTTTCCAACTACCAACATAACTTGAAATCACTAAAAGAGCTTTGACCTTAAAGGTCAAAGTGGGTAAAAACTGTTTTTCTAAACCCAACTCAACTAGAACCAAACACTGCCTTAAAGGCAGAAAACCATGTAAAAAAAATCAGAGATTCAAGAAAACTCACCTTTTGCAACTGTAAACTAACTTTAAACTGAATTACAACAACTTAGAACAACTCTAAATTGAAATGGCAGAATAAGAACATGAACCAGAAAAATAAATCGGCTTGAAATCATGAAATTAAAAATCTGAAAATTGCATTACATGAAATTTAAATGACGGTAAAACTAAAAAGGGGACTAGAACATAAGAAGTTCTAGACAATTTTTACAATGAGCCTACATTCTATATTTATACAAAATTGAAAAAGCTGCCTTCTCTTCTTGTTTTCTGTGTTGTGTTTGTTTGGTGAGACGAAACAACCCAAGACATACTTTGTGCTTTCTTGATTAAATCACAGCCATGGATTACTCTTGAAAACCCCTTTACAACCATTGATGGGACTTTTGCACTTTGTGGATTGATGACATGGAGATGAGACATGTGAAGAGTGGGCAACATGTGATCTTGCCTGGGTATCTGGGAGTTGAGAGTGATGGGGAGAGATGAGAGGGAAAGTGCTTCTTGGCGCCAAGGTTTGTCTGGGTTAGAATTAAGGTTGGGGTAATGGTGGGTTTTGGGTGAAAAATAAAAAGCGAGTTGTGTGTCTTGGGTTTTGGTTAAAGGAAAAGGGAAGAGGTCAAAATTAAAAGGAAGGTTTTTTTTTTAAAAGGGTTTATGTAAAAAGGTTAAAGTGTTTTATTAAAATGCATTTTGTGTTTTTTAGTAAAAACGTTTTTTTTTTTAGAGCATAAAATTGGTTTTAAGAAAAATTTGATTTTTTATAAAATGGATTTTAAAGGCTACCATGGGATTTTGGGTTTAAAAGGTATTTTGGATATTATAGGTGAGGGAAAGGGTAAAATGGGGTTTTGGGTTCGGGTTAGGTTTTAAGTTGTTTTCCCCAGATCACTCTAAAAGCAGCATCGAGGCTCTCGAAAATGTAGAAAATCCACTACGAGCTCCGTCTGTTTGACACATTTTCGATTTCGGCTTCGTTTTGCTGTTTAAGCTCATTTTCAATCCTTTTGTACCTGCAACACACAAAACACACTCCGAGGAAATTTTTAACATATTTTGATCATATTTGGGTGTTTTTGGTCATTTTTGTGGTCTTAGGTGGGTAAAAACGATGAGTGAATAAGCACTCGTCAATATATTTCTATGTTGATCATGATGTAGTCAATTATCATTTGGTGTTTATAGAAAGATCTTTAATATGTTAAAACATATTTAGTTTATAGATATCGTACTACCGTTCAGGCCATCATAATTCAGAGGTCATGCAGTAAACGTTCGAGGAGCTAGGACACTTTAAATCGTAAATCAAGCAACTTGTCGATCCGTTTACCCAAATGAACCCCTCACATGAAGTTCCCTAGTGTTGTAGTGCTTAATACGTAAAACATGTATATTTGATTACTTGATTATATGATATATTAAGAGTTTATAAATACAATAAATAAACTAACAAAGTTTATAAGTATTTAAATAAGTTTGAGTTTTATAAATACTTACCTTAAAATAGAATGCTTGAGTATTATGGAAAAATAAAATATTAGCGGAGCTTCGGCGTAAATTTGCAATCTTTGAAAACCAAGGCTATTAGAAGATTATAACAACGACTTCTTGAGAACCCGAAGAAGAAAAGAAGATTATAACGACGTCTTTTTGGAGACTTGAAGATATTTGAAGATTATAACGACTCTTTCTTGAAAACTTCCAAGAACGAAGATCAAACGCTAGTTTTCTTCAAGAACAAATGAATGTTCTTACAAGATCTATAAGAAATGCCTTTAGGTTTAGGACTTTAGATGTTAAGAAGGGGTGGTGCAAGAAAAATGAGGTGATTTAGCTTGGTATTTATAGGCTAGAGAATATGGTTAACTATTTATTGGGTTAAAAACTAACCATGGTTAAATTTACACATGTAATGATCTAAAGAAAGCATGCTTAGGATTTTGACACCAAGGTGAAGACTCCTAATTTTGTTCATGATAAGATAGGATGACTTTGGTGGATAGTTTTGGTATTATCTTGGTTCTGGTGAGTTTGGTTAGTTAAATGTTAACCGAAGCCATAAAGCGTAAAAGCCGAATATCGTAAAATCTGAAATTTGTAGGAATGGTGAAACTCATCATTATACTTCATCTAAAAATATAAAATGGGTGATAAGTCTCATTGGGTGCAAAAACGGCTTAAAGTGGAAATACGGGTCAAAAGCAGCGTAATTAGCAGTTTATCGAGAAAAATAACGAAATTTCGAGGAACGACCTTGAATTTATTTAAAGAAGACTAAAATTAGTCTAAAAGTGATATGAGATGTCAAAATGTGGTTTTCGTCATGCTGAGATAACTTAACAGTTATACGTGAAGTTTAAAAGTTACGCGATTTAAGCAAAAATGTAGAATGTACAAGGTTAATTCCTTTGTGGTCAAAGGAGGAGGGAAATATGTTTGAATTTTCCAAAAAATGCAAAAGTTTCAAAAACATATTAGAAACACAGTCTGAGAATGGTTAAGTCACGGATGTAAGTAGAATTGTTTAAAACGTAAGTTTAGTTTTGTTCTGGGCTTATTTGGTAATATTAAAAATAATAAATCTTAAAAATTCTCAAATTAATCATGAGTGATCTAAAATTTATCTGATGCGAGGAAAATTGTCGAGTTGATTTTTCGTTATGCGCGTGATGTTTAAACGGTGGACCGTCTAAAACGAAACTTTAAAACGATGTTTACTTAATAACTTTTGAGAAAATGATCTAACGATGGTCGAACTCTCAGGTTATTACTAAAATAATTTATCTTACGAGAATGTGGATTAAAAATTTTACAGGATGAATAGTGAAAGTGAATAGTAAATGTGAATAGTAAATTCTCGAAAATGAAAAGTAACCTAAAAATGCGGGTGGTTACAAATCCTTTGTGATAAAAAGTTTCCAAACTCGGGTTACCCATCCCAAGCTATTTTTTAGATGGGTTCCACTAAATTCATGACACTACCCTTTTTATTACGCGTTCTCCATTTGTCAGGGACCCCATTCTTAAGTACACCTTTTCCCATGACTTTAGCAAGACTCTCTAGTTTTGTTAAGTCTTTAAGTAATACCGGTTGACATGTTATTTATCTATCAAAGCATGCATACTCATACTTAAATAAAACACATAATAGACATAGCCAAACCATTATATAATGTTGATCCCGAGATCCACTTCGGTAATCTACTTGGGTCTGCCCTAAGGGTTAAAACATGACACAAGGAAGGAAATTTTCTTGGGACTCCGTGTCTTTTCAGCATCGCCCGTGATTCTCTTCATACTCCATAGGTTCTTCTAACTCGATTGGGCTTCCACATGTCACGTTCGTAGCTTCTCTACTTTACTAAATTAAATTACAAGATGGAATACCATTGGCATGCAAGCCTCCCTTAACCCAAAAAGTTTAAATGTAAACATTATAAGTACTTCACAACTATGCAGTTTATATTTTGGTCTATAGCTCGGGCTTGTGTCATACATGATTTTAAAAAAAGTAAGAAAGTACTGTTTAACTAAAGTACAGATGAAAAATACTTAAGCTATGATTTGCTATAACATACTACACATGCGCATGAATCACATGTGTCACCCATCCTACTAGTACATGTAAATCACGAGTTTCACCCGTATTATTGCATACTAATACAATATGTCATACTAATAAACCCTAATTAGGGTTTCCCAAAACTTAAAAAATTTAAAAGTTTGTGACTTAGCTAAAAACATCCCCCAAGTTACCATATTTTAATTTAAAAAAAATATATATATGGGCTTTTTTTAAAAAAGTTTATTTCCTAAATTAACCGTTTATGTTTTAATATTTTAAAACCCTAGTTTTCAAATTTAGGAATCCCGGATTTCAAATTAGGTAAAACTAAATTTCCATCATCCTATGGAAACTAATTGTTTGGTTACCAAGTTTCACGTTAGACGAATTTTATGATCTCATCTAGTTATGATCACTAAAATAGACTCACCTAGAGTTTAGGTAAAATCTTTCTTATTCCCTAAGCTATATTGCTTACCATATGATTAAATTTGGTAACCTAAGGTTTCCAAAAATAGTTTTAGCATATTTTTAGAAAAGTTTGCACCTTACCAAAAATATCCAAAACTCTAAATGATACAAAGAAGATAAAAATTCTTGCATACATGAGAAAAAATCTAGGTAAACCTAGTTCTTGCAATTAACATGAAAACTTGAATTAAGGTTTTCACGTTTGATCTCAGATACCCATGTATCCTCATAAAATCGACTCCATTATGGTTTAGAAAACCTTAATGGATTGATCCCATGTGATCCAAACATATAAACCCTAATTTCATCACCAAAGTAATTAAACCGTAGTTGTCAACAAAAAGCAAAAATCCTAAAACCCTGACATGCATAAATCGACCAAATAAACATAACCAAATTAAAGAATTAAATTTTTATGACAAAAGAAGCAATTATTAAGAACCCTAGCTAGATTATGTATGATTAAGGTGACTCTGATACCACTGTATGGTATTGGTAGTCACCTGCATGGCCTATAAAATATATGCAGCAAAAAATAAATATATAAAGACCATGCAGACTGAACCCATAATAACAGGTCTCCTAATCATTGATATAACCTAAGCCTAACACGTATAAAGGGTGTTCATAGATTTACTTGATCCTACAGTTATGTAAGCTTCTAGACCATCATAGCTTGCACATAGTCATCTTCTTCTTCTTCTTCTCCTTGATGCTTCAATCGTCTGAATTAGCGTTTTTTAGGAGAATCATCACGTTGGTTGCGTCAGGTATCACCAACACATGTAGGACTAGGGCTATGAACATATGCAAGTTAAGAGAGTGTACGAAACACCGGTAAGATCGACTAGGGACTAGTTGATCTAGGAACCGAATTAGGGTCGATTTATGGAAGTCAACTAAAGTGTTTTAATCCCTTTGGTCGACCGATCGGTTGAGAAGATTAGGTCGGTTGAGAAGATTAGGGTTATGAGGTATGTTATGAATTCTATTAGAGAGCCTTTGTATTTATTGCCCACAAAAGAACATTCTAAAATCTTTAACAATAATCCTAAGTGAATACAAGTTTGACAAGGAGTTAAACATACCCCTTAAGGGATCGGCCGAAAACCAACAACCCTTAGGGTTTGTGGTTTTGCCTTTCATTCACTTATATATACCATGGATAATTACCGTTTTACCCCTCTATGAAAATATTACCGTATTCTCATTTTCTCTTCATTTCTATTTCATTTTGTTACTCTTTTCTCATTTCCGCTTGCATGTTCCTTTTAGTGTGTACCGATGTGACCCTTCGGCCTTTTTGTTAAGGCCAGTTGTGAGAGATGTTGTTCTTTTCTCATAAATCCTTTCAGTTACGCTGTAATAGCTGCTCTTGACTTTTGGCATCTTGTTGTTGTTGGGATTTTATATCTAGTTAACCAATTAACACTACGAGTACGCAGCGGAATTTGGATCTAGTTTATGCAATTAGGTTAACACATAATTAATAAAAAATAAATAATAAAAGGGATAAAGAAACCCGCAAGTAATTAACGAACAAAGAAACCAAGTATTCAAAGCGAATACCTCTACGAGTCCACACACAAACACTTAATCACGAATACACAAGATATAAGCTAGTCGTGAACGTTTACCCAAACAACACTTGTAAACCATGAACTAAACGAACCAAGAAAAACCCTAGAACCCTTCTATTTTTCTGTTCGAGATCAGCAGCAACCCGAGAACCTAAACTAGGTTCTGTCCGATATCAGAAACCACTTTTCCGATAAGTATCTGACTTCGTATCTGCCCGATAAACCATCAAACAGCCCTCTACTTTCTGAACACTATTCAACTGGGAAAATACTCAGAAAACATAACATGAAAACCCTAGAACAAATTGGATCCAAACGATGCAATTTAGGGTTTCAATGTGTCAAACCATAATCGGATGAAAAAGTCCGATCGGTTTGGACTTGGAAGGTGTTTGATCGGATGGAATCATGTATGTATCATCAAGGTTGTTAGGAATGGTGTGAGTATATATATAGCACAAGAATCCTAGCCATGCTTGGGCTCAAAACTTGAGCTCCAAGTCACAACCCATCCAAATCCGATTCTAAGTATAACAAGCCCAAGGCTTTTCCCCATTTGACCCACTTTGGAAAGAAACCGGCCAAAGGATCTCATGGGTTAATGATTCGGATCACATGCAGGAAAACGGGTCAAGTAATACGGGTTAATATAGTTCAAGTAGTTAACGTGTAAAACGTACTCTCGTGTTTAACGTGTGTGCCCCCATAGGCTCACACACTTCTAGTCGTTTTCGTACGTACCAACTCCCATAATCCAACAGCTCCCACTTGGGAGTTGGAGTAGCGGACAGCACAAAAACTAACGACGAAAACGCCTAGTAACGCTCTCACTTGCTATTTAACTAAAAGTGTCTGAGATATAGTTTCATAAAATCCTCTCAGTAGCATGGTCGTTAATGTCTTGCTTTAAATCATCCTTTGTTATAGATATATTTAAATCATGGATATGGATCCCAACTCATTCCATATAGTTTAACCATTTAGATTCTCGTTATATAATTTAATTAGATATACCAAATGTAATCAAGTATCATCTTGCATTACCCTTTGGGTTACCGGCGAACAATTTTACGATTAATTGGAGAGCCATGGTATCTTTCTACACATATTGAGTGGAGTAACAAATATTTTATAGACAGTGTTGTGGATGCTGCTGCACATCACTCCGAAATATAGCTTTTATAACTACCTTATTTATGATAGCGTTTGACTTATACTTACAAAAGTGATATCCACACATAACAGAACTTGCTTGTATCTCAAGTCTAAGGATGACATTAACAAACCATTTTCAATATTTTACTTATGACAAGGATCCTGCAACTTATAGGATTTCACAAACACATTAAACCACAATCATATTGGGCGTATACAAGTTTTTAGAGAGAAAAAGTTTTAGAGAGAGAAAGGGAAGAGAGTTGGGAACTATGTGAAACAAAGAAAAATAGTATTGAAGCTCCAACCCTCTACCTTAGGAGGTAGAGGGTATTTATAATTTTCTTACAAGGCTCGCCTCCTACGGGCTGTGGATCAGGCATACAGTGGGTAAAGACTCGTCCGTCCTCCACGGTGTTACTTAACTAAATACTAACTAAAATTAAATGACTACGACTACGAGCTTTCTAACCATTACATATACTTGAGGTGACCAACACTTTAACGACTGGATTTTATAAATCCTAACAATCTCCCCCTAAGGGAGGTCACCTCAAATTACACATAATACAAACAGATTTTACATTAAGATTGTTCTTGGATTCTTGTTTAAGTTCATTGCTCTGTAGCCCGTAGTCATTGATTCTTCATGTTTAGCATGTTTGGATAATTCAAGTGGAGGTCTTTAAGCTGATCCGCGTGATGATGAATTTTGAGCCGACTTTAAGATCATCGGCTTGCATAAATCTCTGACTCTTCCTTTGTAGTGTTGACATTATGTGATGTTGTGACCTTGGACCGACATGCTCACATTACGGATCATGATTTCTTTTCATCGGAATAGCGGAAGCTTTAGTTAATTCATGATATTTGCGCGTTAGCGAAGCATGGAGTGAAAATATCAGAGTCGTTGATGCACTTATCATGATTTCTTTAGAGATGAATGTATTGTGTGAGCATGCGGCTATGGATTGACCTCTCAATTCGATCATCGCAAGCGTCAGTGTACTGCACACAGCGATTAGCAATAAAGCGCCGCGAAAAAGTGTCTTTGATCACTTTCGTTAGATTAGAGTACCGCCCACGGTTCCCGTTGATGGTACAAATCGCACTGTGATCGGTATAATTCTAAAGAATCTCCTTGACGAGGGTTTAGCGGACTGCTCTAGTCGTTCTCAAAGCGAATGTCTCAAAGAAGACAACAATGAGTGAACAGCCGAAATTGAGATTCAGCGATTGATGAAAAGAGATTTGAAAAACAATCATGTGCTGCTCAAAATAAAGTGTTTTTGCAATACAACGAAGGTTTTAAGGAAAATCAATTATCAATCATAAACACCTTTTAATTTTGAAATATTAATACATAGTCGATGTTCTAGAGAAAAGAGTTTTAAGCACAATGATCGATTTTTCAAAGGTATCCGTCAATCCATTACCTGAACCAGGATTGATTCATAATTTTGAATCGCCCCATTGTTTCTGTTCAGTTGTCACATGGTTAATCTATTGGATAGATCTCACAAGCCACCTACCAAGAGCTTGTTTGATGTTGGCTCTAGAAGGCTTTCCATCTTCATTGTGAATATGTTTGCATATTACTGATGTTCGGCAATACCACAAGGATAATCGTGGGACTCTTAAAATATAGTTTCTCTTTCCACATTGTGTGAAACAGAGAGTCTTCATTGATTGTGTCCTTATTGAGATTTATTGATGATCTCGTGGCTCTAGACTCAATTGTGCATTTGGTTCCTATGCCGGAGACTAGGGAGAGGGTCTTCTCCTTCAATATCAACAATCTCTAAGAGAAAGTCGATAGATAATGTGGGTTCCCAGGTGAGAATGAAACAAGCCCTTTTAGAGGAGCTTTAGTAGCTTGGGAAGTTGTAGTGCGGTGCATCAGCTTTGGGTCCATGGCGTCTTGTCTTCAATACCGGTGTTACTTTGGTAACAACGGTAGCATATAATTGAACGGTTCACCTGAGGTTGAATTAATGGAGGCTATTTCTTTTCACCCTTTTCCTCATTCAATTCTTTTCATTCTTAAGCCCCTTCCGCTTATACAGAGACTTCATAACTAGAACCTTGTTGGGTTTATTCGATGCTACCGCTTCGATCTCATCCGCACTCTTCCGTTCTCATTTTCTCCCTTTTTTCTTTTCATCATACCTAAGGACTTCTACACTATCTAGTGGATTGTCCTTGGGTAGATCCCTCCGACTCTGGCGGGATCGGTAGAACGAATACCTAACCTTACCATCCTTATATCACCATACATAAAGTAAATTTGGTTGGTCTTTTTGGTATTGTTCATCGACCATTGGAACAATTGAAAACCATTTGAAAATCAATCGGTACTTGTGATTTATCATAAAAGCATTTTGTACACGAATCGTTTTGATATTTTTAAGCGGCTCCCCCTCAACATGTGCATCGTATGTTTGAAATCGGTTTGACACATGGAGGCAAGAGGAAGAATTCACTTCTTTGATCAATTATTTTCTAGAAATATCGACATTACTTTCCCGATAAGTAGGTGTTTCACATGATTAAAGATATTTTGGAAAGAATGTGGTTATCAAAAATTTGCTCCCCCTCAATATGTGCATCTGATTTTGAAATTGTTTAGCACATATTAGGAAAAACCTGCACTTAGAGATAAATCAATCACTATTCAATCCATATTGGTTTGATGTAGATGCTCCCCCTTAACATGTGCATGAAATTTTGAAATCGTTTGGCACATGCAGGGAGGAGAGCATGTTAATCACGTATAAGACCATTTATCGAATTATCAGTTTAAATCCAATTTAAATCACAAATTCTCCCCCGATCACAATTTTCAAATCCTTTGAGATTTGTGATCTCTATTGATTTAAATTAAATTTTGAGAACTTTTGAGGAGAATAGTGAGTTGCTTTTGAAAAAAAAAATTAACTGATAAGGATCGGATTTTGAGACTTTAAACTCCATTGATCAGTCATGCATAAATATCTTTTGAAAACATAACATTAGCCAAGGTCTTGAATCAATTGTATAAAACATTGTTCTTTTTTATTTTCCCAAAGTAGACTTTGCTCTTTTACGTGCCAATTGTTTGAAAAATAACCTTTTTGGTTGAATTGAAATCATTCTCCCCCTCAATCAATGACATAAGTTGTTGATTGAGAGATAGAATTTGACGAGATGATAAGCGATGATTTTCAAAAATAGAGTCCGAGGTATTTTCAAAGTAATGTTGTTTTCATTAGATGACAAATATTTTTCAGAAGAATCATTAGAAGGAAAAATATTTTTGAAAGGAAATATTTGTCTTTTGGTGACAAACATTTGTTTTAGAATCGAGTATGAGATTTGAAAAATAAAATTAAGCAAGACTCTGTTCTTTCTTTTTAAAAGCGGAGTTCTTGCTGAAATGACAATAAACCACCATTTTTCTCAGTCGTTTTTTTTTTTTTTTTTTTTTAAAGCAAATTATGTACATTCGAAGAACATCTAAAAACCCGTTACATTCTTTGAATGTCAACACAAAGTCCATAGATGTTATCGAATAAAGAAAAACATGACAAAATAATAATAATTTTGGGATTTTTCAAGATTTTCTAATTTTTTTATGGATTTTGAAAATTTTATATTTTTCTATTTTCTTTTGTGGGTTTTGAACTTTTGTATTTTGCTTTTTGAATAAATATATACAAGAGATAGATGAAGAAAACATATTTAGTCCTCGCTCTTCTCGTTTGAAGTGTTCAGGTTGAACTCTTAAGACCAGGAGGAAGTCGTTGGATAAACTCAGCGTTCTAGAGCTTTGGTGAAGATGTCCCTTAAGCGGTATTCGGTCTCACAATAGAGTTCTACCACACCTTTTTCCACTTGTTCCCGAATGAAATGATGTTGAATGTCGATGTGCTTTACTCTCGAATGTTGAACGTTGTTGCAACAAAGAGCAATGGCACTTTTGTTATCACAATCTGAGGAGAATTTTATTGAATTCAAAACCATAGTTAGATAATTGGGATCTCATCCAAAGGATTTGAGCACAACAAGATGACATGGCTATGTATTCAGCCTCTGTCGAGGATATAGAAGTACTCATTTGTTTCTTTGAAGACCAGCTCACAATCTTATCACCCAGCCCGAGCACCTCGGATGTGTTCCCGACGTGTATCTTGACATCCTGCATGGTCGACATCTGCATAGGCGTTAAGTGACATACCGTGTCGCCGGTACAAAGTCCCATGTTTATGGTTCCTTGGAGATAAGACCCATTTAACAGCTTCAAGGTGCTTTTGGTAGGCTTAGCACGGTATCAACACACATGCATACACGAACATAATATCGGTATCTTGGGCGTGAGATACATCCAGGATCCAATCATACTTCCCGATTTCTTTTGATCTACCATGATCCACGAGTGGTCCTCATCAGGTTTGATGCAGCTCCACCATGGGAGTGTCAGCGGTGTCCTGAAGTGTCAAATCCAAATTTCTTTAAAATTTCATTTGCATATTTAGATTGATTGATAAAATGCCTCCGGGACTTTGTGAAATTTGTAATCCCAAGAAAAATGACATTTGTCCCATCATTGACATTTGAAATTTGGAGCCCATCTCCTTAGAAAAGCGGTGCATTCATTGGGTCAGCCGAGGCAAAAATAATATTATCAACATAGATTTGAACGTGAATTAAATGTTTGCACGACTTTCGGGTGAACAATGCGATCAACTACTCCTTTTACGATCCGGTAGATAGAAGAAACTTTGATAGCATATGATACCATGTCCTTGGAGCTTGCTTCAAACGTAAAGAAACCTTCTTCAGCGATAGACATGAGTAGGATGATCGGATTCACAAAACCTTCCGTTGCGGCGATATCTAATTCTTTAAGATCTTCGTTAAAGCCGTCTTGCCATCCGATGACTACCATATTCTTACTTGCCGCATAGCCATGAAGATTAGATTGCCTCGACACATAGCCAGAATCAAATGATTCTTCAAAGTCAATACCCTCTTCTTGCGGTATCCTTTTTGCAACCAATCAAACCTTGTTCTTTAATACATCACCATGCTCATCAAGTTTTACTTTGAAGATCCACTTTAGAGCAATGATCATAGCGATCAGGGGCGGTACTAATTCTCATTCATCAAGTCGATCAAACTCATGAATTTCTTCTTGCATGGCATTGAACCAGTTGTCTTCATTCATTCTGCGGTTTAACGTCTTTTGGTTCGACTTTGGATAGTACGAGTTGAAGAAGCACCATAAGGCATCGCGTTGCAAGTTGTTTACATGTGGATACGGGCGAGAGGGATTTCGATGATGTTGTCAATGGATGATCATGTGTCCTTTTTCTAATTCTATGCGTTGGTTGTTGAGGAAGGCGAAGTATGCAGTCGTTCTCGAAGATGGGTTCTTGATGATGGTTGAGGGAGCAAATATGTTCTCACAGGGAGCATCTTTGGGAGTAGCAAAGGGGTTATCTCCATCATAGGTGCCAAAAATAATTCCATGATGTACACTTGAAGATTGAGGAATTGAAGATGATACAGTGATCAGCACTTCCGGTGACATGACTAGGAAGGGCCTCACGTTGGCCCGGGGATAGGGGGCAGCCTACGTTGATGGATTTGATAGATCATTAGCAATTGGCTCATAGTTTTCATCAAACATTGGATCAAACAATTTCTTCAAATCATCTTCTGAAGGTGGTACATATGGAGTTGCTGGTGAGAGATTTTGTACAATAGTGATGCGGTATTTGACTATGAAGAAGGCGTGATGCGTGTCCGAAACTTGATTGTCCCGGAGCCATTTGACCGGTTAGCTCATTGAGCGTAGCGTGAATTGTTTCCATGATATTTTCGGTTCTTTTGTTGTAGATTCGGTATCTTTACGTTTGGTGCATATCCTACAAATACTCTCCGGGCTTTAGCTTTTAAATACTACAAATCTTGACCCTCATTAGTTGGATAACACAATGCACAAACACCGAAGGAATGATATATCGGGTTTTTGATTGTGGACAAGTTCATATGGAGTTTTTCCATGAGATGTGTGAATTAGGAATCGATTTTGAGTGTAGCATACAAAGTGAATTAGGGATCGATTTTTGGTGTAGCATCACGGTGGCAATGGCTTATTGAGAGCGAACGCTGGAACTGAGTAAATCAAGGCATTGTTCTTGCGGCTTCCACAAGAGATTGATTTTGTCTTTCAACTACACCGTTCGTTGAGGAGTTAGTGGAACACTTCTTTGATGACTGATTCCAACACTTTCATAAAACTCACTAAGTTCTTTATTGACAAACTGCTCCCATTGTTTGTTGGGATAATTGACAGTTTTGTTAAGTCGAACTCAACTTGCTGTTTGATAAGTTTAATGATGATATCTCGAGTTTCATCCTTTGTCCTTAAGAACTTAACCCAAGTAAATCGAGAGTAATCATTAACCACTACTAACACATATTTCTTCCCGTTAATAGTACGCACTCTCATGGCCCGTAAATCTATGTGAATGGTATGAAGAACTTCCATAACTGAGTTTGTAAGTTTGGGTTTGTGGGCATACTTCTTGATTTTTCCCAATTGGTCTTTGTCAAAGATGATCCTTTTCATACTTTAGTCTAGGTAAGCTTCTTACTAAGTCCTACGGAAAGATGGGTTATGGTTCCAAAGTTCAAGTGATTTAGCAGCGATGCCATAACTATGACTTTGTTTCGAAGCCTTTGACAACAAGCAAATTGGAAACTATCTTCATCATATCTTCGAGAGAGATGGTGTATAGGTTTGAGCCACGTGTTCCTCTTAAAAGTTACGCACCATCAAGTTCTCTAACAAGTAGTATGTTTTGAAGGCCACTTCTAGATAAATCGAGTGACCGACCTGAGAAAATAAGTTATGACCAAGAACCTTCAGCGTAATATACCATGGAGATTACACTATCACCAATAATCTCCATAACCCATAATTGCCTTGCAATGATCGTTCCCGAATCTATGATCGGATGAATTTACTCGCGAAGTTCATGAGCCGCGATAGGTCTCCGGTCATATGCTTGGAACAACTCGAGTCTAGGTACCACATAACGATTTGAACGATCTGCAGTTGAACACAGACAAGAATGGATAAGTGGATAATTAGGATCCCCATGCAAGAATGGGTTCCATTTGGTTAGTAACAATGATTGGAACATCCACATCGGATGTAGAAACAATGAAATCATTAGGGATAGATGTTGAGCTAGTGTGTAAGACCTATTCAAAGTATGTTCACTTCTTAAAGGAATAGTTCTACCGGTAGGCATCCATTTCCTGGACATAGGTCTAGATAATTTAGGGCACAACTCATTAAAGATTGAATTTGACCAATGAGGTATCCATTGATAACCTACAATTACTAAATTTCTTCTGTGGGTTTCCAATGTTTTCTTACCTTCTTCCACCATTGCTTTCTAGCCTTCTTGCTTTGTTTGATTAGCATTCTTAGCGGGTATTTAACCCCATTACTCACATCACTCACAACACATTCATGATTAACACCAGAAATCAAACATTCATTACATGTTTTGCAAGTAGTAGTAAATTTGAATTAATTACTGATGCGGCTTAAAGCTAATACTAGAATCAACATGATTAGTTTTATTCAATTCCAACTTAAAGTTCCTAGGGTGGTCTTCTACTTTCCTCCATTGATTACTCTTACTGAGGGTCCTATCTTGCTCGTATTGCCTTGAGGCTTTGACATGCTTTTGGTGTCACTTTTACTCTGTAAGGGAAATGGGAACATTAGTTGGTTTTGCTACCTTTTGCATTTTAGGTTTAGAATCTTTGGGATCTGGCAACTACTTGAAGGCATATTGACTTACATGCTTAACTTTAGGCAGAGTGAGGCATATCAAGATTGGCATTCTTAAAATGGTATAACAAGGCACAACTATTTTATCCTTCTTACCATCGGATTTAGCGCATGTTGCTCTTAAGCATTCTTGACTCTTGAGATCGTTTGGCACGAATGCAAGCAAACCTAATTTCACTATCAAAGGGCTTATTTATGAAATCCTCCTCTACAATTTCGCGGAGACATTCTAGACTATCCTTAAGATGAGGAAATAGTTATGAAAGCATGTTAGTTTTTCTAAGATAAAGGAGGAATGTATTTAATAATCAGCGGTATTTAGAATAGAATGACTTTGATGCAACATTCTCATTAAAGACAAGTGACATTTTCCCTTTCTTGTTTCTTGATTCTCAATTTCTCTTTGTAGCGAGTTATTTTTAGATTGTTTTTTGTCCAGGTGACTTTCATTGAATCATATAACTCTTTAAAGTGTTGTTTAACCTTTTCATTTTCTTCAGCTCTCATTTTCCTTTGTAAGACATTAACGAGGTTTGAAGATGAAGAAGATTGAGAATCTAAAGGTGGAGCATTTGGGAGCCATTCACATTATTTCTTTCTTCCTTCAATTGTGAATTTGGGCTCTCAATTTTCGATGATTACAATGAGCTCAGATTTGTTCATCACGTTTGCTTATTTCAAAAGCGCATCAAATTAAATCCGTAAGTGTCTTGATATTTGATTTTTTTATTTTCTTTAAGATGTTGATATTTTAGTTGTAAATTAAAATGTTCAACTTCTAGCTTAGAAATATGTTTTATCAAATTATCATGATCATCCTGATCAATTTTCTCATTTAGTTCTGAGTTTTGTTTTCAAGCTCAATGACACGATCATGGGAAACTTTCAAAGCAACGGTTAATTCATGAAATTGAGAGTAGTAATAGAATGCTTAGTAACAGTGTAAAATCGTCTTGAGCCACACAACTTCAATACTAAGCACTCATTTAAGATATTCTTCCTTTCAATTTCATTATATTTGAGTTACCGTTCATAATCATTGACCTCAACTATCATTGCATCAAATTCCTTTTCATTTATTTAATATCCAGTCTATCCTTTTTGAAGACTCTCAAATTGACATTTTAAATTGTTTAAAGAAGGCATGACCTCTAGTTAGCATTCTTTAGTTTGCTCAAAACCCTGTCCCTTTAGTTACTCAGGTGGGATCCTTTTCCTGTACATGTCTCAAAATCAACAAATAGTTGATAAACAACATATCTTGTTCAGGTTTTGCTCTTAGTGGGAATAGATCTAGGAACTAAAGGCATTGGTGTATTCGGAGGATACTGTGAGTTGATGGAGATTTTCTAAGAGTGTTTGTTTTTAACAAGTGCATTAGATTTTTGCATATCTATGTCCTTTTTCCAAAAACTTGTTCGGGGTTAATAGAGTTTGAGACTTAAACACGTTAGAAATCAATTTTCTTTAGTGTAATCATGGGGTTTGAGCGTTATGTTTTCTTTTACACTCGGGATCTTTTAGCTTCATATTCATTTTCTCTAGTGTAATTGCCTATCTTCACCGATTGCACTTTCTCGGTACACTAAGGTTCTGCCTAGGCTTAAGGATTTCATTACCATCATATATTACCTTCGAGGCCTACAGCCACTTTACCATAGGGATTGGGTTCCTTCTGAGGGAATGCTATGCTTATCCTTGAAAACTCTATACTGATCATGTGGCGATGCGAATGGTATTCCCTTATGCATTACAACTTATTTTCAAGTTTGGTTTTCAAAGTTTTAGATTGGAAAAGAGTTATTCAAAGTTTTGATTCCTTAACATTGAATTCTTGTTTAAGCACTTTAACATTATCTTGGAGTTCTTGTTTTTCTTAACAGTTTGAAAACTTTTCTTGTAAGGGTTTAACTCTTGTTTTAACACTTCCTACGAAATTACTTTTTCTAATAATTATGCGCATTTGGTCATCCATTTCCGCTCTGGTAGTTAACTTAAACTTAGCTTGCGTTGTTCATAAATAGCAACTTGTTCTTTATAGTCATTCGATTCGAGATACTGAAATCATCGGGGGGCATGGAGTGTATTCATCAAAAACATATTCATCAGCATTTGAGAGGATGCATCACTTGGTACAATCTCACTTTCACTTTGTATCACATATTGATCATATTGGACAAAATTACTATTACCCATATTATCCATATTTGATTCATTAGTTACATGATTGTACTTTGTTAATCTCTTGCTCATCAACTTCATCGTATAGTTTTAATACATCAGAGATGATAGATTCTTTGGAAGGACCAACCTGTTGTGGTGATGAAACCTTTGGAGAGACCATTGGTGAAATGCTAGCCCGAAAATTGCTGAAGCGGGTTCATCATCGACATCGAGTCAAGTGAATACATCTGATCGACAACTTGAAAGGCATTTTGATGATTGTGACCTATTTCCTATATTAACTCATCCCACGTCGACATCATAGGTTTTGGCATTTCCATCCGCAAAACAACAAACTCTTCTTCATCAAAACCGCACTATCGAGCTTGCACCGGCAACATCTTGTCCTGAAGTACTACGCATTTTGAGGGCGTTTTGGAGATGTGCGGTTCCTTACAATGTGTCCATCACCACGCCACTGCTGTAGCACTTGATGGTTTTCCTTGTCAGCATTCCTTTCCCGCGATTCGATTAGCCGCATACCTCCACTGCTCGATATTACCGAATCATCCTATACCGTCTTCCGCACATTCTGCACCACTACCTTACTCTACGACGGTAGCTTGATTATTGTGGGTTGGATCTCTTACGGGGATTATTGTTGGTGTGGTGGAATTGATTTAGACTAACCATGAGACGGTTGATTGATGAAGGTTTCCATGAGTGTGTTTGAGTGCGGAGGCTTATATGCGGATCGAGGAATGAGCTTGTAATTACCATTACCCGGTGGGTATGACTTGGCTTTGGTGGTAATTCCTACATTGGTGTAAAGGGTTGTTGAATCATTTGTGAACTTGCTTCTCCTGTTTAGATTTGAACTTTTCAAGAATCATTAATTCAAACATAGCATGTCTCATTCTCGAGCGGGAATGCATACAATTGCTCATAGTTAGTGTTTCTCAAACCCTTAGTTAACTGGAGAGTGACAAATTTGTGCCATGGGATTAATGTTGTTCACAAACTTGAGTTTAATATATTGGCATAGTCATTTTAATATTCTCACGTCATTCACAAGCTTGTGGAACCTCACGTAATATTCATGACACTTTCTGGTTTCATCAAAGTGCTCAAGTCATCATACGCGATGATTTATGTCTTCTTTGAGTTAATTCGAACGAGAGAGGAGCATCTTGACATTGTCCCTCGCCTTGGCCTGATGTTGTGATTAATTCTTGTAGATGTCTTTGGAAGACCGAGAAGTATCATGTTTGAAGCCACGATATCGCATCATATCTCTTTTCTCTTATCATCGAGCTCATTCTCCGCCTGGTGCGTCTATCCTAAGATCATTGTACCATCCATGGCGGTTCAAAGTATGTCTCTTTGTAGTCTCAATCAGCAGGTCCTTTCATCAATTGATTTGAGAATGTTAACCCCATTTTCCTTTCCCAAAAAGTACAACCTAATTCGTTGAGCCCATGAGTCATAACGGCTTATGTCAAGCATAGGTGGAGTATCGATCAGATGCTTGAACATCCTCGTCTGATGAAATGATAGTAAGTCGTTGTTGGGCATGATTCAGATTCTCGGGATTTTACTATTCTTTGATTAAACCAGAAAATAGATTCTTTCACGGGATTTTACAAAATCAAAAACAACCGTAAAAGTAGCACAGAAGAGGTGACAAGTCTCAAATGGAACAAGTCGCTAAAAAATTCGACTCCATTTGGTATCGGCTAATAATTGCTTAAAAAAGACAAATTACTCGACTTCAAGTAAGCAAAGAAACAACTAAGCTTAAAACCCAAGTCGCATAAAGTCGACTAAACTAAATGTAAAGTGGCATCTGAGACGTAGGCAACAACGTCGCGTAAACCAACTGCATTAATACAACTCGCAATAGTCAAGTCACAAACCCAAGTCGTTAAAGAATCAATGTCACTTAATAGCCAAGTCATAAACCAACTCGCTTCCAATAACAAAACAGCACAAGCTTCCTAGAAACTCATTCAACTGGCTGCCTCATTAACTTTTAAACAAAAACAACCACTTTATCAATCAAAACAACTTGACCATGATGATTTCGAATTCAAAACCTAAACCATCATGAGTGATCCTAAACACAAAAGTACAATCAAAATTCAAACTTTAACACTAGAAATTGACCTAATGATTCAAACTCTTCTAAACACTTATAACCCCAGAAATCTTATGAAATCCACCAAAACAAAGTGCATGAAAGATGAGTGATCAAACCATGGCTCTGATACCAATTAACTTATAGATTTCACAAACATATTAAACCACAATCATATTGGGTACTACAATTTTTAGAGAGAGAAAGGAAGAGAGTTAGGAACTATGTGAAACAAAGAAAAATGGTATTGAAGCCCAACCCTCTACGGGTGAGAGGGTACAAGACCCATGCCTCTACGGAACATGGATTGATTGGGTAAACAGTAAGTCCTCCATGGTGTTACTTAAGTAAATACTAACTAACATTAAATGACTAGGACTACGAGCTTTCTAACGATTACATATACTTGAGGTGACCGACACTTTAACGAATGGATCTTCTAAATCCTAACAGATCCAAAAGTAAATATTTGAAATTTGGGGTATCCAATATGCATCCCTTGTGAATACATATGAGTTTCATGAACAATCCACATTATCGTTAGAATATAAATCAACACTCATTTTGCCTTACATAATAATATTCCTATATTATTAACCGACAATGGACATATTTAGAATAATAAAATTATTCGAGGATTAAACATGCAAATATAGGATAACAATTATTATATGAATGAACAACAAATAGTAAGTATCTTTATTCATCATAAAGTAAAAATTGTCTTACAATCCCAATTATCCAAATACTAAAACATATATGTGAGACTAATTTAAGTAAGTTGAAGTCTAATGTTTTAACATTCTCAACCTTTCTTTACAAGAAAACTAAATAGTCATCTAAGTAAACTTTTCAAATGTATTTCAAATTTCGGATATAGAGGAATTTGAAATATATGATTAGTGTCTTCTTCTCATATGCTCATTATTGCCCAAGCGTTCATAGTATGGAGATGTAAGCCTAGTGCATGAGGTATTGAAGTCATGACACATGACAATCATCATTACAGTTTCTTAAAATGTAAAGTATTCTCATTCCTTAATGTGTAATGCAACAATGCTCTATGTTGAGCATATTTAGTTAGCAGATTTATCATAAAAGATAAAATCCTACTTTAACTAGTATTAATAATCCTCTAGCATCATTGCACTTATACAACACTATGCTTTATAATTCATAAACATCTGTATTAATAATAATCTAAATACTCACAATTAGATATTGTTGTTGTCAGCTCATCTTGCTCTTGTACAAAGCAACAACCAGTCCTAAACATAATATAATATATACATGATAAATCCTTAGTTAAAAAACATAAGGTTTCTGTGACAACTCGTACTTTCCTCGATGTATCGTAAGTGGAGAAACATCAATTCAGGCGATCATTCTGTCTAAGTTGAGATACGAGTTGTATTATATGTTGTTTTTATTGGAAATATTATTTTAAAGACTTATTCGCGCGTAACTCGAGTAATTGAATCCTTCGTTTGCTAGTTCAAAAAGTCCAGAACCTAAAATATCAGAAAGTTTTATAAAGTTTCATCGGGTCCCTTTTGATAGTTTCATTTAAAATTATGGTTTGAGAGTACAAGTCTAGTCCTCCTTGGGTAGTATACTCCCCACCCTCCCCATTCTCTCATTTTCAACATCTTATTTCTCTCTCTATAAAAACACACAAACATCTCTCTCCCCTCTCTCTCTAAAATCCGGCCACCCCATCTAGGGTTTCGACGCCGCTACTTTTAGTAACATTAAATTTTCTAATAATTACACCACCTATCCCATCTTGTAGATCGGTATCTTGTGATTCTATTTCTATATCACACGCCACCAAAACATCACACGCTCTCTAGATCTAATTTATTAGATTCGACATATTTAGGGTTTCGTGGTTAATCGTGTTCAAGGTCTCAAGACTGGCTTGGTCACGATTAGTACTCGTGGAAGACACCACCAACCTCGTTTTTCCTTCTTTCTCTCTCGGTAAACCTAAACGCTCCATTATTATTGTTATTTTCTTTTTTTAAAACGTATACATAGATGTATTTGTATTTTGTGGATAACTAAAAAGAAAACTAGACTTGAAAACGTTTTTGAAAAAGGTATCGTGAAGTAAACGAATTAAAAACGTTTAGTATAGTATTAGTGTGGTGAGGAATTTGTAAAGCGAAGTTTTGGATAAACATATTTTATTCTTGTTTAGGTGAGTTGACTTCGGTGGGTTGAGTTATTTCCGGTCGGTCAAGATGAACTTCGCCCCATCGGGTAAGTCTTGGTTTGGATTGGAATTGTCTAAATTGGGGTGTCGTGAGGTTTGATATTCTTGTTGAT